>JAVLUX010000034.1:20400000-21087500 GCA_032164185.1 Moxostoma hubbsi | reverse complement strand
TGAGTGAATCAAGTCAACCTGGAAGCTACTATACTGTGGCTTTGAAGATTTTAGGTCATTACTTATTGGCTGCTTGATAAAAGAAATCCTCTGAGGGAGAGAGAGAGGGAGAGGCGCAGGGCTGACAGGCCCTTTTTCGTCTGTGTGTGTGAAAACGTCAGTTGGGATTTAAATTTCTGAACATTCCGCAATGTTAATCAATGGGAGTTTTTCCGAGTTTTGATCGTCATTTTTAGGAAAACTGTAAGTCCGATCAGTTAGAAAAGATATAGCACACTATTCGGGATTAGTCTGAAGGTCTGTGCCGAGTTTGGTGCATGTAGCTTAAAAGCTCTAGGAGGAGTTACATTTAGAAATTTAGTCTCAGAATAATAATAATAATAATAATAAGTTTAAATAGGATTTCAGTAAGTTGGCTTTCTCAAGCCAACCTAACTAGATTAAAAAGTTTGAGTACAAACTTTAGGTTGGCTTGAGAAAGCCTAGCATAAAGTTTGAAGTAGTTGTAAAAGTTTGAAGATTTACGGTTTCTAATTTGATGTAATTATAAGTAGTAGTTTTCAAAGTTCAAAGTTTAGAGATTATAAAACCATTCAGTCTATCAAATAGATAGATAGATAGATAGATAGATAGATAGATAGATAGATAGATAGATAGATAGATAGATAGATAGATAGATAGATAGATAGATAGATAGATAGATAGAGTATGACCCACAGATAGATAGATAGATAGATAGATAGATAGATAGATAGATAGATAGATAGATAGAGTATGACCCACAGATAGATAGATAGATAGATAGATAGATAGATAGATAGATAGATAGATATTGACCATCAGATAGATAGATAGATAGATAGATAGATAGAGTATGACCCACAGATAGATAGATAGATAGATATTCACCATCAGATAGATAGATAGATAGATAGATAGAGTATGACCCACAGATAGATAGATAGATAGATATTGACCATCAGATAGATAGATCGATAGATAGATAGATAGAGTATGACCCACAGATAGATAGATAGATAGATAGATAGATAGATAGATATTGACCCTCAGATAGATAGATAGATAGATAGATAGATAGATAGAGTATGACCCACAGATAGATAGATAGATAGATAGATAGATAGATAGATAGATAGATAGATAGATATTGACCATCAGATAGATAGATAGAGTTATTGACCATCAGATAGACAGATAGATAGATAGATAGATAGATATTGATCCTCAGATAGATAGATAGATATTGATCCTCAGATAGATAGATAGATAGATATTGACCCTCAGATAGATAGATAGATAGATAGTCATTGACCCTTAGATAGATAGATAGATATTGACCGTCAGATCTATATAGGTAGATAGATAGTCATTGACCCTGAGATATAGATAGATAGAGTATGACCCACAGATAGATAGATAGATAGTTATTGACCCTCAGATAGATAGATAGATAGATAGATAGATATTGACCCTCAGATAGATAGATAGATAGATAGATAGATAGATAGATAGATAGATAGATAGATAGATAGATATTGACCCTCAGATAGATAGATAGATAGATAGATATTGACCCTCAGATAGATAGATAGATAGATAGATAGATAGATATTGACCCTCAGATAGATAGATAGATAGATAGATAGATAGATAGATAGATAGATAGATAGATAGATAGATAGATAGATAGATAGATAGATATTAACCCTCAGATAGATAGACAGTTCGAAAGATAGATATAGATAGACTGATAAATAGACAGACAGACAGACAGATAGATAGATAGATCCTTGCTACCCTGAGTCCCATGAACAAAACCAGAAGTCTTTATGTTGTTCTGGTGCAGAGATATGTAATTTGTTACTTGGTTGCTATGGTAACCCTATCTGGTTGCTAGGCAGTTACCAGAGTAATACATATCAAGGCTACTTTCCATCATGAGTGAAATAAGTCAACCTGGAAGTCTCTACGATTTCTGTTAAATAGATATGTGATTTGTTACTTGGTTGCTAGGCTATCCCCATCTGGTTGCTAGGCAGTTACCAAAGTGTTACTCATAAGGCTTCTTGCAATCCTGAGTGAAATATGTCAACCCCTAAGTCTCTACGATGTTCTGGTTCAAAGATATGTGAATTGTTACTTGGTTGCTAGGGTAACCCTGTCTGGTTGCTATGCAGTTACCAGGGTGATACTTATCAAGCCTCCTTTCCATCTTGAGTGAATAAAGTCAACCCGCAAGTCTGTATGATTTAATGGTGCAGAGATATGTGATTTGTTATTTGGTTGCTAGGGTAACCCTGTCTGGTTGCTATGCAGTTACCAGGGTGATCCTTATCAAGCCTCCTTTCCATCCTGAGTGAATTAAGTCAACCCAGATGTCTCTACGGTTTTCTGGAGCAGAAATATATGATTTGTTACTTGGTTGCTAGGGTAACCCAATCTGGTTGCTAGGCAGTTACCAGAGTGATGCATATCAAGGCTACTTTCCATCCTGAGTGAAATAAGTGAAACAGGAAGTCTCTACGATTTTCTGGTGCAGAGATATGTGATTTGTAACTTGGTTGCTAGGGTAACCCCATCTGGTTGCTAGGCAGTTACCAAAGTGATACTCATAAGGCTCCTTGCAATCCTGAGTGAAATATGTCAACCCCTAAGTCTCTACGATGTTCTGGTTAAAAGATATGTGATTTGTTACTTGGTTGCTAGGGTAACCATATCTGGTTGCTATGCAGTAACCAGGGTGATACATATCAAGCCTCCTTTCCATCCTGAGTGAATAAAGTCAACCCGGAAGTCTGTATGAATTTCTGGTGCAGAGAAATGTGATTTGTTATTTGGTTGCTAGGGTAACCCTGTCTGGTTGCTATGCAGTTACCAGGGTGATAACTTGTCAAGCCTCCTTTCCATCCTGAGTGAATTAAGTCAACCCGGAAGTCTGTATGGATTTCTGGTGCAGAGATATGTGATTTGTTATTTGGTTGCTAGGGTAACCCTGTCTGGTTGCTATGCAGTTACCAGGGTGATAACTTGTCAAGCCTCCTTTCCATCCTGAGTGAATTAAGTCAACCCGGAAGTCTGTATGAATTTCTGGTGCAGAGATATGTGATTTGTTATTTGGTTGCTAGGGTAACCCTGTCTGGTTGCTATGCAGTTACCAGGGTGATACATATCAAGGCTACTTTCCATCCTGTGTGAAATATGTCAACTCCTAAGTCTCTACGATGTTCTGGTTCAAAGATATGTGATTTGTTACTTGGTTGCTAGGGTAACCACATCTGGTTGCTAGGCAGTTACCAGAGTGATACATATCAAGCCTCCTTTCCATCCTGAGTGAAATAAGTGAAACAGGAAGTCTCTACGATTTTCTGGTGCAAAGATATGTGATTTGTTACTTGGTTGCTAGGGTAACCCCATCTGGTTGCTAGGCAGTTACCAAGGTGACAGCCAACAATGCTCCTTGCAATCCTGAGTGAAATAAGTCAACCCAGATTTCTCTGTGATTTTCTAGTACAGAGATATGTGATTTGTTTCTTGGTTGCTAGGGTAACCCCATCTGGTTGCTAGGCAGTTACCAAGGTGACAGGCAACAATGCTCCTTGCCATCCTGAGTGAAATAAGTCAACCCGTAAGTCTCTGTGATTTTCTTGTGCAGAGATATGTGATTTGTTACTTGGTTGCTAAGGTAACCCCATCTGGTTGCTAGGCAGTTACCAAGGTGACAGGCAACAATGCTCCTTGCCATCCTGAGTGAAATAAGTCAACCCGGAAGTCTCTACGTCATTCTGATCCTAAGATACACATCTTAGTGATTTTGAATGGATGTCAATGGTTCTTTGTTGCTAGGGTGCTTTAAATGGTTGCTAGGGCGTGGCTAAGTAGTTCACATGATGAAAGCTGAAGACTGATTACTCACCCAATGAAAACAAAGCAACTATCATGTCTCTAGGACATTCTGATCTGAAGATATCTTACTGTAAATGAAATCAATAAATGTGGTTGCTAGGGTGCTCTAAATTGTTGCTAGGGAGTGGCTTGGCAGCTGCCAATGATGAATCTCCAAAGGCTGCTTGTCAATATGAATGATATAAACCAACTCCCATGCTTCTGTGACATTCAGAATGGAAGATATCTCTCTATGGATTTTGGTTGCTAAGGTGCTCGAAAATGGTTGCTAGGGAGGGGCTAGGAAGTGTTGAGGGGATTCATGATTGGCTGTTTTACTGCCCCAAGTCAAACGAGACCACCCTCGTGTTTCTATGATAATTCAGTCCGGAGAAATCCCTTTGATCTTTTTCAAAGGAAGTCTATGGGAATTGTTGCTAAGGTGCTGTAAATGGTTGCTAGGGCGTGGCTTGATAGCTTCACAATGATCCTGAGAGACTGATTGGTCGTCTGAGTAAAATGAGCCCGCCCCCTTGTCTGTAAGACACTGTGATCCAGAGTTATGTTCAATACAAAATCTACCATAGACTTAACATTGGGGCAAATTTGGGCAGCTCCTGCCCCCCAGGGGTGCAACTTTTACCCCATTGTGAGGTACGTTCTCACAGAGCCTGTCAGCCTCTTCAAATGAGGTAAATCACACGTCTCTGCGAAATCCTCGCTCTGAGCTATGACTCGTCAAAATTCGGCTCAATGTTAAGTCAATGGGATTGTTTGCCCAATTTTTTGCCCCTGGGGCAAACACCGTACCCCCGATCGCTTATAAAAGTCATAGCACACCATTCCCAAATAATCCGCACGATTTGACGCCTTATTCGTGGGTCAGCGACCAAAAATTTTTGCAAAAAATTCCATTGACTTACATTGGGGCAATTTTGGGCAGCTCCTGCCCCCCAGGGGTAAAACTTTTACCCCATTGTGAGGTATGTTCTCACAGAGCCTGTCAGCCTCTTCAAATGTGGTAAATCACATGTCTCTGCGAAATCCTCGCTCTGAGCTATGACTCGTCAAAGTTCGGCTCAATGTTAAGTCAATGGGATTTTTTGCCCAATTTTTTGCCCCTGGGGCAAACACCGTACCCCCGATCGTTTAGAAAAGATATAGCACACTATTCGGGATTAGTCTGAAGGTCTGTGCCGAGTTTGGTGCATGTAGCTTAAAAGCTCTAGGAGGAGTTAGATTTAGAAATTTAGTCTCAGAATAATAATAATAACTAGATTAAAAAGTTTGAGTACAAACTTTAGGTTGGCTTGAGAAAGCCTAGCATAAAGTTTGAAGTAGCTTTAAAAGTTTGAAGATTTAAGGTTTTTAGTTTGATGTAATTATTAGTAGTTTTCAAAGTTCAAAGTTTAGAGATTATAAAACTATTCAGTCTATCAAATAGATTAGATAGATAGATAGATAGATAGATAGATAGATAGATATTGACCCTCAGATAGATAGATAGATAGATAAATAGATAGATAGATAGATAGATAGATAGATAGAGTATGACCCACAGATAGATAGATATTGACCATCAGATAGATAGATAGATAGTTATTGACCCTCAGATAAATAGATAGATAGATAGATTGATAGATAGATAGATAGATATTGATCCTCAGATAGATAGATAGATAGATATTGACCCTCAGATAGATAGATAGATATTGACCATCAGATAGATAGATAGATAGATAGATAGATAGTTATTGACCCTCAGATAGATAGATAGATATTGACCATCAGATAGATAGATAGATAGATAGTTATTGACCCTCAGATAGATAGATAGATATTGACCATCAGATAGATAGATAGATAGATAGTTATTGACCCTCAGATAGATAGATAGATAGATAGATAGATAGATATTGACCCTCAGATAGATAGATAGATAGATATTGACCCTCAGATAGATAGATAGATAGATAGATATTGACACTCAGATAGATAGATAGATAGATATTGACCCTCAGATAGATAGATAGATAGATAGATAGATAGATATTGACCCTCAGATAGATGATAGATAGATAGATAGATAGATAGATAGATAGGTAGATATTGACCCTCAGATAGATAGATAGATAGATAGATATTGACCCTCAGATAGATAGATAGATAGATATTGACCCTCAGATAGATAGATAGATAGATAGATAGATAGATAGATAGTTATTGACCCTCAGATAGATAGATAGATAGATAGATAGATAGATATTGACCCTCAGATAGATAGATAGATAGATATTGACCCTCAGATAGATGATAGATAGATAGATAGATAGATAGATAGATAGATAGATAGATATTGACCCTCAGATAGATAGATAGATAGATATTGACCCTCAGATAGATAGATAGATAGATAGATAGTTATTGACCCTCAGATAGATAGATAGATAGATAGATATTGACCCTCAGATAGATAGATAGATAGATATTGACCCTCAGATAGATAGATTGATAGATAGATATTGACCCTCATATAGATAGATAGATAGATATTGACCCTCAGATAGATAGATAGATAGATAGATCGAGTATGACCCACAGATAGATAGATAGATAGATAGATCGAGTATGACCCACAGATAGATAGATAGATAGATAGATAGATAGATAGAGTATGACCCACAGATAGATAGATAGATAGTTATTGACCATCAGATAGATAGATAGATATTGACCCTCAGATAGATAGATAGATATTGACCCTCAGATAGATAGATAGATAGTCATTGACCCTTAGATAGATAGATAGATAGATATTAACCGTCAGATCTATATAGATAGATAGTCATTGACCCTGAGATATAGATAGATAGAGTATGACCCACAGATAGATAGATAGTTATTGACCCTCAGATAGTTAGATAGATAGATAGATAGATATTGACACTCAGATAGATAGATAGATAGATAGTTAGATAGATAGAAAGATATTGACCCTCAGAAAGATAGATAGATAGATAGATCATTTTTTACTTGGTTGCTAGGGTAACCCAATCTGGTTGCTAGGCATTTTCCAGGGTGATCCTTATCAAGCCTCCTTTTCATTCTGAGTGAATAAAGTCAACCCGGAAGTCTCTATGATTTTCTGTTGCATAGATACGTGATTTGTTACTTGGTTGCTAGGGTAACCATATCTGGTTGATAGGCAGTTACCAGAGTGATATATATCAAGGCTACTTTCCATCTTGAGTAAAATAAGTGAAACAGGAAGTCTCTACGATTTTCTGGTGAAGAGATATATTATTTGTTACTTGGTTGCTAGGGTAAGCCCTTGTCGTTGCTAGGCAGTTACCAGAGTGATATTTTTCAAGACTCCTTGCTATCCTGAGTGAAATAATTCAAACAGGAAGTCTCTACGATTTTCTGGTGAAGAGATATATTATATGTTACTTGGTTGCTAGGGTAAACACATCTGGTTGCTAGGGAGTTACCAAAGTGATACTCCTAAGGCTCCTTGCAATCCTGTGTGAAATATGTCAACCCCGAAGTCTCTACGATGTTCTGGTTCAAAGATATGTGATTTGTTACTTGGTTGCTAAGGTAACCCTGTCTGGTTGCTATGCAGTTACCAGAGTGATACATATCAAGGCTACTTTCCATCCTGACTGAAATAAGTGAAACTGGTAGTCTCTACGATTTTCTGGTGCAGAGATATGTGATTTGTTACTTGGTTGCTAGGGTAACCCCGTCTGGTTGCTAGGCAGTTACCAGAGTGATACATATCAAGGCTACTTTCCATCCTGAGTGAATAAATTCAACCCGGAAGTCTCTATGATTTTCTGTTGCAGAGATATGTGATTTGTTACTTGGTTGCTAGGGTAATCACATCTGGTTGCTAGGCAGTTACCAGAGTGATACATATCAAGGCTACTTTCCATCCTGAGTGAAATAAGTCAACCCGGAAGTCTCTCTGATTTTCTGTTGCAGAGATATGTGATTTGTTACTTGGTTGCTAGGGTAATCACATCTGGTTGCTAGGCAGTTACCAGAGTGATACATATCAAGGCTACTTTCCATCCTGAGTGAAATAAGTGAAACAGGAAGTCTCTATGATTTTCTGTTGCAGAGATATGTGATTTGTTACTTGGTTGCTAGGGTAACCCCATCTGGTTGCTAGGCAGTTACCAGAGTGATACATATCAAGGCTACTTTCCATCCTGAGTGAAATAAGTGAAACAGGAAGTCTGTATGATTTTCTGGTGCAGAGATATGTGATTTGTTATTTGGTTGCTAGGGTAACCCTGTCTGGTTGCTATGCAGTTACCAGGGTGATACTTATCAAGCCTCCTTTCCATACTGAGTGAATCAAGTCAACCTGGAAGCTACTATACTGTGGCTATGAAGATTTTAGGTCATTACTTATTGGCTGCTTGATAAAAGAAATCCTCTGAGGGAGAGAGAGAGAGAGACGCAGGGCTGACAGGCCCTTTTTTTGTCTGTGTGTGTGAAAACGTCAGTTGGGATTTAAATTTCTGAACATTCCGCAATGTTAAGTCAATGGGAGTTTTTCCGAGTTTTGATCGTCATTTTTAGGAAAACCGTAAGTCCGATCAGTTAGAAAAGATATAGCACACTATTCGGGATTAGTCTGAAGGTCTGTGCCGAGTTTGGTGCATGTAGCTTAAAAGCTCTAGGAGGAGTTAGATTTAGAAATTTAGTCTCAGAATAATAATAATAACTAGATTAAAAAGTTTGAGTACAAACTTTAGGTTGGCTTGAGAAAGCCTAGCATAAAGTTTGAAGTAGTTGTAAAAGTTTGAAGATTTACGGTTTCTAGTTTGATGTAATTATAAGTAGTAGTTTTCAAAGTTCAAAGTTTAGAGATTATAAAACCATTCAGTCTATCAAATAGATTAGATAGATAGATAGATAGATAGATAGATAGATAGATAGATAGATAGATAGATAGATAGATAGATAGATATTGACCCTCAGATAGATAGATAGATAGATAGAGTATGACCCATAGATAGATAGATAGATAGATAGATATTGACCCTCAGATAGATAGATAGATAGATAGATAGATAGATAGATAGATAGATAGTTATTGACCATCAGATAGATAGATAGATAGATAGATAGATAGATAGATAGATAGATAGATAGTTATTGACCATCAGATAGATAGATAGATAGATAGATAGATAGATAGATAGATAGATAGATAGATATTGACCATTAGATAGATAGATAGATAGATAGATAGATATTGATCCTCATATAGATAGATAGATATTGACCCTCAGATAGATAGATAGATAGATAGATAGAAAGATAGAAAGATAGAAAGATAGATTGATAGTCATTGACCCTTAGATAGATAGATAGATAGATATTGAACGTCAGATATATAGATAGATAGATAGTCATTGACCCTGAGATATAGATAGATAGAGTATGAACCACAGATAGATAGATAGATAGATAGTTATTGACCCGCAGATAGTTAGATAGATAGATAGATAGATAGATATTGACCCTCAGATAGATAGATAGATAGATAGATAGATAGTCATTGACTCTTAGATAGATAGATAGATATTGACCGTCAGATATATAGATAGACAGATAGTCATTGACCCTGAGATATAGATAGATAGAGTATGACCCACAGATAGATAGATAGATAGTTATTGACCCGCAGATAGTTAGATAGATAGATAGATAGATATTGACCCTCAGATAGATAGATAGATAGATAGATAGATAGATAGATAGATAGATAGATAGATAGATAGATATTGACCATCAGAAAGATAGATAGATAGATAGATAGATAGATAGACAGATAGACAGATAGATATATCATTTTTTACTTGGTTGCTAGGGTAACCCAATCTGGTTGCTAGGCAGTTTCCAGGGTGATCCTTATCAAGCCTCCTTTTCATTCTGAGTGAATAAAGTCAACCCGGAAGTCTCTATGATTTTCTGTTGCATAGATATGTGATTTGTTACTTGGTTGCTAGGGTAACCATATCTTGTTGATAGGCAGTTACCAGAGTGATATATATCAAGTCTACTTTCCATCTTGAGTAAAATAAGTGAAACAGGAAGTCTCTACGATTTTCTGGTGCAGAGTTATGTGATTTGTTACTTGGTTGCTAGGGTAAGCCCTTGTCATTGCTAGGCAGTTACCAGAGTGATACTTATCAAGCCTCCTTTCCATCCTGAATAAATTATGTCAACCCGGAATTCTCTACGATTTTCTGGTGCAGAGATATGTGATTTGTTAGTTGGTTGCTAGGGTAACCCCATCTGGTTGCTAGGCAGTTACTAAGGTGATACTCATAAGGCTCCTTGCAATCCTGTGTGAAATATGTCAACCCCTAAGTCTCTACGATGTTCTGGTTCAAAGATATGTTATTTGTTACTTGGTTGCTAGGGTAACCGCATCTGGTTGCTAGGCAGTTACCAGAGGGATACATATCAAGGCTACTTTCCATCCTGAGTGAAATAAGTGAAACAGGAAGTCTCTATGATTTCCTGGTGCAGAGATATGTGACTTGTTACTTGGTTGCTAGGGTAAACACATCTGGTTGCTAGGCAGTTACCAGAGTGATACATATCAAGGCTACTTTCCATCCTGAGTGAATAAAGTCAACACGGAAGTCTCTATGATTTTCTGTTGCAGAGATATGTGATTTGTTAGTTGGTTGCTAGGGTAACCCCATCTGGTTGCTAGGCAGTTACCAAGGTGATACTCATAAGGCTCCTTGCAATCCTGGGTGAAATATGTTAACCCCTAAGTCTCTACGATGTTCTGGTTCAAAGATATGTGATTTGTAACTTGGTTGCTAGGGTAACCGCATCTGGTTGCTAGGCAGTTACCAGAGTGATACATATCAAGGCTACTTTCCATCCTGAGTGAAATAAGTGAAACAGGAAGTCTCTATGATTTTCTGGTGCAGAGATATGTGATTTGTTACTTGGTTGCTAGGGTAAACACATCTGGTTGCTAGGCAGTTACCAAAGTGATACTCATAAGGCTCCTTGCAATCCTGTGTGAAATATGTCAACCCCTAAGTCTCTACGATGTTCTGGTTCAAAGATATGTGATTTGTTACTTGGTTGCTAGGGTAATCACATCTGGTTGCTAGGCAGTTACCAGAGTGATACATATCAAGGCTACTTTCCATCCTGAGTGAAATAAGTCAACCCGGAAGTCTCTCTGATTTTCTGTTGCAGAGATATGTGATTTGTTACTTGGTTGCTAGGGTAATCACATCTGGTTGCTAGGCAGTTACCAGAGTGATACATATCAAGGCTACTTTCCATCCTGAGTGAAATAAGTGAAACAGGAAGTCTCCACGATTTTCTGGTGCAGAGATATGTGATTTGTTAGTTGGTTCCTAGGGTAACCCCATCTGGTTGCTAGGCAGTTACCAAGGTGATACTCATAAGGCACCTTGCAATCCTGTGTGAAATATGTTAACCCCTAAGTCTCTACGATGTTCTGGTTCAAAGATATGCGATTTGTTACTTGGTTGCTAGGGTAACCGCATCTGGTTGCTAGGCAGTTACCAGAGGGATACATATCAAGGCTACTTTCCAACCTGAGTGAAATAAGTGAAACAGGAAGTCTCTATGATTTTCTGGTGCAGAGATATGTGATTTGTTACTTGGTTGCTAGGGTAAACACATCTGGTTGCTAGGCAGTTACCAAAGTGATACTCATAAGGCTCCTTGCAATCCTGTGTGAAATATGTCAACCCCTAAGTCTCTACGATGTTCTGGTTCAAAGATATGTGATTTGTTACTTGGTTGCTAAGGTAACCCTGTCTGGTTGCTATGCAGTTACCAGAGTGATACATATCAAGGCTACTTTCCATCCTGAGTGAAATAAGTGAAACAGGTAGTCTCTACGATTTTCTGGTGCAGAGATATGTGATTTGTTACTTGGTTGCTAGGGTAACCCCGTCTGGTTGCTAGGCAGTTACCAGAGTGATACATATCAAGGCTACTTTCCATCCTGAGTGAATAAAGTCAACCCGGAAGTCTCTATGATTTTCTGTTGCAGAGATATGTGATTTGTTACTTGGTTGCTAGGGTAATCACATCTGGTTGCTAGGCAGTTACCAGAGTGATACATATCAAGGCTGCTTTCCATCCTGAGTGAAATAAGTCAACCCGGAAGTCTCTTTGATTTTCTGTTGCAGAGATATGTGATTTGTTACTTGGTTGCTAGGGTAATCACATCTGGTTGCTAGGCAGTTACCAGAGTGATACATATCAAGGCTACTTTCCATCCTGAGTGAAATAAGTCAACCCGGAAGTCTCTCTGATTTTCTGTTGCAGAGATATGTGATTTGTTACTTGGTTGCTAGGGTAATCACATCTGGTTGCTAGGCAGTTACCAGAGTGATAAATATCAAGGCTACTTTCCATCTTGAGTGAAATAAGTGAAACAGGAAGTCACTACGATTTTCTGGTGCAGAAATATGTGATTTGTTACTTGGTTGCTAGGGTAACCCCATCTGGTTGCTAGGCAGTTACCAGAGTGATACATATCAAGGCTACTTTCCATCCTGAGTGAAATAAGTGAAACAGGAAGTCTGTATGATTTTCTGGTGCAGAGATATGTGATTTGTTACTTGGTTGCTAGGGTAACCCCATCTGGTTGCTAGGCAGTTACCAGAGTGATACATATCAAGGCTACTTTCCATCCTGAGTGAAATAAGTGAAACAGGATGTCTGTATGATTTTCTGGTGCAGAATTATGTGATTTGTTATTTGGTTGCTAGGGTAACCCTGTCTGGTTGCTATGCAGTTACCAGGGTGATACTTATCAAGCCTCCTTTCCATACTGAGTGAATCAAGTCAACCTGGAAGCTACTATACTGTGGCTATGAAGATTTTAGGTCATTACTTATTGGCTGCTTGATAAAAGAAATCCTCTGAGGGAGAGAGAGAAGGAGAGACGCAGGGCTGACAGGCCCTTTTTCGTCTGTGTGTGTGAAAACGTCAGTTGGGATTTAAATTTCTGAACATTCCGCAATGTTAATCAATGGGAGTTTTTCCGAGTTTTGATCGTCATTTTTAGGAAAACCGTAAGTCCGATCAGTTAGAAAAGATATAGCACACTATTCGGGATTAGTCTGAAGGTCTGTGCCGAGTTTGGTGCATGTAGCTTAAAAGCTCTAGGAGGAGTTACATTTAGAAATTTAGTCTCAGAATAATAATAATAATAATAATAAGTTTAAATAGGATTTCAGTAAGTTGGCTTTCTCAAGCCAACCTAACTAGATTAAAAAGTTTGAGTACAAACTTTAGGTTGGCTTGAGAAAGCCTAGCATAAAGTATGAAGTAGCTTTAAAAGTTTGAAGATTTAAGGTTTTTAGTTTGATGTAATTATTAGTAGTTTTCAATGTTCAAAGTTTAGAGATTATAAAACTATTCAGTCTATCAAATAGATTAGATAGATAGATAGATAGATAGATAGATAGATAGATAGATACATAGATAGATAGATAGATAGATAGATATTGACCCTCAGATAGATAGATAGATAGATAGATAGATAGATAGATAGATAGATAGATATAGATAGATAGATAGATAGAGTATGATTGATAGATAGATAGATAGATAGATAGATAGATAGATAGATAGATAGATATTGACCATCAGATAGATAGATAGATAGATAGATAGATATTGACCATCAGATAGATAGATAGATAGATAGATAGATAGATAGTTATTGACCCTCAGATAGATAGATAGATAGATAGATAGATAGATAGATAGATAGATAGTTATTGACCCTCAGATAGATAGATAGATAGTTATTGACCCTCAGATAGATAGATAGATAGATATTGACCCTCAGATAGATAGATAGATAGATAGATAGATAGATAGTTATTGACCCTCAGATAGATAGATAGATAGATAGATAGATAGATAGATAGATAGATAGATAGATAAATAGATATTGACCCTCAGATAGATAGATAGATATTGACCCTCAGATAGATAGATAGATAGATAGATAGTTATTGACCCTCAGATAGATAGATAGATAGATAGATAGATAGATAGATAGATAGATAGATAGATATTGATCCTTAGATAGATAGATAGATATTGACCCTCAGATAGATAGATAGATAGATAGATAGATAGATAGATAGTTATTGACCCTCAGATAGATAGATAGATAGATAGATAGATAGATAGATAGATAGATAGATATTGACCCTCAGATAGATAGATTGATAGATAGATAGATAGATAGATAGATAGATAGATAGATATTGACCCTCAGATAGATAGATAGAGACCCTCAGATAGATAGATAGATAGATAGATAGATAGATAGATAGATAGATAGATAGATAGATAGATAGATAGATAGATAGATATTGACCCATAGATAGAGAGATAGATAGATAGATAGATAGATAGATATTAACCCTCACATAGATAGATAGTTCGAAAGATAGATATAGATAGATTGATAAATAGACAGACAGACATACAGATAGATAGATAGATCCTTGCAACCCTGAGTCCCATGAACAAAACCAGAAGTCTTTATGTTGTTCTGGTGCAGAGATATGTAATTTGTTACTTGGTTGCTAGGGTAACCCTATCTGGTTGCTAGGCAGTTACCAGAGTAATACATATCAAGGCTACTTTCCATCATGAGTGAAATAAGTCAACCTGGAAGTCTCTACGATTTTCTGTTAAATAGATATGTGATTTGTTACTTGGTTCCTAGGCTATCCCCATCTGGTTGCTAGGCAGTTACCAAAGTGTTACTCATAAGGCTCCTTGCAATCCTGAGTGAAATATGTCAACCCCTAAGTCTCTACGATGTTCTGGTTCAAAGATATGTGAATTGTTACTTGGTTGCTAGGGTAACCCTGTCTGGTTGCTATGCAGTTACCAGGGTGATACTTATCAAACCTCCTTTCCATCTTGAGTGAATAAAGTCAACCCGCAAGTCTGTATGATTTAATGGTGCAGAGATATGTGATTTGTTATTTGGTTGCTAGGGTAACCCTGTCTGGTTGCTATGCAGTAACCAGGGTGATCCTTATCAAGCCTCCTTTCCATCCTGAGTGAATTAAGTCAACCCAGATGTCTCTACGGTTTTCTGGAGCAGAAATATATGATTTGTTACTTGGTTGCTAGGGTAACCCAATCTGGTTGCTAGGCAGTTACCAGAGTGATGCATATCAAGGCTACTTTCCATCCTGAGTGAAATAAGTGAAACAGGAAGTCTCTACGATTTTCTGGTGCAGAGATATGTGATTTGTAACTTGGTTGCTAGGGTAACCCCATCTGGTTGCTAGGCAGTTACCAAAGTGATACTCATAAGGCTCCTTGCAATCCTGAGTGAAATATGTCAACCCCTAAGTCTCTACGATGTTCTGGTTCAAAGATATGTGATTTGTTACTTGGTTGCTAGGGTAACCATATCTGGTTGCTATGCAGTAACCAGGGTGTTACATATCAAGCCTCCTTTCCATCCTGAGTGAATAAAGTCAACCCGGAAGTCTGTATGAATTTCTGGTGCAGAGATATGTGATTTGTTATTTGGTTGCTAGGGTAACCCTGTCTGGTTGCTATGCAGTTACCAGGGTGATAACTTGTCAAGCCTCCTTTCCATCCTGAGTGAATTAAGTCAACCCGGAAGTCTGTATGAATTTCTGGTGCAGAGATATGTGATTTGTTATTTGGTTGCTAGGGTAACCCTGTCTGGTTGCTATGCAGTTACCAGGGTGATGCATATCAAGGCTACTTTCCATCCTGTGTGAAATATGTCAACCCCTAAGTCTCTACGATGTTCTGGTTCAAAGATATGTGATTTGTCACTTGGTTGCTAGGGTAACCACATCTGGTTGCTAGGCAGTTACCAGAGTGATACATATCAAGCCTCCTTTCCATCCTGAGTGATATAAGTGAAACAGGAAGTCTCTACGATTTTCTGGTGCAAAGATATGTGATTTGTTACTTGGTTGCTAGGGTAACCCCATCTGGTTGCTAGGCAGTTACCAAGGTGACAGCCAACAATGCTCCTTGCCATCCTGAGTGAAATAAGTCAACCCGGAAGTCTCTGTGATTTTCTAGTACAGAGATATGTGATTTGTTTCTTGGTTGCTAGGGTAACCCCATCTGGTCGCTAGGCAGTTACCAAGGTGACAGCCAACAATGCTCCTTGCAATCCTGAGTGAAATAAGTCAACCCAGATTTCTCTGTGATTTTCTAGTACAGAGATATGTGATTTGTTTCTTGGTTGCTAGGGTAACCCCATCTGGTTGCTAGGCAGTTACCAAGGTGACAGGCAACAATGCTCCTTGCCATCCTGAGTGAAATAAGTCAACCCGTAAGTCTCTGTGATTTTCTTGTGCAGAGATATGTGATTTGTTACTTGGTTGCTAAGATAACCCCATCTGGTTGCTAGGCAGTTACTAAGGTGACAGGCAACAATGCTCCTTGCCATCCTGAGTGAAATAAGTCAACCCGGAAGTCTCTACGTCATTCTGATCCTAAGATACACATCTTAGTGATTTTGAATGGATGTCAATGGTTCTTTGTTGCTAGGGTGCTTTAAATGGTTGCTAGGGCGTGGCTAAGTAGTTCACATGATGAAAGCTGAAGACTGATTACTCACCCAATGAAAACAAAGCAACTATCATGTCTCTAGGACATTCTGATCTGAAGATATCTTACTGTAAATGAAATCAATAAATGTGGTTGCTAGGGTGCTCTAAATTGTTGCTAGGGAGTGGCTTGGCAGCTGCCAATGATGAATCTCCAAAGGCTGCTTGTCAATATGAATGATATAAACCAACTCCCATGCTTCTGTGACATTCAGAATGGAAGATATCTCTCTTTGGATTTTGGTTGCTAAGGTGCTCGAAAATGGTTGCTAGGGAGGGGCTAGGAAGTGTTGAGGGGATTCATGATTGGCTGTTTTACTGCCCCAAGTCAAACGAGACCACCCTCGTGTTTCTATGATAATTCAGTCGGGAGAAATCCCTTTGATCTTTTTCAAAGGAAGTCTATGGGAATTGTTGCTAAGGTGCTGTAAATGGTTGCTAGGGCGTGGCTTGATAGCTTCACAATGATCCTGAGAGACTGATTGGTCGTCTGAGTAAAATGAGCCCGCCCCCTTGTCTGTAAGACACTGTGATCCAGAGTTATGTTCAATACAAAATCTACCATAGACTTAACATTGGGGCAAATTTGGGCAGCTCCTGCCCCCCAGGGGTGCAACTTTTACCCCATTGTGAGGTACGTTCTCACAGAGCCTGTCAGCCTCTTCAAATGAGGTAAATCACACGTCTCTGCGAAATCCTCGCTCTGAGCTATGACTCGTCAAAATTCGGCTCAATGTTAAGTCAATGGGATTGTTTGCCCAATTTTTTGCCCCTGGGGCAAACACCGTACCCCCCGATCGCTTATAAAAGTCATAGCACACCATTCCCAAATAATCCGCACAATTTGACGCCTCATTCGTGGGTCAGCGACCAAAAATTTTTGCAAAAAATTCCATTGACTTACATTGGGGCAATTTTGGGCAGCTCCTGCCCCCCAGGGGTAAAACTTTTACCCCATTGTGAGGTATGTTCTCACAGAGCCTGTCAGCCTCTTCAAATGTGGTAAATCACATGTCTCTGCGAAATCCTCGCTCTGAGCTATGACTCGTCAAAGTTCGGCTCAATGTTAAGTCAATGGGATTTTTTGCCCAATTTTTTGCCCCTGGGGCAAACACCGTACCCCCGATCGCTTAGAAAAGATATAGCACACTATTCGGGATTAGTCTGAAGGTCTGTGCAGAGTTTGGTGCATGTAGCTTAAAAGCTCTAGGAGGAGTTAGATTTAGAAATTTAGTCTCAGAATAATAATAATAATAATAATAAGTTTAAATAGGATTTCAGTAAGTTGGCTTTCTCAAGCCAACCTAATAATAATAAGTTTAAATAGGATTTCAGTAAGTTGGCTTTCTCAAGCCAACCTAACTAGATTAAAAAGTTTGAGTACAAACTTTAGGTTGGCTTGAGAAAGCCTAGCATAAAGTTTGAAGTAGTTGTAAAAGTTTGAAGATTTACGGTTTTTAGTTTGATGTAATTATAAGTAGTAGTTTTCAAAGTTCAAAGTTTAGAGATTATAAAACCATTCAGTCTATCAAATAGATAGATAGATAGATAGATAGATAGATAGATATTGACTCTCAGATAGATAGATAGATAGATCGATAGATAGATAGATAGTTATTGACCATCAGATAGATAGATAGATAGATAGATAGATAGATAGATATTGATCCTCAGATAGATAGATAGATATTGACCCTCAGATAGATAGATAGATAGATAGATAGATAGATAGATAGATAGATAGTCATTGACCATTAGATAGATAGATAGATATTGACCGTCAGATATATAGATAGATATATAGTCATTGACCCTGAGATATAGATAGAGTATGACCCACAGATAGATAGATAGATAGTTATTGACCCTCAGATAGTTAGTTAGATAGATAGATAGATAGATAGATATTGACCCTCAGATAGATAGATAGATAGATATTGACCCTCAGAAAGATAGATAGATATATAGATAGATAGATAGACAGACAGATATATCATTTTTTACTTGGTTGCTAGGGTAACCCAATCTGGTTGCTAGGCAGTTTCCAGGGTGATCCTTATCAAGCCTCCTTTTCATTCTGAGTGAATAAAGTCAACCCGGAAGTCTTATTGATTTTCTGTTGCATAGATATGTGATTTGTTACTTGGTTGCTAGGGTAACCATATCTGGTTGATAGGCAGTTACCAGGGTGATACTTTTCAAGACTCCTTGCTATCCTGAGTGAAATAAGTCAAACAGGAAGTCTCTACGATTTTCTGGTGAAGAGATATATTATTTGTTACTTGGTTGCTAGGGTAACCCCATCTGGTTGCTATGCAGTTACCAGGGTGATACTTATCAAGCCTCCTTTCCATCCTGAGTGAATTATGTCAACCCGGAAGTCTCTACGATTTTCTGGTGCAGAGATATGTGATTTGTTAGTTGGTTGCTAGGGTAACCCCATCTGGTTGCTAGGCAGTTACCAAGGTGATACTCATAAGGCTCCTTGCAATCCTGTGTGAAATATGTCAACCCCTAAGTCTCTACGATGTTCTGGTTCAAAGATATGTGATTTGTTACTTGGTTGCTAGGGTAACCGCATCTGGTTGCTAGGCAGTTACCAGAGGGATACATATCAAGGCTACTTTCCATCCTGAGTGAAATAAGTGAAACAGGAAGTCTCTACGATTTTCTGGTGCAGAGATATGTGATTTGTTACTTGGTTGCTAGGGTAATCACATCTGGTTGCTAGGCAGTTACCAGAGTGATACATATCAAGGCTACTTTCCATCCTGAGTGAAAAAAGTCAACCCGGAAGTCTCTCTGATTTTCTGTTGCAGAGATATGTGATTTGTTACTTGGTTGCTAGGGTAATCACATCTGGTTGCTAGGCAGTTACCAGAGTGATACATATCAAGGCTACTTTCCATCCTGAGTGAAATAAGTGAAACAGGAAGTCACTACGATTTTCTGGTGCAGAGATATGTGATTTGTTACTTGGTTGCTAGGGTAACCCCATCTGGTTGCTAGGCAGTTACCAGAGTGATACATATCAAGGCTACTTTCCATCCTGAGTGAAATAAGTGAAACAGGAAGTCTGTATGATTTTCTGGTGCAGAGATATGTGATTTGTTATTTGGTTGCTAGGGTAACCCTGTCTGGTTGCTATGCAGTTACCAGAGTGATACATATCAAGGCTACTTTCCATCCTGAGTGAAATAAGTGAAACAGGTAGTCTCTACGATTTTCTGGTGCAGAGATATGTGATTTGTTACTTGGTTGCTAGGGTAATCACATCTGGTTGCTAGGCAGTTACCAGAGTGATACATATCAAGGCTACTTTCCATCCTGAGTGAAAAAAGTCAACCCGGAAGTCTCTCTGATTTTCTGTTGCAGAGATATGTGATTTGTTACTTGGTTGCTAGGGTAATCACATCTGGTTGCTAGGCAGTTACCAGAGTGATACATATCAAGGCTACTTTCCATCCTGAGTGAAAAAAGTCAACCCGGAAGTCTCTCTGATTTTCTGTTGCAGAGATATGTGATTTGTTACTTGGTTGCTAGGGTAATCACATCTGGTTGCTAGGCAGTTACCAGAGTGATACATATCAAGGCTACTTTCCATCCTGAGTGAAATAAGTGAAACAGGAAGTCTGTATGATTTTCTGGTGCAGAGATATGTGATTTGTTATTTGGTTGCTAGGGTAACCCTGTCTGGTTGCTATGCAGTTAAAAGGGTGATACTTATCAAGCCTCCTTTCCATACTGAGTGAATCAAGTCAACCTGGAAGCTACTATACTGTGGCTATGAAGATTTTAGGTCATTACTTATTGGCTGCTTGATAAAAGAAATCCTCTGAGGGAGAGAGAGAGAGAGCGACGCAGGGCTGACAGGCCCTTTTTTGTCTGTGTGTGTGAAAATGTCAGTTGGGATTTAAATTTCTGAACATTCCGCAATGTTAAGTCAATGGGAGTTTTTCCGAGTTTGATCGTCATTTTTAGGAAAACCGTAAGTCCGATCAGTTAGAAAAGATATAGCACACTATTTGGGATTAGTCTGAAGGTCTGTGCCGAGTTTGGTGCATGTAGCTTAAAAGCTCTAGGAGGAGTTAGATTTAGAAATTTAGTCTCAGAATAATAATAATAATAACTAGATTAAAAAGTTTGAGTACAAACTTTAGGTTGGCTTGAGAAAGCCTAGCATAAAGTTTGAAGTAGTTGTAAAAGTTTGAAGATTTAAGGTTTTTAGTTTGATGTAATTATAAGTAGTAGTTTTCAAAGTTCAAAGGTTAGAGATTATAAAACCATTCAGTCTATCAAATAGATAGATAGATAGATAGATAGATATTGACCCTCAGAAAGAGAGAGAGAGATAGATAGATAGATAGATAGATAGATAGATAGTCATTGACCCATAGATATATAAATAGATAGATAGATAGATAGATAGATAGATAGAGTATGACCCACAGATAGATAGATAGATAGTTATTGACCCTCAGATAGATAGATAGATAGATAGATAGATAGATATTGACCCTCAGAAAGATAGATAGACAGATAGACAGATAGATAGATAGATATATTATTTTTTACTTGGTTGCTAGGGTAACCCAATCTGGTTGCTAGGCAGTTTCCAGGGTGATCCTTATCAAGCCTCCTTTTCATTCTGAGTGAATAAAGTCAACGCAGAAGTCTCTACGATTTTCTGTTGCATAGATATGTAATTTGTTACTTGGTTGCTAGGGTAACCATATCTGGTTGATAGGCAGTTACCAGAGTGATACATATCAAGGCTACTTTCCATTCTGAGTGAAATAATTCAAACAGGAAGTCTATACGATTTTCTGGTGCAGTGATATGTGATTTGTTACTTGGTTGCTAGGGTAACCCCATCTGGTTGCTAGGCAGTTACCAAAGTAATACTCATAAGGCTCCTTGCAATCCTGTGTGAAATATGTCAACCCCTAAGTCTCTACGATTTTCTGGTTCAAAGATATGTGATTTGTTACTTGGTTGCTAGGGTAACCGCATCTGGTTGCTAGGCAGTTACCAGAGTGATATATATCAAGGCTACTTTCCATCTTGAGTAAAATAAGTGAAACAGGAAGTCTCTACGATTTTCTGGTGCAGAGTTATGTGATTTGTTACTTGGTTGCTAGGGTAAGCCCTTGTCGTTGCTAGGCAGTTACCAGAGTGATACTTTTCAAGACTCCTTGCTATCCTGAGTAAAATAAGTCAAACAGGAAGTCTCTACGATTTTCTGGTGAAGAGATATATTATTTGTTACTTGGTTGCTAGGGTAACCCCATCTGGTTGCTATGCAGTTACCAGGGTGATACTTATCAAGCCTCCTTTACATCCTGAGTGAATTATGTCAACCCGGAAGTCTCTACGATTTTCTGTTGCAGAGATATGTGATTTGTTACTTGGTTGCTAGGGTAACTGCATCTGGTTTCTAGGCAGTTACCAGAGTGATACATATCAAGGCTACTTTCCATCCTGAGTGAAATAAGTGAAACAGAAAGTCTCTATGATTTTCTGGTGCAGAGAAATGTGATTTGTTACTTGGTTGCTAGGGTAACCCCATCTGGTTGCTAGGCAGTTACCAAGGTGACACTCATAAGGCTCCTTGCAATCCTGTGTGAAATATGTCAACCCATAAGTCTCTACGATGTTCTGGTTCAAAGATATGTGATTTGTTACTTGGTTGCTAGGGTAACCACATCTGGTTGCTAGGCAGTTACCAGAGTGATACATATCAAGGCTACTTTCCATCCTGAGTGAAATAAGTGAAACAGGAAGTCTCTACGATTTTCTGGTGCAGAGATATGTGATTTGTTACTTGGTTGCTAGGGTAACCCCATCTGGTTGCTAGGCAGTTACCAAAGTGATACTCATAAGGCTCCTTGCAATCCTGAGTGAAATATGTCAACCCCTAAGTCTCTACGATGTTCTGGTTCAAAGATATGTGATTTGTTATTTGGTTGCTAGGGTAACCCTGTCTGGTTACTATGCAGTTACTAGGGTGATACTTGTCAAGCCTCCTTTCCATACTGAGTGAACAAAGTCAACCTGGATGCTACAATACTGTGGATATGAAGATTTTAGGTCATTACTTATTGGCTGCTTGATAAAAGAAATCCTCTGAGGGTGAGAGAGAGGGAGAGACGCAGGGCTGACAGGCCCTTTTTTTGTCTGTGTGTGTGAAAATGTCAGTTGGGATTTAAATTTCTGAACATTCCGCAATGTTAAGTCAATCGGAGTTTTTCCGAGTTTTGATCGTCATTTTTAGGAAAACCGTAAGTCCGATCAGTTAGAAAAGATATAGCACACTATTCGGGATTAGTCTGAAGGTCTGTGCCGAGTTTGGTGCATGTAGCTTAAAAGCTCTAGGAGGAGTTAGATTTAGAAATTTGGTCTCAGAATAATAATAATAATAATAATAAGTTTAAATAGGATTTCAGTAAGTTGGCTTTCTCAAGCCAACCTAATAATAAGTTTAAATAGGATTTCAGTAAGTTGGCTTTCTCAAGCCAACCTAATAATAAGTTTAAATAGGATTTCAGTAAGTTGGCTTTCTCAAGCCAACCTAATAAGTATGTGAGATTACAATAGTGTTGCTTTGCAAGCACCACTAACTAGAATGTACATTTCCTGAAGAAAATGTGAGTGGTGCTTGCCGTGGCAAAATTTCTTACCACAATGTCCCACCTACTGCCCAAAGTTGAAAGAGGCCACCCCCATGACAGTAGGATGTTCTGGTGCAGAGATATTGGTGTTGTTCCATGGTTGCTAGGGAAACCCATCTGGTTGCTAGGCAGTTACCAAGGTGACAGGCAACAATGCACCTTATCATCCTGAGTGAAATAAGTCAACCCGGAAGTCTCTGTGATTTTCTTGTGCAGAGATATGTGATTTGTTTCTTGGTTGCTAGGGTAACCCCATCTGGTTGCTAGGCAGTTACCAAGGTGACAGCCAATAATGCTCCTTGCCATCCTGAGTGAAATAAGTCAACCCGGAAGTCTCTGTGATTTTCTAGTACATAGATATGTGATTTGTTACTTGGTTGCTAGGATAACCCCATCTGGTTGCTAGGCAGTTACCAGGGTGATATTTATCAAGTCTACATTCCATCCTGAGTGAAATAAGTCAACCCGGAAGTCTCTGTGATTTTCTTGTGCAGAGATATGTGATTTGTTTCTTGGTTGCTAGGGTAACCCCATCTGGTTGCTAGGCAGTTACCAAGGTGACAGCCAACAATGCTCCTTGCCATCCTGAGTGAAATAAGTCAACCCGGAAGTCTCTGTGATTTTCTTGTGCAGAGATATGTGATTTGTTTCTTGGTTGCTAGGGTAAGCCCATCTGGTTGCTAGGCAGTTACCTAGGTGACAGGCAACAATGCTCCTTGCCATCCTGAGTAAAATAAGTCAACCCGGAAGTCTCTGTGATTTTCTTGTGCAGAGATATGTGATTTGTTTCTTGGTTGCTAGGGTAACCCCATCTGGTTGCTAGGCAGTTACCTACGTGATACTCATAAGGCCCCTTGCAATCCTTTGAGAAATATTTCAACCCCTATGTCTCTACGATGTTCTGGTTGAAAGATATGTGATTTGTTACTTGGTTACTAGGGTAACCCCATCTGGTTGCTAGGCAGTTACCAAGGTGACAGCCAACAATGCTCCTTGCCATCCTGAGTGAAATAAGTCAACCCGGAAGTCTCTGTGATTTTCTTGTGCAGAGATATTTGATTTGTTTCTTGGTTGCTAGGGTAACCCCATCTGGTTGCTAGGCAGTTATCAAGGTGACAGGGAACAATGCTCCTTGCCATCCTGAGTGAAATAAGTCAACCCGGAAGTCTCTACGTCATTCTGATCCTAAGATACACATCTTAGTGATTTTGAATGGATGTCAATGGTTCTTTGTTGCTAGGGTGCGTTAAATGGTTGCTAGGGCGTGGCTAAGTAGTTCACATGATGAAAGCTGAAGACTGATTACTCACCCAATTAAAACAAAGCAACTATCATGTCTCTAGGACATTCTGATCTGAAGATATCTTACTGTAATTGAAATCAATAAATGTGGTTGCTAGGGTGCTCTAAATTGTTGCTAGGGAGTGGCTTGGCAGCTGCCAATGATGAATCTCCAAAGGCTGCTTGTCAGTATGAATGATATAAACCAACTCCCATGCCTCTGTGACATTAAGAATGGAAGATATCTCTCTTTGTATTTTGGTTGCTAAGGTGCTTGAAAATGGTTGCTAGGGAGGGGCTAGGAAGTGTTGAGGGGATTCATGATTGGCTGTTTTACTGCCCCAAGTCAAACGAGACCACCCTCGTGTTTCTATGATAATTCAGTCTGGAGAAATCCCTTTGATCTCTTTCAATGGAAGTCTATGGGACTTGTTGCTAAGGTGCTGTAAATGGTTGCTAGGGCGTGGCTTGATAGCTTCACAATGATCCTGAGAGACTGATTGGTCGTCTGAGTAAAATGAGCCCGCCCCTTTGTCTCTAAGACACTGTGATCCAGAGTTATGTTCAATACAAAATGTACCATAGACTTAACATTGGGGCAAATTTGGGCAGCTCCTGCCCCCAAGGGGTGCAACTTTTACCCCATTGTGAGGTATGTTCTCACAGAGCCTGTCAGCCTCTTCAAATGTGGCAAATCACACGTGTCTGTGAAATCCATGCTCTGAGCTATGACTTGTCAAATTTGGCTCAATGTTAAGTCAATGGGATGTTTTGCACAATTTTTTGCCCCTGGGGCAAATACCGTACCCCCGATCACTTATAGAAGTCAAAGCACACCATTCCCAAATAATCCGCACGATTTGACGCCTTATTTGTGGGTCTGCGACCAAAAAATTTTTCAAAAATTCCATTGACTTACATTGGGGCAACTTTGGGCAGCTACTGCCCCCCAGGGGTAAAACTTTTACCCCATTGTGAGGTATGTTCTCAGAGAGCCTGTCAGCCTCTTCAAATGTGGTAAATCACATGTCTCTGTGAAATCCTCGCTCTGAGCTATAACTCGTCAAAGTTTGGCTCAATGTTAAGTCAATGGGATTTTTTTGCCCAATTTTTTGCCCCTGGGGCAAACACCGTACCCCCGATCGCTTCTAAAAGTCATAGCACACCTCTCCTCAATGAGCCGCACGATTTGACACCTCATTCATGGGTCTACGCCAAAAGGTGCGGGACGAGTTAGGTGCCGAAGTTTTGTACGGAAGAAGAAGAAGAAGAAGAAGAAGAAGAAAAATAAGTATGTGAGATTACAATAGTGTTGCTTTGCAAGCACCACTAATAATAATAATAATAATAATGTTATACATTAATGGGAAAAACGAGCCAAATATCATCTTGACATCGTCAAAGGCCTCAGCTATTGGCGATCACTATGACTATCATCGATTCCCGAGATCCCGAGATGTGCATTTCTCTCTATAAATTACCAGTCACAGTCTCCTTGCTGGTTTTTCCATCACATTCAGAATCATTACCCCTTTTGCCGGTGTCACTATGCAATGTTACATATAACATTCTTTCTCAGCCCTGGAAAATATATTCAAGTAATTAATATCATAAACTTAAGACTAGTCAACTAATGGCTTAAATTAACTCCTACTAGTCGACTAGGAAAATCTTTGGTCAGGGGCAGCCCTAGTCTTAACATTCTCAAAACATTAAGTGCAATTTTCACAACTGTTTTTTGGGACATCTCAACTCTATTGCACATCTGCAAAATGTAGCAACTCACCCAAAACATTGAATTCATGCTTCAAAACCTAGTTATTGTGTCAGTAAATTGGCCAATGCCACCAAAATGAAATGTTTTTTGTCATCGTGTGAGCCGTACTACCAAAAGATAAAATTTTTATGTTTTTTCACCATGGCATTCAACCCTGGAAAGTTTGTTATATACAAATAAAAATTTTATTCTACACTTTTGTTGACACTGACTGCTTACTGTACTATACAACAATGTCAGTTTTGTCTAGCTGAATGCTATTGTGTATCTCTCTGAGGTTTTTAGAAACCGATTTCAACAGTAGGTAAAATTTTACTGAGAAAAGTCAATACTGCACAATACTATAGTACAGTGATTCCCAACCCCCGGTGCCGGTCCGTGGACCCGTTAGTACCGGGCCTTGAAATATTCCCAGAATATATATATATTTTTTTATAATAATAATAATAATAATAATTGTCTTTTTTAAATGCTTTTTTAAGTGATATGAGTCTTACATGTCATGTTATTTAATCCAAAATATAAACAATAAATAGATTAAAATGTGTTTCTTTGAGCGCCTTGCGATTGCTTAGCAACGCGTCGTATCTGAACGGACTGCAAAAAAAGCAGAAGTATGGGAGAGATGAGCGGGCCTCAGCAAACTTCAATGGCTAATTTCATTGTGGACAGTTCTGGTAAAAGGAAAGGCGATGACCAACTCGAAAATAGCGAGAGAGAGAGAGAGAGAGAGAGTGAGAGAGAGAGAGAGAGAGAGAGAGAGAGAGAAAAAAAGTCAAGCTTCAATCGTAAATATACGATACCTCATACATTAGATGGATTTACGACAACAGGCGATTCCGTGCGCCAAATCCGTTGTGTGTTATTTGTGGTGAAAAACTCTGCAATGAAGCCGTCAAAACTTCAGCGGCACTTAAACACCAAACACCCAACTCTCAAAGACAAAACGGATGAGTTTTTCGAAAGAAAGAAACGTGAGTTGGACGCTCAGCGGCGAGATTTGATATCCTCAACATCAGTAAATGTAGCTGCAACTAAGGCGTCATATCTGGTTGCTCACCGAATAGCTAAAGCTAAAAAAAACCTTAACAATCGGAGAAGAGCTAATTTTGCCGGCTCTTTTTTTTTTTTTTTAAAGCTTAATCTCTAATTTTATACTTTTAAAAATTATTGGCTGAAATCACTGTGTTTGCTATTGTATTCTGAATCTGTCTGACTGTTGAAACTGGCTCTTATTTTCATACAATTAGCCTTTGTTGTCACCTTTTGGTGAGTGAAAACACTAAGTTGCTCTTGAAGTGATTGTCTTTAGTGGTTCTGGAGAGATTTGACAGGTGAAATGGACTGGTATTTTCATACAATTTGCCATTACTGCCACCTGCTAGTGAGTGAGTGCTGTGTGAGTTGCTTTTGAAGTAGACCTAATTGTATGGGAGAAAAGGGAAACATTTTGTGAACATTTCGGTCTGAAAGTTTAAAAAGATTGGTATATTCATACAAGTAGCCTTTGTTGCCACCTAGTTCATTATATGCAAATAAATGATTGGCTGTTACTGTTTTACACAGTGATATGTTCCAAATCCAAACGATGCATCTTAAATTTGAGGCATTAAAATTGACAACTGGTCCCTGGAATTTTTTTTTATGAATATGCTGGTCCCTGGCACAAAAAAGGTTGGGAACCCCTGCTATAGTACACAGAAAAAGGATATGCTCATTTGTATGTATGCAGTAAATTTATTTTTGTAGCAATGTGTTACATGTAAACACATTTCTTACATGTAAAGTCATATATAGTGAACAGGAAATTGTCACAAAATGACCAGCAACAATGAAAAAAAAACCTGTGTTAGTTCTGTAAAAACAATAAATTGTACCTCCTCACAGTAAGTAAGACTACAAGTTCCTATCTTCTTGGTGGACATCCTGTCAGTCTTCTTGGTCTGGACAGATATTTAGCAGACATCACAAACATTCCAGGTCATAGATATTTTTGGAATATACATGTATATACATGACAGATTTTGATAATTGAATGGATTATTTTGCATGTGATGGCTCACATAATGAAAGAATGTTTAGAAATTGTGAAGAGTATGACAATTCAGCTCATCAGTTTTGATCAACAACCCATGTGCATTTAGTTATTGTGCAAATTGTAGACAATTGTATTTACTCTTTTCACACATGTGCCAAAACACTAGCAATTTGCTTAAATGAATAAGAAATTCAAATCTGGTATGAACAAGAAACTAATTGTTCAGATATTTGAACTTATTGTTTTGAAAACAATATTTCTCATTAGAGAATTGAGCCATGTTTTAATAAAAAGTACCTCTCTAACCTAAAACTTTACCCTACACTTAAAACTAAGGAATCGGAAAAGAGAAATGAGAGTTTAACAAAAACAGACATCCTTACCCTTAAGCAACACCTAACCTTTACCAATAGTGTTTTAAAATGCAGAAGTGAAATGAGAAGCACATTTTCTGAAGCAACTACATTATTTCGTGTTGCTTCTATGTGTCTGTCATGTCACAGGTCAGCTTGAGTTCTTGTCTGGTTTTGAACCGTGGTCCTCCGAGTCCAAAGTCCAATGCTCTATGAGGTGAGCTACCATGCAAGTTAATCATATTAGAATAAGTATATGTACATGTAGGTGGGTCTGTATTACAAGTGTTAAAATGTATAATTTTTTAAACGATGCGTTAAAGTAAAAGTGTCTCGATATCATAACATAGCAGGGTCTGAGTAATAGAAAATAATATGTGTTTATAAAGTCATAATCAGCCATTGAAGTCATGATTTGAGTTGAAGTGAATAAAACACAGTTGTTGAAGCGCCTCTAATGTTCATGTTACCTGGAAACTGCAGGGAATTGTACCTGGAGACATGTACAGTATAACACGTTTTACAAAAATGTAAATAGAGTCACATTTCGCTATGAGACCGGGTTGAGTAGATTTGTAGATACAAATTAAATAAAAAAATAAACAGACAGGCAAACGTTTTCAGCAGTGAATGTTGAGAGGTTACTTTCTTCACCAGGTCTGATTCAAAATAATCATGCTCATTTTTGTCTGCCTTTGAACTCTAAATATTTGATCAGTCAAGGAATACCGTAAGTGTCAAGCTAGAAATGAGGGCAGAAATACATAAACAAATAAATAACTGGCACTAACATTAAGATACCTGAGGCCAGTAATAATGACAGAATACCAATGATGAATGTGGATAGTTTACCCAAAAATTAATTACCCATAATTTAGACACCCTCATTTTGTTCCAAGCCCGTATGACTTTCTTTCTTCTGTGGAACACAAAAGCAGATTTTAAGCAGAATAACAGCCTCAGTCACCATTCACTTTCATTGTATAGAGACTAACACACTACCTAACACTGCCTTTTGTGTTCAATGTTAGACAGAAAGTCATACGGATTTGGAACAACACCAGGGTGAATAAATTACAGAATAAATTTTTTTTTAGGTAAACTATGCCTTTATAAAGGGACAAATGGAAACTTCTGCCCCAAACTCCAACTCATTTCTAAGCAAATGCAAGTGATCAATATACCAACGGCAATACAGAATGAAAAATGGGACGTACCATAGGCATTTGCAGCATCCACACCAGCACAGACAGCAGGTGTTAGGCCTCGGGTGATCATGCCTGTGGGGTCCTTCAATGTGTCCCTGCTGCCTTTTCCTCATTTCAACTCCACTCACACTCTGAGGCTATGGACAGACACATCTGATTAGAGACATAATAGTGGGGATTACAGTGGGTGCCTGTGATCTGTGTTATCTAAAGTATCTTTTTAACTACAGATACATCTCAAAAGTATATTTCAATGAAAATGTTTAATTATGTAAGACTTTTTCATTTTTCAGGCAAAATGTTAGGGACTGACAGGCACAGTTACACTTCACTTTTATTTGATCTTTTTTCCATTCAATGAAAGTGAATGGTGACTGAGGCTAACGGTTTGGAACAATATGAGGGAGAGTAAATGACAAAATAATTTTTTGGGTAAACGATCAGTTAAGATTTAAAAAAACAAGTTTAAAATTAAATGAATGTTACAATGCAATATCTCTAAAATGTTTTTGCATCTACTGTGTATTGATAATATCCAATAAATTGCATTTAATTAGTTCTGGATATTATTGGATTACATTTATATATAGTACAGATATTTTTAAGATACATATTTATTTAATACCAGCAATCATGCACATTTTTACTTCATCTCTACCAGAGTGTATTTGGTTATCTATCGCACAATGCATGCCCAAAATCATGGGGATTAATAAAGTTGTATTTTATTATATTGATAGCTTTTCCTACGGAAGTGATGACAAAATAATGCTCTCACAGAATCTAAAAGACAGAAATAAAGATAGAGAAAGGAATCCTTTCTGCAAACTACACATTAAGTCCTCTGGCAAGATATGTAGGACAGAAAGAGAGAGAGGTGTCGTGTGGCTGAAACACCCCCCCCCCCCCCATACACACACTAGTTGTAATGTAAGATTTCACATGTTCTAACACATGAGCAAATCTTTAATGGAATCGTTTGCCCACAATGAACATTATGTCATTAATTATTCACTCTCATGTTGTTCCAAACATGTATGATTTTCTTTCTTCAGTGGAACCCAATTGGAGTTAATGATAGCAGAATTTCCAAGCTGCTCTTTAAAATTAAGTGTTGACCCCAGCTGTCACGCAAGATTTTTAAACTGTTTTCCAGAATTTCAATCATGTTTCATTCTGTTCCTCACTGCAGCTAGGGCATTCAGCTACACTTTAGTAGGGATGCATGAAAGATTGGACAACATTCTTTGTCTTAAATAGGGATGCACCAATGTCTCAGCTACCGATTTTTATCGGCAAATTATTGGCCAAATTAAACCATCGGCATATTGGTTATAAGCAGAAAACGCACTATTACTAAACCCTAAATATCTGTGTTTTAAAATATAGTCTGCATTCATGTATGAGCAAGCAGTACCTACTAGCTGCCATTTAGAAACCATAATCATTCACTTTTGTGATTGTGATGAGCAATGATTAATGTGCAAAAGTGACATATTTGTATGCATTAAGAGTCTTTCACATGACTCGCTGCAGAATAGATTGAAGTCTATGAAGTGACTTAACACCAAAGTGTTTTTCACACACACGTTTTTGCTTCAACAATAAATGTCTCAAGAGTACTAAGCAACAAGAAATATTTAAAAACTGTCCAAATTTGTGAAAAGACATTGAATGTGTCATAATTTCTATTAATTAAATATTACCTTATCGTTTACGAATATCAGAGACCCCACTTTAATTTAAATTCACCAGAAAACGCTTAGACCTAAACATAAATGAGTCCTTTTATTACTTTCTGCTATTTTTTCTCTTCAAAATATATGTTTTCAATGTTTATTGTCCCGCTTTTTTACGTGGCAAACTCATGTGAAATGCACTTTACAATGATGAAAGAACATTATTGAAACTCAAAATTATTATTATTTGTCTATTATTGTGGTCTTTTCTGATAAAAAGCCATGCTCAGCCATTTAAATATGCTATTGTAGGAAAATTATACTGTAGATCTGCTTTGTGTTTATATTTCTTATTCTGAAGTCAGTAGATTTGTAGCAATGCAAGTTTTATTAAAGGAGAAGGTAAGGACGTTATTGAAACTCACTATTATTAGACTATTACTGTTGTCTTTTTGGAAGAAAAATAATTATCAGTCTGAAGGAAGACTATAGATCTGCTTTGTTCTTTTAATGCTTAACCCTCTGGGCCGGCACGTCCTGCTGAATATTTTCGTCATTGCAGCAGAAACAATAATTTTTGGGTATACAGATAAGTGTAAGACATCATTAGAGACTATAAAGGGTCTACTTTTATTTGTGTACACTCATAATAACAATGAAACATTGTGATTTTGTAAAATAAAGAAAATAAAAAGGGTGAGCTTTCAGCAGTCTCTGTGTTCACGAGCATATTTCAGAAACACGTCACAAAAATGACCTGAAACTGCGAATACTTATCACACAAACATGAAACATATGTCTAAAGAAAGCTTTAAATGTCTACTTTTTAATAAACCAATTCAAGTTTAAAACAAATATTCTCCTGCAGTGCAATCTGTTTGAAACAAAGCGATGTGTTTTTTTACTGGTCTATCTAATTATCTGTAATGTGATCCCACCCACCAGCAGAGTGCGCCATTCATACGCTAATGTGCTGAGACGATTTATGCAAATGTACACGTCCCCGACTGTGAGGTTGTAAACACATTTCATTAATTTTTCTGCGTGTTTGCAACGATACACAGGCGCGAAAGCTCCAGGATTTTAAGAAAGAGTTATCATTTTCCTCAGAAGAAGTGCGGGACTCCGATGAACGTTTGTATTTTGAAGAGAGACTTGATCCAGACGAGGATACAATTTCGGACGAGTAAGCCATTTAGTTTTCATTAGTTGACATGCTATTTTATATAAACTTGAACATATTTTACTAGTGGGAATGTTTCTAGACTTGCCAGCCAGGATTCAGAGTATTGAAATTTGAAATATGTCCTAATAAGCAAGTTTTAGATACATATAAATGCTGTTTCGGCTAAAGCAGGCATTTAAATTGTATGCTGTATAATATAAATATGAAATGTAATATGATATAAAAATAATATGAATGTTTAGATTATATTTTAACTAGAGGTTATGCTGCCTCATCATCAACAAAGCTTGTGCTTGCAAATATGTGTTCAGGTTAAATGAGTAAAATGCACTTTAAATATGCCCATATTAGAAAATCAGCATATTATTATGATTTCTGAAGGATCATGTGACACTGAAGACTGCAGTAATGATGCTGAAATTTATGCTTTGATCACAAATTGCATTTTACAATATATTTAAATAGAAAACTGTTCTTTTAAATTGTAAAAAGAGTTCAGAATATCAATGTTATTTCTGTATTTTGGATCAAATAAATCCAGTCTTGGTGAGCAGAAGAGACTTCTTTTAACGGTAGTGTAGGTCTAAAATTAAGTAAAGTCTTTATGTAAAGAAAATATATAGTCAGATTACTTCTTTTAACTTAAAACTTGATTTTGATCATTAAGTCTCCTCACATTCATTCTCTATTCCTCAGTGATAGGCCCAGGGGAGGGGTCATTGTCTCTCGGGTGTGAATTATAATCCATATTCATGATCATTCACGCCTCCTCACATATTTCCTTTCAACACAAAAATATTTACAAAAGTTAAATTACTATATTGTTTTGTATGAATGAGTGATCAGGATGGTTTTCACATAATTTTGTAGCAAAAACTCTAGGCTACAAGATCCAGTTCTCAAAAGTCTTGTGGACAAATGTTTAATATGTGTTATATGACCTTATTTCAGTGACTAAAATTTTTTCAAAAACCACGCATAAACGTTATTTTCTCAAAAATACAAACAAGTACACACATGTTGCTCACATATTATTGTAGCCCAGTTTGTGCTGAATACAGTGTTATCAGACTTTAGCCATTAATATGTTTTTAAGCAACTGAAAAAAGCACAAATGTCAAGGCATGTCAAAACTTCTCCAGGGCCCAAAATACCATCAGACCCCAGAGGGTTAAACACTATAAAGTCTCATGGTAGAATTGGTACTTTTAGATTGCTCCCAGAAAAAAAATTTGTGTACCAGTGATTGACAACTTTTTTGCCCCTCATGAGTTTGCATCCCTCATGAGTTTGCATCCTCTTGTGGCATTGCAAGAACAAATCTACAAATTAAAAAAGAAGAAAATTTGTTGTATATTTAATTACCCATTTAGTGCTCTTGCCACCTGTGACCTCACACAGAGTAGCCTACCTATGTGACTTGTTCTATTTTTTATTTTTTTTTGCATAGTGGAATTTTAAACATTACAAGTAAACACACTGCTAAGACGGACAGAAAATATGGACAAGTTCTGAAAAAGGAAAAATATTGATGATGGTTAGCCTATGTGGGATAGTGGTGTGCCGTAGAATTTTTAGTCGTAAAAAGTGTGCCGTGGAAGAAAAAGGGTTTGGAAACCCTGTTTTATACTACAAAACTTAAGTTTTTTTTTCCCTTTGGTTAAAAAGTTTTATTTTTCCATGATGTGGTTGACATTTCAATTGAGTTACCCAACATATGCACAGTATGAATTTTTAATGTTCTATCATATCAAATGTGAGTTCTGTTCTATTAGAAGTTAATTTTTTTTTTAAAATTACTAAATAGCATTTGTTTGTTTTTTTCTCCATATCAATCATCATGTTATCATATTTAGTTATTTTTTGTATCTCTTTTCATCTTTTAATTTTATATTGGCAAGCAGAGACCAAACATGAAATGAAATCATTTTCAACTCATTCTTCCATACTGGCTTTACCAATTTTACAAGCTTGTTAAAAACAACATCAGAGTATAATGGATCCTAACCACAAACAAGCAATTTAATTGCATTTGTTTCCAAGAACCCTCTATTGGGAAAGTAAAGAAGCAAGAGTGTGTTGCTGTTGTTGTTGTGAGCTCTGCCCTGGGGCCTGTACCATGAAGCCAGTTTAGGCGGCTAGCCAAAAAGTAAGTTTTAGTCTAGTTTGCATCAACCCTGGGTTTTAGGTATCATGAAAGTGGGTTGGCCTTTAACGGTATTCATTATCATTGTAACTTGTGCTAGCAGGATTTTTTAGGTAACAGATCACTAACAGATACTGAACCAATCTGCTGTAATCTGAGGAATCGTTCATCTCTGACACAATAAATCAAAAAGTCAGTCCCCTGTGTCTCTTAAAGCTTACTTTAAAGAAAACAAATTCTTAAATATAAATTAAATATAGATGGGGCATTGTATTTTATTTAAAACTATACATACATCTACCTAAAACTATAATTGTTTTTCATTTACATACATAAAATATCATTGAAAATATAAACATAATATAATATTAAGCTATTTACAAAACAGCTAGTAAGACAGATTCATATTATACTTGCCAATAATACATTTTAATATATTAAATGATTACTTTACAAGATGGTTATAGAAAGTAATGAATGCCTCCCAATCCCCCTCTTTCATGGACTAGAGATGAACATACCGTACAGTATTACAAATGTAGTTCAATATAAGCTGTAAACAAAATACTTCTTAAAATACATCATAAAATAAAAAAGAACTAAATGTATTATTATTGCATATAGTATTCTGAGTGCTCACTTTTTAATTATTCAATAGAAGCTTATATTCATTTGTAATCATATTAAATTACAGTGCATCCGGAAAGTATTCACAGCGCTTCACTTTTTCCACATTTTGTTATGTTACAGCCTTATTCCAAAATGGATTCAATTCATTAATTTCCTCAAAATTCTACACACAATACCCCATAATGACAACATGAAAGAAGTTTGTTTGAAATCTTTGCAAATGTATTAAAAATAAAAAACGAAAAATCACATGTACATAAGTATAAAAGATAAAGAAAAATTAAACAGATAAATAATATAAAATATAAAGTCACACACAAGTGATCATCACTCATTTGATGACAGTTAATTTTTCAGTTTAGTCCAATTAAAAATACTTAGATACCCATGACTTGTTTCCAACCATCCTTGGTTTTCCTGGCAACAACTTCCACAGTTGTAATTAAAAATTCTGTTACAGTTAACTGAGGTAAATATAAATAATGTTGTTGATGTGTAGATGTGTGAAGTTTTATAACTGATGCTGGAGCTGAGCAGGTGTTTCTCTTTCCCTCGTTAGTGCTGTTCAGAATGTCGGCGCTGTTAAGATGTTTCACATGGTTGAACTTCTCCATGGTACTTTAAAATAGCAAATTCTCATGTAAAATTCAAATGGGTCGCATGCGCAACGTTATCGATGGAAGCTCGAATGAATCGAGCATGTGAGCCGCTCTGCATTTGTCACGTGAGTTCACATTTTAAGGATTGCCCGGTTGATGCACTCGCACGGATCCTGCTAATGGAGCTCACATTTGGCTGGAATCCCGGTTGACGCATGCGCATGCCACACCAATAGCGGAGCACAATTTGGCTTCAAAGACCCTGCGCATGTCCGTGTCCCACATGAAAAGCATATTTAGCACTCATAAAGTGAAATGAATGTAATAAGGTTGCTTCATCGCCTGACAGACATGCATATGGACATGGCTGACATGAGAGTATTAAAATAAAGGTATATATATATAAAGATAAAGTAGATAAATAGATAAAATTGGATTGTTGTTCAATGGATCGATAGATGGTTACACCCCTAGTACTCAGGTGTTCATTAGACTGAGATTCTGGTGGCCTTCGCTAGTGCAGGACGTTCACCAGTTCATGCCCGCTTGACCCATTTGTACTTTTGATAAGACCTCTGGTAAAACCGCTGTCAGAACCTTCGAGATCCTGGTCCCACATAGCCATGGATTTTGTTACTGGTTTTCCCCATCCCATGGCAACATGGTCATCAGGACCGTTGTGGACCGGTTCTCGAAGGCGGCTTATTTCATTCCCCTCCGCAAATTACCTTCAGCTAGGGAGACGGTGGTTGAAGTCGTTAATCAAGCCCCCAGTTTACATGTGCAGTCAGAAGGTCTGGTTGTATTCCAAAGACATCCCACTCCGACTCCCCTCTTGTAAGTTGGTGCCCAAATTTATATTTCCAATCTTGAAGGTCATTAGCCCGATAGTGGTCCATCTCAAATTGCCCCCCTTCCTCAGACATGTCCAACCAGTGTTTCACATCTCTAAAATTTTACCTGTCATTCGGTCCAATTTGCATCCCACCACACCAGTCCCACCTCTCCCTCGCCTAGTGGAGGGCACTCTGGCTTATGAGGCCAAGCAGTTGATCGACGTCAGACGCAGGGGCAGAGGGGTCCAATACCTGGTAGACTGGGAGGGTTATGGACCTGAGCAGAGATGCTGGGTCCTGGCCCAGGACATTCAGGACCGCGCCCTCATTGATCAGTTCCATCTTCATCATGGTAACTCTTTTGCTCATCAGCCTTGTTTGATTTTGCTCAAAAAAAATTCTGTCAACTGTGCCTCTGCATCTGGATCTCTAGTTTCATTTCTGACATTAATGTACTGTTATATTGGTATATAAAAATAGTGTCTGTTCTGATGGAGTTTTAGAGATTACAATTGTGGAGAATATTGGTGCTTGTGCTTAGGTTGCAGATGGACTTTCACTTTCAAGTGATGATTGTCTCTAGCGCTGCTTCGCTCTATAAGCACCAGCTACTAAATTGACAGTGCAACAATTTCACTGTCCTTGTACTTGCTTACCTGGCATATACTAATGATTCATAAAATAAATTAAGTTAGACCAACAAAGGGGAGGTCACGTAACACCATGCGATGATCGGATTTGTGAATGGCAAGTTCTGTGCACTTTGGTAATTTTAATAACTTTTATGACATAAACCGGTGAGATTCGATACGAAATGTTCAAAGTGGCCAATATTTTTAAAAAAAATCTAAATCCTCGAGCTCTGGAGACATCAAAAGTCACTCAAGCTGATGCTCCCGAGCAGGCCCCGAGCCAGGGAGTAGATTTGGTTGGGGAGGTGCAGGAAATGCGACGACAGATGTTGAACATGTCAGCAATGCTGACGAAGGTCGTTACTGACTTGGAGGAACTTGCTGTGATACATTGATCGATCACTGTCATGGAGGTGAAATTTACTGATGTGGTCACAAGAGCAGGGGATGTCGAGAAATGGATAGATTATCTGAAGTCATCAGAAAGGAAATTATCTGCTAATCTGCTAGCGACCAAGGTGGATTTGGAGCATGTCTGGGAGAAGTTGGAAGACATGGAAAACAGTAGCCGGTGAAAAAATCGTGTAGGGGTCCCGGAGGGAGTGGAGGAATGGGATATGGTGGAATTCCTGGATGGGCTCTTTCCGTGTCTGCTCGACATAACAGACAATAAGCTGGAAATCAAGCAAGCTCACAGGGTTTCTGTTCGGTGATCCTTGGAGGGGAGACAGGCCCAGATCAATTTTGGCCACATTTCTGAGATCATTTCTGATAAAGATCTTGTGTTACAGAAGGCGAAGATTAAAGCAAGGCTTTCTTGGATGAACCACAGCATTTTCTTGTTCCCAGACTTTGCGAATTTGACAAGAGAGAAACGTGATTAATTCAAGGACTGCAATAAACTTTTACATCAATGGAAGATTGCTTTTGCACTGACATTCCCAGCCAAATTGAGAAAAGACGCTAAGGATGTCCGTAAAACATTCACATGCCCACAGCATGCAATGTCCTTCATAAAGTCAATGCAGTGAGTAAGTCAATTTGTGGTACTCACATTGCAGCCGAATGGACCAGCTCACTGAACATTTGCTTGACAGTTTGAAGATTCTGCCCATTCTTTTTGTGCTGGTTCCGCCTATCGGATGGAGTTTATTTTGTGGAGTATTTCTGGCTAAATCATTGGAGTAAGTAATTTGCTTGCACTCATGTTGTAGCCGAATGGAGCGGCTCATTGAACATTCGTTTGACTGTCTGAAGAATCTGCGCACTCTAGCGGCTGGAGTTTATTTTGTATAATAATACACCTTTAGGACAGTTTTATGGATTAAGCAACACGCTCTTTGTGTTTATTCTGCATATTGGCTGGAGTTTGTTTAATAGATTATATTTTGCTGTTTAATTCTGTCTCACAAAATGTGTATAGATACACCGGACTTGAGCAATCCGACAGCAAATTTGTCGCAGGGGCTCTCGTAGACATACATGGACTGTTTTAGTTTGGAGGGATGGTCGTTAGTTGGCACTATCGGGCGCTGGGTTAATGCGCAAGTTTATCTCTTTTCTGTTTGTTTGGTTCTGGGAAATGTTTGGGGTTTGTTGCACTAATGTTTGAATGTGATCTTTATAATCCTGTTTTTGACACACAATCTATTTTACATTATGCATTTATATCATTTTCAAAGATTTGACCCGATTGAAATACAGATATAATACTATTTTGTCTCGGAAGGTGGAGTTTTGGCTATTCAGGGCAAGACAGTCGTACTTTAAGTCGGAGTCTTTTTTTACTATTCCGTCAGTGAAATCTGCTTGTGGTAAAATATTTACCACGGCCATTGATATTAATAATGCTTTAAAAGAATTCTATCTTGATCTCTATAGTTCCACATCTTTGTCTACTGATGAAGGTATTAGAAGCTTTGTGGAACCATTAGAACTTCCTAAACTGATGACTGAGCAAAAAAATTCTCTTGATTCTGAGATAATCTTGGAGGAGGTTGGCGAGGTAAAAAAGGGGCCAGATGGCTTTGCTGCTTAATTTTTTAGATCTTATGCTACAGAACTGGCTACACTTTTGCTAGAAGTTTACACGGAATCATTAAAGAATGGAAAGCTTCCACCAACCATGACACAAGCCCAGATCAGTCTGATTCTTAAAAAGGACAAAGATCCAAGTGAGTAAGAGTTATCGTCCAATTTCCCTGATCCAGCTAGATTCTTCTGATAAAATTCTGATAACATTATCAATATCATGTGGTCAGTGGCGAATGATCAGACTCCGGTCGCTGCCATCTCACTTGATGCTGAAAAGGCATATGATATGGTAGAATAGGATTATCTTTTAAGATTTTGGAAATGGGATAAGATTTTGGAAATATACAGGTTCGGGAATACTTTTATTGGATGGATTAAGTTACTTTATAGACACCCGGTAGTGGCGGTACAACAAATTTATCAATTTCAGATTATCTTTCTCTGGATAGGGGCACCCGGCAGGGTTGCCCTCTTTCCCCATTATTGTTCTCTCTTGCCCTGGAACCATTGAAAGCAGAGAAAAGAAAGAGGATGATTTTCCAGGGGTATGGCACATGAGCTTTGCTTTACGTAGATGTTATTTTATTATTCATCTCCGACCCTACAAGTTCTATGCCTTACCTCCACAGAATTAAGGATTCCTTTTCTAAGTTCTAAGGATACAGAATTAATTGGTCTAAATCTAAAGCTTTGTATCTGACAGCATACTGCCCAGTGACAGCATTTCAGCCGGGCGACTTCTAGTGGTCCAAACAGGGCATTACGTATTTGGCCATTTTATTCCCAGCAAATTTTTGTGATTTAGTTAGAGTTCATTTTGACCCTTTAATAGAAAGTTTTTCAACCAATGTGGGCATCATTACATTTATCTATGATTGGGAAGGTTAATGTTATTAAAATGAATTGTATTCCGAAATCTCAGACATTTGGCTCATTTTTTTTGCTTCCTCCTGAGAAAGCCCCTCCCTGGTTTTGTACTGAACAGGAAGTTCTTGCCCTATTTTGCCACTGCCTTTCTATCAAACTAACCAGAGAAGTTAAGTTACACTCCATTATCTTGCATTTGCATGTGGTATGGACAAAAGTGTCCAGAGTGTTTAATTCAGAATTTTTTTAAATGTTACCTTGAGCATATGGCTGAACCCAAAATTATATATTATAAGTCTCCCTTCTGCTGGACAGAGTGGATGGTGAGGGAGGTTAATACACTCTGTGACCTATATGAGAGTAGAGAGTTGAGATCCTTTGAAAATATGGTTCAACATTTTGGGATTCCCAGGTCTCAATTCTTTAGGTATTTACAGCTACGCCACCTGCTTTTTACTATTTTTGGGAATAGCATGCAGATACTCTGGAAGTGGTTATTACTGCTTTTGGTAAAGGCCATGAGACATCAGTGTATTACTCCCTGAAAATTCAGAGTATGGGGGACGGAGCTTAAAATTCTCTCAAGAGATTATGGGAGAAAGATTTAAACTTGGTATTGGAGGAGGGATTGTGGACTAGAATTATAAAAAATGTCATGTCTACATCTAGAGAAGCAAGGGTGTACCTTATGCAATTTAAGATTTTACATTGATTCTTTTGGACACCCTCTAGATTGTATAGGCTTGGACTTAAAGACACACCCATCTGCTGGCGATACCAATCAGAAGATGGGGACTTAACCCATGTTTTTTGGTGGTGTGTTAACATCCAAGATATTTGGTTGAGGGTTCAGAGGTTTATTTGTGACATATTGGACACTCAAATTTCATTTTGCCCCAGACTCTGTATTTTGGATGATGGGGCAGTCATTAATATGGGGGAAAATTAATAGCCAGTGTTATGATCAGCAGGCAGGTCATCCTTAGGGGATGGAAGTCGGCTGGAGCGCCCTCATTTCAGGAGTGGTACATAGAGATGGGCAGGGTGTCGGCATTTGAAGAAATGTCATATAGAAGGCAGGGAAACTTGGAGTTATTTAATAAAAAATGGGGCAGCTATTTGGCATTTTTGGAAGGCTCTCGGGGAGGGGAATGTGTAGTTTTATATGCGTTTCATTTATATATATTTATTCTTAAGTTGGACCACAGGTATATTTGTTGAGGGGCAGGGTTGGGTTGGGGATTGGAAGGACAAAAAGAAATAATGGGGATTCAAAGTTGATTCAGTGTATATATATGTTTGCTGTCCTGTTTCGTATGTCTGGATCAATAATAATTGTTAATCAGAAAATAAGTTAGACCAATATGATACTACATTTGGTTCATCAAATAAAATTGACTGTTTAATTTAAATAAATTTTGTAAGAAAATTAATTAAATTAAACATTAGTCAACTTTGTTTGGCGAACCTAAATGTAGTATCTGATTTGACCTAATCCACCTAAATTATGATGGCTAAATTAAACTAACTTATCATATGGTTTTTGCCAGTTTAGAAGAATCTTTACATCTTCAAATTTTTTCAAAACACTTAATAGACAATAACTCAAAATATATTTTTTGAGATTTGAAACTATTTTTGATCATGTGATTTTCTGAATAAATGAAGAATAAACAAAAACTTTTCTCTTTTCTAATCACTTGTAGGCTCTACAAGTGCATGGTCTGCATGAATTACAAACAAATATTATTAAACTCACACTTTAGAAATACAACTAAGAAATATTCATAAACATGATGCCTCACACCATGAACACTATGTTCATTTTACCACAAAGCTTTCTGTAAAAATATTCTTGATCAGGATTTGGCAGCACAAACACCATAACACATCACCTAGAAATATGATCTAAACATTTTGGGACAAACACTCTGGGCACTAGACAAACAAATTGGAGGTCTTTGACGATATCAAATTACCATTTTCCAGTATGGCTTTGGTAAATATCCCATTGTATGACATAACCACAGGGCATTTGGTTGGCTGACTTTTAGTCACAACATGTGGCACATATTTAAAAGATTACTACTGATTGAAATGCATTGCCATGAGAAGGACAAAAAAAAAAAAAAAAAAAAAACAGAAAAGCCTATTTTGATTTCAGAAAAAAAAGTATTAAAATATATTTTTCCCTCATTTGCTCTCTTATATAAAAAAGGTACTTATATATATATATATATATACACACATACACACACACACACGTGCACACACCTACATGTCTTATTTTCACATGTTTTTAAAAAAGTAACAATTTTCTTGCATTGCAGATGAGTAAATATAGCACAAGATAATACTGAAATGTTGAGGTCATTAGATATTGCACAGATGATAAAGCTTTGTGAGAAACATAATTACATCTACTGTGTTCCCACACCTTTTGACAAAATAATTTTATATTACTTGTCCAGTTGTTTGTGAATACTGGATAAGGATTCATGAATATATTCATAATTTTTACATATAACAATATCTTCTAAAATATCTAAAATGAACAGGAATCTATGTAGGTAAATTAATGATCTTGAAACAGATATTTCCTTACCTCTACATTCATCCTTAAACTTAAAAGTTATAAAGAACCCTTCTATTGTTGATAATAGCTCAAGTGTGTCTGGGCATGGGATGTACTGTGTACACCTTTTGAGTGTTCCCTAATCATAGAGCCACATAAAAGAGTTATGCAAAACATTTCTACCATCAGTTATTCAGTTGCAGGCAATGGCAAACATGCCCCCTGATGCAAAACACACTGAGGAGTCCCTTTGTTTGCAGCTAGAGCACTCACCAACAACTCTGCACAATATGTAAAACACGAAGTATTGAGTAAAAGCAATCATCCATGGATGTTTTCATGTCTGATACCATAGGACATCATATAATAATCTTTGAATTTTAAACAGGTGTAGCTAGTTTTGCAACGGATGAGATATTCATGGTACGATAACCATCTCAGAAAATATCACAGTTTTACGGGATCACGGAATATGGTATTACACAATTATTATCAGTTACAATGACCCTTAAAAAAGTGATAACAGAATGTTTTTTTTTTTTTTTTTTGGTTGAGCAAACGCTTTATTATAATTGAAACCATTATTTTAAATTTAAGTAAATGTAAAAAAAAAAGAAAAAAGTCTCCCTTTTGAAAATAAATAGAATAAATAAGAAAGCTAACATAATTATAATAATAAACCGAATTATAAACATGATTTTTAAAAAAGCATGTAACTATAATACGTTATATAAATAAAGCATGTTAGTTTACATGCTAGCAATTAACTACTGAATGAAAAATAACATCAACTGTGTGAGCTTTTAAAGTAATGTCCTGTGATTATTAATCATTAACATTTACTGCTCCTGTCTGTATCTTTAACTCAACTTAAGTGGTTGTCAACTGGTTTTGCTTCAGGTCAGATTTTACATTTGAAATCAAGTGGCGACCCTCCATAGTAAAAACATAACCTGCATTTAATGTATCCTGGGTTGCATTTTCTGCATTTTTTATGTTGTATAGTTTTGTTCATGGTTTTCAAGTACAAGCACATGCATCAAGTGACACTATTTTTGTTGTTGATGTCAAATCTACAGGAAGTTTTCTCTCCCCCCTTTTAAAAATTGAAGAGCATATTTATTTATAGGAGCCCATTATTATCCCGTTTGTTTCCAAATTTCAAACATAATTCAAAGAGAACATACATATTACACAGGAGGAATGTCTCATTATCATGGTTAGGTCAGTGTAGCTAGTCTTAAATAATAGTAATAATAACAAAAAATTATAGTCTTTATGAAAAAATTAATATTAGCTGAAACATCTTGAAACTATAACTGCCAATGTTGATATAAAATGAGGTCTAATAGATTCTACCTTTAGATTATTTAATATGAAACTATAATATTCTGTAAAAATATAACAGTTACAGAACACGTACTCATATAAAATCATGAAACGATTTTGTAAAGGTGATTATGTGTAATGAAATAAAATGAATTAGCGTATAGCACAGTGTTGCTCTTTTCCTCCTCAGTGCTGTTTGGCATGGCAGGGTTGCTACTGTTTGAGAGGTTCAAATGGACTTCCTCCGTAATGCTTTAAACTAAAAAGGTCTCACTAGAATTTAAATTGGTCACATCAGTTTTGAGGTCTGCGCTCCACAATATCGAGGGAAGCCCGGTTTTGCACACATGCACCAGAGAGAAGAGCAGATCATTAGCGCAAGCTGGTTCCGTAACACTCGTGCGAAAGTGCAGATGAGAAGCCTTTAGCTGATTGTGAGATTATCATTAAATCTGCCTCGGCAGTCCTAAATAGACTATTGCTTGTGCGACCGCCGAAATATCTTCAATGGGAGAACCATGGCATTGTTCTTTCCCTGCTGTCCAGTCCGAATAGACTGGCGGCCAGAAACACAGCTTTAACACACACACACACACACACACATACACACACACACATACACACACACACATACACATACACACACACGTCAGACCCCCTCGCCTCGCTTCTCTTTGATATTTTCTCCGCTGCATGTGTGTGTGGCACAAGTTGACGAGTCAGACAGGCAGTCAAGGAGGAAAGGAGATGTTGCATTTTTTTCTTAATATCGTAGATAAGCAAATGTACATGTTATGATAACTGTCAATTTTCATATTGTGGTACACCGTGAAGCTGCTGCAACCCTAGGTGTAGCTTAAAAGCTGCATTGGGTTAGGCTGCATCAATAAGAAATTAATGCAGTCAAACAGATATTCATTAATACAGATCTATGTCCAAATCAGCTTTCCACTTTTAAAGAGGGAAGGCTACAACTGAAACAACTGGCCAAAAACAATTTGACTAGGACATACTATAATACATAATATACAATCACCGTAATATTTAATAATCGAACTAGGACATCACCTTTCATGAGTCTTTGTGATTCTATACTGGATGGAGTAATGTCTTATCCTGACACACACACACACACACACACACACACACTCTGAGCATCTTCAAAGAAACTGTATTTTTCAGTGCCAGTAAAAATGGCTGAATGGATTGCAAATGTTGTTGTTTTTTTATAGACTGAACACATTTTTAAAACAACAGAAAGCTATAGATTTTCTTTTAATATGTATTTTTCTAAATATGCACAAAATATACATTTGAGCGCTCGCTTCCCTGCTTAAAAGACACTGCAGTCTTGAATCACATTACAATGTGTGAAAATTTTATGTGTGTGAGCATGCACTGATGCCGCAGTTGTTCCGCCTCTAGCCCCCTTCTCCCACTGGAAGTCTTGAGCATCCTTGTGCACTTTCTCTTACACATTCCAGGGCAGCAAGTGATGCATAGCATAGACCCTGGCTGGCTGCATAACAGAAGCCTTCTACAGCCATTACCCACAAAGCCTTGCTCGACAGACATGTCACACTGCCAATCCATTCCATGTGATAATCACACAGAGGCCCGAATTTAAATTCGCTCACATTTCTCACCTTGCACTCCATCATACAGAAACTGCATGATTATAGAGAAAACTCATAATTGGGGCCCCAAGCACTGAAAGTGCAGAGACCCTATTGCTCTTCTCATAATTATTATTATTATTAGGGCCCAAGCACTGAAAGTGTGGAGACCCTATTGTTCTTCTAATGACTATTATTATTATTATTATTATTATTATTATTATCAGGGCCCAAGCACTGAAAGTACGGAGACCCTATTGTTCTTCTACTGATTATTATTATTATTACTATTAAGGCCCAAGCACTGAAAGTGCGGAGGCCCTATTGTTCTTATAATTATTATTATTAGTGGTGCTTGCAAAGCAAGCAGTTTTGGAACATTTCATGACATTGGGGGTAAGATGTACCCCTGGTGGGGTAAAACCTTCCTAAATATGCCGCATAGGCATTAGGGATGGGTATTCATCAATAATTTGGTATTCGAATATTTAAGCTCATAAACTAATATTTGAATATTCTATTATTTAAATTAAGGTAACTAATGAGTAGACGTTGTAAAATAATTTTTAGTCATAAAGGTTGCATCACCTTTAAAAAAACATGCTTCTAATTATAATGAAAACAAGCTTATATCATGCCCTGTGTTTTTTTTATATATATTTAAACAAGCAATGCATGAAACCAAAATTAATAGAATGAAAGCGTTTAAGCTCACACAAAGTGAAGAAAAAGAAACCACTAATGAAGTAGACTTACGCAGTTAACGTACAGGACGAGTATAAACACTTGGCATATAATAGTTATCATGTTTATATTGTATCTCATGTCATGTTTTTGTTGAGAAAAACAAGCATATCCACATGCTCTGTAAACTATACTCATTTATACACACCAGTCTATATGTTGGAATGTCCCTTACCTCAGCTAGTCTTTCTCGGATGCCATGTTTGTTGTTTACAGAAGCGTTGCAGTAATTAAATGTTGCTACAGGGATGCTGCTTTCTGACGAGCTTCACATATACGAGAGTAAAGTGTACACCGTATATCCAGTACATTTAAACAGGAACCCACATTCTCACAATAACCCGCTTTTCTGGTGTCCATCTGAACATACTGATAGAACCGTTTGCTAAACAAATGTGATCAATTTGTGTCCACACTCAACAGCACCACCCAGTGCATTCTGTTATAACAGGAAGTTTTAGTTTGTGTGTTCAGGATATAACATGCATCTCACTGTACAGTATATATGGCCAGCAAAGCAAAAGCTTTGCGAAATTCAAATAGTATTTTTACTATTCGAATAATTATTGCAGAACGCATATTCGACTACTCGTGCACATCCCTAATAGGCATTCTATGGCAAGGGTCTTTTTTTAAAACTATGACATTTTCAAAACTGAAATATGTGGGACCATATCTCCCAATCAGAATGTCATAGAGATGTGGGGGCAGGATCATTTCACTTGGGCTACCAATCAGTCTTTAAGTATGACCTTGGAAAGAGTGTAGCAACCATTTATGAATCCCTAGCAACCACTCCCCATAGACTTTCATTCAAAATGGCTTGAAAGGATATCTTCAGAACAGAATGACGTAGACACTTGCAGACTGGCTCTTTTGAGTCATGTTAGTAAGCGGCTGATAAGAATCACACACTCTGGTCACTGGCTATCCATGCCCTATCAACCATTTAGAGCACCCTAGCAACCCTATTGACTTCCATTAAAAATGGCTGAGAGTGATATCTTCGGATCAGAATGTCCTAGAGACATGAGAGTTGGTTGTTTTACTTGGGTGAGATATCGGTCATCAGGTATCCACTTGGAAACTACTTAGCCACACCCTAGCAACCAAATACCTTTGACTTTCATTCAAAATGGCTTAGATGGGTTTATCTAGATAAGAATGTCATAGAGACTTCATTGTTGGCTTGTATGACTTAGGCCAGCAAGCAGCCTTTTCAGTATCACCCTGGCAACTGCCTAGCAACTAGATGAGCTTATCCTTGCAACCGTATTGCAAAGCCAATATCTCTGCACCACAACATTGTACAGACTCCAAATTTGGCTTTTTTGAATCAGACTAGCAAGCAGTCTTGTTAGTATCACCCTGGCAACTGCCTAGCAACCAAATGAGCTCACCCTAGCAAACAAGAGTCAAAAAACATATCTCTGCACCAGAACATTGCAATAACTTCCGGGTTGCCCGTTTGACTCAGTCTAGCAAGGAGCCTTTCGAGTATCACCCTGGTAACTTCCTAGCAACCAGATGGGGCTACCCTAGCAACCGAGTAGCAAAACACATTTCTCTGCACCAGAACATAGTAGAGACTTCCAGGTTGGCTTATTTGACTCAGACTGGCATGGAGCCTTGTTAGTAATACCTTGGCAACATCCTAGCAACCAAACAAACTCACCCTAGCAACCAAGTTGCAAAACACATATCTCTGCACCAGAATGTCGTAGAGACATGCGGGTGGGCTACTTTTACTCGAGATAGAAAGCATCCCATTTATTGTTACACTGGCAACTGCCCAGCAACCAGATGGAACTTCCTAGCAACCATAGAACACCACCAATATCTCTGCACCAGAGCATCCTACAGTCATGGGGTGGCCTCTTTCATCATGGGACAGTTGTTGGGACATTGTGGTAACGGATTTTACCACGGCAAGCACCACTAACATTTTCTTCTGGATACCTACCTAGCTATTATTGTTTTTAAGGTTTTTGGTACTTTTGGGGTATTTAACATGCATGAAAACTTTTTTTTTCAAACACAAAAATCAGAGTCGTCGGCCATTAGGGCTGGGCAAAGTTGCAGGGGGGGCATGCAGTGGGGGCTCTGTAGCACCACCATTTTCACCTACAGTCACAAAAATAGGTACATATAAAGTTCTCACCAAACTGGACAACTTTCATACTCACAGTTATTAGCTCCGCCAAACAGGAAGTCTGCCATTTTGTATTTTCTGAAAATCGCAGGCTCTGGACTTTTAAATATTCCTCCAAGGGGATTCATGTGGCTGGCACTACATTTGTGCAACATCATGCCAAGACATTGTAGATGCTAAATTGCAAACAGATTTTTGAAATTTTGAATGGTGTCGCCATGGCAAAGCAATAAATTCATGGTGAAAAATGGTAAACAGGTTGTGCCATATACAGTTGAAGTCAGAAGTTTACAAACACCATGGGACCACGCAGCCATCATAATGCTCAGGAAGGAGATGCATTCTGTCTCCTAAAGATGAATATAGTTTGGTGTGAAAAGTGCAAATCAATCCCAGAACAACAGCAAAGGACCTTGTGTAGATGCTGGAAGAAACGGGTAGACAAGTATCCATAGTAAAACGAGTCCTATACCGACATAACCTAAATTCCACTGCTACAAACTGCCATAAATAAGTCAGACTACAGTTTGCAATAGCACATGGGCAAAAAGATCTTACTTTTTGGAGAAATGTCCTCTGGTCTGATGAAACAAAGATTTTACTGTTTGGCCATAATGACATTGTTATGTTTGGAGGAAAAAGGGTGAAGCTTGCAAGCTGAAGAACACCATCCCAACCGAGAATCATAGGGGTGGCAGCATCATGTTGTGGGGGTGCTTAGCTGCAGGAGGGACTGGTGCACTTAACAAAATAGATGGCATAATAAGGAAGGAAAATTATGGGGATATAATGAAGCAACATCTCAGGAAGTATCAGCCAGGAAGTTTGGTCGCAAATGGACCCCAAGCATACCTCCAAAGTTGTGGCAAAATGGCTTATGTGCAACAAAGTCAAGGTATTGGAGTGGTCATCACAAAGTCCTGACCTCATTCCGATAGCAGATTTGAGGGGAGAACAGAAAACACATGTACGAGCAAGGAGGCCTATAAACTTGACTCAGTTACACCAGTTCTGTCTGGAGGAATGGGCCAACTTATTCCAGCAACTTATTGTGAGAAGCTTGTGGAAGGCTACCCAAAACGTTTAACCCAAGTTAAACAATTTAAAGGCAATGCTACCAAATACTAACAAAGTGAATGTAAACTTCTGACCCACTGGGAATGTGATGAAAGAAATAAAAGCTGAAATAATATAATTATAATTATATAAATAAGAATATAATAATTCTCTCTACTATTATTCTGACATTTCACATTCTTAATATAAAGTAGTGATCCTAACTGACCTAAGACAGGGAATGTTTTCTATGATTAAATTATAGGAATTGTGGAAAACTGAGTTTAAATGTATTTGGCTAAGGTGTATGTAAACTTATGACTTCAACTGTATCTTCTGTGTGCATTGTGTGATTTTGATGGATTTCAGCTGTATGTTTTGTAATGGGGGCTGGTCACATAGATGCAGCTATTATGGGTCACGATCATAGTGCCACCAACTGGCAGCAGAAAGTATGTCACTTCTAACAGACTTTGAAATAGCCCTCTTGCGTTTACCTGAATTGCTTCAAAATTCTTTAGAATAATGTCAAGACACTGCTGATGTAAAATTGTAAAGGGATATTTGATATCTTAAATACAGATTAATTGTTATTATTCCTTTCTTCCTATATTTGGGTGTTTTTGAGGCGCTTGACAATCTTAAAATGTAATTAAATTTTGCAGTCGTTGGCCATTACGTCTGGGCAAATGTTCATTCTGTAGTGTCCCCTTTAAAATGGGTATGTAAGATGGCATCTGTAGTACAACCGTTTTCACATACACTCACCAAAATTGCTACATACATAGTCATACATACTCATCAATCTGGACAACTTTCATTATTATAGTCATTTGTTCTGCCCAACAGAAAGTCGGCCATTTTTGTATTTAGAATATTGCAGTCTCTAAACTTTTAAATACACCTCCTAGGTGATTCATGATATCTTACCACATTTAGACAACATTATGCCAAAACATTGAAGATGCTAAATTGTGAACAGATTTTGATTTATTGAATGTGTTACCATGGCTAGGCATTAAATTAATGAGGGAAAATTGGAAACAGGAAGTGTTTATATCTTCTGTTCGATCTAATGTGTGATTTAGATCAAAATTGAGATGTATGTTTAGTCTTTGGGGATAATCACATGTATTTGACTATTTTGGGTCACGGTCAAAGCAGGAAGTGTGGCTCTTACAACAGACTTTAAAATAGTAGTCTTATATTTACCCAATTTGATTAAAATTTGTTTAAAATAATGTCAAAAGCAAATGCATATGTCAACCTTGCATTGTTTTCTGAAAGCCACCGGGTGGAAATGGACCAGTTGTGCTTGGGCCCATCATCGATGCTTGCAGCTATATTTGTAAATTATTTCCCTTGATATTCTAATTGTGATTAATTTCAATTAATATAATTTACATTAAAATACATATTTTGTGTAGGCATATGCATGCCATATTCTTTATGTAGGCTATACCTCCAAAACAATCTGAGATCTGTGTTCCTGGATTACTTTATTACTGTTTTACACAGCAGTAAATCAAGACATAAGTGCCTAGTGGTCAACTTCACATTGGCCCCTTTTAACTGTTCATCAAATTTTGACAAAATTATACACAGAAAGCAAGCAACAAACATGTTTGTGATTGGTTAACAATGCTCAACCAATCCAGAAAAACAAGTTTTGGAATCAAGAATAAACATTTTTCACAATAAGTTAATTGTGGCAGCTGTAATTGTAATCTTGATTATTTATTCAATTAACTGTTCAGTTCCAGCATCACACCATTCCTATGAAAACATGTTGAAAAGCATCTTACAGCATCTACTGTAAGCACATGTTCAATCTAGACTTACCATGCAAATTAGCAGCTGTCCAACCGGAGACAAGGTAAGAAAATCATTGCGGTAATGTCAAAAGTTGTGATGGGCAGAGTGCTGGAATACAAATTGTGGCCTCTTGTATCTACTCTAATCATGCCTGATGGAGGACACAGGAGGTGGGTGGAGGTAGGTTTCAAACACCTGGTATTTGCAGGCACACCCTTTCCTTGAGTCAAGGGCAAAATGATCCAGGATAAGACATCTAAGAAATAGATCAAACCATAAAGGAAACATAAGAGTAGCTTGTAATCTGTCTTGAACTGTATATACTGATATAAGTGGCTAAACCAAGATTACTCCTATACAAAACATTCATAGTATAAAGTTTTGTAATGTTTATTCTAATCTTAAAACTTTAAGCATAACCCTTATAGCTAAGACAAACCATTGTGAAATTCAAAACATGTTTCAGGTATTATGGAAAAGTGAACAGAAGTTAACAAAGGAACAACTACTGATTAAAGCTGCATTACTGCATTATCTATCACGGCAAATTGCAATCACATCATATCAAACATTCCAAGTATATATAAGTGATAGACAGTGACACATGTATATTGAAATGTACAACTGATTTTCATTTGTAATTTCTGCAGATTCTAACAATTTAATAATAAAAAAAGCATAGGTTAATTTGTGTACAAATGTTAGAACTGAGGTTATAGCGTAGTTTTAATGAGATGGTTCACCCAAAAATGAAAATTCTCTCATAATTTACTTACCCTCGTGCCACCCCAGATATGTATAACTTTCTTTCTTCTGCAGAACACAAAGGAAGATTTTTTGAAGAATATTTCAGCTCTGTAGGTCCATACAATCCAAGTGAATGGTGACCAGACCTTTCAAGCTCCAAAAATCACATAAAAGGCAGCATAAAAGTAATCCATGACTCAATTTGTTAAATCTATCTATTCAGAAGTTATATGATAGATGTGGGTGAGGGTCATTTTTATTATAAATCTCCACTTTCACTTCTATATTCTGAAAGTAAAAAATTAGATTTATAGTAAATGTCATATGGACTACTTTTATTCTGCCTTAATGTGATTTTTGGAGCTTCAATGGTCTGGTCACCATTTACTTGCATTGAAAGGATCTACAGAGCTGAAATATTATTCTAAAAAAATCAGCAAATCAGTGTTCAGCAGAAAAAAGGAAGTCATACTCAGTGAACTATCCCTCTAATAATTGAATTTTACATTGACAAGACATCTTTTTTTTTTACTCCACTCCACCATTAACACATTTTCAATTTCACAAAACCACCTGCATTACAAATACAGAAGCACAACTTAATGGGAGGAACTTCAGAACTTATGTATGACGATGCAATCAGCACTCATCCGGAAGGAAACTCTCTTAATTTCTTGTAGGCTGCCAACAGTAACTGAATGCAGGCAAGTCCAAGTCCAAAAACAAAAAAGACCTATCGCTTTATTATATTTAAGTCAAGCGAGGGAAAAAAAAACTTCGGCTACCACAAAGATAAACGTAAAGGTAAATTCCCACTACAAATCATAGTTTAACTATGCAATCTAACATGGCAAACTATTGCACAACTCTGTCTTGTATACATTTCTAGGCGACTGTCATCCCGTTATTCGCATTCACTCCCCGTTGCGGCGGCTTTCTCTGGAATCAAAGCGGCTGTGTTTCAAAATGTAGAAAGGAACCAGCTTAAACATCGTGGAAATAATCGTTCGATTGTTCAAACGTCCATGTGAAGCCCAAAAACCTTCCAAATGCTGTTCGAATATCCCAAGCGCGCCAATGATGCCCCAAAACTGCTGCCTACAGGTAGGCAGCTCGCTAGGTTTCGAGACGCAGCCAGCATCTTTGCTAAAGTGATCGCAGGTAAAACCCAAACCATTCCCATCACAAAATAGTGCCGTGCAATTGAAACTAGTGAGCAAATTTTTCACTAAAGCACCGCTATTTCATACAAGCAATCTCGGAAGCGTAATTCCCACTTTATTTTTATTCTCGCGCTGCCTCTGTGATTTTTTTCAGCGCGAGGAGGCAACAGCTAGCGCGTTAGCTGGCGAGCTAGCGGGACATCTGAGATCGTTAAAAAGCGTATGTCGCCTTACCCCTTTTGTTCTTGGTGTCAGTCTTCTACAAGGGTGTCGTTACGCGCGTTTATGCGGATATTGGGGGTATCGCGCGTTGAGATTGCATGCTGCCGTTTTATCTCCATCAGCGATGTTTCCCGTTCATCCGCCCAACTTCAGCACCGAGCGAGCGAGCCAGTGGAGACGCCCTGCGCATGCGTGACGGAGCTGTCAGCTCACGGAGCGCGAGCTGCGGACAGGGTGCAGAGGCAGGGGTGCAATGACAGGCTGTGATTCGACCATCACAGTAACTGCAGTAATACATATACACATATACAGAAACAACACATACGTAAAAAACTATTTGACTCACCATAGTGATAGTACTCTAATTATCTTGATAGAATGACTGAATGCTTCAAACATATGGTTTTTAGGAATATAATAGAATAGATGTGTTTGAAATGAGCATAAAAGAGCAGCGTATAATGTGTTGCAATTTATCTTGGTTTTAGAAGCATATCGTGTAGTTATCCGACAGGCATTGTGTATCTTATTGATGTTTTTTTTTTTTTTTTTTTTTTTCTCCTGATCTATAACAGAACAACAAAAACGAATTAAACTAGAAAATAACTATTTAGCCTTAACTGAAATGAAAATACTGATTACATTTGTCTAGTGAATTGTATTATATATTTTTAAATGAAATAAAAATCACAATAAGGTTGTGGTGTGGTTTAATAAAATAAATATAACAACAAACAAAACACAAATATGTTAATGTTATATTTTATCTTAGCCTATGTATTATATTATGATGTTATACAACATTTGACAAATCTGTGAGCCTGCTTTAAATCAATTATAGAGACGAGTTGCCAAGATATATCCAAATGAGAAAATTATAGAATATTATAGAATCCTTCATTATAAATAAATTCTGTGTACACATAAAAGTCCAGAACAAAGACTATTCATAGACATCAATGTGTTCAAAAGGACTTTGTGTTTTAATGTATTTCTCAATGACCAGACATAAGAAGTTGTTGCAAACCACCATTGCAACACAGGCTTGATATCCACTAGGAGGCACTGAGACCACAGCGCTCTGGTCATAGTAGAATAAACCAACAAGTGACCAGATGCTGTCCTCCCGTTTATGGTTAGAGTTGATAATGGTTATTATGTTACTGTTAGTTGAGCCAGGGGACTGTTCTACTTAACAGATGTTGCCATCAGTGCTTTTGAAAATAATGGCGAGTGCACATACCCAGAAATTTCCAGAGTTTGAGCCAGTGTCTAAATATTAGTAGTCTTGATACACATTTCTATGGAGTTGGTCCCCTCAACATTCCTCTTTTTGTATTCTTATCGAAAGCTGACATTTACTCAGCGTGTTAGTTTATCATGCTTTAAATCGAACACATCCTTTATAGAGCCTTGTGTGAGGCAGATGAAAAGTATAATAAAATATCACATGCTGTGAACCTAGATTTGGTTATTATTGAGATGGTATTTTAAAGTCATCATTGAAGTTTTCTGGATTTTCTGCTTTAACACTTCAGACTACGCTCTTGGCCCTACCTTTGTTCCTCCCCCGGTCATTGAACTAAAAGAGCAAAGGTGTAACTTCTTTTTTTTTTCTTTTTTTTTTTTCTTTGATGATGATGTTGATAATATTTCTTCTTCCCTGAAGTAACAACAATAAAATTATTCACATCTTTTTATGCTATTTTGATCTTATTTACAAGTAGATTTCTACATTTTACCATTAATTTGCATATGCTAATAAGCACATTTATGAAACTTTAGTTCAGTAAAAACATACACTTCTATAAATTGAAACATAAAGAAAATATAAGAATATGACATATATTGGAGGCAGATTGCTGCCATCTGTTGAACAAAATATAAATAAAATGACTTGAATATCATGTTGTGACAATAATAACCAGTAGATGGCTGCAGTGGTCTATGCAGCCACCTACTGTGAAGTCTGATTGCTTGATAAACCTAATTTAATGTTTTATATTTTTATGCAGTTGGATATACACTCACCTAAAGGATTATTAGGAACACCTGTTCAATTTCTCATTAATGCAATTATCTAATCAACCAATCACATGGCAGTTGCTTCAATGCATTTAGGGGTGTGGTCCTGGTCAAGACAATCTCCTGAACTCCAAACTGAATGTCAGAATGGGAAAGAAAGGTGATTTAAGCAATTTTGAGCGTGGCATGGTTGTTGGTGCCAGACGGGCCGGTCTGAGTATTTCACAATCTGCTCAGTTACTGGGATTTTCACGCACAACCATTTCTAGGGTTTACAAAGAATGGTGTGAAAAGGGAAAAACATCCAGTATGCGGCAGTCCTGTGGGCGAAAATGCCTTGTTGATGCTAGCGGTCCGAGGAGAATGGGCCGACTGATTCAAGCTGATAGAAGAGCAACTTTGACTGAAATAACCACTCGTTACAACCGAGGTATGCAGCAAAGCATTTGTGAAGCCACAACACGCACAACCTTGAGGCAGATGGGCTACAACAGCAAAAGACCCCACTGGGTACCACTTATCTCCACTACAAATAGGAAAAAGAGGCTACAATTTGCAAGAGCTCACCAAAATTGGACAGTTGAAGACTGGAAAAATGTTGCCTGGTCTGATGAGTCTCGATTTCTGTTGAGACATTCAGATGGTAGAGTCAGAATTTGGCGTAAACAGAATGAGAACATGGATCCATCATGCCTTGTTACCACTGTGCAGGCTGGTGGTGGTGGTGTAATGGTGTGGGGGATGTTTTCTTGGCACACTTTAGGCCCCTTAGTGCCAATTGGGCATCGTTTAAATGCCACGGCCTACCTGAGCATTGTTTCTGACCATGTCCATCCCTTTATGGCCACCATGTACCCATCCTCTGATGGCTACATCCAGCAGGATAATGCACCATGTCACAAAGCTTGAATCATTTCAAATTGGTTTCTTGAACATGACAATGAGTTCACTGTACTAAAATGGCCCCCACAGTCACCAGATCTCAACCCAATAGAGCATCTTTGGGATGTGGTGGAACGGGAGCTTCGTGCCCTGGATGTGCATTCCACAAATCTCCATCAACTGCAAGATGCTATCCTATCAATATGGGCCAACATTTCTAAAGAATACAGTACACAGTGAACAACGTTCCTCCAGGACCATGGTGCTACATAAAGCAACATAGGACAAACACAGAACCACATGAGACTACACAGACTAAATAACATACCTATATAAAGTGCACGTACAAACGTGTGCAAAAAGTATGGGACAGTACAATAAATTAATAAAAATGAACAGGACATAGGCACAGTGATAGACAGTGCAGCGCCGACCAGTACACAGTAGTGCAAAAAGATGACAGTTACTAAATGTCAAATGTAAACATAACATACTATGAGATAGTGTTCTATGCACATAGCAGTTATTGAGGTAGCAGCCAGTTATAGTGACAATAATTAAAGTGCAACTCAGGACACGTGTGTGTGTGTGTGTGTGTGTGTGTCAATCCAGTCTCTGAGTATTTAGGAGTCTGATGGCTTGGGGAAAGAAGCTGTTACACAGTCTGGCTGTGAGGGCCTGAATGCTTCGGCACCTCTTGCCAGACGGCAGGAGGGTGAAGAGTTTGTGTGAGGGGTGTGTGGGGTCATCCACAATGCTGGTTACTTTGTGGATTCAGTGTTTTGTGTAAATGTCTTTGATGGAGGGAAGAGAGACCCTGATGATCATCTCAGCTGTCCTCACTATCTTCTGCAGGGCTTTGCGGTTCGAAAAGGTGCAAGTCCCAAACCAGGCAGTGATGCAGCTGCTCAGGATGCTCTCAAAAGTCCCTCTATAGAATGTAGTGAGGATGGGGGGGTGGGAGATGTGCTTTCCTCAGCCTTCGAAGAAAGTAGAGACGCTGCTGGGCTTTTGGTAATAGAGCTGGTGTTGAGGGACCAGGTGAGGATCTCCGCCAGGTGAACACCAAGGAATTTGGTGCTCTTGACGATCTCCACAGAGGAGCCGTCAATTTTCAGTGGAGAGCGTTAACCTTGTGCTCTCCTAAAGTCAACAACCATATCTTTTGATTTGTCCACATTCAGAGACAGGTTGTTGGCTCTACACCAGTCCGTTAGCCGCTGCACCTCCTCTCTGTATGCTGACTCGTCGTTCTTGCTGATGAGACCCACCACGGTCGTTAATGATGTGGTTCGAGCTATGCATTGCTGCACAGTCATGAGTCAGCAGAGTGAACAGCAGTGGACTGAGCCCACAGAATGGGAAACGTGACCAAATGTCAAGAAAATGAACATCGATGAACAGAAAGGAACTGCAAAATTGTTGAAAATGTAATTAGAATGTAAAACAGAAGAATCCAAGTTAACATTTGTCAATTTCAAACTTTCTATAGATAAAACGTATTTTGCAAACATTTTCAAGTCAGTGAGGTGAATTGCATTTATTAACAATTAATGCATGAAAAAGAACAAACATTAAACAATAAAAACAGTAAGAACATTAAAGAATGATGCAATGTCTTCATGCATTCACGATCAAATCACTTATAACTCATACTAAACAGTGATTTATTGAAAATGTAAAAATGCAGAAAGTTTTTTGTGAGGGTTAGGTTTAGGGGTAGGTTTATGGTTAGGAGTAGGGAATAGAATCTATAGTTCGTACAGTATAAAAATTATTATGTCTATGGAGAGTCCTCATAATGATAGCTGCACCAACATGGTTTGTGTGTGCGTGTGTGCGTGTGTGTGCCTGCGTGCGTGTGTGTGTGTGTTTGTGTGTGTGTGTGTGTGTGTGTGCATTGTGGGTGTGTTATGGTCTCACCACCTCATTTCTGAGTGTTCTTTTAATTTTATTACAATAACTTATCGAATCATTCCCAAATTTGTTTTGTATGTTCAAATGACAAGTGGAGGGAAAGTCAACAAGTCTGGTACCGCTCAGATAAAGGAAACCATTTTAATAAATCATATAAAGTGATTACAGTAAAAAATGACAGAAGACTGTAGGGTTAACAACACGTTATTTGTATTTTAGTTTTTAGTTGCTTTATGCACATATTTTTAACACAATTTTAAATTCATAATGTTGCATCATCTCTGTCGTTTGCAAAACAGCCAATTTTTACATAGTAAATGTTTCATCCCTCTTACAACAAAATGCCACAAATATTGGAACAACATTGTATAAAGCTGTTGCGTGTTATGCTCCACAGTTCTATCTTGATATTCTTGAATCACCCCTCTGCTGTACAATTACAGAAATTACAGAAAACTTGCCTATGCCTTGAAGCCAGAGATGGTCCCCTGCTTCTTACACATGTGAAAAGATGCTGAGGATAATCTCAAATCCTGTTTTTCGACAGTTTCTCTCTCTCTCTCTCTCTCTCTCTCCCTCTCTCTCTCTTTCTGACATCTTTGCTTTCAGTTTTTTTGATCATAGATTTAATAACATTATTTCAATAAAGGACATCGAAAAAGCTGAATGCTAGAAAAAAAAAAAAAAAAAAATTATTGTTGCTTTGTCCTGTGGCCAAGACTTCATCATCTACAAAAAATACTCTGAGCTACAAAATTTGGACAAAGTCCCTTTCAAGGCATGGAGGTCCAATCAGCAGCCATCTTGAGAATGCTCCCGGGCAGATATTTTCCATGGATACAAGTGACATGAAAGTACAGCTGAGCTCCTATTTATTTGAATGGGGAAAGACCATAATCTCCAAAAACGGTTGGTCAATATTACTATCAAATTGCATATTTTAAAATAGCAGTAAAATGTGACAACAATGGTATCATAAAATGTGCTTCTTTAGCTTAGATCTAAGACATTAAACAAGTCTTGTCAGACTGGTCCAGTTAATGATCATTCATGTCTGAGTTGACTGACAGGTGATGTCTGTATCTAAAAGGTGATTGTCTCTTTTACCTTTATGGCTGGACTTATTTTTCTTCATCCACCAAATCTTCATAATCCTCCCTCCAGGATATAGGTGGTATCGCAGCATCAGGACCCGCACCACCCGACTACATGACAGCTTCTTCCCACAAGCAATAAGACTTTTGAACACTTGATCCCTCACGATCAACAATCAGCACTGCACTTTATTAATCCTCATTCTGTCAATATATTCTTGCTCCCAATTCAGTTAGTGTATATATATATATATATATTTATATCCTTCTCTAGTGTGTGTATTCTACATTGTGTGTATTGTGTACATTTGTTATGTAAATTGTTGTGTAGGTATGTGTACATTTGTTATGTAAATTGTTGTGTAAGTTTGTTATGTAAATTGTTTTGTGTAATATGTTGTTTATTGTAAAGTGGTTTATGTCTCGTCACTGTCATTACTGCTATGTTGCTCGGAACTGCACACAAGAATTTCACCTGCTGTTGCACTCGTGTACACAGTAGTGTGACAATAAAGTGATTTGATTTGATTTGATTTGAAGTGAAATGATATGTGTGAGTGAGAAACAGATCAATATTTAAGTTTCAATATAATAAATTATCCTCCCTACCATGTAGGTGGCAATATGCACAAATAATGTGAATCGCCATAAACAAAAGAAAAAGAAGAAGGTGAAAATTAAAGTGAAAGTTGAGTCTGATAGTAAAAAAGGACTTAAATATTGATCTGTTTCTCACTCACACCTATCACATTGCTTCTGAAAACATAGATTTAACAACTGGAGTTACATTTATTCTGCCTTTATGTGCATTTGGAGCTATTGCTTTGTTTTGGTATCTATTTGGTACCTATTCACTTGCATTGTATGGACCTACAGAGCTCAGATATTCTTATAAAAATATTTGTGTTCAGCAGAATAAAAAAGTCATACACATTTGGAATGCATAAGGGTGAGTAAATGATGAGAGAATTTTCATTTTTGGGGGAACTATTCCTTTAACCCTGATTGCCATCGAATGGATTAATTTGTTAAGTGGAAATGTAAGCTTGTTAAATTTAACTAAGCATACTGAACGTTTAATTTCCTCTCAACATTAAAGCAGCATCAAAACAGCTGTCTAGCTGTGCTGAGTCCTGGGATTTGTTCCTTGCTGGCCAACTGTCAGGTTTATACTGATGTTGTTGGAGCAAGAGGATTTTGCCTCATCTCAGTTTTGGTTTCTTTTAAGTTAATTTGGTTGGGTTAGTTATGTTTCAGAATGACGTCCTGTCGATTTTTTTTTACTTTGATAATTTTTTAGCTAAACAGGATATGCACACCTTTTTTTTTTTTTTTGCACAATTTGTTATTGATAATGCATCTCACTAAAGAAAAAAGTTCCCCTTCTGTCACTCACTCGATGTTGTGTCGATTTAGTGACGCTAGACGAACACCTCACATTCTTTGAGAAAAGGCCAACGAGAATTTGTAATTTGCATGCCACTCATATGGGTATAAAAGGAGCTGGAATGCCACTCCATTCAGATTTTTTCTTCAGAGCCGAGCGGTTGTACTATCAGCGAGCTGAATACTACTGCTGTTCCATTGACCTCTTAAGACGTGTATGCTGTTGGATGTACGGCGTATTTCCAGCGGCTTTCTCTCCTTCTGCACGACGAGTGCAGATTACATCCCTGGGTATTGCGACGGCGCTAAAAGCGTGTATATTCCTACTAAAGAGTATATCCACCCCCCCCCCCCCCCCCCCCCCCCCAATCCCCACCCCTCCCTGGGCTGCGACTTCTACCCACGGGTATGAGGCGATTTGGGGAGTTCAATGGGCATGGTCTCGCAGGGTCATTCCCGCAAACATCCCATTCCCCAGCATGCTCGTTTGCTCCCTTCTGGTTCACGGCCAGCATGACATCTCTTTCGGGGCCTGTGAGCAGGAGTCTTCGATCGCTGCATCGGAGAGTGCACTGCCGATGTCAGACGCCGATGACTCCAATGGGCTGCCGCCTTCAGGTCTGCTCGCCCAGTCTGAGGCTGACGCAGAGCTGACCGCGCTGCTCACGCCCCCCCACCCCCCCGCCCCCCCACCTTCCTCCCAGAGGTGCATGATGAACTCATGAGGTCGTGGAGGGCACCTTTCGCTGCCCGAAGCACACTTCTGGGTTCATCCACTCTCACTACCCTTGACAGCGGGGTGGCCCACGAGAACACGAGGTCCCTAATGCTTTCCAACCTGTCGCGGTGGCTGATCAGGACCATCTGACTCGGCCACGCGATTCAGCGATTCAGAGAACACCACTACCCTGTGTGATAGAGCCTGTCCCTCCAGCTGAGATGGGGAAAGGATTCTACAGTTCAGCACTTACTTCATCATGCCAAAGAAAGGTTGTGGGTTACGGCCAATCTTGGACCAGACTCCCATTCAAGATGCTGATGCAGAAACACATTTTGACATGCATCCGGTATCATGATTGGTTTACGGCAGTAGACCTGAAGTCACCGGGTCAAGCATGTGTTGGCCCTGTCTGACAACACAGCGACAGTAGCATATATAAATCACCAAGGCGGCGTACGCTCTCGTGGCATGTCACAACTCGCCGGCCATCTCCTCCTCTGGAGTCAGCAGCGGCTGAGGTTGCTGCGCACCACTCATTTCGCAGGCAGCCTCAACGCCACAGTGGACGCGCTTGCGTGGCAGGCAACGCTCAGCGGAGAGTGGAGACTCCACTCCCAGTTGGTCCAGCTGATTAGGAGTCGATTCGGCAAGCAAGGTAGACCTGTTCGTTTCCCGGGAATCCCACTGCCCGCTCTGGTATTCCCTGATGGGAGCCCCCCTTGGGACAGACATGCTGACACACAGCTGGTCCTGGGGGCTTCGTAAATACACATTCCCCCCAGTGAGCCTTCTTGCGCAGACCTTGTGCAAAATCAGGGAGGACAAGTCACCCTCGTGGCCCCATACTGGCCCACCCAGACTTGGTTCTCAGACCTCACGCTCCTCACGACAGCACCTCCATGGTAGATTCCTCCATCCCTGGTGTAGGAAGGACCTTCTTTCTCAGGAATGGGGCGCAATCTGCCACTCGCTCCCAGACATATGGAACCTTCCAGCCTGGCCCTTGGACAGAAGAAGAAGACCTATATGGCCTACCACTTGCAGTGTTAGACATGATCACTCAGGCCAGGCCTACCTCTACGAGGCAGCTTTATGCCCTGAAGGGGTGCCTGTTCTTGAACTTGTGTTCTTCCCAAGGTGAAGACCACCAGACATGCACAGTCGGGTCAGTGCTTTCCTTCCTGCAGGAGAGGTTGGAGGGATCTCTCTGTGGTACTCCTGGGCCTTTGGAAAGCCCCATTTGAGCCGCTAGTCAGTCGAGCTGAAGGCCCTCTCCTTAAAGACAGCCCTTCTGATTGCGCTCATCTCCATTAAGAGGGTGGGGGACCTGCAAGCGTTCTGTGTCAGTGAATCTTGCCTGAAGTTTGGTTTGGCATATTCTCACATGATCCTGAGACCCGACCGGGCTATGTGCCCAAGGTTCCCACGACCCCCTTCAGAGATCAGGTGGTGAACCTACAAGCGTTGCGCCGGGAGGAGGCAGACCCAGCCCTGTCATTGCTGTGTCCGTGGTGTGCTTTGCGCACCTATTTGGATCTCACATAGAGCTTTAGACGCACTGAGCAGCTCTTTGTCTGCTTTGGCAGTCAGCGGAAAGGAAATGCTGTCTCCAAACAGAGGCTTGACCACTGGATCGTTTGCCATTGCTCTGGAATGCCACACCTAGGCCATGCCCGCCGCCTTGCGGGTTCGAGCACAATCTACAAGGAGTGTGGCGTCTTCGTGGGCACTGGCCAAAGGCACCTCTCTAGCGGACATCTGCAGAGCAGCGGGCTAGGTAACACCCAATACTTTCGCAAGATTTTACAATCTCCGTGTTGAGACGTTTCGGCCCCCACTACAGGGTCTAATATGCCCTCTACTGGGATAGTTGCTCCACAGATGCCAATTACTCTGGTAAACCCTGTGATGTATAATCTGCGGTATGGTCTCCATGTTGGTGGACCCACGTCTCCCTTGGGCAGAGCTCTCTCTGCCCCCGGTCGCTGTGTTTGTAGAGCCCCCCCCTTTCGTGGCGGGACCTACAGTACCACTGTACTCTTACATGTGCTGCTGAGCCCATGTGTTGTATTGCCACATGTTGACCTCCCCTTTTGTGCGGGATGTGGTCTCCGTGGGGTCTTTCCCCCTGAAAGAATAGGAAAGGAGAATAACACCTTCCCTGAGGCGTATGATAGCATTAGATGGCCCCAGCCGAATCTAATACTCTGTGGAGAGGAAAACATAGAGAGAAAAGGCAGCAGCTGGTGCGGCCTGCTCCCTTGCTAGTTACGTCACTTTCCCCCCTCAGGGATGTGGGGAACTACATGATGTATTTTGGGGCATTGGGGGAGGTTACATGAAGACTGATGCTCCTGCTATTATGCATCCAGCAGATTGCTTGCACCTGCATCAGCAGTTCGCGTAACACGGTTCAGCTGTTGTGGCTTTTTTGTATTGGGACCCCTAGTGTTACTACATCGACACAACGTCGAGAGAGTGACAGAAGGGGAACATCATGGTTGCTGTCGTAACCTCTGTTCCCTGATGGAGGGAATGAGATGTTGTGTCCCTCTTGCCACAACACTGTACTGGCTGCCCAAATGGCCGGACCTTGTCTCGGCTCCTCATCACAAAACCTGAATGGAGTGGGCATTCCAGCTCCTTTTATACCCATATGTCCAGGGGAGTGGCATGAAAATTCCACTCGCCAATTCTCATTGGCCTTTTCTCAAAGAATGGGAGGTGTTCGGGCTCTCATGCGCGACCTCTAGTGTCACTAAATCGACACAACGTCTCGTTCCCTCCATCAGGGAACGGAGGTTACGACAGTAACCATGATGTTTATTTCCCTCCACATAATTATTCACATTTAAATTAGTTAACCACACATTACAGGTCATAGCATCTTTTTATGCACAATAATCTTATTTGCCTAAAGAAGCAGTTGTTAAGCAACTTATGACAAGGAAGAAAATTAAACAAGGACTACAAGAGACGATATTTTAGTGCAATTTGTAGAAACTAATACAGTTTAGAGGTTTTCTCGTAAGTTTCGATGAAAAAGGTCTCTGCTGCTTATGTTGATTGATATGTTATGCTCTCAAAGCATTTGAATGTATCCATGCTCATTATTCCACAGGATGCAGTATCATAGCCCAGTAACCTTTGATGATTGATGAGGTTGCTAATTACTAATATGTTGAGATGTCTCTAAGGGGGACTCATTGGTATTATAGTAAGTTTTAGCTTCAATAAAATCCATTTAAAATGACATTAAAAGCTACTTCTCATCCTTTGACCTTGGCACATGACTTTTATTCACTGAAACATTACAATCACTAATGGGTGTTATGGCAGAGTGCCTGTTAATGCATTTATAATTTTGCTATGCCCTTGAGATTCCCCATATAATATTTGTTTTCAGTTTTATGCTATGTATAATGTGCATTTTATAATGTGTAATCTTGTTATTTAGTGTATTGACATTTAAAAATAAAAAATACATGAATAATAATCCTTCCTCAGCCATCAGTGTGCTGCCATACATTTTAAAGGAAGATGGAAATTACACTGGCAAGAAAAATAAAAGACAGTATTGTGGCTAAGGATCATTCCAAGTCACTGCTTTTGCTTAGAGTTACAGCACAAGCTGAAACCGTGAAAACAACAATTAGGTTTTGTATACTGGCAATTTAAGATCAAGGTTAAATAATTCACCGTTTTTTTATTTAATAGTTTGTTTGGCAAATCATTGTAGAATTTACCAAGGTTAATGGATAATGTGTAATCCTCAGTTTTAATCACCACCCACAGGAAATAAAAAACATATGAGATTAATGAATATCTCAATTGTTTATCCAGTAAAGAGATTAAATGGTGATTAAATTGAGACTTTTGTTTAAAGGATTAGTTCACCCCAAAATGATAATTTCTTCTGTCCTTCTTCAGCAGAACCAAAAATAAGATTTTTCTAAGCATATTTCAGCTCTGTATGTCCATACAATGAAAACGAATGGGTGCCGTGAGGCTGCTGGCAGGTTGATGGTCCAAAAGGCATATTTAGGCATCTTAAAAGTATTCCACACAACTCTAGTCGATCAATAAATGCATGATTTTTGTAAACAAATCGATCATTACAATATTTGTAACTTTAAATCGTTGATTCAGCCCACCGCTGTGTTGCTGTTTGAATTGACCTAACTCTTGTGTGACGTTCATTCCTCTGTTGTATACAAAGTGCATGCTTCCAACTTCTCGTGTGAACGCGCCAGCTTCGTGATGGGTTGACTGGTAGCAGGCTAAAAGCTAATTAAGTTTTAATTTTCAATGTATTTTTTACACAAACCTATCGATTTGCTTCAGAAGACATTTACTGATTGACTGGAGTCATTTGGATGACATTTATGACTTTTTGACCATCAAACAGCCACCAGCCTCACAGCACCCATTCGCTTTCATTGTATGGACAAACAGAGATGAAATATGCTTAGAAAAATCATAATTTCGGTTCTGCTGAAGAAGGAAAGACATACACATCTGGGATGGCTTAAAGGTGAGTAAATAATGAGAGAATTATAATTTTAGGGTGAACTAATACTTTAAACTAAAGTCTCAATTTAATCATCATTTAATCTCTTTACTGGATAAACAACTGAGATATTAATTGTTTTTTATTTCCTATGGGTGGTGATATGGTGAGTGTTTCTTAAAACTGAACACATCATCCACTAACCTTCATAAATTCTTCAATGATTTTCCAAACAAACTATTAAATACAAAAATTCCAAAGATCACAAAGTCTGCAATCAAAAGTCAACATGAAGGAATTTTTCGATAAAAATCTCAGACAAGTTGATACTTAAATGAAACGACTGAGACCTCCAAAAAAGATCTCCCAGAGCTATGATAGAGCATCTTTTGAGCAACACAATTTTATTTTGGGCATCACAACTCACTTCAAAGAAGATGATCAGATCTTTCTCTCTTATTTCATAGTTGTCACTATTAATTGAATTCTTGCATGAAATCTTTGTAGTTCGAGTGGATATTGAGCACTTTTCGCTAGAAGGGAATTGATATATTCCCTCAGGAATGCAAGAAAGCTTCAAGAGTTGAGTAAAGCAAAACATTTTAGAAGAATATAAAGATATGAGCTGATTAATGTGGCTCAGAATTTTGATTAATATTCAGATTTTCATTAAAATCAGTCAGCCATTTACTCCCATACAAACTCAAAAGGGTCCTTATGTCATGTTGGGCCAGGTCAGATTGTACAACTGGTTTTCTCAGTGAGATCAGTTGTTCAAAGCATAAATGTCACCATAAAATTAACATTCAAAAAGTAATTTCATGCAGGCAAGCTTGAGTAAATTTCTTTGAAAGGGGATGCTCACATCCAAAAGAAACTGTCAGATAACCTTTTCATGTAGCTGTTGCATTTCAGCCTAAATGTCTCATGTGATTCAAGGGTCATGGTGATAGCATACCTGCTCATTGTAGCGACTTCAATGTATTGTCATAGACATTTATTGAATCTTAAAGGTGAATTGTGTTATTTCTACAACATTAGTTTCACCAGACAGAATTGTAAAAATATTGATTACATTCAAAAGGTTTCCCAAACACTACCCCATGTGCTATTGGTTGTTCACGCAGATAGTCCACTGTTACTCTTGTCAGTGAAATCACTGATAAAAATGTTAGTTTACGAAGGGTTTTCTTATTTCATCAACGATTACAAAAACGAGATGAAAAAGACGCATCATGACGATAATTAAATGATATTATTTGGCCTACTGTGGGCAAAAATATGACGAGATAGAAATTATACTTCAAGATATTAACAGTTCAAGATATAACCAGAAGACATCTGTTTATAGAAGAAGATATTAGATATGGATTCATCTAATCCAATATTCCAGTATGTTGGGGATTTCCACGCTTGAGGTGCGTGAGCTGAATGTGCCAACGTTGGCAAAATTAACTGCTTCATAATTGGGTAAATATCACAATCAAACGCATCCTATTTATACATGAGTTTAGCCACTATATCAACAACATATTTGTAATATACTGTAACAACTTACATCTTCACAGTGAAGCGAATGAACAGGTGAAATGAAACAAAATGACGCACTACTATGAATATTCGTCATTTGGGTTACGTAACTTGTATGACAAATTGCTTGCTATGTCATTTGTAAGTCGGTTTGGATAAAAGCTTTTGCTTAATGACTAAATGTAAATGTAACTTGCGTTGTGAATACTCTGTTTCTAAATTTGATTTTATTTTCCTTTATTTTAAAATACATTTTCTTCAAAAGAGTAAAACTATGACTAAAACAAAAAACTTAAAAAATTAACTGAGATAGACCATCCCCAAACTGACTCCACTGATGTAGCCAGTGTTGCTGTGTCGGGCTGGTCAGGAGACTCAAACAAACAGAGTAATAATTTAATAATGCCACAGAGACACAATGTTTGCACTTTTCGCGAAAATCAAACTACTAATTGGTTTACATGCAGCAGTCTCTGTTTCAGAATAAAATAAAATTGCACGCTCAGCTTTAACTACTGTACAGTTTATTGTAGAGGTTTATTGCAATCAGTCCTGTCTGGTGGAAAAATTCACCAAAGACTGATACTTTCAGACAACTACTACAGGGTCTCTTTTCGTAAAAACTAATTTATGGATATGTGCCCTAAGTAATGTCTGCAGCTTTATCGACTGATTTATGAGCCCTGTGGGAGTGACAGTCTCAGCTACAGTGTCAACCTCTCTTTATGTTTCTTTATGTCCTTTATCTGGCCAATCAGATTCCCCTCACTCTTCCTCAGCAGTTCTCTCTCCATCTTGACATGTCATCTGTAATGTCCTTCCAAAACAATGTATTCATATCAAGGTCTCTCCTGTTGTGCTTGCAGACAATCTTGCATTGTGGCTGTTGGCTGTAGAGGACATATCTTCATATGCAGCTGTGTACTATCCTTTTGGATTCTGTGTTTTCTAAGCAGAATGTACAGTGCATGGAAGAACCCATGAGCTAGGGGCCATATCTCTCCAAGTGATAGCTTGGATCCAAGTAGTTGTAAACTGTATTGACAGGAGGGCTTTGACATCTGGACCTTGAATGTTTGTCTTACTCAAACGGAAGTCCAGGCTCAAATATAATTAGTGTGTGCTAACCAATTATGCCTTCGCAATAACTGCCTATTCCTAATCTGTCGATATACTGTACCTATATGACTGACACTAATGCTGCCTTAATGTGCTATCAGAATTACCCTACTTCCCAATTCTGAAGTGGTAATTATGAGTATGTTGCTCGAAAGTGCTTTTTTTGTAGGAAAGAACAGGAAACATGGACAACGCCATGTTCATTTATACATATTTCTTGATTAACTTTTTTGCACCATCAGCTTGCATTTTGGATAAATACAACTTTTTTTAAAGTGTATAAATGTACAACATGAATCAAATGGATGCCAATATACATAAATTAATATGACCGAAAAAGCAAGGGCTAACAATTAACTGTATTTAGAAAAATGAATGAAACCTGTCATACAGAAACCGTAGTCTCCTTCACCATGTTGAAAGTTTACAACTCCTCCCATCTCAGAAAGTCAGTTATCAAAATTATCTAACTGTGAATTCTTTGACAGTACGCTGAAAGTTCTTTAGCTGAAATCGGTCTGTGCTTTCTGAAATATGAATCACTGCCCCTAATGGCCAAAGCTGGAAGAGTTGCTAAATGTATGGACACATGTGAGCTCCAGTTTAACCAAAAAATGATTTGCGTTCATCTTCTTCTCACAACTGTTACAATCAGAATGGTGTGAACAGGGACTTTGATAAAAAAAATAAGCTCTATCCACTATTTTGTTGTAACATTAGAATCCTTTTGAAGGCTTTGCAGATCTGCAGGTGGAACCACAAGAAAAGCACAATGTTTGTTCCCAAACATATTACTCTTATCATTAAAAGTATAAAACTATCTTCTACTGGTGTTTAAAGCTGAATTTCTGCAGCACTGGAATCACTAAACAGAACTATAAAACTAAGCCCTTTTAAACAGTTTTCCTGGATGCACCCTCCATCTTTCATTGTTGGAACAAACCGATAGTCCTGCCTCAAAGTCATGCCATTGGTTGAGTCAGTGTTGCTGTGTCAGGCTGATTGTACAGTATTACCAGAAATAAAAAATTGCAAAGTTTGTAAGCACCACAGTGTTTACATTTTTGGGGATATCAGCCTAGAAATAGTTTACTTATAGTTGTCTCCACATATTAAGATGGGATGCAAGAGAATGTATCTCACCTACTTTCAACACTAAAGTAGTTTCAATAAATGTTAGTTTGAAAAGAGGAGGGAGATTTGAGTTCTTAAAGTCAGAGTATGTTTACACACTGTAGTATAACAAACACATTTTATTTCTGAAGATGAAGAAAATTAGATTTTTCATTATAAAAGAAATGGATGCAGATAATAAGTGCTAAAGTGTTGTATAATTTAAACTTCCAGGGAAGAGACTGCTTTGGCTTATATTCCTGGTGCTTTTCTTACTGTGTGCTTTTAGACCCGAGCAGATCCAATATTTACCTGTGATGATCGCAAAAATTATTGATGTGCTTCCATTTCAGTGGTCACACACACTCCCAAGTATAATGTAGACACACACACACACACACACCCACATGTGCACACACAAACCTCAGATGACTCACTTTTCTATCAGTTGCCATGGACACCCAGCTTTCCCCCAGCTTGAGAGCACAATACAATTACAAGGCTCTAATTATCTGCCATACAACCTTCCCCTTCCCACTAGAAATAAAAAAAATGAATCTTAGAATCCCTACCTTACAACCATTTTACAAATTATGTCTTTAATGTGCTTCACATTTGAGTTAAAAGAGGTAGGTAGCTTCTATGCATGAATGCACTAGCCTGGGAACTGGTGTGAGTCAATGTTGTTCTATGATGTGACATTGCAGCATATACCTGAAATATTGATTACAGGCTACCATATGACACACAGGACAAGTGTTATTACAGTTGTTGTATTTTGTAGTTAAGCAATTTCAATAATTTCTATTTGAAATGCAAAACACAATAAATGCTTCATAACAGAAATTTAAGTTTGACCTTCCACTACGTTTTTCTGTTTAAGACCACGTGCGTGGTAAACTAAATTAACTGGCTTTATTCAAAAATATTATCACTGAATCAATCTAAATATGTTAGGTTACGCCAACAAAACTAGTTTTAAGAGTTAGATCAAGTTACACAGGTCCGTAAGATCCAAGTTCCGACACTAGATCAAGTGGAAATAGTTTCTTAACTCTCATATGGTATTAAAAAATGGCACCTTCCTTTGGTATCCATGGTCTTTTTTTACCAGAAGGTTTAGATGTGGAACCCCCTTGTTTTTGGATGATGATAATGATACCCAGTTTTCTTCCCTGAAGTAAGAACAAAAAAGATGATGCATTTAAATTTTATGCTATTTTTTAAATCGTATTTACATGGAAATCTCTCAATTTTACCATTAATTTGCATAGAAAAATAAGCAAATTAAAAAATAAAAATAAAAATTGAAACATGAAGAAAATGTGAGAATGTGACATAAACTGGAAGCAGATTGCTGCCATCTGGTGAACAAAATATAAATAATATGACTTGAAAACCATGTCATGCCACTAACAGCAAGTAGATGGCTGTAGTCACCTACTGTGTAGTCTGATGGAATGTTGTAACCTAATTTTATATTTTATGCATTTGCATATATATTTAAACATTATCAAACTATTATTTGTTAAAGTTTAGCATTTTAAAATTGAGTTGAAGTGTCAGTTTTGCAGTTTATATTATTATGCTTGTCATCAAACCTGACCATGGTGTTACAAAAAGAAGACACATAATAAGCATTTTTCTACTAATAATTTTTTTATAAAAATAAAAATGTAATAACTCAAGAAAATGCATAATAATGTAAAGAAAATGAACATGAAGAAACAGAAATTCACTGCAAAATTCTGAAAATTCAATTAGAGAATAAAACAGAGGTATTAGAATAACCATTTAGAATTTTCAAACTTTTTTTAGTAAAACTTTATTTTGCCAACCTGCACGTGCATTTTGTGTGTGTGTATGTGTGTGTGTGTGTATGAGCGTTTATTTATCACTTTGTGAAGGCCAAATGTCCCCATAAGGATAGTAAAACCCGAAATTTTTGATGTTGTGTGGACTATTTGTCGGTCCCCATGAGGAAAACAGCTTATAAATCATATTAATTTGTGTTTTTTGAAAATGTAGAAATGCAGAAAGTTATCTGTGAAGGTTAGGTTTAGGGGATAGAATATAAAGTTTGTTCAGTAGATAAACCATTATGTTTTTGGAAAGTCCCCATAAAACATGGAAACCCAACGTGTGTGTGTGAGTGTGTGTGTGTGTGTGTGTGTGTGTGTGTGTGTGTGTGTGTGTGTGTTTGTTTTGCACTGATCTCTATCTGGGTTTTTTCTGCATTGTGGCTGTTTATTGATTGTATTTGACAGAAAAAAGTTGTGTTTTTTGGTCTTACCCATTCATTTTCAATGGTCAGTCAATTTTGACCATGAATGCCAAAGGTGTCATGATTTTTTAAAGTGTAATTTAATTTATTTTTTTAATGACTACTTAGACTTTTTGAATCAAGCCCAATTTTTTTTCTTTGCATGTTCAGATGGCAAATGGAAGAAAAGTCACCAAGTCTTGTACTGCTCAAATAAAGGAAACCTTTTTTTTTTACATTTTAAAATTGTATTAAAAAAAAACATTAACGAATACCAGAGGAGGGTTAAACGTAAGGTATCACTTTTACCTCAGTGTGTTCTATTTCTTTTGATACCAGTCTTGAGGAGTTTAGATCACTGTGCAACAGCATATGTTTTTGTCAAATATGAAACTGGATTATATACTGTAATCCACTAACCTGTCAAACATGGGAGTGTGCGCTATTTTTGACATTTCTCTGGAGTATTGACAATTTGTCATATAGCCAGGGTTAGCGAGTAACAGAATACATGTAAGGGATTACGTATTTAAAATATAAAATATAAGTATCTGTATTCCTCTACAGTTACAATTTAAATAATTGGTATTTAGAATACAGTTACATTCAAAAGTATTTTGATTACTGTAGAGATTACTTTGTATTTTATTGTCATTTGTTTAATTGAATATTTAGTCCTTTCAGATGGAAAACATTTAAACATATAAATGATGCGATTCAAAGTGCGTTTGAACAGCAGTGAAACACTTTCTTATGATGTGTTACACTCATATGAGCAGACAGAGAAGTTCGTTTGAAGTACGTTTGGAGCAGAAGAAATAGAAATAAACCTTGTGTAAATTGTCAGCTTTTACACTAAGATGAAATGCTATTTCTAGCCATTTTACATACACATGTTTTTAAATCTCTAAAAATATTTAAAACAAGATCAATTTGATTGATGGTATTTTAGAAACAACACTGCATAAGATATTTAGGTTTTTCAGAGAATGTATTTTTAAAATGTGTATTTTGTCTTACTGTATTGGAGTTTTAACAGTCAAAACAAGTGAAAATATCTTCCAGTGCTGAAGAAGTAATCCAAAGTATTTAGAATATGTTACTGACCTTGAGTAATCTAAAGGAATACGTTACAAATTACATTTTACAGCATTTATTCTGTAATCTGTAGTGGAATACATTTCAAAAGTAACCCTCCCAACCCTGTATATAGCTTCTTAGAACTCATAATCGTTCAGGTATTTCTACTTGTATTGGTATGCAGGTGGTGTTTGTCTGAATGCTTCAAAAAATCACACAGTGTGCCTGGAACTGTTTGAAAAAACATGAATCGCTCAATTCATCCATTTGACATTTCTAAAATGTTGGACAAAGGAATAAAAAAGGGTCAGGCTCGTCTGACTTAGTTCACACATTAAAAATATCATCCCTCTAAAATTGAAAACTTTTAAAAAATTCAAAGTTGTACCAAAGTGACAACATGCCATGATAAATGTGTTGCACTTCTTCAAATACTTTTACCACAATTTAATTTAAGTTTTAAAATTAATTTACTGATGATTTTTATGAATGAATTTTTAAGAGAGAAAATATTGTGACAAGTTAAATAGATGAAAACATCCATTTATCAAGATGTTGTTGTAAAATAAAATAATCATGATTTTTTTTTTTTTTTTAGTTTGAGATATGAAGTAGAAAAAAGCAAAGTGGGAAAATAGATAAATACAGGACATTAGAAGATATACTTTATAAAGTTAGTTCCGTATCTGTCACTCTACGTTGTGTCGATGAAGTGACACTAGGGGTCACTCTTGGGAGTGCACTCTTCTGATTTTTTATATAAGGCCAATGGGAATTGGCGTGTGGTATTTGTATGCCTCTCCCCCAGGCATATGGGTATAAAGGATCTGGCGTGTGAACTGCTCATTCAGATTTTCTCTTCGGAGCCGTGGTCATGTTCACTGAGCTGAATTTCCCACGGCTTCCCATTCACATCTACTGGATTCTGATGGCGCATTACAGCGGCTTCTCCACCCTCTGCACTGCAGATATTGCCCCTGGGCGCTTCGGCAGAACAAAATAAAAGAATATACGGTATTCTAAAAGAGAATAATTCCTAAAATAGTATATTCTAAAAGAGCGGCATGCACGGAAATGTCTTTTTAAAGACGTGTCTTTTTAAAAATGCCTTTCAATTTGTGTGTTATTCCTGGTTGCGCTCGCTATCTCTAGCCTTCTCATGGCCACAATCGCTGCCTTTTGTGCCTGGGCGCTGCCCACACAGAGACAGTGTTCGTGGATGCGCCATGTTCTCACTGCGAGAACATGACCATGGCAACGTTGCAGTCTCGGATGCCTTCGTAAGAAAGACATAGCGATAAAGCCTGCCCCTCCTGCCAAGATGAAGACACAGACACAGACTTACACAGAGTCCTGTTCAAGATGCTGAAGCAAAATCGCATTCTAGCAAGTGTCATCAAGATTTGTTTGCGGCAGTAGACCTGAAGGACACGTACTCTAAGTCTTGATTTCACCTCGACGCAGATCCTTCCTGCCGTTTGCACTCGAGGGTCGGGCGTACCAGCACAAGGTCCGTACTGGGGTAGGTGCTCCGCATGTGCTGGTTCCCTGTAGGTAACCCCATGTGACGTATATCTTCTGCTAAATTGTTTCCCTGTTGGTAAACTGCGTCTTCCTTGGGCAGAGATCCATCTGCCCCAGTCACCATGTTTGTAGAAACTCCTCCCCCATTGGGTAGGACCTACCATGAGACTTCTCCACATGACTCACTTCCGACGATAAAGTGTCGGCAAGACCATGTGACGTATCTCCACTCAAAATACAATCTTTACAAAATTGATCCAAGTAGCACATATTGCACATGTATTAAAACCAGAGCTGAAATATTTTTTTTAATTAGACTGTAATGAATTTGCACATGAATCGTAATTGAATATATGAATGATGGAAATGTAAAACTGTTTAAAAAAGTTATTACCTATACTTAATTGAATTTGAGAAAATTTTTACAAGCATTTAAATTTCTTTCATTCGAATAAAGTAATTTTCATTTAGCCAACATAATTTAGTTGGATTAGGTCAAATCAATGTTCTAGTTTTAATTCTAATTTATTAGGTTCATCAAACTCCAGCATAACAGACATTTGCCTTAAATACCAATATATCCATCCTCAACCGCTTATCCTTTACAGGGTCACAGGGGGCTGGAGCCTATCCCAGCTAACATTGGGCGAAAGGCAGGGTACACCCTGGACAGGTCACCAGTCCATCACAGGGCCACACATATACAGACAACCATTCACACTCACATGCACACCTAGGGCAATTTTTGGAGACATCAATTAACCTAGCCTGCATGTCTTTGGATGGTGGGAGGAAGCCAGAGCACCCGGAGAGAACCCACGCAGACACAGGGAGAACATGCAAACTCCACACAGAAAGGCCGGGGCAACCGGGGTTTGAACCCACAACCTTCTTGCTGTGAGGTGACAGTGCTAACCGCTGCACCACCGTGCTGCCTAAATGCCAATATAACAGAACATTAATCAGTAACAAATCTCCTTGCTCAAAAATGTACCATGATGGGAAAAGGAAATCCCTTGCCAAGTTTCATCAAAGGTACAAAGTTTATTCATGTAGTCCCAACTCAAATAGATTAAGTAAACTTAAATTTTACATATTTTAATTGGATTGAATGTAGTGAAATCAGGTTGTGATACAATGTTCTAGAAATGTGTTGCTTTAGTTCATTTTAATTAAATAAATTTAACAACCTGCTAAAATCCTTTTTTGAAACACCTCTGTTTTACTTGATCCCCCATTGCCACCATTAACCTGTTCCCAGGGAGTGACATACCAAAACAGGCAATTAATTAAATAATATCCAATTAAAACACAAGAAAATGCTTGTCCATGGGGGTTAAGTTACATTTGGGACAAAACATGCTCATAGATGAGCAGTCAAGGAAAACTGGTGAAAAGCAACTGTCAAAGTGCTGACAGCAGACATTCACTAGAGAGAAGCCATCTCTGCTCAACACACAAATTAGCTCACTGTATTGTTAATTAAAAATGGTTTCAAAGAGTTCTGTGAATTGTAAAGCTCTGTTACAAACTTACCAATCAAACAAAACAACATGTTTTTTTAAGGGTCATGTATGATTGTGATGTGTGATGATTGGATTAATTGCCACTTATTTAAATGGTCTGATAAATATTTACATTTGGCAGATGCTTTTATCCAAAGCAACTTACAGTGCCCTAATTACAGGGACAATCCCCCCGGAGCAACCTGGAGGTATGTGCCTTGCTCAAGGACACAATGTTGGTGGCTGTGGGGATCAAACCTACAACCTTCTGCTTATCAGTTCAGTGCTTTAGCCCACTACACCACCACCAGCCATGTGTGGGTCAGTGTTAGGTTCACACCTTGTGAGTCTGCAGAAAGTGGCATCAGTGAATTGAAGCATATCTCGATGAATTTAATCAGATAAGATTGCAATGGTACCAAATGAATATAACAAAAGTAGAATTGATTTCAAATTAATTGAAAAGGCTAATGCATGTAATTAGTTTTTTTTTCTTGACACTACTACCAAGACAGGAAGCTTATTTTTGCCATTTTCACCTTGGCTACAGTTAATTAAATCCATAAAAATACAAATTACACACTTCTTCCAGGAAAGGCGTAGTGCCTTAATTGCTCTTTGAATCTTTAAATTCCCGGAGGGAATCTGGAATCCTACATTAATATCATATTAATGGTTAGTTTTGTGACTTTGGCCGAAAATACATTGAAAGGTTTAGATCTTCAAATATAAGAGAATGGGTTTCTATTTTTTTTTTTACGTAATTACATTACTTTGGAATTCACAGACTGCTCTTCTTTCTTGAACTTTCAAAGAAATTAATATAAAAACTAGACATTTACACCTCCAATTTCCGTTCTCCATCAAAGTACATCATAAAGTCTAATTTGAGATTAAATATTTCTAGAAATCTTAAATATCCCTGTGGGTAATATTCCGCAGGAAATTGTCAAATGTCATTACCTCATCTTCATCCAAAATTACTGATGCTTATTTGCATAAGAGAGGGCTCAATCTTCTTTTTTTTTTTTTTTTGCAGATGGCCAGACTAACAAATTCAGTATTTTCTAAAGATGCAATCAGATAAACTGCAGCATTATCAGGGTTTCAGTGGTTGGATAGGAGATCCTGAGGAAGCTGGTGTCTGCTTGAAGCCAATAACATGATTCAGCTCACTCCTCTATACCCCTGAGTGCCAACCCATTAATTAACCTGCAATCAATGCCCTGGCAATGTTAAATAATTGAAGAGCTCAGAGAGGACTAATTTAACACAAGACTAGCTATGAGTGTAGAAACTAGGTCATAAAAAGTGTTTGAAATGAAACACTTTTTATGATTATTAATCATTAAGGTAGCCTGAATATCAAATATGTCCAGGAAGTAATTTTCAAAGAATTGTAGTCCAAATTAAATGCTAAGAGACATGGTAACAACATAATAAATTTGCTCTTCTTATAAAAATTCTGTCAACTATTTACACAAACGTGTGGGTGATAGTTTATAGATTAATGATTAAAGAGTTGGTAAAACAAAAATAATTTTACAACCCCAGGTTGTTTCATGGGGACTGTGCAGAAATGTGTCTAGCAGTGTGTTGAATGTCCAGCATTTTCACTAAAAAGTGTAGAATAAAAAACATTTGCTGAAACAACAACAGCCAAACAGACAAAAATATATTGATAAAATCTTTTTGGTATTGGTCTTCATGCACAAGGTCCTCCAAGGCCCCGGGACACCACCCTCGATAGAAGCCACTTGCAACAATTATTAAAGGCAAGGTAAAAGTAATCCATGAGACTCCATGTGTCAGAAAGCATGAGACAGAGACCCAATAGCAGAAGAACAGTTCAAGGAATTTATTTACAACAGAAAATGTCAATTTAAACTAAACTAGCAAAGGCTGGTGATCCCAGCACCAGCTGCCACTTTGAAGAATCCTTCACTTGTGATTCGTGGGCGGCGAGAACAGGCATACAGCAAGCTGGAAGGTAACCACATTCCTGACGCTTGGGCAGAGACAGGCAACCAACAGATGCACAAGACAAGCAGGAAACAAACAAGGGGCAGGTCCTGCTCGCAGCTGAAAGTTGGAATGAACAGCGTTCCCATGGAAACGCTGATTCTGCATGGCAGCTGAACCTGAAACACATGTGGGCAAAACGCAAACACGCTTTGACCAAAACAAACAGGGAACGAGGATGCCACGGTCCTTGAGACATCACAGAAGGGCACATGGCAGTAACTTGTGCACGGCGGTAACCAACAAGCTCACACATCATTATTCGATGACCCATGCGCCCACACAAAGCACGTACACGAAACACAAGACAGGCAGGGGACGATGATGCCACAGTCCTGTCAGACAGAAACCCAACCTGACAAGGTGACCGGACTGTGACACGATGGGCCCTTTTTAAGACCACAAGTATTATGTACAAGGCAACGCACTTAAATCATAACTGCAAAGTCAATGGAAATGGCCATGAAGTATTGGTATTTTCGTACAAGCATACGCTAAGTCCAGACGTGAGTTTGGCAAAATCGCCAGCGCAAAAGGTGTGACCAAGTGACATTTAATTCTGAGGTTCTTCTCCGGTTATTCAACATCTGCTTCCTATTATATAGTCCATTCCCTCAAGCAACGATTTCAACAAAGACAGCACATTAATAAGAAGTTGATAATGCAAATGGACTTTATGCAATGAATTAGAAGAACTGAAAATTACACTCTTCTGTGCATTAACTGCGTCCTTGATGAATGTCAGGCATATTTCTATGACAGCAACACGCTCATTTTATACACATGGAAAACATGATACTCATCAGAATTTGGATGTAAGCGCCATTAATTTAAGTAATTATTATTATTAATTTTCATCTACTGACACACAAATCATGGCTAGTATTAACAGTGATTGTATCGGCGTGCACTTCACTTCCACCAATCAATTTTTATTTAGAACATTTTTATTAATTTATTGAAACATGAACAATTGTAACCAAAAATATTTCTAAATTCAAATGACACTTTAAATTAAACAAAAATATAATAAAAATAATGAAGTGGTCAAAAAATTTATTTTAATCCAAACATTTTACTCTCTCAAACTTCTCCACTGGCCACTTTTGATATGACTTAAAATGATATGTCTCACTCTACGACAACTGGTTGAAAATTACTAATCAAAATTAAATACATACAATACAATTGTAAATATACAAGAATAATAACACATATAAACATAAAAATAATTATAATAATTGAAAAAATAAACCATGACCTCTAGAAAGTTTATTTCTTGTTTCAGGACAATACATTTATTGTTTCAATAAGCTGTGATTGAAGGCACATAATTGATGTTCTGTACTTTCAGAATTTGGACAAGAATTTTTATTACCACCTGCTGGTGAAATCTCCAAACTGCAAATGCAGGAACTGAATTTGGATTTGTGCTGAGTTAAGTGTCGGTATTGAAACACCTTAGTGCAACAAACAAATTCTTAGGAAAATAGCTAATTGTGCTTTGTGCCACATAATTGACATACAGTACACCCACAGTTAGCATGCCTACACCTACAGTAGTGCAAACATTCCCTCCCACGACCATTTGCGCTTTGCCCTGGCACGAAAATTACGCTTACAGTTAGCGCTCTAACGAAAATTGGATTAGATGTTGCGCACGGTCATAGCATGTTATGCTGCACTTTGCTCTCTCACGAAAATAGAGCCCCTTATTTTCAGAAGTGATTTGAAAAGTGTGGGTGAGAAACAGATCAATATTTAAGGCACACCTATTAAATTGCTTCTGAAGATATGGATTAAACCAGTGGAGACTTATTGATTACTTTTATGTCGCCTTTATGTGATTTTAGAAGTTTTAAAGATCTGGTCACCATTTCGTTTCATTGTACCTACAGAGCTGATGTTCTGCAGATTAAATAAGTCATACACATCTGGGATGACATGAGGGTAAGTAAGTGATGAAAGAATTTTCATTTTTGGGTGAACTATCCCTTTAAGACACCTGCCAATATGTTGGGCTACCATGGGCTACCACAGTGCTAGAAAGCATGTTGCTGGACAGCAAACCAGCAAACCCATTCCAAAGACTTTTCATCCACCACAGGGGATGAAACTTCACGTTGATGCGATCCGGTTTACGATGTGATCAGTCCTTTCCAGAACCAAATGCCTTTTGCCATCAGATAAGACTGAAAAGACCCCACATAAGGGATCCCCCTTTTGCTCATTTTTAGGTGGGCCACACTGTATGTGCCACCACTAATTTCAACAGCCAGTCAGAACACTGGAACAGGATGGCACCAAATTGGAATTTCCCTTTCATGTGAAAGGGATAAAAGTATTCTTCCAACAGACTCACCATGTTCTCTGGCCACGAGGTAGAAAGAAGAAACAAATACAACCAAGTTCTTCATATGCATGTTCCATATTGCTAGGACCCTCTCGGTTCTCCAGGAGATCAACATTCCTCAGCTCTTCGTGTTCAAGGCTGTTGAAATGGAATCCAGCCCCATTCCCACTGTAATTCCCCTTGGCATTAATGTATATTATATTGTTTATTGTATACTGATTGTCTAAGGTTCTTTAGATTGCATAACCTGTTGATACAATATCTAGCAAATTATCATTGAATTATTTGTTAAACTAAAAAATAAGGTGTTTACCTTATTAGTTAACAGAGAAACAGCAGTTTAACTTTCCATAACACAATAGCCATGTTCTACCATAGCTAAATCCAACTCCACCACTTGCATCTTTCCATCCTATGCACATTATTTTTCTGATCCTTTCGTAGTATTGTGTAGTTGTAGTGTTGAAAAGGAGGACAGTGTTGAGTCTCTAAAAGTTAGACAGAATTTCGCAAAACTGATTAGATGACCAGCTCCCTCCTGTTAACATATTTCTAAATTATTGAATGGTCCATTTGGATTAGTCTTATTCTGTTAAGGTGCAATTCCTTAACTGGTGCCCCAAGGTAAATGGAGCAAGGGGCCGTATGATATTCATAAACACACACACAATCACCTTAAGTGACATAGTCAAAAATCACCACATACATTGATATCAACATTATAACACAGTGGGTGGCCGTGTGATTATCAATACATACTGAAATAATCTCACTGAATATTACAATAACATAGGTGTCACAAAGTTATTGTAAAAACAAACAAACATGACCAGCATATATAGAACATTACTGTCAGAAAGCATTTAATGTATTCACATCACACAGCCAAAGCCAACTATGAGAAATACAGGTAACAGTTACAGTATGTATTTTGATTAGTGTTGTATAAATAAAAGCATTTTGCTCTCTTTATTTCAATATAACAAACATTATCAAAAAACATGCATTATGAGAGCATTTTATATTTACTGGCACATGTTTACTGTCCTGTATGTCATGCATATCTGGATGTGTTCACATCACATGCAATTCAGTGGAAGATACTGTGCAAACGGTAAATGTTCAGACTGCTTCATTTTTTCTACATTCCACATGTTGCAGCCTTATGCTAAAATATTTTTTTTCCACATCAGTCTACACTCCATACACCATAATGACAATGCAAAAAACAGATTTTTGAAATATTAGCAAATTTATTAAAATGAAAAAACTGAAATATCACTTTGGCAGCGGGGGTGTGGTCGAGCGCACGTCCGTAGAGAGAGTAAGCGGTAAGGGCACTTGCACCTGAGCTAAATTATGTCTAACACCTCTCTCTAATTCCAGTGAGCATGGGGAGAGCGGCATATAAATGGCCACGCCACCGCCAGACAGTTGTTGGCGTGGAACCGCGACGTCATAGGAGTGCTCAACCAGGTGGTACTGGAGCAACTAATCCTTCATCTGCCAAAAGAAATGGCAGAATGGGTCCAGTGCCACTGCCCAGCATCGCTGGAGGAAGCTGTCCAACTCACGGAGGACCATAGGGTGGTGTACCCGAGGGTGGAAGAGCCCACCTCTCTCTCTCTCTCTCTCTCTCTCTCTCTCCCATCCCCCTGTGTGTTCCCACCTTCCCTCTCACTCTACTCTCAGAGCCAGTTCCTGCCCCACAGAGGCGAAGAGCTCCGCGTCCGTGGCTAGTTCCCCATGCAAGGTGGTGGACATCGCCCCCTGCCTCTACAGTGCCCTGCCACTCTCCCACTCAGGTGGAAGTGTCCACCGACGCAGGTGCGGGCGTGGAATCTGGGAAAGCCTGCTGGGGTTGCAGGGATCTGGGGCACTTCCGGGATCAATGCCCTGTGATGGAGCTGGGGACAGTGGTCCAGATCCCTGACACCCTGCAGACTGCCCCCGACCGGGCCGGAGCACACTGGATACCGGTAAGGATCAAGGGGGGTACTCACCAAGCATTGGTGGACACAGGTTGTAACCAAATCACGGTCCACCAACGCTTGGTTAAACATGAGGCATTGGGCACACCTAAAATGGTGAGGGTGAAATGTGTGCATGGGGATACTCACAAATGCTGTGACAAAGGTGACCCTGGTGATTACATTTCGGGGAACAAAACATAGAGTAGAGGCCACGATTAGTTCCCGCCTCACCCATCTGCTGATTTTGGGGACTAATTGGCCTGAATTTAGAAATATATTAAAGGGAATATGTGCAGATGTGTCCTGTGTAAAAGCGATAAGATGTGATTTGTGCGATGCTCTGGCAGGGGAGGCGGAGCCAGCGCCGTCATCGTCAGCTCCACATCATGATGACGTGAGGCGGGGGAGAGGCTGCGGCACCTCCCATCTTCAGGAGATTGAAGATCCCCGAAGGGGATTTCCCTCTGGAGCAGTCGCGAGATGAAGTGAGAGTGATCGATGGTCAACAACTCTGGCCGAATGTCGCACTTTCATATCCCTATTTTGCAATTATAAACAAGCGGTTATTTAGAGTGATGCAGGACACTCAAACAAGGGAAGATACAACCCAGCTCTTAATACCCCGGAACCGCTGGGAATTGGTGTTCCAGGTGGCCCACTATAATCCAATGGCAGGTCACCTAGGGGAAAGAAAGACACTGAACTGTTTAATAGCCCATTTTTATTGGTCGGGCATTGGCAGCGATGTCCGCAGGTGGTGTGTGGCATGCCATGAATGTCAGCTGGTGAATCTGCCATTGCACCCCTTCCGCTGATCGAGGTTCCCTTCGAGAGAATTTGCATGGACCTCGTCAGGCCATTAGAGAAGATGCTGACATCACTTTGTATTAGTCCTTGTGGATTATGCAATGCGATATCTGGAAGTAGTGCCTCTCCGCAGTGCCCCTCCACAGCATCTCAGCACGTAGTGTTGCGGAGGCACTCTTCAGAATAATCTCCTGGGTGGGGATTCCAAAAGAAATCCTCACCGATCAGGTCACAGCATTTATGTCACAGACACTATGCAATCTTTATGAATTATTGGGCATTAGATCGATCCGTACCAGTGTTTACCATCCACAGATAGTTGGCCTGTTGGAACAATTTAATAAAAATCTTAAGAACATGATTTGTAAATTTGTGCATGAGGATGCTAGAAATTGGGACAAATGGCTTGACCCCCTGTTATTCGCAGTACAAGAGTAACAGGTGGTCAAGCCATTTGTCCCAATTTCTCCACCAGGCCAACTATCAAGCCTCTACAGGATTTTCTCTATTTAAGCTGCTGTATGTGCGCCGCTTGGGAGGAGGGACCTTCAGATAGCAAGAATGAAATTCAGTATATTCTGGATCTCAGTGCAAAACTCCACACCTTGGGGCAACTAACACAGGAGAATTTGCTCCAAGCTCAAGAATGACAGAGCAGACTGTATAACAGGGGAGCTCGGCTGTGGGAATTTGCATTGAAGATAAGGTTCTTGTATTATTCCCCACATCGAGCTCCAAATTACTTACCAAGTGGCAAGGTCCCTTTGAAGTCACATGACAAAACTACAGCCCAGTCTGAGGTCCTGACACTCTGGACCAGGTTTTCATTAAGGATATCTGTGTATTTTACTGCGTTAAGCTTTTCTCAACCCTTACTAGTCCCCCAGCCCTACCTCTGAAAAACACCCCCACGGCATGATGCTTCACCATTGGGATGATATGGCACAGGTGATGAGCGGTGCCTGGTTTCCTCCAGATATGATGCTTGAAATTGAGGCCAAACAGTACAATCTTCGTTTCATCAGACTAGAGAATCTTATTTCTCACAGTATGAGAGTCTTTTAGGTGCATTTTTGCAAATTCCAAGCAGGCTTTCATGTGTCTTACACTGAGCAGAAGCTTCCATCTGGCCACTCTGCCATAAAGCCCAGCGGTGGAGTGTTGCTGTAATGGTTGTCCTTCTGCAAGTTTCTTCTGGAACTCAACCAGAGTGACCATCGGGTTCTTGGTCACCACTTGGCTACCAATGCCTTTCTCCCCCGATTGCTCAGTTTGGACAGGCGGCCGGCTCTAGGAAGAATCCTGGTTGTTTCAAACTTCTTCCATTTAAGTATTATGGAGGCCACTGCACTCTTGGGAAACTTCATTGCAGCTGACATTTTTTTGTAGCCTTCCTCAGATCTGTGCCTTGACACAGTCCTGTCTCTGAGCTCTGCAGGCAGTTCATTTGATCTCATGGCTTGGTTTGTGCCCTGATATGCATTTTCAGCTGTGAGACCTTATATAGACAGTTAGATGCCTTTCCAAATCATGTACAAACAATTGAATTTGCCACAAGTGGACTCCAATCAAAGTGTAGAAACATCTCAATGATGATCCAGAGAAATGGGATGCACCTGAGCTAAATTTCAAGTGTCATAGCCAAGGGTCTAAATACTTATGTCAATGTGATATTTCAGTTAATTTCTTTAATCAAAATTCTTGAAGTATTGAGACTTAAAATAGACTGTTTACTGGATTTGCTCACACATGAACCAACACTAACATTTATTCATTAAGCAAATGCTTTTATCCAAAGCAACGTACAAATGAAGAAGAACACAAGATATTAATTATTAAAGAGCCACCAATAATAGAAGTGCTGGAATACCTAATTTCAGGTGGAAACCAGAATAGTATAAAGCTAGATCAAAAGTGAAAATGCACCAAAGAAAATTATTACATTTTTTTAAATTTTGGGTTAAAAAAAATCCTTTTATATTACTTTTTGTTGTTTGTTTAATATTATGAATGTGTATTATGACAAAAATTATTTATTTTTATTTTTTTCAGTTTTATGAATCTTATTTTATAAATAGAAAGGATAATATACTGTCAACTGGTCATTATTGCAACATAAATGCCAACAGGTTCAGGACCACAACACAAAGCAGTGCGGTCTTCCTCCTGAAATTATTTATTTTGTGATAATGACTGGTTTTGTGATAATGACCCACTTATTACATGGATACTTGCCATATGAAGAAATTAATGGACATGAAATTTACATGAATGGACATGAAACTGTTTTGACAAGAAATTATATTAGCATGTAAGAAGAAAGAGACCATTGAGAGGTTCACTGAAAAACATAGTAACCATAAAAATTGTACTTCATGTGGAAACTAAATTAACTGGTTTATTCAACTCAAAAATATTATTTAACATCACTGAATGAACTGATAACATTAGTTTTCAACAACAAACACAATTTTAAGGGTTAGATCAAGTAGAAATAGCTTTGTAAGGCAACAATTGAAGGTTACCACTTTTTACAGTGTACGAGAAATTGGTTGCCAGAGACATCGTTCCATCATACAGTTCAGCAATCATTATACAACAATATTTGACTGCACAATGCTGCAATTTTCCAATCAGAATCAAGTAATCCAGGGGCTGTGTAACAATTAGAATATATACTGTATTTTAAGTCAAATAGACAAGGTTTCACCTTAGAGTTAAATGGACATGGCTAGATAGAACTTCTCCTAATTTAAGATTAACCCAAAGTTTAGAGAACAGCCACAGCTAGGAACTCAGTGAACACTATAAATCTATCATGTGATTGTCTGTGATTCATCCAGTGTGTGATGGGTGTGCTGCACTGCACAATCTCTAAAGCAACAAATCATGGTTCTCTTCATTCTTCTGAACAGCCTTGCTCACTCAGTGCACTTGAAAAAAGTGTGAGGAAGAGCAACGTTGTCTCAGCCCAGACATATTCATCTGTGGTGGAGCCAATGGAAAAATAATCAGCATTTGTCCTGCAAGAAATCAGGAATCCTTTCCCTTTCGGGGGCTCTTGATATCTCCCTAAAGGCAAACTCTTTTAGCAAAATTTTCTGTTCTTACTAATGTGCATGAAGCCATTAGCGTTTGATGCATTTTGCAGACTTAAAAACAATAAATCAAAAGGCAGTAAATACATTTCAGATTCACACAGCTCTCTGGAATACTTGGTTCTGATTGTCCAATTGCTTTATTCAGAGGTCAAATATTTCTGAATAATGACTGTTTGTCCCAATACTGTATAACTGATCAATCATCCTGGCAATATATGTTTTCCATGAAGCTGAGCTCATGTTTTGGCTTCCATATCACTCTGCTGTCTATGCAAGAAAGCTATTAAAATTATTTGAACTCAAATCAATATTTCATGTCCATGTACATTATTTCTTTACTTATTTGGGAGCAGTGTAATGAGCATGATAGCATACACCCAGTCATCATCGCAAAATAAATTGGGTGATCAGACCTGGATGGGCGGTCATTATTCAGAAATATTTTACTGCTGAATGTTGCGATTGACCAATCAGAATTAAGTATTCCAGAAAGCTGAGTAATAATGTGTAGTAATGACTGGCTGGCTCTTCATTGCTCACCTAAAAGAAGAAAAAAAATTTTTTGTCAATAAATCACTTTATGTTTCTTTATCATCAAAAACACAGACCTGTAATCACAGATGAAGAGACAAAGCATTTACTCAAACAGAACAAAGCTATTGCATTGGCTTGAAGCAATACAATACTGTGTGGATATCTATGAAATGGCTTACACATGTTTTTTCCATGTTGCTGACAGATGTTCTGCAGTGGCCTGATAATGCAGATAGAGTGTGAGCAGATTGTCCTCTGTTGAAGCTGAGTCTTTTGCTAAACACAAAGAAAAAAGAATGATACCAAGAATCCACAGTATACTAGAAACATGTATTTTTCTTTCATAAATTAAATGAAAGTGTATACTGACTGCATTAAATGTCAAGATATTATTCAAAGGCACAGATTATGCTGTGTCATGCATAAAATGTGCAGATATTCTCTTCAATTGAATGCTTTAAAACATCATTCCTTAGATATTAAAAACAGTAGCAGTTAGCTTGTATGGTGCCCTGGGCGAAACCCACTTCATATGGACTACTCACAGGATCAGAGCTAGGTAGATTACTTCTGAATTGTATTCCGGTACTGGTTAAAAATGATGTTTCTAAAATCATAATCAGTAATGTAATCTCTTGGATTTTATATATTAGGTAATATAATCTGATTACTTTTGGATTAATTTTGGATTACTTCTGACCTAACGCTTGTTTATTTGATGTCATATGCATTTGAGTAGAATAATCTATACCATTTGGACATAATGTTTCTTAAATGCATTTAACTGTTAATGTATTTTTTCTAAACTTCCAGACTTCCAGAATCAATAAATATTGAACACTGGAGATGGGATAGAAATAGTATTTTACTATTCCTCAGAATAGTAACTTGCATATTGATTTGTCATGAGAAGATATGGTCTAATTGTTTGAGTGGAGCTTTTGTTTTAAAATTCAGAAACATGGATTGCAAATGTATTTTACATGGTGTAAATCTTTTGCATTGTTATCAGGGGCCGATTTAGGTGACATGAGCCCAGGGTGGCATCTTGTTGGGGGCGGAATGAGACACCCACACAAACAAGTCTACTGACTACAAGGCAGCAACATGCTAAACCATGCAACCATGCTATCAATTTCTAGCTAAATGTTAAAAATGCTATCAATTTCTAGCCAAGTGCTAAAACATGACATCAATGCTTAGCTAAGTGTTAAAACTAGGGATGTGCCGGATGCCGAGGAAAGGCAAGACTAATTACTTCAAAATGAATAACGGATTCATCCGAATAATAAAAAAATGTTTTTATGACTTATTATTTTATGACTTTATGATAATCCAAAAAGACTTTTCAAATAAACATATCCAAACAAAATTTAAAAAATTGTTTAATCTGTGCAGCCAATATTTCTAAAGTGTCAACTTTATGAATGAAAATGCGCACATTGTGATTTCAGATCGGATGGGTGTGGTCTCGATCCATTTGCAATCTCTGTTAATTGTACGCATCTGGAGCTTTTCAATTGGAACATTCACTAAGATACAACATCATATACACTTTCCACTTCTTGAAATGTCTATGTTAATGTATCAAACGATTCACAGGGGATTCTCATGTATTTATTTATAGCCTAAACCTGAGTGCAATGTAAAATTCCTGACCTGAAGTGATAATTTTACATCGGAGCTCGTCTAAGTTGACCACATTCATTAATATCCATATCAGCGATTAAGGTGGTTATCTGGCTTTATTCAAAAAAAAAAAAAAAAAAAAAAAAAAGTTAAAATGCTCCATAAAGGTTTAAATGCTCCATAGAGGATTAGTCTATTAGGAATATTCCTCCAGTGAGAAACGAAGAAACTGAAACTCCTTCTTTTTCTTCTTCTTTAAACTGTCCTAATTTGAAAATGTTAAGTGTTCTCTGGTAAGGCACTATATAGATGTAACATTATTATTATTATTTAACTAAATAATGGTGTTCTGTCATAAAAATATCCTGATAGACTTACAGGAATTTCACCTGTTTGTATAGGCTATATTGGTTTTATTTTCATTTCAATTAGTGTTTGAATTTGTATTTATTATTCACTGCAAAAAATGTGTGCTTGACAGTTCACATTTTGCTTGACACCTCCTGCCTCTAGAATAATTGTGTAATACATGCACAGACAACCAAAACTTCTGTTTCATGCAGATATTAATATCTGAAATACCAGGAGAAACTGCACAGTTAGCAACATATTCCACAGTTACTGTAAGAATTCCTACAAATTTATCTTCATCTGGTAATAAAAAATTATTATATTTTTAAATAATAATTGTATAATAATAATTATTATTAATTATTAATAATTATATAATAATAACATAATAATAATAATAATTATTATTATTATTATTATTATTATTATTATGCTATTATTATGAAAAGGCATATACAAGGCATATTTTATTAATAGAAACTATAAATATAAGAGTAATATTTAAAAATGGGCATTTGATTTAGTTTTGATGTGCATCCGGTTTAAGCCCCGCCCACTCCTGGTTCTATCCTATTACAGAGACAGACACAGATCGACCTACCTACCTATCTATAACTATTTCAACTTTCAGACCAGGCTTTTTCAAGCCCACCTAAAGTTTGTCCACAAACTGTTTAATATAGTAACAGTATAACGTCACATAAATGTTAATATGATATATTAGATATCTGTAAGAGGAAAGAACATCTAATCTAGTTAACCATTGGTGTATTTATGATTCTTTCCCAGAATTCATTTTTGATTAATTTTGATGATTACTCTTTTCAACAGTCCTCACCCTGTTCAACAGTTTATTTGCCAGGAGTGTTAATGAGACATTAACTGAAAATGAGCCAAAGGATAATAAATTGAGTTTATAGGACTTGTTGTAACTATCCATTACACTAATCAGACTTACCTTGATTTCTTGAGTGGCAGTAAGGGGTGATCACTTCATTGGGGTCATCAGATGTGCACCCTCCTTCGTTGGTGTTTCATTGATAAGCCCACAACACCTCCCAAGGGCTCAACTGCGACATCTGGTGTCCCAGATGTGCCCCCTTTGCTTTTACCCCTTCCTATAAGTCACCTTACAGCCCAAATCAGGTCCTTTCTCTTCAGCCAAAGCCAGTTACTACTACACTCAGCGGTCTCTGACAGTTACCTGGTGGCTTGCCGTAGGGCCATCCTTTGAACTCCCATCTCATTCAGGAGCCCGGTGTTTAATCTGGCCACAAAACTTCTGCAACCCACCTCCACTGGTACCACTCTTGCTCTCAGCCCCACTGGCCTGCAGCTGCTATATGTGCGTATTTCAACCTTTCCCGTTTGTATGCTTCACCTACTGTAGACTCGCATGGCACTGTTAACTCTTTGATGCATAGGAACCTCTGTGAAGTAGACCATAAGATCAGGTCAGATTTGTTATCATGATCTCTAGCGGAAAGATGAGCTTCTGGTCTAGATCCACCTGCATCTTCCATTCACAACTATGACAAGCAGTCTTGATTCCCTCCTTGTAGATATAAGCTTTTGAAGTTTTCCTGCTGGCATGAAGGCAGGGTGTTAGACAAGCCAGTTTTATGGGGAGTTAGGGCACTGGAAAAAGATCTCACTTGCTCCAGGAGATTTACCTGTTGCCAGAGTACCTGATTGTGTCTCCAGGTATATCGGCCTTGGGAAAGACTGGTTTTACAGCTGGTATGTGCCTTAGAGTTGACGTTTCTTTACAGAGCAGACATGATGGATTTTCTCCCTTCCAGTGGTTTAGGTTTGTGGGATTGGGAAGCACGTCGTACGATGATGAAACTAATTCTGCCATCTCCCATAGATCCTTCCAGGTATGTCCCAGGTTTTCCCATGTTGTCCATTGGCTCTGTTTAGACTAGACTGCCCTTGCGCTTCACATTGCCTCCTCTTTCTGGCGGACCTCATAATGAATAGTTTATTGTCGTTGCTCTTTAAGAGTTGGTTAAGTTGTCTCCTTGCTGAAATATGGGGTAGGCTATATATTTTTCCTCATAAAAGAGAAATGAGCGAAGAGGATTTGAAGCAGGATTCCTACATAAATATTGAATTTATTCTCAAATGTCCAATAACAGGGAAGTTTCACGTCAGTCTTTTAAAATTGTCCTTTGGGTCACTAGTCCACAGGGTGCAAAGTCATTGTTAAATAATATATTTATTCAATATAATAGGCATTATGGAAATGTACACAGGTAAAGTGTACCGGTTGTTGATGTTACACTGCTTTGACAAGTAGGCATGCACTCAATATGTTTTATGATATAAAAGGTCATAAATGCAGTCTAGATTTATGTTCCATGTTGTTTGGTTGCCAGCAGTAGCTTGAATACAAAAAAGTATTCTCTCTTTTCCCTAATCCCTCTTTTTAAGAGCTAAATAAGATTATGGTATTAACATTATGTAGCTACTGTACTAATCAAGCTTATTGCATTATGGAATATATAACAGGGAAATACAATAGAATTTTTCTAAAGTCCATAACAAAATTAACTGTTGTTACTATAACATAAAGACTGGATTAGTTCCAAATGAAACAATGAATGTAATGACAGATAATTACCAAGGTGACACTATTATTTATAAAGTCAATAGAAAAAAAAAATCTTTGACAAATGTTTCATAAATGTTCAATGTTTACTTAGGTTAAGGATTAGAGCTAAGTTTAAGGGTAAACCAACTATTTAAAAGAGATGGTGGTCCAGCTCTAATTGCATCATTTTTTTTTTATGTATAGTTGCCCTGTACTGTATATACACTCACCTAAAGGATTATTAGGAACACCATACTAATACTGTGTTTGACCCCCTTTCGCCTTCAGAACTGCCTTAATTCTACGTGGCATTGATTCAACAAGGTGCTGAAAGCAATCTTTAGAAATGTTGGCCCATATTGATAGGATAGCATCTTGCAGTTGATGGAGATTTGTGGGATGCACATCCAGGGCACGAAGCTCCCGTTCCACCACATCCCAAAGATGCTCTATTGGGTTGAGATCTGGTGACTGTGGGGGCCATTTTAGTACAGTGAACTCATTGTCATGTTCAAGAAACCAATTTGAAATGATTCGAGCTTTGTGACATGGTGCATTATCCTGCTGGAAGTAGCCATCAGAGGATGGGTACATGGTGGCCATAAAGGGATGGACATGGTCAGAAACAATGCTCAGGTAGGCCGTGGCATTTAAACGATGCCCAATTGGCACTAAGGGGCCTAAAGTGTGCCAAGAAAACATCCCCCACACCATTACACCACAACCACCAGCCTGCGCAGTGGTAACAAGGCATGATGGATCCATGTTCTCATTCTGTTTACGCCAAATTCTGACTCTACCATCTGAATGTCTCAACAGAAATCGAGACTCATCAGACCAGGCAACACATTTCCAGTCTTCAACTGTCCAATTTTGGTGAGCTCTTGCAAATTGTAGCCTCTTTTTCCTATTTGTAGTGGAGATGAGTGGTACCCGGTGGGGTCTTCTGCTGTTGTAGCCCATCTGCCTCAAGGTTGTGCGTGTTGTGGCTTCACAAATGCTTTGCTGCATACCTCGGTTGTAACGAGTGGTTATTTCAGTCAAAGTTGCTCTTCTATCAGCTTGAATCAGTCGGCCCATTCTCCTCTGATCTCTAGCATCAACAAGGCATTTTCGCCCACAGGACTGCCGCATACTGGATGTTTTTCCCTTTTCACACCATTCTTTGTAAACCCTAGAAATGGTTGTGCGTGAAAATCCCAGTAACGGAGCAGATTGTGAAATACTCAGACCGGCCGTCTGGCACCAACAACCATGCCACGCTCAAAATTGCTTAAATCACCTTTCTTTCCCATTCTGACATTCAGTTTGGAGTTCAGGAGATTGTCTTGACCAGGACCACACCCCTAAATGCATTGAAGCAACTGCCATGTGGTTGGTTGATTAGATAATTGCATTAATGAGAAATTGAACAGGTGTTCCTAATAATCCTTAAGGTGAGTGTAGTATGTATACTGTATCTAATCTCCTTATTCTTAACAGTAAAATAAAACATTGTTCTTATGATTATGTTTGCAACATATCAGTTACTCTAAGTCTATGCAAAAAAATTGCTTTTGGATTTATAGGGAGGACATGACTTAAAGGGATAGTTCACCCAAACCTGAAATTGTATTTATCATTTACTCACCCTCATGCCACTGATGTGTATGACTTTCTTTCTTCTGCAAAACACAAATGAAGATTTTAGAAGAATATCTCAGCTCTGTAGGTGCATAATGCAACGGAATGGTGGGCAAATCTTTCAAGCTCCAAAAATCACATAAAGGCAGCATAAAAGTAAGCCATTAGACTCCAGCGGTTAAATCTATATCTTCAGAAGCAATATGATAGGTGTGGGTGAGAAACTGATCAATATTTAAGTCCTTTTTATACTATAAATCTCCATTTTCAAGGTTGATCTGTTTCTCACCCAAAGTGATTACATTGCTTCAGAAAGACATAGATTAAACCACTGGAGTCTAATGGATTACTTTTATGCTGCCTTTATGTGAGTTTTTTTTACTTGAAAGGTCTTGCCACATTTACTTGCATGGTCTGTACCTACAGAGCTGAGATATACTTCTAAAAATCTTAATTTATGTTCTGCAGAAGAAATAAAATCATACACATCTGGGATGGCATGAAAGTGATTAGAGAATTTTCATTTGGGGGTGAACTATACCTTTAAATAAAACATCTCTGTTGGCTGTGGTTTTGAACCACAGGCATGCCAAATTATTTTATGTGAACACTGTGCACTTCTGCTAAACATAATTTCAGCATCCGGCCAGGAGATAATTGGATTTCTTTAATTTATGTAACATCTCTATTTTGCATTTATCCACACTTGTTAAATTACTTTCGTAATGCTTAATAATGTTCACCCAACATGTTTTCAGAGTCTAATTTATTTCATTTAAAATGTTCAAAGTTATGTAAAGATACATGCAATAATTAAAATAAATTACTATTGGATTAGTTAGGGCTTTGCAGCTAACATCTGACATTTGATACTAACAGTATTACATAATAGGCTATCATAAAACATTCAAATAATCTGAGGCTTTGTTTTCTCTAGATAGAAAGATAAAAAAGGCTTTGTCTTTGGCGTATGTACCTTTCATTTTCTTCAGAAGATTTAGTGGCTTGTTGCAAATCATTAAAATCATTATGTCATCATCACTGTTAAGCAATATGTCACAGACCCACAGGGGGGGGGCGGGTAGTTCGATTATTACAGTATGATCAATTATAAAATACAGTAATCAATTATTTTAGAAAAATATTTACTAAAATTCACCAAAATTATGTATTCTTATTTTAAAGGCTGTGGTAACTTCCCAGAGGATAAACTGACTTATTACAGGATAGATTATTACAGTATATTATTACAGAAGTATTTGAACCTCATAATAACAAATTTGTAATAAATTATTTTATAACATAATGAGGGGGAAAACTGTAAAAAGGTCCACTTTTTTTGAAAAAAAAAAAGAAGAAGAAGAAGAAATAAACTAATTTGGAGATGTAGAACAGTTAGACTGTTGTGAATTCATACGCCAATAAAAAAACAATAAGGGGGGGGGGGGGGGGGGCATATTGATGTGACGTCATTTTGTGCAATAAAATGCGAGTACTCGCTATGTTCGAGTCAATTTCGCGAGAATAATGTGACCACCGCAGACAGATTTGTCAAACAGTCATAGACGAAATCGTTCCGTGTAGAGACTGATAGCAACATTTGCAGCAGCAGACTGTCTTCGCTCAACGGCTTGGACTCCAGAGCATTTCGAAGTCGGACAGTCCCGACATCGAAGCCCTTGATTGATAAACAATGGAAACCAGCGGCAACATTTCGGACTCTCTTTACCCGCTTTCTAATCTAGTGATGTCGAATAGCAGTGTATTGTGCCGAAACTTCAGCAACAGCACCAGTTTTCTGAACATGAACAGCTCCAGTCGTGACAGTACGGCTGAGCAGGACAAAACCCCCGTGATAATCGCTATAATCATCACCACTTTGTACTCCATAGTGTGTGTGGTGGGACTGGTGGGCAACGTCCTCGTCATGTATGTAATTATAAGGTAAGATGTGACACGTTGGTCAATTACTTTATGGTCTAATTACTGCTTATGTAGCTTATCTTAAAAACATTTGAGATGGTTGACTCCCTCTCTGAATAGAGCTTAGAATATTTGCTCTAATAAGGTGTGTTCGTTTCAGGATGGAGACCTGTTGAAATGTGAAGAGAGAGCAGATGCTGATAGTGTTTTCTGGTCACCTATTAACGGTGAAGCGGATCGTAAACAGCACGAACACTGTAGAAACTCCCTGTCTCGCGCGCATGGCTTTCGTATAGATGAACGATGGTATCATGCTTTCTTTAACCCCAGAAGCTAATGGAGTCAAAATAATGTTCTTTCAATAATGAAATCAAAGTATCACATGCTAAATTAAAAATACGTTTTCCTAAATAATATAAGGTGCGTAAATTCGTGTCTGCGCAGCGCTGTTTATATCGTTATCTCTGATAGACTCACGTTACAGATTACTTATTGATACGAAATATAAATATATATTGTAAATGTTAGAAATTACTCGTTTGTTTTTTTTTTTTTTTTTTGTCATTGTGTAGCCTAAAACAAGGTACAGGAGACCAACACATTACAGGGACATTACATTTTAAGTAACCTAAGCATATCCTAGTTCTCATGATCAATAGAGATTTTTTTATTTAGAAGGACAAGCCAAATGATAACACATCTGCGCTGATGCTTCACATGAATGATCGATTGTGAAATGCAGCAGAGAGTGAAAGGCTCATAATAACTTAATCAAATCTACGTGTTTGTGTTCATGCCCATGCTATCCACCTTACATTTACAATTCACAGCTGTCAACTGCTAAGCTGATTTAGAGGTGGTTTTCTGTGACTGCCTCATCATGCCTGTACTCATGAAACACAACTGATCTGAACCTGATGTTCAAACCTGTCATCTCAATAATGGGCTCATATCAATACAGTAATTTATCCTCTAATGGAACTGAATGAATTTTATTGAGTAAATGAGGGTTGGGGCTTGTTTGTTTTTGACTATTCATCAGTATTGGGTGGCACTGAATTTAAGATCACGCACACATTAAGTATACTGTGTGAAATGCTGTCTTGAATGTTGGGAACGTTTACATTCACCTCTTAAACTGAATAATATTGGCTCATCGGGAATGTCATTTGAATTTATGAGAGGCAGGGATTGAACATGTTCTGAGGAACAAAAACGAAAAACGAGAACGAACAATATTTTTGCAGAACGTAACTGTAAACAGTAATGTTGAAAGTCCCTTTCAATTGTTCTGGAGTGAAAACCATGGACTTTGCACTCCTGGGCTGAGGTGCCCTTCTGGAGAAAGTAATTTAATTTGCAAATATTCATTTTGCAGACAATTTTTATCCACAGCACAAAAGCAGTTAATACATGATGAATAGTAAAACACTCTCTGCATATTTTTGTATTGTTTATTTATGCAAACATGCTGTGTATATTTTTTGGCTGAGCAGCAGATCAGGTGCGACGGGGAGGGATGCTTGAAATTTCAGCAGGTCCAAATGCATCAAAAATGGGCATTAATTAGCGTTGACATTTCTTGAGTGGGCACAAATGCATTAAAACATGCATTTGTTCATATGATATATAACAGTGAAGACTGTGATAATAACACCTTAGTAAACTTGGAGTTTAACTAAATAATGTTAAATAACACCAGGTCTGCAAATCAGGCATCACATTATGGTGTGCATATCAGTGGGGATTTCTTTAAGACTGCAAGGGAAGCTTCTCCTATAACGTCAAAACAAATAATGGTCAAATATGTACTATTGTGTAAACAATTTATTGACTAAAAATGCGTTAGAACATGTTCATCTCGAAAACAAGTTCATTCAGAATCAGCTACATATAGCAGGTCGGCTGACTCGATTTCATTCTCATACATTCCCGTAGCGTCACAGTGCTTTTCCCTGTTGAAGCCGAGCGTCCATTGACTTCAATGGGGCTGCTTTGAACAGTTTTTTTCTGTGCTCCGAAACTAGACGGTCATTAGATAAATGCTGCGATTATGTCCCGCCCACGGACGCTCAGCGTCTCTGGGGGTGAATGAGGAGTGGGCTGGCCCGGACTCCGGGCTTCCGCGTAATGATTGGAGGATCTGTCGAAAGACTGCATCTCCTTTTGACTGACAGCGAATCTGTACTATAAGAAGTTGCTGAAGCTATTCGTGCTCAGTCCCATCGCGGATTTCTCAAGTGTAGTCGAAAGACAAACTGCTGCAACCTATTTCTTGATATTTGTTTGGCGAAATTGCTAGTCAGTTTGCATAATACATTTCACACAATTATACACCACATTCCTTGTTTCAGTTTTACCAAGTTTAATATTTTTTTTTTAGATCGTTCATTCATTCATTCATTCATTTATACAGTAGGCTAGGCTAGCGTCGTACGGGTGAAACTGTGCACGATGGCAGACCTGATTTTGGTGAAGCCATTTAAAAGTCTTCCTTACGAGGAAAAAATTATAATTAAACAGCAAGGCAGATCAACACCTAAGATTGATTTAGTGCAAAAGATAGGGAAAAATAAAAGGTCTTTTCAGCTCTCCTGGTATGACAAAGTTAGCTGGCTGACTGGATATGCTGTGACAAATAAAATGTACTGCTGGCCATGCCTCTTGATGAAACCATCTCACGGATTTGTTGTTTGGACAAAGGTGGAGTTTGGAGAGCTGTCTAACTTTGACAGGGCATATAAAAGACATGAAAAGAGCAATGAACATGTGAGTGCATGTGCAAGATTAAGTTGCATGGGCAGGATCAGGGTTGAGCATGCAATCAATGAAGGTGTTCGCATTCAAGTGGCTAAACATAATGAAGCAGTCAAACAAAACAGGGCCTTCCTAAATTTACTTTTAAATAAATGGACAAGTTTATAATGTAGGCCGAAAATGAGCTTCCCCTCTTTGAAAGACCCGTAGCCGCCACTGGTGCATATTGTATATGTTCAAAGTGTGTGTGTTGCACACTTTTTATAGTACCGCACTATCACAAAAAATAAGATTGAGACAGAAAGGGAAAAGGCTGCTAAGGGAATGTTTCTTTGCAAACCTGGATTCAAAACACCAGCAAGCAAGCAGGTCATGATGAAAAAAATTGCAAAATATCTTTCATGGGAGGAAGTAATGTTTAACTTTGTGTTTGAAAGTAAAGCATATTTTAAGTAAAACTAATATTAAAGGAATGTTCTGGGTTTAATAAAGTTAAGCTAATTGACAGCATTTGTGGCATAATGCTGATTACCACAAAAATTAGTTTTGACGCATCCCTCCGTTTCTTTAAAAATAGCACAAATATGGGTTTTAGTGAGGCACTTACAATGGAAGTGAATGGGGCCAATTTTTGGAGGCTTTAATGGAAGCTTATAATTTTATAAAAGTACTTGCATGAATTCTTCTGTTAAAACTTGTGTATTATTACAGTACACTTTTTAGCTTTTTACAGTCATTTTAGGGTTTGTTGACATTACATCATCATGGTAACGAAGGAGTAAAATATACTCTACTCTGGCTATAACTTTACACAGAAAAGGCATAAAAGTAATTTTAATGTTCAAAAATTGGCCCCTATCACTTCCATTATATGTGCCTCATTAGCTTTTTTTTTTTTAAAGAAAATGTCAGTGAGTCAAATTAAATGTTTATGGTAATCTATTGGTATTATTATTATTATGCCACAAATGCTGTCGATTGAGCTCATCTTGTATTTGAACCCGGAACATTCCTTTAATATTAGTATACAGAATAAGAAAATAAGTACAAATATCTACATTATTCTAAATTTAGCATAATAATACTTTATGTTGGCAATACTATTTTATATATCAATAAACACGTAAAATGAAACACGTAAAAGCGTAAATCTGGGGTATGTCCTTTCTCAGTTTGAGCCACTGCCCTTTAAAATGTCTGTGCACGGCCCTGGTGAAAACTTTATTTTTAAATGTTGGTAACTGGTTAATAACCAGTTAATTTCATTCAGATTTTTTTTTATGAAACTAAAGTGTGACTTTTGTTTATTACAGTCAATTTTTCAGAATTAAACCACTTCCTGTTGCCCAAAAATGAGACTTCTCTCTTTTTAGTTGAACATGACAAGCATGTGCCTGAAGGAAACGGCTACATCGCACATTTCTTTGCCTTAATGCACGTTGTGGATGTAACCTTTTGTGACAAGCTGAATACCTTATAGATAACTCTATATAATTATATACATGCACGGTTAATCCAGATACAAAATATTGTGATAAAAATAGGATATCATGGGCAGGATAAAAGGCTCCTTTGATTTTATTTTCTCCCAAAACACAAAATAGCAACAAAAACTACCACAGCACTTTCATAAACACCTGTTTGTCACTATGCACTGCAACATTTCCTGATCCATGATATCTTTGCATATATACCTAAAGTTTGATTTTGAGACAATTTGATAAAAAGAAATTATATTTTTTTAAATGTTGCAAATATATGTAACTAATGAAAATCCCTGAAATCAACATATGTATTTTGAAACAAATACTTATTTATCATTTTCAGTTTTGTTCAAGGTGATTATATCAAAAGTTTTTTAATAACTGTTGAATAAGTGAAAGGATATTATTTGGGGTAAATGTATCTGTTGCAGGGGCTAAAGGCCCCTAAAACACATTGATTTTTCTAAGTGGGGCAAATAGATTTGTTATGAAACATGTTCAGTGGGCTCACATTGACTGATCCAATCATAATGGAGAATAATTTGTTTATAGAATACTTTAGACGTTATTAAATGCCAAATGTGATGGAAATTATCTCAAATCATGCAGCCTTTTCAGAAGTAGTTATTTTGAGTAAGCTTTATCTTCATTTGTTACTAGTATTTGCATTAGCTGCCAAATTTTGCACTATAACTATTGCCCCTATATGTGCACAATATCGCTGTAACCCCACTGAAATAGATTCGATGCTGCTTGATTATGACTGAAAAGCAGATTTTTAATTAAAACGTCTCGGTTACGTATGTAACCTCCAGGGAACAAGACGTCGTGTCGAAGAAGCGACACTAGGAGTCTCTCTTGAGTGCCGAATATGCCTCTGATCTATGAAAAAAGGCCAATGAGAGTTGGCAAACAGTATTTGCATACCCTGCACCTGGACATACGGGTATAAAGGCGAGGGAAATACGCTTGTTCATTCAGGATTTTTCTGAGGAGCCGGGAGTGTTCTGGCCACCTCAGCGGCTCGGCTCAGTGACGTGGTCAGGAAGACACGACATCTCATTCCCTCCATCAGGGAACGGAGGTTACATACGTAACCGAGATGCTCCCTGTCTGTCGCTCACTTCGACGTCGTGTCGAAGAAGCGACACTAGGGGTCCACTTCAAATCACGCCATGCGCTGAGCCATGTACGTGTACTGCTGACACAGAAGCGGGCAGGTATTTCACGTGCACAAGTGACCAGCTGTGTTTCAGACTGCACGTACTCTTCCCCAATGCCCCAAAAAAGTCTTCGGAATCCTTTTGGTTACCCTAGAGGGGAACAAGGCGACGCTTCCAACTAGGGAACGGGCCAAGCCTGGCTGGGCCTCTTTTCTCTCTATGTTTTCTCAGCATAGAGCAAGAGCAGCTGGGGCCCTTACCGCATCATGGGAAGGGGGTCTTACCCGAATTCCTATTTTTTTCAGGGGGAAAAGACCCTGCGGAGGCCACACCTGCCCGAAGGGGAGGTAAAGGTGGCGAAAATACATCACATGGCCTCTTCGGTCACATGTGGGAAGAATGGCGCGGTGGTAGATCCCGCCTCAAGGAGGGAGGAGTTGCTACAACACGGTGACCGGAGGGCAGCAAAAGACTGCCTAAGGGAGACTTGGGTAAGCTCGTAAGGTGACTGTACTGCGGAAGTACACACAGGAGGAGTCCGCGTTGGAGGCCTGACCTGTGGAGCACCTATTCCAGTTGGGGTAGCCTGGGGTACCCGTAGTGGACTGGGTCGGCGAGTTCCTCCACTGAACTGCGGACCCAAGAGGGCTAGGGAGGAATCAACCAGGGACCTAGGGGGTCTCCTGGGAAGAAGGCACACTGTTTTACCTCGGCAGAGGAAAAGGGCGCTGGACGCAAGCGATTCACCCGGTCAGACTGTCGACGTGTAACAAGTTCTACGGGCTCGGACCTGAGAAATCACGGGATGAGACTGACTCAACCCTGAGATTGTAAAATCTCGCAAAGGTGTTAGGTGTTGCCCAGCCCGCAGCTCTACAAATGTCTGCTAGGGAGGTGCCCCTAGCCAGTGCCCATGAGGATGCCACACTCCTGGTAGAGTGGGCTCGAACCCGTAGGGGGGGTGGCACAGCCTGGATGTGATAGGCCAACAGAATGGCATCCACCACCCAGTGGGACAGCCTCTGTTTGGAGACAGCGTTCCCTTTTTGCTGTCCCCCAAAGCAGACAAAGTGCTGCTCAGAGCGCCTGAAGCTCTGGGTGCGTTCCAGGAAGGCACGCAAGGCACGTACCGGACACAGCAGTGGCTGGGTCTGCCTCCTCCCGGGGCAGCGCTTGCAGGTTCACTACCTGATCTCTGAAGGGCGTTGTAGGAACCTTGGGCACATAGCCCGGTCGAGGTCTTAGGATCACATATGTGTCTGCCGGACCGAACTCCAGGCAAGTGTCATTAATAGAGAACGCTTGCAGGTCCCCGACCCTCTTAATGGAGGCGAGCATGATCAGCAGGGCCGTGTTTAGGGAGAGGGCCCTGAGTCCAGCTGATTCTAGCGACTCGAAGGGGGATCTCTGAAGACCGGCGAGGACCACCGAGAGATCCCAGGAGGGGAACAGGTTTGGCATGTAGGGATTTAACCTCCGGGAACCTCTTAGGAACCTGACAATTAAGTCGTGCTTACCCAGAGAATTGCCGTCTATTGGGTCGTGGTGAGCTGCGATAGCGGCAACATACACCTTCAAGGTGGAAGGGAACAGCCTCCCCTCCAACCTCTCCTGTAGGAACAGGAGCACTGACCTAACTGCGCACCTCTGTGGATCTTCTGCCTGGGAAGAACACCAATTCACGAACAGACGTCATTTCAGGGCGTAGAGTTGCCTGGTAGAAGGGGCTCTGGGTTGGTTGATCGTGGCTATGACCGTGGATGGTAGACCAGCTAGATCTTCCGCGTCCCATCCAGGGGCCAGATGTGGAGGTTCCAAAGGTCTGGGTGCGGATGCCAGAGCGTGCCCCGTCCCTTTGATTCACTATTTTTTGTATGTCTGTAGTTACTCGTATATGCATTTTGTTTTCCATTTCAGACATATGATGCATCCAAATATCCATTCTTCCCTACTATGTAGTATGCCAAAAAACAATATGCCAGTAGACTTGTATGTCCAAATCCTCTGTATTCACAAAACAGTGAGAAATACCCGGATGACCTACTATTTCTGGCAAGATTCTAATGTGTGGATCAGTAGGACACTTTACTATCCCATAATTCCATGGGAGTTTATGAGACGTCGCATTCAAAACTCTGGATTTTAAAAACTTTGATGAACCGTGAGTCAGGCAGCTCTTCTTAACTGTGAGTGCTATATATGCCAAGAAAGTTGTTCCTCGCGTGGTGCCATGCCAGGGTTGGACGTCTTGACACTGACAAAGTTTTCACACATAGCTGAGTTCGCTGGAAAAACAGCACGGGCACAGCCAATGAATTCAGATATCGACCCTTTGTTTCTTTTGATGGTCTGAAATCCTCAGGGGTAAAATGCACGGACACTGCACACCCTCCAATATTTGAGAGAATGTAGGAGTGTACTGATATCCAGGTTCAGCGCGATAAGCCTGAGCTTCAATCGCCCATGATCACGTATAGGCAATCAGTGAAAGGCTTGCATATTTTTGGGGGTTTCTGAAGGTTGAAGCATCCAGTATACACACACCAAATGACCATTTTGAACAGTACACTTATAAAAATACAAATCTACAAGACAATGAAACTTTTGTACAGTGCTTCTTCTCTTGTAAACAATGCACTTCCTGCCTCCTCCTCAACGTGACTCGTGACCATGTAACAGAAATGTACGGAAGCAATCTATTGTAGTTAAAAGGTATATAAGTAATGTTTTGTTTCTATAAAATCAATCGTTTGGTTTCAGAAGAACTTTATTTGTTGAGTCGTGTGGATTATTGTGATGCACCCTAAATATGCATTTTGGTCCGTCAAAAAGTGAGTACATTCACTTGCATTGTTTAAAGGAGGAGGCATGAAATTAAATCCTAAGGATCTTAAATTCTGTTTTGATGAAGAAAGAAACTTCGGTACATCTTGGATTCCCTGAGGGTGAGTAAATTATCAGTAAATTTTCATTTTTGAGTTAACTATTCCGTTAACCCTTTGGGTTCTGAGGGTGTTTTGGGCCCTGGAGAAGTTTTGACATGCCTTGACATCTGTGCTTTTTTCAGTTTTTTAATATGTTTCAAAAACATATTAATGGCTAAAGTCTGATAACACTGTATTTAGCACAAACTGGAATACAATAATATCTGAGCAACATGTGTGTACATGTTTGTATTTTTGAGAAAATAACGTTTATGCGTGGTTTTAGAAAAAAATAAAATTTTAAGTAATTGATGATGTGAAAACCATCCTGATCACTCATTCATTCAAAACAATATAGTAATTTAACTTTTGTAAGACAATTTTAGTGTTGAAAGGCGATATGCAGGGAGGCGTGAACTATCATGAATATTGAAGTAATTTACACCTGCGGACACAAAAGATGCCTCCCCTGGGCCTATCAACGAGGAATGTGACAGAAAGAGAATGAAAGTGAGGAGACTTAATGATCAAAATCAAGTTTTAAGTTAAAAGAAATAATCTGACTGTACATTTTCTTTAAATAAAGACTTAATTTTAGACCTACACTACTGTTTAAAAGAAGTCTCGTCTGCTCACGAAGACTGCATTTATTTGATCTAAAATACAATAAAAACAGTGATATTTTTACAATTTAAAAGAACAGTTTTCTATTTGAATATATTGTAAAATGCAATTTGTGATCAAAGCTGAATTTTCAGCATCATTACTGCAGTCCTCAGTGTCACATGGTCCTTCAGAAATCATAATAATATGCAGATTTTCTAATATGGGCATATTTAAAGTGCATTATACTAATTTACACCTGAACACATATTTGCAAGCACAAGCTTTGTTGATGATAATGAGGCAGCATAAACACTAGTTAAAATATAATCTAAACATTCATATTATTTTTATATCATATTTATATCATATTTATATTATACAGCATACAATTTAAATACCTGCTTTAGCCGAAACAGCTTTTAAATGTAACTAAAACTTGCTTATTAGGACATATTTCAAATGTCAATACTCTGAATCCTGGCTGGCAATTCTGGAAACAGTCCCACTAGTAAAATATGTGCATGTTTATATAAAATAGCATGTCAACTAATGAAAACTAATTGACTTACTCGTGCAAAATTGTATCCTCGGCTGTATCAAGTCTCTCTTCAAAATAGAAACGTTAATCGGAGTCCTGCTCTTCTTCTGAGGAAAAAGTTAACTCTTCCTTAATATCCAGAAGTTTCATTGCCTGTGTATCGCAAACACGCAGTAAAATGAATGAATTGTTTACATCAAACCTCTGAACACTGTCAGGGGCATGTACCATTTGCATAGATCGCTTTGTTTCAAACAGATTACATTGCAGGAGAATATTTGTTTTAAATTTGAATTGTTTTATTTAAAAGTAGACATTTTAAGCTTTCTTTAGATGATATTGAATATGTTTCATGTTTGTGTGATAAGTATTCGCTGAGTTTCAGGTCATTTTTGTGACGTGTTTCAGAAATATGCTCGTGGACACAGAGACAGCTGAAAGCTCACCCTTTTTATTTTCTTTATTTTACAAAAGCACAATTTTTCATTGTTATTATGAGTGTACATATAAAAGTAGACCCTTTATAGTCTCTAATGATGTCTTACACGTATCTGTATGCCCCAAAATGACGGAGTATTTTAAGTTGTTTCTGCTGTAATGACGAAAAATCCAGCAGGATGTGCCGGCGCGTCCGTTGACCCCAGAGGGTTAAGGATGGCCACAAAGTATTTACATGCAGATATCAAGCGATGTCTTTCATAAAATTTGTGGACTGAGGAAGTCACGGTGTTCCTCACATTGCTCCCAAGTGAGCTTGTCTCGCAATACATATACTTGACCATCTGAGGAAGCTAGGTGCCTTTCTTGTTTCTTTTTGTGCTGGTTTTTGAGTTTGTTTTGTGGAATAACACTCCTCCAGAACAGTTGTGGATGAATCTGCTCGTTATTGGAGCTTATGCCTCCTATTGGCTGGAGTTTTTGTGTGGAGTATTTTTTGCAGGAGATTGGAAGCTTGTTTTGTGGAGGAACACACCTTCGATACCGTTTTGTTAATGGATCTACACATTCTTTGTGTTTATTCTGCCTATTGGAGTTTGTTTTATAAATAATTTTCTGTTATGGAATTCTCTCTCACAAAATTTGTATGGAAGCACTGCACTTGAGCAATCTGACGGCAAAGTTGTCGTGGGGACTGTTTGAGTTTAGAAGGATGGAGATTGTCTCTCCATGTGAAATATGAATGGGTTTGGGCATCCCATGAAAAGAAGGAAGGTTATTTATTTTCTTAAACGTAAGAAATATGATATAGTGTTTCTTCAAGAAACGCATCTTTCCCCACAGGAAGCTGAAAAACTTTGGAAGATATGGGGTGGACATGTTTTCTTTAGTGCTTGCTCAAGTAAGAGCAGGGGAGTCATTACATTGATTAGTAAACATCTACAATTAAAATGTCTAAAACAGATTAAAGATAATTTAGGAAGAGTCATTATTGTTTTAGCAGAAATTCAAGGGTAAAGGTGGATTTTGGCTAATATTTACACACATAATGTTAATTGTCAGGGCTTTTTTATAGATCTCGAAAGCATGTTTCAAGCCGCTGGCGCCCCCTCATGATATAATATTGGGAGGAGACTTTTGATGGACTCAGTCCTTGATCAAAGTGAGGAAAAAAGTGCGTAAGCCCCCTAGAGCAACATCTTGGTCCTACAGATACTTTTGAACCCATTTAGTAGAGATTATACATTTTTTCATCAGTCCATAAGATTTATTCTAGAATAGATGTTCTTTTATATATGTAAGTCCCTTATTTAATCTGTTTTTGATTGCTTAATTAGTCTCAGATCATGCCCTGGTGAGTTTAGATGTGTTGCCACATATTGAGAAAAATAAATTATATAGTTGGCACTTAAATGTATCCCTTTTGCAAAATCCTGATTTCCTACAAATATTAAAGGCTTTAAATCATGGTTTACATGGAGACCAACTGGTCCTCAGTATCCTCTGTGGGTGTGGCTTGGGAGGCACTTAAGGCAGTTCTTAGGGGTCGGATCATACAGTATGCCTCATTCATCCAAATATCCAAAGCACGAGAACTTGTGGAGTTGGAAGTTAATATTAAACGTACCGAGACAAATCTGAAGTGCTGAATGTCGTCTGATGGCCTCAGAGAATTGACCATATTGAAATACAGATATAATTCTATTTTGTCACAGAAGGTGGAGTTTTAGTTATTTAGGGCAAGATAGTCATATTTTGAGTCAGGGTACAAAGCAGCAAAGCTTTTGGTTAGATATATAAAACAGAGAGAGTCTTTTTCTACCATTCCATCAGTGAAATCTTCTGGTAGAGAAATTTTATTTAATTTTTATTATTAATGCTTTTAAAGAATCCTATCTTGATCTTTATAGTTCCATGTTTTCGTCTACTGATGAAGATATTAGAAACTTTGTGGAACCATAACATTTCCTTAGATTAACAACTTAGCAAAAAAATGCTCTCGATTCTGAGATAAACATGGAGAAGCCTGACAAGATAATTAAGGCCCTGCCTACAGGCAAGGCTCTGGGGCCATATGGCTTTGCCGCAAATTTTTTTTGATCTTATGCTACAGAACTGGCTCCACTTTTGTTAGACGTTTATGTGGAATCATTAAAAAATGGAAAGCTTCCTCCAACCATGACATAAGCCCTGATCAGTCTGATTCTTAAAAAGGACAAAGATCCAAGCGAGTGTAAGAGTTACCATCCAATTTCCCTAATCCAGCTAGATTTAAAAATTTGTCAAAGATTTTGGCACACTGATTAAGTAAAGTTATGACATATCTTATACATACAGAACAGGTGGGGTTTATTCGGGCCCGCAGCTCTTCTGATAACATTAGGCGTTTCATCAATATAATGTGGTCAGTGGTGAATGATCAGACTCTGGTCTGGATAATATTTTATTATTTGTCTCCGACCCCACTAGAACTATGCCTTGACTGCACAGAATTATTAATTCCTTTTGTAATTTCAGATTCAATTGGTCTAAATCTGAAACTTTGGCTCTGGTACTGCCGAGTAACGGCTTTTCAGCTGGGTTTCTTCCAGTGGCCTAAACAGGGCAATAAGTATTTGGGCATTTTATTCCCAGCACAATTGTGTGATTTAGTTAGAGTTAATTTTGACCATTTATTAAAAAGGTTGTCGAGTGATGTGGACAGGTGGGCTTCATTACATTTATCTGTGATTGGAAAGGTTAATGTTATAAAATGAATTGTATTCCAAAATGTAACTACGAGCTACAGTCTCTCCCTGTAGATGTCCCCCTCTCTTATTTCAAGCAATTTGACAGCATAGTGAAGTCCTTCGTTTGGAATGGTCCTAGATTATATTTCAATAAGTTACATAGGCCGATTGATCAAGTATTCAGTCTCAGACATTTGGCTCATTGGTCCCTTCCACCTGAGAGAGCCCCTCCCTGGTTTTGTATTTAACAGGAAGTTCTTGCCCATATTTTATCATTGCAAAGCCTTTCTATCAAACTAACCAGAGAAGTTAATTCACACCCTGTTATCTTGCATTTGCACGTGGTATGGACAAAAGTGTACTGTGTTTAATTCTATTCATACTACTCGCATGCATACCTAAAGAACGTATTGTTTTACCAGCCAAGATGTGCATCCTTCATCAAAAGCAGTACATACTCTGACAGTCCACAAGTCACGGTCAAAGGCACTTGCAAGTTTAGTATCACTCTTGTACCAAAATAACCTGACCATACTAAAACACACATTCAAGATAAATTTATGTTTATTATAATCCCATTAAGAATTTATAGAGTTCTACATGGAATTTCATGATTTCAAAATGTTAATCACAAAACTTTATTCAGATTTTAAGTAGTTTGTTACTTTTATTTTTGTCATCAAAATACAAAAAAAATAAAATACAAAAAATACAATGTGTAATATGTAAATGTGTATTTTGTAATTGCACTGAAATTCTAAAACTACACACTATGCAATGTACACTCACTGCACACTTTATTAGAAGCACCTGTACACACGCGTAATCAGCGAATCGTGAGATAGCAGTGCATTGTATAAAATCGTGCAGGGTCAGAAGCTTCAGTTAATGTTCACGTCAACAATCAGTATGGTGAAAAATTTTATCTCAGTGATTTCGACTGTGGCATGATTTTTGGTGCCAGATGAGCTAGTTTGAGTATTTCTCTAACTGCTGCTCTCCTGGGATTTTCACACACATGTCTCTAGAGTTTACTCAGAATGGTGCCAAAAACAAAAAACATCCTGTGAACAGCAGTTCTGCGGTGGAAATGCCTTGTTGATGAGAGAGGTCTGCAGAGAATGGCCAGAATGGTTCGAGCTGACAGAAAGGCTTAGGTAACTCAGATAACCACTCTGCACAATTGTAGTAAGCAGAATAGCATCTCAGAATGCACAGCACGTCGAACCTTGAGGCAGATGGGCTACAAGAGTTAATTTTCAGGCAGGCTGGACAGGCCGAGACAAATATGTATGAAAACCCAAGTGCAGTTTTATTTACAGCGCTGTATGTGAATTCAAAACAAACATAAAATGACATGACTTGACTGTTAAAAACAACATAACACAAACAATACTCAACAAGAGACATTGGCTAATATGAAGGCTTAAATACAAACAAAAGGGTAACTACATAACAAGGCATCCAATGACAAAACAGAACTAATAACATACAGACCAATAACAGAACTGATAACAATACTAATAAACATGAACCAATGATAAAAACAGAACTGATGAGATGATGAAAATAAAACATGAACAAAAAACACATTTAAACATGACGTTTAAACAAGGTGGCCTCTGAGAAAAGGGTACAGTGTTCTGGGCTGTGACCGGTGGAGAGGGTTCAGGAGGGAACTGCTCAGAGGGTGTAGCCGAGGAAGGATCAGGGAGTGAAGTCGTGGAAGGCTCAGGCACTGGCTGTGACAGGAGAACATTCTCATGTGGTCCGGCATCAGCCAGCATGATAAGAAGCAACCCAGAAATAAATGGAAAACATTCATCATTGGTATTGCTCTCTGCTCAAGGACACTCGAATTTAAGAGCAGCTTTGTATATGTCAGTGAATTTTGGATTGAGGTTCCTCATGGGTGGGGCTCTAAAACATCATGCTATTCGTGTTTTTCTACTGTTCCATTGAAAAGAACACAAAAAAATAAATAAAGTACCCAATTTCTCTCATTTGTTTTATGAATCAAAAGTATGCTGAAATTTCTCTCTCATCTTGGCAGATTTTCTCCTCAATTAGTGCCAAATGAACCAGACCATTTAATCATTAAGATAAATGTAAAAATTGTCATAAGAGACAACCAGGAGAGGTGTTATTCAGTCCATCTGCTACTGACTCTTTGCACCCTTTTTGCTTTACAGCGTTTTGAACTCTGTTTCTGAATGTTCAGGTACTGTAGATGTACACACTGTAGGTGTATATTGAGCTAACGAAAGAGACGATAGCCATAAATGTTTATTGATCCTCTGGCAGGCTTAATGGTTCCAATGAACCATTATAAAATATGAGCAAACAGGGCCTCTTGACGGAAGGAAGTCATTTCAAGAGGTTTTATGCCTCAAAGTAATGTTTTTCCTTTAATATGACAAATTTCAGAGACAAACAATGCAAAACAGAAAAAGTCTGTATTTTTCTTTTGTTTTTTGCTTGGACACAAGTAATAATTGTATTGAAAATAATGAGGTCTTTGTTTTTATCTTGAAATAAATATAATTTAAAAATATTTAAAAGAATATTATATTTAAAAGGAGAAATAGAAAAAATGTAAGTATTTATGTCGGATTAGGATTATTGTAAGTGTTTGTAAGAGTGAAAGTTTGTAATATGGATAAAATTAATCTGAAGAAAAATAGTAAACTTGAATACACTTTTTTGCTGGCTCTTATTTGTTATTATTAGTGTAATTGCTGAATAATCCATGCTTTTTCTAAGATGTATATGACTTGATGCTCTGGAATGGATGTCTAGGGGATAATTTAAATCTCTGTCAACCAATGCGTGCAATGAATCTGCTGATATGCTGTGATAGTGAACTAAATGATAATATTTGTAGGGATGCGAGAGACAGCCAAGCTTCTCCTCAGAATCATTAAAACATCGTTAACAATTGTCAGAGAAAACCACAGTCCTTTCGTGTGATGATATGGTGAAATGAATAATAATAGTGTGAATAGGGCAACATAATTTTACTGTATTATTGTGCTATTTCTTCTTCTTTGACTTATCTATGATTTTTAGTTTTCTGTCATTAAATTTTAACTTTTAATTGCAAGATCTTGCAACTTAAATAGCAACTGCAGGTTAATAGAAGAAATAAGGATAGTTAAATGAAAAATTATGCACTTGCACAAATTTACATTAGCACATTTATTAAAGGTTTGTAAATTCTGGTATTATTTAATAACCCTAATGTTGTTCCAAACCTGTATCCAAATCCTTCTGTGGAACGCAAACAGAGAAATTTTTGAAAAATACAGCAACGGTGGAGAAATGGAAGCATAAGCGGTAGTTCTAGTAGAAAGACTGAATCCTTATGCTTTCATTCAATCAGGAATCTCATCCTATCACAATACTGCCTTCGCTTTGTAAGCCTACACCCCTGTCTCTAATGTTCACATACTTCCAGTGTTTTCACCTCCTCCACCCCATCTCTACAGGTTTAGGTCCCGTCCTGGGCAGGGGACTAGAACTGGAGCTGTACTGGAGCTTTCAAATTTACAAAAAGATGCAAACATACCATAGAAGTATAATCAGTCTGATCTCATGAAATTTACATGACTATTTTTGCAAACCAAAATTCTGTGCTTTATTACACATGTTGCTGCAGTTTCTTGGGAAATGTCCAGCGTTGGGGCACCAAAAGCGAGTGCTATGGTGTTGTAAACAGACAAGGTTTTTAGGTGAATTTTAGATGGAGGTTTTAATGAGTCAAACGCACTTCTCTAACCTAAAACTTTTGCTTAAACCAAATCTTAACTTAATAGATAGTGTTCTTAAAACAATGCTAATTTTCTAAAGCAACCACATAATTTTGTCTCACTTGTGAGCTTTCGTGCTTTACTGATCTAGAGCCACAGTCCTCTTAGTCCAAGTCTAACACTCTTATTAGTGGAGCTGCTGTGTAAGTTAATCACACAAGGAATAAATATGCATATGTACATTGGTCTATAATACAAGCGTTTCAATTTATAGTTTTTTTTAAATTATGTGCTAAAGTAAAAGTGATTGGATATCATAATATAGTCGTGTGTGAGTGAAAGAGCAAAAAAAATGACTTTATAAAGTCATAATCAGCCATTGAACTCGTGATTTGTGTGAAAGTAAATAAAACGCACAGTTGTTGTAGCGCCTCTAGTGTTAATTTCACCTGGAAGCTGCAGTGAAATGTAGAATGTGGCACGTAAAACTCAGTTTGGAAAAATTTTGTTATAGTAATGTTTATTCTATGAGACTAGTTTGAGTATAATACAAGGGGTCCTTATGACTTGTGTGCAATATTCCAAGTCTTCTGAAGTCTGGTTATCTTCCAGTAAGATGCTACTGTAACTTGGATTATTGAGTCAGTTAAACTCGAGAACCGGTTCCATTTGATTTGTGAATAAATGCAGACTGGTTTTGTAAACCGATTTGTCCAATTTATTGAAAAGGTTCAACTTAAATATATGATTCCTACATGATTCGGACATTATTACTTCTCACATTAATTCTCATGAACTCACCATGAAAAACTAAGATGGCTGTCAAGATTTAATTTAATATCTGTTCCTTACACAAAGCTAACGCATGACCTTAGATGACTTGGAATATAGTGCATGAGGACCAATTTTTTGTCAGTTTTTAAGCTTGTAAACTCCAGTTCCTATTAATTGTAATTGCATGCAAAATAATTTTTATATTCTCAATTTGTGTTCCATAAGAAAAAAGAAGTTCCCTTTACAAAAAGCTTCACTATGAAGCTGCGCTTGCTAAAAGCGCTATGAGAACGATCTTGCATTGTGAACAGCTGTGAATATGTGTGTAACACTTCAATGAACATTGACCGGAAATTTATAGCCTCGGTTGGTGAGATCATTGGATGCACCAGTGGCTGGGCTATAAATAGAGGCATCACCAGCATGTTCGTCAGATCTCTATTCTTCAGAGCATACTGTGCTGTGTGTCTCACAAGCCTGTCAAACTTTCTTTCCTCTGTTAGGAGTTAGATTCTGTTAGGCAGTGCGCAGTGAACCTTTTCTCCTTTCTATTTCCTCTGAAAAAGAAAAAGAAGAGAAAAAAAAGATTGATAAACAAAACAAGCAGTGTGTGTTCCCATGTTTACGCTCTATGGCTGAAACAAACACACCAGATTTTGTTTTGTGTGTTTGGGGAAGAGCATGTTGCTCTTGCGTTGGGGTGGTGCGAGCCTTGCGATCTGTTTACAGTCGAAATGCTTTGTGCTCGCCTTGCTTACTTCCGGGAGTCAGCGCCCACACTTCATTTGTGGGGCTCTCGTATGGATCTGGAATTTCAGCTGAATTTCTGGAACGTTGGATCCTCCTTGGGGCCCAGGGCAGCTCCTGTCACTCAGCACAGTTTCGTCCCTGGATGCCCGTGTGTGTGGGAGCAAATTTACTCTGAGTTAGTGAACAAATCTGGGTGAGATTTCACAGGGCAGAAGAGGACCTCTTCGCCTCTATGATAGCGCAATGTCTCCACTACTTCTCCCTTAGTCACCCAGCCCCCTTGGGTCCGGACTTAAAGGCACATACATGACCCTGAATGCGTCTGTATGCGTTTTTTCTCCCGGTTTTTCTGCTCCCGGGAGTCTTGGCAAGGTTCGCCAGCAAGGGTCTTGCCTCCTTCTGATAGCGCTGTGCTGGCTGAACAGAGTATGGTTCTCAGAGTTAAATTCTCCCCTCGACGGCCCGCCTCGGCAGTTCCGAACAGGAAGGACCTTCTTTCTCAGGCACAGGGGACTGTATTTCATCCCCGGCCCGAATTGTGGAACCTTTCATGCTTGGCCCCTGTTGGGTACCAACTGAGGTGCACAAGGCTTTCTCCTGAGGTTATCAAGAACATTTTAAGTGCTAGGGCCCCCTCCACTTGGGTTGTTGAACGTGGTGGCGCATACATGGCCCAGAATGTGCCTGTATGAGTTTGCCTCTACTAAGTTCATATTGCAGAACCAGCTAACTGCCAGTTCGCTTCAGTTCTGGACTTTCTGCAGGAAAAACTGTCAGCAGGCATATGCCCCGCTACTCTCAGGGTTTATGTGGCCGCCATTTCGGCTTGCCATGCCTTGATGGACGGGGTGCCTTTGGGGAAACATCCTCTACTCGCTCGCTTCATTCGTGGAGCCATGTGACTGAGGCCCCCTGTTAGGACCAGAACTCCTTCATGGGACTTGGCAATAGTCCTGGAGGGTCTGGTTGAGACCCCCTTTGAACCTCTAGTGTCAGCGTCTGACAGACTTCTGACTCACAAGATGGTCTTTCTTATGGCGATTACCTCTGTTAAGGGGATTGGGGATCTACAGGCTCTGTCTGTTTTGCCGGCCTGTTTAGAATTTGCCCCAGGTATGGCCAAAGCTATTCTGCATCCGCATCCTGACTACCTCCCTAAGGTGCCTTTTTCGACACTACATCCTGTCACTCTGGAAGCCTTCTGCACCCCGCCATTTTTAACGGCGAAGCAAGAAAGACTTCACGGACTCTGCCCAGTCTGTGCCCTTCAAACTTATGTCCACCGCACTAGCCAGTGGCGTAAGTCAGGGCAATTATTTGTCTGCTATGGGGGCCGCAACAGGGGGGCGGCCGCTACCAGACAGGCTATGTCACATTGGGTGAGGGATGCTATTGCCCTGTCCTATGAGGCGCGCAGTCAAGCTTCGCCAGTAGGTGTCAGGGCTCACTCCACCAGAGGGGTCGCCTCCTCTAAAGCCTTGGCTAGAGGGGTCCCTCTGCAGCAATTTTGTGATGCAGCAGGCTGGTCCTCTCTGCACACATTCATCAGGTTTTATAGTTTAGATGTTCATGCTACTCCGGGCTCTTACGCCCCTGAGTCGACATCTGAAGTTCATGTATAAGCAAGTCTGTGATGCGGCAGGTTGGTCCTCTCCGCACACATTCATCAATTTTGTGGTTTAGATGTTCTTGCTACTCTGGGTTTTATGCCCTTGAGTCAACATCTCAAGCTCATGTCTGAGACCTCTCTTGTTCTTGTGAGCACACTTCACAACCATAGGGGTCCGGACAGCCCCAGTGCAGCGGCGTGGGTATTTCGTTCCCATAGCAGTTTTAGCAAGCGCAGCATCATAGTGAAGCTTTTTGTAAAGGGAATGTCTCGGGTTACATGTGTAACCCTCGTTCCCTGAAAAAAACGGAACGAGATGCTGCTCTGCTTTGCCACACTGGGATGTCCCAGGACTGCTCCTCAGAAAAAAGTATCAGACGAACACACTGGTGACGCCTCTATTTATAGCCCGGCCACAGGTGCATCCAATGATCTCACCAAACGAGGCTATAAATTTCCGGTCAATGTTCATTGACGTGTTACACACACATTCACAGCTGGTCACAATGCAAGATCGTTCCTATAGCGCTTTTAGCAAGAGCAGCATCTCGTTCCTCTTTTTTCAGGGAACAAGGGTTACTCATGTGGGTGAGTAAATTATGAGAGGAAATACATTTTTGGGTCAAATAACCCTGTAAACCAGAGAAAAATAAATACTTGATTTCTGAAAACTCACACAATTGTTCAAGGAGAAAGCAAAACGTATTGATGTACATTAAAAGACCCTTCAAAAACATATTGTTTTCTATTATTGATTAAGAAGACTGATCAAAGCCTAAATAGATTTCTGGGGACATGTCAGAGCTACAGACTGACTTAAAAAGCATGATTTATGCTTAATTCTTTCATGGGTCTGACACATAAAACTTTGACAGCCACTAATTGGGATGGAAACATACAGACAAGCTGGCTGGTTGGTGTTAGACTGCAGGTGCTTGACTGCTGGACTCCAGTCTAACCTACTTTGCCTTATACTGTGTCTGATATTCTAAATGTAAATGTCTCCTTTCAATAGTTTTAAATCAGCAAAGGCAAGTCATGCATGACTCACCAAGATTTGTTTGTTGGTCCATTTTGGTCACATTATCATCCTTTCCTCTGCCAGTCTGAGGGCTTTCTGAGCAGATGATAATGACAAAACGGGTAAGAGGCTTTTGATTTATTCATCGATTTCTATCCCCTTTTCTTCTTTTCTTGCTTTTAAAGATGAAAACAAAGGTTCCTGTTACAAGAAGCTTGTCATTTGGATTGACAGCTTGCCTTTAAAGACTGAAAATTTGGTATTTAAAAGTATATCTTTTTTTAAATTACACATTCTATCAAACCAGAGGGACATTAGTTTTGACCAACATGTAATTTACAAGCTTTGATTCTTTTGAGTCATCATTCTATTTTTGTGATGCATATTCCCCAGTTTATGAAAATCATAAACCGTTCAAATACACACTTTGACATTATTTACTGAAGTGCCTAATTCACGAACACCATAAAGATTATTTGTTCCTACTTCTTTTTTTTTTACCAGTATTTGAAATATATTGCAATATGTCTACATCCATGAGCACATTGCACACAAGTAGATGGTACAAGAAATCTGCCCATGTTCTGGTGTTTCCTAGCAACAAGAACGTCCTTGGTTTTATGATCACAACAAAATCTGATTTGCATGGTCTACATGCTTCCTTTATCTCTTATAAAATAATTTCTAAATGTATGAAAGCAAACAATGGGAACAATTAAATGAAAGCAAACAATGGGAAAATGAGTCTAATTGCCTGCCTTATGTTTCTAATCTATAATGGTTGTCCTTTTTACAGTTTTAACAGTAATTATTGATTTGTTGACAGTTATTTAATTAGCAATTTATGGAAATAGTTACGAGAACACAGCCATAACAGAAGAAAATTATTGTACCATAATAATTGTACAGGCACATGGTATTTAAAAGCCCAGTTGTTTTGTCTGTCATATTTTATGAGCATTAGCTGTCTCAACATGCCAAAGAAATAACAATTATACTCAGACATTTTATATCAGTTTTGCTTGACTCAACATCTGAAATAAATTGACATGGATAAAGACCACCCTCATCACAGCAGGCATTACATTCCAGTGTTTTACGTATTTAATTGATGCTTTCAATGCCTGAGAGGACCACTGAGAGATCCCAGGAGGGGAACAGGCTTGGCTGGGAAGGGTTCAATCTCCGGGCGCCTCTAAGGAACCTGATAATCAGGTCGTGCTTATCAAGGGACTTGCCGTCCACTGCGTCGTGGTGGGCTGCGATAGCAGCGATATACACCTTCAAGGTGGAGGGGGACAACCTCGCCTCCAACCTCTCCTGCAGGAATGAAAGCACTGACCGAACTGCACATCTCTGCCGGTCTTCAGATCTGGAAAAACACCAATTTGCAAACAGATGCCACTTGAGGGAGACGCCTGGTAGAGGGAGCTCTGGCTTGGTTGATCGTGTCTACAACTGCAGGTGGTAGACTGCTTAAGTCTTCCTCGTCCCATCCAGGGGCAAGACATAGAGGTTCCCGAGGTCTGGACACGGGTGCCAGAGGGTGCCCCGTCCCTGAGAAAGAAGGTCCTTCCTAAGGGGAATTTGCCAGGGAGGCGCTGTCGCGAGGAGCATGACATCCGAAAACCAAGTCTGAGTGGGCCAGTAAGGAGCCACTAAGGCAACCTGTTCCTCGTCCTCACTGACCTTGCACAGCACTAGTGCAAGAAGTCTCACTGGGGGAAATGCGTACTTGCACATCCCCCGGGGCCAGCTGTGTGCCAACACGTCTGTGCCAAGAGGGGCCTCCGTTAGGGAGTACCAGAGCGGGCAATGGGAGTTGTCCTGGGAGGCAAAGAGTTCTATCTGTGCCATGCTGAACCAGTTCCAGATCAGATGGACCGTCTGGGGGTGGAGCCTCCACTCTCCGCTGAGCATAACCTGTCGCGACAGCATGTCCACCGTCATGTGAGTGGCGTGCAGTGACCTGAGTCACGGCTGACTCCAAAGGAGGAGATGGCGGTTGAGTTGTGACATATGACACGAGCACACAGCGCCTTGCCGTTTTATGTATGCTACCGTCGCAGTGCTGTCTGAACGGATCAAGTTGTGCTTGCACCAAACTAGCAGTAGAATCCTCTGCAGGGCAAGCAATACAGCCAACAACTCAAGGTAGTTGATGTGCCAACGCAGGCGAGGCCCAGTCCAGGAGCCAGCGGCTGCGTGCCCGTTGCACACGGTGCCCCAACCCAGTTGAGAGGCTTCTGTGGTGACCACAACACTACTGGACACCTGCTGTAGGGGGACTCCTGTCCGCAGAAAACAGAGGTCAGTCCAAGGATTGAAAGTTTGACGACAGGAAGAGGTGATTAACACACGGTATGTGCCGCGGCGCCTTGCAATTTCTGCTCGTAAGGTGCTGGCGTTTTCGCCGCACACTGACGTGGAGCGAATACCGCTGAAACGAGGCAGGAGCCTAATGAACTGAATCGTGTAGCCAAGTCGGACGGTCCTGGCCAGCCAACGCTACTGGCTGGGTAGTGCAAGCCATGCGTCTAAGCTCCGTGCGAGGGGCATTAACAGTCGTTTTGGACATACCGGGTGGGGCTTCGCAGCGGGGGGGAGCAGGCAATAATGCGTCGGGAAGCAAAAGCTTGGGTGCTGAGAAAAGACTCATAACACTTACCTTGCTCCACGCACCCAGCAGGGGGCTGGTTATAGACAGAGGAGGAGGTCCTGCAGGGACGTCTTCGAAACTTGTCGGTGCTGGCCTGCTGGGGCCATTTCTCATTGAGAAAGCGTGCCTTGTCAGTTCAGCCACAGATGGCGTTCCTGGACCACAAGGGTGGCCATCGCCGCCCAAATACTTGCTCTGTGACCTTCGTAGCTCTGAAAGCAAGGTCAGTTCCTGCTGCATGTCGGGATCTGGACAACCCAGGTGCAGACGAGTGTACTTGTAGGAGAGCCATGGCGTGCAAGGCAGAGGTGGCCTATCCAGTGGCGCTGTAGGCTTTCGCCGTCAGTGATGACATTGTCCTACAGACCTTGGAGGGGAGTACCAAGCCGTCCTCCGTCTGGCCCGAGGGCAGCAGCCCAGTCGAATCTTTAGCATCAGATGCCTAAGCGCTCTCCGATGCAGCGGTGATGTCGATGCAGCCGCACCTGGCTCTAGAGAGGAGGCAAACTGGCCATGAGGCGAGCCGCCGTCGTCCCGAGCCTGGACGGAAGCAAACGAGCGTGTCGGGGGGTAGGTGATTCGTAGGGCTGTGCCTGGCGAAACAGAGCATGCTGCCATCCCCAAATCGCCTCCATCGCCAGCCGGGTCATCCTCAATCCCATGGGAAGAAGGAGCGACGCGGGGGGGTGGCATTCATCTTTAAGAACGAAAGCCGTGACCGCAACATTGCCATGATCATGTTCTTGCAGTAAGAACATGAACCATCTACAAACACCGCCTCAGCGTGATCACGACCCAGGCACACGAGGCAGTGTCTATGGCCATCGGATCTGGAGAGATATCTACCACATCCAGGAAATACACAGCGGCGGAAGGGCATCTTTACAAAGACGCGTCCTGAAAAGTACATTCAACGCTCGCTCATGTATGTTGCTCTTTTACCAGAATAAACTCTTTTACAGAAAATATACTCTTTCAGAGAAATCACTCTCTTTTATGAGAGAAGCACTGTTGAAGCGCCCAGGGGCAGAGGCTGCACAGCGTGCAGAGAGACAAAAGCCGCTGGAATGCTCCATCAGATACAACAGAAGCTCTCTTGCAGAGGTGGGTGAAGCACCTTAACTCATCTCGCTGATCACACAACTGCTCGGCTCTGAAGAAAAAATCTGACTGACAGACACATGCCCGCTTTCCTTTATACCTGTATGTCCGGGGGTGGGACATGCAAATTCTATCTGACAATTTCACATTGGCCTTTTCTCAAGTTCAGAGGTACACGAGGATCACAAGGAAGACCCCTTGTGTCACTACAATCGACACAACGTCGAGTGAGTGACAGAAGGTAGGTGTAGGTCTTGTAGGTCTCAAGATGGCGCCGAGTATGGCTGCTGCGTCGCGAGCTCCGTCAAAACACTGCAGTTTATTGTTTGTTTTGTTTACAGTTCTGTGTTTTTTTGTCTTGGATGTTGTCTGCCTTATTGTGTACGACAGACAAACGCTTTTGGACATTGGTTCGGCAATCACACACCGAAAACCGGACTTCACATTCCTCAATGCCGACCCGCGGTTTACAAACACGCCAGCGGAGCCCTTTGTTTGGTCTGCCCGGCCGCGGAAACGCAGAAGGAAAAGAGGAAAAAGAGCCGGCGTTCTCATCAGATTAAGACATCGCGCAAATCGCCCCCCGCTACCCAGTATACTACTGGCAAATGTTCAGTCTCTGGACAACAAGCTCTGCGAGCTGAGAGCGCGGATCTCTTTCCAACGAGAGACGAGAGAATGCTGTGTTATCTGTCTTACGGAAACCTGGTTGTCCGCGGAGATTCCAGACACGGCTATCGAACCCACGGGTTTCTCCGTGCACCGAGCGGACAGAGGGAAAGACCTCTCAGGTAAAAGCAGAGGTGGAGGTGTATGTTTTATGATCAACAAATCATGGTGTGATCAGAGGAATGTACATTTTATCAGGTCTTTCTGCTCTCCTGATCTGGAATTTCTCATGCTTCTGTGTCGACCATTCTGGCTACCGAGGGAATTCACAGCGGTCATTATCACTGCTGTGTACATCCCCCCACAAGCCGACACAGACCGGGCACTTAGGGAACTGTATGGCAGTATAAGTGAGCAGGAAACCGCGCACCCTGAGGCCGCGTTCATTGTTACCGGGGACTTCAACAAAGCCAACTTCAAAACAATAGCACCAAAATACCACCAACACATCAGCTTTAACACACGAGGGGACCGGGTTTTGGATCATTGCTATTCTCCTTTCCGGGATGGCTACAAATCCCTCCCCCGCCCACCATTTGGCAAATCTGACCACTCTTCCGTTCTGCTTCTGCCCGCTTACAGGCAGAAACTGAAACGGGAATCACCCGCCCTCAGAATGATCCAGTGCTGGTCGGACCAATCAGACTCTGCGCTACAGGACTGTTTTGATCACGCGGACTGAGAGATGTTCCGGTCTGCCTCTGATGACGACATCGAGGTTTACGCTGATAGCGTAACGTGTTTCATCAGGAAGTGCGTAGAGGACGTTGTTCCGACGAAAAATATACGGATCTACCCCAACCAGAAACCCTGGGTTAACGGCGATGTTCGCGCGGCACTTACTGCGCGGACCACCGCTTTTAATTACGGGAACGCGGAGGAGCGTAAACAAGCCAGTTATGCCCTCCGTAAATCCATCAGCACAGCCAAACGCCAGTACAGGCACAAAATTGAAGGTCAATTCAACACCACTGACTCCAGAAGTATGTGGAAGGGAATTAACATCATCACGGACTATAAACAGAATAAAAACTCCGCCATGAACACCGTTGCCTCTCTCCCGGACGAGCTTAATACATTTTATGCTCGCTTCGAGAACAACAACACCGCCCTCGCGGAGAGAGCACTCGCGGCCGATACTACAGATGATGGTTCACTCTCCGTCTCTGTTGCGGATGTAACCCGATCCTTCCGACGGGTGAACGTTCGTAAAGCCGCGGGTCCAGACGGCATTCCGGGCCGCGTCATCAGAGCATGCGCGAACCAACTGGCTGGTGTTTTTACGGACATTTTCAACCTGTCCCTCTCCCTGTCTGTAGTCCCCACATGCTTCAAAACATCAACCATTGTGCCTGTACCGAAGCAAGCCAAAATCACTTTTTTAAATGACTGGCGTCCTGTTGCTCTGACCCCCATCATCAGCAAATGCTTTGAGAGGTTGATCAGAGATCACATCTGCTCTGTTCTGCCCACCTCTTTGGACCCATTGCAGTTTGCCTACCGTAAAAACCGCTCCACTGATGATGCTATTGCATCTACAATACACACTGCTCTTTCCCACCTGGAAAAAAGGAACACATATGTGAGAATGCTGTTTGTAGACTACAGTTCAGCATTCAACACCATAGTGCCCTCCAAGCTTGATGTGAAACTCCGGGCTCTGGGCTTAAACAGCTCGCTGTGCAGCTGGATCCTGGATTTCCTGTCAGGCAGACGTCAGGTGGTTAGAATGGGCAGCAACATCTCCTCACCACTGACCCTCAACACTGGAGCCCCGCAGGGCTGTGTTCTCAGCCCACTCCTGTATTCCCTTTACACACATGACTGTGTGGCGACACATAGCTCCAATGCCATCATTAAGTTTGCTGACGATACGACGGTAGTAGGTCTGATCACTGACAATGATGAAACAGCCTACAGAGAGGAGGTGCACACTCTGACACGCTGGTGTCAGGAGCACAACCTCTCCCTCAACGTCAGTAAAACCAAGGAGCTCGTGGTGGACTTCAGGAAGAAAGACAGAGAACACAGCCCCATCACCATTAATGGAGCTCCGGTGGAGAGAGTCAGCAGTTTCAAGTTCCTCGGTGTCCACATTACTGAGGAACTCACATGGTCCGTCCACACTGAGGCCGTTGTGAAGAAGGCTCACCAGCGCCTCTTCTTCCTGAGACGGCTGAGGAAGTTTGGAATGAACCAACACATCCTCACACTGTTCTACACTAGTACTGTTGAGAGCATCTTGACTGGCTGCATCACCGCCTGGTACGGCAATAGCACCGCCCACAACCGCAAAGACCTGCAAAGGGTGGTGCGAACTGCCAGAAACATCATCGGAGGTGAGCTTCCCTCCCTCCAGGATATATATAACAGACGGTGTGTGAAGAAAGCTCGGAGGATTATCAAAGACTCCAGCCACCCGAGTCATGGGCTGCTCTCACTGCTTCCATCAGGCAGGCGGTATCGCAGCATCAGGACCCGCACCACCCGACTACATGACAGCTTCTTCCCACAAGCAATAAGACTTTTGAACACATGATCTCTCACGATCTACAATCAGCACTGCACTTTATAAATCCTCATTCTGTCAATATATTCTCCCAATTCAGTTAGTGTATATATATATATATTTATACCCGTATCTAGTGTGTGTATTCTACATTGTGTGTATTGTGTACATTTGTTATGTAAATTGTTGTGTAGGTATGTGTACATTTGTTATGTAAATTGTTGTGTAAGTTTGTTATGTAAATTGTTTTGTGTAATATGTTGTTTATTGTAAAGTGGTTTATGTCTCGTCACTGTCATTACTGCTATGTTGCTCGGAACTGAACACAAGAATTTCACCTGCTGTTGCACTCGTGTACACAGTAGTGTGACAATAAAGTGATTTGATTTGATTTTGATTTGATTTGAAGGGGAACCCTAAAAAGTTGACTTTACTCAATTGATTGAGTAAACTCGTAAAACAACATAAGTAAATAATTAGAATTGTTTTGTGTCTTACTGTGGCAGCAGGGGTGTGGTCATGCGTCTGTCCGGAGAGAGAGAAAGCGGTAAGGGCGCTTACACCTGAGATAAATTATGTTTTACACCTGTCTCTAATTCCAGTGAGCATGGGGTGAGCGGCATATAAACGGCCTCGCCACCGCCAGAGAGGGAGAGAGAGAACGACACGAGTGACCAGTGACTGGCGTGTCTTATTAAATGTGTATTGTGAAGCTGAAGAGTTTATATTGAAGTTTATACATACTGTGATGCTGAAGTCTCAGAGAATTTTATGTTGACAAAGTTTGTGTGACACTGATCTGATTGAACTGAGAAAAGCTCTGAGAAGAGTGCACGCAGAGTGTTGAAGGCAGAGAAATAAAGAGCCTTACTTGACTGCATCATTGCTCTCCATCTCCTCCCTTCCATCTCAGAACTTGGAGTTATCATGACTATGCATGATTATATGGTAAGTTGAATTTTATCAGTTACATTAGCACAACATCAGAAACCCTGCTGTTCTGCACCACAGTTGAGACCCACTACTCTAGCTGATGGGCCATCTATGGTGATCTTTTCAGCAGGGAATAAGGTTGTAGAGGAGTACATTTGTATGTGCTTCCAGTAAGAGAGGTTCACAACAAAGAGCAGCTCCTCCACTCAGTAATGCTGTAGGTCTGCTTTTTCACCTCAGCAGTCTTTAATGTGTAGTACAGAGAAGCAATGCATCCCTGAGATAGCTTCATAATTAGACAGTGCCCTGTGGGGAAAATAAGTGCTGTGATCATTTGTCTGGCACAAAGAGCCTTTGGATGACTGAGATCATTAGTAATGGCTCCCAGCCTTAACTCTTTTCTTGCATTTCCAGTTGGTGATGAATGAATCCATGAGGATTTTCACAAATGCTGTACAGTTTGGTAGCACTAATTGAACCATTCTGACATATTGTGTTTGAGAAATATATTGAAAAGATGAACATGATGTGGACTTTAAAAATCATGCCTTTTCTGTTCCAAAGAATGTCATGATGAATAATTAAGTGTTAAATGTGCTGTAGGCGATTTTGCCCATTCAATAATTTCCACCAGACATAGCCGATTATTAGCCGACTTTTTCCGAAACCCGCAATCCAAAGACGTGCATACACACAGACAAACTGAGAGACTGTTGTGTTGAAGCAGATGGAGGGTCCCCCTGAGCATTTTGCCGTCCGACTATGAGCATTTCATGGGAGCAGGACACTGTACCAGCACTTATGCAAGCATAAATCTGTGATAGACAGGCCGAAAGTCTTCTGATTGGTTAAAAAAATGATCTGACTGACTGAAAGTGCGATGGACAGACGGATGGATGGATAAAGAATCAATCTAATTTTTCAAGGGGTTTTTTTCCATCTTCTTTAATCTTGCTATTACAAATAATTTTCCCCACAGTGTTATTCCCTTGCAATCCCATCATTAAAAAAGTAAGATGTTAAGCCAATGCCAGTAACAGCCATGAAAATGGTATTGAAGGCTTAGCCAGTCAATTTTCCAGGTGTATTTCTGTGACTTCTGCATGCATGTTTTTCAGCGTTCTGTGCTCTATTGCATTTTCTCTTTGACAACAAGCTAATCTGGAGGCCTAATGTCCAAATTTAGCAAATGAAGACTGCGTTCTTGCAAACTTTATTATGCTAAAACTAGCAATATATTTCTGTCAGCCCAGTGTATATATCTGGCAGACTTAGTTATGTTCTGATATATGTGTATTTTTGTTCAAGTCAAACAGTGGAACTGTTCAACAAACCATTGACATTTTAATGGCTGCTAGTTTACATAGTCTAAATGCTCATCATTTGTCATCTCCACTGCATATGCAATACATTAGAAATTGTATTTTCATGGTCCAAATTGGCTCATGTTATTTATATATCTTTTGTTTATACACTATATTGTCAATAATAACAGTTACAAACACACTTTAAAGTAAGTATTTCTTTTATCTGTATGTCGTGTTTAACACAGAAGAATACCAGCCATATTCAAGAGTATCTAGCACCAAAAGAAAATTATTTTTAATTTCTAAAAATGTATACCTGAATATGCTTTTCTCCAGCACAGAGTTTAAGCAATCAAACGGTTAGATCTGCAATTTCTTGAAACTGAAGGGAGTGATTTGATTTACAGTCTGCAATTATCATTGAAAATTCTTCATTAAGAAAGAAACAGGCTTAAAGATGGACAATAAAGGTGGCATTTTGCATTGAAATGAATAATGTATGCATTGCTTATGTATCATTCACATGCATATTTAGCTAAATGCAGGAAAAACTTTGCTCTCCCACTTTTTATATTCCTAGACTCCTAGCCACGCTATGCTGAAGGGGCTGCGATGTGCAGAAAAGACAGCCCAACACCCCTTCCCCCCTTTCAGTATTTTCCAAAATAAAACATCCAAACTGATTGTTATGAACATGAACAATCCTAAAACGGATTACTACCTTTAAATCAGGTTCAAACTACATCTAATCCAAACATCTCCTTATATGCAAGGAGGTTTTCAAACCTAACCAGTTATAATTTGCAATTCGTCTGGCCACATATATGCTCTTTGAGAGACCTTTCCTGCTAAGGGGTTGTTATTATTAGATCCTATTAGAATGTCCCGTATATGTGAATAACTGGACATACATGCATATAATCAATAAACCAAGCCTACACTAAGACTTTACTCCTCACTGTTACCATTACATATTCCTATTTTTTATTCAGCAGTTATTAAACAGAGCTCCAAGCTTGCAAATACAAGATGGGGTTGATTATACAGTATATCAGTCAATGTGGCAATGGAGGGACTTGTGGAGAGCAACATTTGCATAATGGTGGTTATTTGGCCTCTGATGATAACATTTCAATCAAGGCCACTGTCGTATTGATATGTTACCATAACGTGCACATGCTTACTTTCCTAAAGGCTTGAAGAACCATGTGAATTGTAAATTAAATATATTTAGGTTACATGGTAAACATAATAATCTAAACAGGATTGAAATTGCAATAATGTAGTGTCTTTTTGTGTCATTTATTTGTATACTTCGAAAATGAGTTGTTTTGTTTGCTTCAGTATTTCTCTGAGCAGCATGTTTTTAGTAACCTTGACTTATCTATTGAACAAATGATCAAACGATTTTTACGTAGTACAAAATTGCATCTTGTGCTTCTTATCAAACACAGTTATTGAATTAATTTCAGTCTGTTTTTAATCATTGCAGATACACCAAAATGAAAACTGCGACCAACATTTACATCTTCAACCTTGCACTAGCAGATGCCTTGGCAACAAGTACTCTGCCATTTCAGAGTGTCAACTACCTGATGGGTACATGGCCTTTTGGAGACGTGGTGTGCAAGATTGTCATGTCCATTGACTACTACAACATGTTTACCAGCATCTTCACCCTCACCACTATGAGTATTGACCGCTACATAGCTGTTTGCCACCCGGTTAAAGCCTTGGACTTCAGAACACCCCGTAATGCCAAGATTGTCAACGTGTGTAACTGGATCCTTTCGTCTGCCATCGGCCTCCCTGTCATGGTCATGGCCTCCACCACTATTGAGAACCAAAACAGTCGTATGTTTACCACCACATTCTCCTTTGTACAGTAAATGTTAAATTCTTAGTGCAGTTATTTATGGCTTTATTTTCCTTTAAGCTAATAATAATAAGAATAAAAGTCTATTTTACTATTGGAAACAATCTAATGTTATTGTAAGTCCCAGTTTTATATGTTCCCTTTACAAAAAAAGCTTCACTATGATACTGCGCTTTGCTAAGCACTTTGGGAACAATCCTAGATGTGAACAAGCTGTGAATGTGTGTAACAGGTCAATGAACATTGACCGGAATTTATAGCCTCGGCTGATGTAGTCATTAGACGCACCTGTGGCCAGGCTATAAATGGATGCGTCACCAGGTGTCGTCAGATCCTCTTTTTTCAGAGCGATTCTCTGTGTGTGTGTGTGCGTGCTAGGGCTCCCTCCATTTGGAACTGATCTGGGTAGATTTTACAGGGCAGAAGAGGACCTCTTCGCCTCTGTTGATAGCGCAATGTCTCCTCTACTTCTCCCCGAGTCACCCAGTTTTCCCCCCTAAGTTCATATTACAGAACCAGCTAACTGCCAGTATGCTTCAGTTCTGGATTTTCTGTAGAAAGAACTGTCAGCGGGCACTTGCCTCACCAATGCCAGGTTCTATGTGGCCTCCACTGCGGTTTGCCATGCCTTGGTGGGCGGGGTGCCCCCTAAGAGGCATCCTTGCTAGGACCTCTTCATAGGATAAGACCCCCTTTTTAGACCTCTAGAGTCAGCGTTTGGTAGACTTCTGACTCTCAAGATGTTTTTTCTTATGGCAATTACGTCTCTAAGGAGACTTGGGTGCCTACAGGCTCTGTCTCTTTTTCCGGCCTGTTTGGAGTTTGCCCCAGCTATGACCAAAAGCATTCTTTGCACCCTCACCCTAACTACCTGTCCAAGGTACCTTTCGTGACCCTTGGCCGGTTATTTTCTAAGCCTTCTGCTCCCTGCCGTTTGTAACGCCAGAGCAGCTAAGACTTCTCAGACTTTGTCCAGTCTGTACCCTTCAGACTTATGTCCACCGCTTTTGCTAGTGGTGTAAAGTCAGGGCAGCAATTCTTCACTTGGAAGCCATGACTGGGGGGCGGTCACCTCCTGGAAGACTATGTCACTTTGGTTGAGAGACATTATTGCCCGGGCCTACGAGGCGCGCGGTCAAGCTTTGCCAGTAGGTTTTAGGGCGCACTCTACCAGAGGGCTCTCCTCCTCTAAAGCCTTTGATAGAGGTCTCCCTCTGCAGCAAGTTTGTGATGCGGCAGGCTGGTCCTCTCCGCACACATTCATCTGGTTTTATGGTCATGTTATTAGATGTTCATGCTACCCCGGGCTCTTATGCCCTTGGGTCGACATCTACGCTCATGTCTAAGCAAGTTTGTGATGCGGCAGGCTGGTCCTCTCCGCACACATTCTCAGATCTTATGGCTTAAATATTTCATGTCTGAACAAGTTTGTGATGCGGCAGGCTGGTCCTCTCCGCACACATTCTTCAGGCTCTATGGTTTGGATGTTCATGCTACTCCGGGCTCTTACACCCCTGAGTCGACATCTGAAGCTCATGTATAAGCAAGTCTGTGATGCGGCAGGTGGGTCCTCTCAGCACACATTCATTAGACGTTTATAGTTTGGATGTTCTTGCCACTCCGGGCTCTTATGCCCATGAGTCGACATCTCGAGCTCATGTCTGGTCAAGTTTGTGATGCGGCGGGCTGGTCCTCTCCGCACACATTCATCAAATTTTAAGGGTTAGATGTTTTGCTACTCCAGACTCTTACGTCCTTGAGTCGACATCTCAAGCTCATGTCTGAGGCCTCTCGCGTTCTTGTGAGCACACTTCACAACCGTAGTTGTCCGGACAGCCCCAGTGTGGCGGCGTGGGTATTGCGTTCCCAAAGTGCTTAGCAAAGCGCAGCATCATAGTGAATCTTTTTGTAAAGGGAACATCTCGGGTTACATGTGTAACCCTTGTTCCCTGAAAAAAGCGGAACGAGATGCTGCGCTTCTTTGCCGCACTGGGACGTCCCAGGACTGCTCTTCAAAAAGAAGTATCTGAAGACACCTGGTGACGCATCCATTTATAGCCTGGCCACAGGTGCGTCTAATGACTACATCAGCTGAGGCTATAAATTCCGGTCAATGTTCATTGACGTGTTACACACATTCACAGCTCGTTCACAACTAGGATTGTTCCCAAAGCGCTTAGCAAAGCACAGCATCTCGTTCCGCTTTTTTCAGGGAACAAGGGTTACACATGTAACCCGAGACGTTTTCTCTCACATCAGGAATGTGATCCCAGTAACCAGTATTTTATCAGTCCCACTAGGATTTCACTGCACCTTTTCTTGATTATTTTGGCCCAAAATGACTGAATTTGTCCTTCAAAAATTGTGATGTCATTTGCAGGTTTATTTTTTATTTTTTCAACCACAAAAATGTATGTCAATGATTATGCCTTCGTTGACAAATGTTTGTGGAAAAAAAAATATTACCTCTAAATAATAACTGAAAATGCAACCATATAACCAATACCCTACATTTAGGAGGTGGTACCCCTGATATGGCTTATAAAATTTTAATTACTTTTTTGAATTACCCTTAATTACTTGTGTAAAAACATTTCTGCCTCAGACAATGCAAGTACACTTTGGTAAAAGTTAAAATAGTAGACCTTCAACACACTCAGTGCAGCTCCTGATGAGCACTTCTCCTTTTAGGATATTTAAGGGAAAGTTTAATAAATAAAAAAAATCTAATTTCTCTCATCATTTACTCACCCTCATGCCATCTAAGATGTGTATGATTTACACATCTCAGTTCTGTAGGTCCATACAATGCAAGTGAATGGTGATCAATTCTTTGAAGCTTCAAAAGCATAAACAAAATTAATTTGACTCCAGTGGATTAATCAATATCTTCTAAAGCAATCCAGCTGGTTTTGGATGAGAACAGACCAAAATATCATTCCTTTTGACTGTACATCTTGACAACAGTCTCCTTAGCGATCATGATTTCAAGCTCGAATACACTTCCTATAGAACCATTTAGCATTCTGTGCATGCATCAAGCACTAGGAAGTTGAGCTTGAAATCATGATGGTTTCTAGAGACTGCTGTCAAGATGTAAAGTGAAAAAGGACTTACATTTTGGTCTGTTCTCACAGGCTACTGATATGACTAAGTGCACATGATTTTAGACATATTTTTTAAAGTACTATTAATTTCTTTATTATTTTTTACTGAGCACACCTTTAAATTTGTACTTCATATTGTGCAACATATTTCACAAGACTGTAAACTTTTATTACTGTGGAGACAGAAATTGTTTACAGAAGAGATTTGCTGAGCCAGAAAATTGTTATTAAGCGAGTTTAGATTGATGTCGCTTTCAGTCATTTGTGAAGAAAATCATAAGAATGTCAAATAGCCGTAACAGAAAGGCCTGGGTCTCTGTTGCACACAATGCCTTAAAGAAATAAATACAAGTGGTGTAACTGTGTAATTTTTGCAAACATAAGGCTGAATTGATTTTCACACATCTCACCATGTATTATTGCACTGTGGCGTGTGTCTGTGTGTGTGTGTAATTTATATATTCTTACATTCACAGCATTACAAGTTGGCAACTTCGACTGCACTTTACTCTTTCCCCATCCTCCCTGGTACTGGGAGACCCTCCTGAAGATCTGCGTCTTCATCTTTGCCTTCATCATGCCTGTGCTCATTATCACAGTCTGTTATGGCTTGATGATTCTTCGCCTAAAGAGTGTACGCATGCTGTCTGGCTCCAAGGAAAAGGATCGCAACCTGCGGCGCATCACCCGAATGGTCCTGGTGGTGGTGGCGGTTTTCATCATCTGCTGGACCCCGATCCACATCTTTGTTATCATCAAGGCTCTTGTGACCATTCCCAACTCGCTATTCCAGACCGTCACTTGGCATTTCTGCATTGCCCTCGGCTACACAAACAGCTGCCTCAACCCAGTCCTCTACGCCTTTCTGGATGAGAACTTTAAGCGCTGTTTCCGGGAGTTCTGTGTTCCCAGTCCCTCCGTGCTGGACCTGCAGAACTCCACACGCACCAGCAACCCCCAGTGTGAGGGCCAGTCTAGTGGCCACAAGAAAGACAGGAACAATCGGCAGGTATGACTAGTCCTGGAGATGTCATCGCTGGAGTCGCGCTGCCAGCCCAGTGTTGACATGAGCTCAGAGGTCACGCAGGTCACTACAGGTGTTTTGACACCTTGTAGGGGAAATTCTAACCCATATGAGTTGCAGCAGGTGGCTTTACCTGAATCTCTTTAAGCACTTTCTTCAGCTCACCTTAAACTAGACTTCAGGGTGAGATTTCTATTGATTTATTTGGCAGACATTTCTTTCCAATGTGCATTCAAGCTGTACATTTTGTCAATAAACTTTGACCCTGGGATGTTGAGGCACTACCATTGGAGCTGAAGGAACACAGATACATATATTGAGATCAAATTAATTTTATTATGACATACTCTAAATGACAGATCTTGTAACAAGCCTAGCTTATCTGTGATGCTTACTGTGATGCATCAGATGAATCCTTGCACTAGTCCATCATTCAAGAACTGTATAATATAAAAATCCCCTTTAACATGTAAACAATTCTTAATATGCTGTATGAATAATCATTTTATAAGTGATAATATTGCTTTATTTGTAGACAGCTAAAACAGCCCATCAGAAAGAAAATGTAAATGATGTATTGAACATGACATTTATTTAATTCTTTCAGCTTTCACTGTATTTTTCGTTCTTTGTCAACATATTTAGATTTCAATTTTCTTTCATGACCAATATAGCAGTTTGGTTAAGCTGTATTATTCATTTGTGTTCCTTGGGAGCGATTCAAATTAATCATCAAATGACTGTTGGACGTAACACTATTTTTCAGATTTTCTGTGGACTTCATATAAAAGGGAAGAAAATAAGTCCCTTGCAACAATGGATAATTTTCATGCTTCAGTGGTGACAAATGTATTGTGCTTGTATGCTGATGCAAATTTCTTGTTGTAATGTAAACGTTCAGTGGAATTGCTAATTGCCACTCACATTGTGACATTTTGTCTGAAAAGAGAAACTTTTATGCTCTAAAATACCTTCAAGATCTCTGTGCAAGTATTTCAGTAAGTTTTTATATATACTTGTAAAGGGATTAATGGAAAGGAGGAGGCAAGAACCGCCTTGACAATATAAATAATAATTTAATGTAAAAATTAAACAAAAAGACAAACACACAAAGGTGTCGTACAGCTGTCTGTAAATCTCTCTCTCTCTCTGTTGTGCTGCCATCTTCAGTTGGCCCTTATCCCTCTCAAGGGCTAATTAGCCTGATTAGGGGCCGAGTGTGTAGCATCATGACCCTGCCACATACCTCCCTCGTTCTCTCAAGCCGGAGAGTCCCAGGTATGACGTACACCCCCACAGAATAATCACTGTAGATGTGAGATTTAATTTTACATTACTAATATATGATACTACACAAGTGTTGTGACAGTAATTATTTGCTGTGGCTCTGAAAAATGGACCAATATTATAAAATGGGATTTTTGTGAAGTTGAGCTAGTTTGTAAGCCTTAAAGATACATTTTAGGACACAGCTATAGCTACATGACCATTGTACTTAAAGTGACAGGTCACCCAAAACTTCTGTTATCATTTACTCAACCTCAAGTTGTTTCAAACCCAGATGACTTTCTTTCAGGCAGAATAACATTCTTAGTCACCATTCACTTTCATTGCATTTATTATTCTTAATTTAGTTTAAGTGCACGGTGACCTTGACTATCATTCTGCCTATCCACAGCCTTATAGTTGACCTCTTGAATGTGAGACCTCCGTTAAAAGAGATTAAGTCAAATATGTTCAGCCAAAGAGATTTAGGTTTTTGTGAAAAATACTGTTAATAATTAAAAACATCTATATCTCTGTGTCAGATGTTAAATGGCATATTAGAAATCTAGTTTCAATGCGGCTCTGATAATATGCTAGAACAAATTAAGGGATAGTTCACACAAAAATGAAAATTCTATAATTTACTATATTATCATTTACTAATGCCATCACAGATTTGTATGACTGTATTTCTTCTGCTGAACACAAACAAAGATTTGTAGAAGAATATCTCAAGTCTATAGGTCCTCACAATGCAAGTTAATGATGGCCAGGACTTTGAAGCTCAAAAAAATAACAAAGTAAGCATAAAAGTAATCCATACAATTATTTTTCTGAGAGTAGAAATATTTTTCTAAAACTCTTTGTGTTCTGAAGAAGAAACAAAGGCACACACATCTGGGATGACATGGAGTTAATGATGGGAGAATTTTCATTTTGGGGTGAACTATCCCTTTAATATCCTTTGTTCTGGTATATTATAAAAGCTGCATTGACACTAGATTTCTAATATGCTATTTGACATCTGATGCTGAGATACAGAGGTTTTTAATTACTAACAGTATTTTCAAAAATTAAAATCTTTTGGATGAACATATTTTTCTTAATCTCTTTTCACTGAGGTCTCACTTTCAATAGACACAAAATATAAGGCTGTTCCTGTTGTTTTTCAGTTATTACCAGAATCGTTATCTAGTTGCCAGCTGTAAGGGCCAAGCATGTGTTTCTGTAATACTTTGAAATCAAATAATCATGGCCTTTGAGCTGCCTTCAGTAATTTTGCTCCAGAGTTTCTGCCAGTGACACCTACAGCTGTACGGCAGTACACACTGTGCGTATCATGAATGCTCCGATTGACCTGAGAAGTATTTGCTCTCAGAATATTTCACCAATCATGAAATGTGCCCCGTATTTCTGTTGGCTGTTTAAAAGAACTAGCAATGCTCAATTTGCGAATGAATAATTCTTTTGAGTCAGTTCTTTTCAGTGAACTGGCCAAATGGGCTTGCAAAACAGTCTGAATCGCTGTCTGGACCGCTCTCTCACGGAATAATTTTCTCTCGCAGTAAAACAGTATCAGGATATTTAAGAATACAGAGAACAAACAGAGCCGGTTCCTGTTGCTGACGGCATGCTGCATGAGTGTGTGAAGCTTGCTAGCCTGCATAACATTTCTTATTCTTATTCATTCTTAATTTTTTCCTTTGCCATTTTACAGCGTACTTCAAGTTTTTCTCCTTTTCTACTGTTTCATCTGTGTGTATATTACCGCGTTTTTGTTTTTCTTTCTTTTTTCCGCTTGCCTACATCTCACGTCTTGACTGCATGCATTAATTTTCCACATCGATCTCAAACCCTGAAAAAATGACATGCCAAATGTTTACTATAGCTTCTTCCACCAGCAGTGAGGAGTTTACATGTGATACATTTAAGGAATTAGTCAAGCTGACAGAGAAGAGTAATGAATTAGACACACACGTCTGAATGCTAGTAGAAGCTAGCTAAGAGAAGCTGATAGATAGTTTTCTGGATGCAGGTAGTACAGCGACCAACACTCACACTTTGGTTCTGGCTGAAGAGCCCCTGCAGCAGGGCGATTGGGTGACGTCTCAGTGGCATACTCGCTCAGTAAAGCAACACCACTCTCCCATTCCTGTTAGGGTTTCCAAACAATTCTCCCCAATCATTAATGCACCCACTGAGAATCATGTTGATAGAGCCTTAATACTTTGTGATTCTATTGAAAAGAATGTGGAAATATATACTCGAGCCACTATTGTTAAATGCATTTCGTGTTACCAAATGTCTGTCATCAAATTAAATATAAAAGTGCTGGCTAATGCTAAACGTAGAGTTTCTAAAATATCTCGGCACTAACGATGTCTGGTTTCACCAATTGGAGATTACTATAGATAATGTTAAAGAGGTGTGTGAACTTGCAAAAACGATGTGACACTGTAATATGCTCTGGCCCTGCTCATTGGTGACGAGGTTTATAGTAGATTAGTGTCACTGAATGGCTGAATGGATGGATGTTTGAGTGGTGTCTGGAGAACAACATAGAATTTAAAGACAATTGGAAGAATTTTTGGGGTAGACCTGACCTGCTAAAGAGAGACGATCTCCATACCTCCAGGGAAGGTGCCACTCTCCTCTCTAGTAATTTGGCTCATAGTCTTAATAGTGATAATGTTTGACTAATTGGGGCCCAGGTCAGGAAGCAGACAAACTCGTTAATCTAAACATCTGCTAACTGCCTTGAGACATCACACAGGTCACATAAACTACAACACATAGAGACTGTATCACCTAGATCAGGGGTACTCAATTAGAAACCTAAAAGGTCCACTCACCAAATTTTCCTTGCGTCCAGGGTCCGGAACAGTGATGGTCAAAATCCAAAAACAGAACTCCAACAAAAAAGGTGGTAAATCCCACAAAACGTTCAAACTATGTACAAAAGGTGATGTGGTCTGGCCTTATTGTGCGTGAAAATCCCAGTAACTGAGCAGATTGTGAAATACTCAGACCGGCCCGTCTGGCACCAACAACCATGCCACGCTCAAAATTGCTTAAATCACCTTTCTTTCCCATTCTGACATTCAGTTTGGAGTTCAGGAGATTGTCTTGACCAGGACCACACCCCTAAATGCATTGAAGCAACTGCCATGTGATTGGTTGAGATAATTGCATTAATGAGAAATTGAACAGGTGTTCCTAATAATCTATATATAATATATATATATACATTTTGGAAAGTTCAAACTTGGAAAAAAAATGGAAATCATATAAAGGTAGGGCTACTAAACAATAGATCTCTTTCTACCAAAGCACTAAATGTATATAAAATTATTACAGATCATATTTTGGATGTGCTCTACTTGACTGAAACCTGCCTTAAACCATATTAATATATTAGTTTAAATAATCTACTCTCTCAGGTTATTTTTATAAACATGAGGTTCGTCTGAAGGGTCGAGGAGGAGGTGTTGCTAAAATTCACAGAGACGTTTTTGGTGTTATTCAGAGGATAGGATATAAGTTTAAGTCTTTTGAACAAATAATGCTTAATGTTACACAGTCAGATATTAATAAAAAATCTCTGTCATCTTTTGCCTTTATTACAGTATTTACTACAGTTAGATTACCTAGGCCTTACTCTGGTTTCCTTAGTGAATTTGCAAATTTTCGATCAGATTTAGTAGTTAATGTAGATTGAGATTTAATTTTGGTTACTTTAACATTCACACAGATAATGAAAATGATGCATTGGGATTAGCATCTATCGATATTCTCAACTATCGGAATCAACTTGGAGTCAGGCAAAATGTGAGAGGACCAACTCATTGCCATAATCATACACTAAATTTAATTCTGTCATATGGAGTTGATGTTGATATTATAGAAATTCTACCACAGAGCGATGGCATCTCAGATCATTACCTTGTCTCATGTTTGTTGCAATCAGCTAATGTCACTCAATCTACACCTTGCTATCGTTCAGGTAGAACTATTCTTTCGACCACAAAAGATAGCTTCACTAATAATCTTCCAGAATATTCTCACATACTCAGTAAGCCAAAAAGTGTAGAAGAACTTGATGTAATAACATAAAGTATAAATACAGTCTTCTTGTACAGACACTTGATGGTGTCGCCCCCATACGATTAAAGAAAATGAAAGAAAAAAGCCTTGCACCGTGGTGCAATGATCACACTCATGGAGCGCAAGTGGAACAATACAAAATTAGAGGTATTTTGTGGTGCATGGAAGGATATTGTCTGTAGTAGGGATGCACCGATCCGATACCTAGATCGGTATTGGTTCGGACACTGACATTTTTAAACGGATCGTGTTTCGGTCCAACGAGCCCAATCCAGATCCGATACTGTGTATTAGTCATGTTAGTTACTGTCAAGCTAAAACAAATGACATAAAAGAACCATTAAAACACAATTAAAGTAGTTAATAAGACTCATGCATTTTATTCAAAGCCACTTGAAGACATGTGATAGCTCTGTGAATCACAAAATGCCTGTGTTTTACAAGTAAATATATAAAATGCACGCGCAGCTCCAGCACGTTATTGAATGGCGCTGTTCTGTTTACACACACCCACGGCTATTTTTAGCCTTCACAGAGGTGCGCAATATTTGAGCGCTACTCACAAACATCTCAGATGCAGATGCTCAATAGTTCGGTTCACTTATAATATGCATTTAGAATGGCACCAGAGGTGCATTTTACCAGAAGTTTAATAAGAAGCTAATTAAACTACTGTGAACTTGCCTACAAACACACACATACAGGAATTCCTGGAGAGTTCCTAATGTCAAAACAAAAGCGTGAGGGTTTCAAAAGTTAAAGGTGTCATGGAGTGGCCCACGGAATCAGAGATATGAACTCAGTAGTAGGGTTTATTGAACAGATGATTGAAACCGTGATGGAAACATTGTGAGTAAATCCATTTGAGCAGAGTGGCAAACAGCAGGTGAGTAATATCCAGGCAGGGTATAGACACGATGAACAAATAACTCACAACACAAAAGTCTTATGATACGTGCAGGCAATAATGAAGACATAGGTATGTGTAACGCGGTTCACAAGACTGACGTGGAGGGAGGACACAGAGGCAGGGGCGTAACTCAAAAGGTAAGACTTTAATAATTGGGGAAACAGTGTAAAAACAATAGCTATTCAAAAAGGGCTCTCTCTCATAGGCCAACACTGGACTGGCATTCTCACCCTCACTGGTAGTGCTGTGGCTCTTTTATGCCGCTCTCCCCGTGCTCACTGAAATTAGAGACAGGTGTTAGACATAATTTAGCTCAGGTGCAAGCGCCCTTACCGCTTTCCCTCCCCGGATGGGCACTTGACCACGCCCCCGCTGCCACATTCCCCCACCGCCCGACTCAGGCCGGGGCGCCATCCGGCCTTCCTACCACTTCCCCCCCATTTCTGGAAAGGAAGTCGGCGACAGCCATCTGCACCCCCGGTCTGTGGACCACCTCGAACTTAAAAGGCTGGAGAGCCAGATACCAACGGGTGATCCGTGCGTTAGTATCCTTCATGCGGTGGAGCCACTGCAGTGGGGCATGATCCGAGCAGAGAGTGAAGGCCCGCCCCAGCAGGTAGTAGCGGAGTGTGAGGACCGCCCACTTGATGGCCAAACACTCCTTCTCTACAGTGCTGTACTTCGTTTCCCTCAAGGAGAGCTTCCTGCTGATGTACAGCATCGGGAGCTCCTCCCCCTCCACCACCTGCGAGAGTACGGCCCCCAGCCCCCTGTCTGAAGCGTCCGTCTGTAATAAGAAAGGGAGAGAGAAGTTAGGCGAATACAAGAGCGGCCCTCCACAGAGTGCGGCTTTAACTTGTGTAAATGCCTGTTGGCACTGCTCCGACCATTGGACCGGATCTGGAGCCCCCTTTTTAGTGAGGTCAGTCAGCGGGCTGGTGACATCCGAATAATTAGGGACAAATCTTCTATAATAGCCAGCCAGCCCCAGGAACTGCCTCACCCCTTTTTGGTCTTAGGTCTAGGGCAAGTCGCAATCGCCGCGGTCTTATCAATTTGGGGACGCACCTGGCCATGACCCAAGTGGAACCCCAGATACCGTACCTCCACACGCCCAATCGCGCACTTCTTTGGGTTTGCCGTGAGCCCTGCCCGCCGCAGCGACTTCAGGACCGCCCTCAAATGTTGTATATGCCGCTGCCAGTCATTACTATAGATAATAATATCATCTAAATAGGCAGCGGTGTAGGTAGAGTGCGGGCGGAGGACACGGTCCATTAGACGTTGGAACGTGGCTGGGGCCCCGAACAAACCGAACGGAAGTGTCACAAATTGGTGCAATCCGAACGGCGTGGTGAAGGCTGTTTTTTCTCGGGAAATTGGTGTCAAGGGGATCTGCCAATAACCCTTTGTTAAATCCAGGGTCGAATAAAAGCGAGCAGTACCTAACCGATCGAGCAGTTCATCAACCCGAGGCATTGGGTACGCGTCAAATTTAGACACCGCGTTGACTTTTCGATAGTCCACACAGAACCGGACAGACCCGTCACTCTTGGGAACAAGAACGACCGGGCTAGACCAGTCACTGTGGGACTCCTCTATTACTCCCATATCGAGCATTGCATCCAATTCGTCCCGAACAATTTTCTTTTTATGCTCGGGGAGGCGATAAGGGCGGCTACGAACCACTACCCCCGGCTCGGTCTCGATGTGGTGTTCGATGATCTTTTTGCAACTTGGCAACCTCTGAACGTTGGCACGGGGAGAGGTGGTCTCCACAAATGACCGGGGCATTGTGATCGGGCTTTGGGTTCACCTCCGGTCCGAGCTCTGCCCTCTCAGGGACCACCGTAGCCAATGACACAGGGACCGCCTCCCTCCATAATTTAAGGAGATTGAGGTGGTATATTTGACGCGCGTCCCCCCTATCGGTTCACTTAACCTCATAATCGAGATCCCCCGCTCGTCGTGTGACCTCAAAGGGCCCTTGCCACTTGGCGAGTAATTTGGAGCTCGATGTGTGGAGCAATACAAGAACTTTGTCTCCCGGTGCAAATTCCCTTAGCTGAGTACCACTGTCATACAGCCGGCGTTGGCGTGCTTGAGCCCGCATGATCTCGAAGAACCGCCGATCTTGGTTCTGCCTGAGCTCAAGCAGGGACTGTTGGTGGCTCTGATGGAGGTTAGTGAGGGACTGGAGGACTTCGGCCAGCTGGGAGGACTCTACGGGGTGATCCTTCTCCATCGTTGGAATTAATTCCCGGGTTTCGGCACCAGTGTAACGCGGTTCACAAGACTGACGTGGAGGGAGGACACAGAGGCAGGGGCGTAACTCAAAAGGTAAGACTTTAATAATTGGGGAAACAGTGTAAAAACAATAGCTATTCAAAAAGGGCTCTCTCTCATAGGCCAACACTGGACTGGCATTCTCACCCTCACTGGTAGTGCTGTGGCTCTTTTATGCCGCTCTCCCCGTGCTCACTGAGATTAGAGACAGGTGTTAGACATAATTTAGCTCAGGTGCAAGCGCCCTTACCGCTTTCCCTCCCCGGACGGGCGCTTGACCACACCCTGCTGCCACAGTATGTTTGACATTGTAGAAAGGTGTGACGTCTCAGAGATACTATCAATGAGGACAGACAAAGAGTGTGTGTGAAAGCAGGGTATATATATGTAGTACTTGATTAGCCACTAATAATATGCAGGTGCATGTATTCAGAACTCAGGGGAGAGTGAGTGCTGTGATTGCAGTGAGGAAATAGAGAGAGAGAGAGACCTGTGGATCTGTGATAAAAGGTGCACGATTGAGATATAATACTATATATTGATATTATAATATATTATTATTATTATTATTATTATCTTTTGTTTACAAATAATAAATAGAGATCTGAATAGAGAACAAAATAGAGATCTGAATCCTTTAAAGTCCAGATACAAGTTGACTTGGAAAAATACTTTTGTATTAATGACTTATACTGGAATTAAGTCTACTACATTACCCAGTATACTAGTTAACAATAAAGTTTTTCTTAATAAGCTATACATTTATGTCAACATAATGTGAAGTTAGAGGTTTGCGTTTCTTTACATATTAAAGAGTACTCCCAACTCCACACAATAATGTAAAGATATTCTATACTGATTATGCAAAAAAACAACACTGGTATCGGATCGGGATTGGTACTGAGATTTCAGATATCAGATCAGAAGAGAAGAAGTGATATCGGTGCATCCCTAGTCGGTCAGCATATTTAAGCAAACTCATAGAAAATAATCTCAACAATCCTAGGTGTTTATTCAATACTGTGGCTAAATTGGTTAGGAATAAAGCATCGACTGAACCAGATATTCCATCACAGCACAATAGTAATGACTTCATGAAATTGTTTACTGAAAAAATTTTAATAATCAGAAATAAAATTGGAACTATGCAATCAACTGTCACAACACCTCAGAACACAGTGCCTCATAATTTTGCTTCCCCGTCTGTTGCTCACTTCTACGTTGTGTCAAAGAAGCGACACTAGGGGTCTCTCTTGAGTGCCGAATATGCCTCTGATCTATGAAAAAAGGCCAATGAGAATTAGGCCCGGACATACAGGTATAAAGGTGGGGAAATACATCGAGTTCATTCAGAAATTTTCTTCGGAGCCGATGGTTGTGTATGCAGTCAGCTGCGAGTTACACACCCGTTCCTGTTCCCATGGCAACGTTGTGGTCGCGGCTCAATAGAAAGCATGCCACTCCAGCTGCCCCTCGCATTGCTCCTTCTTCCCACAGGATTGAGGACGATGCGGCTGGCGATGGAGGCGAACTGGGGACGGCAGCAGGTGCAGCTCCGCCGGGTAAGCCCCCTCGGACCACCCCTGGGGGCTGATGACTCCCCTGGGCTGCCGCCTTCGGGCCAGCATGCCCAGGCAGAGGCTGACACGCATATGTGCTTGCCTGGGCCGCCGCCAGCGTGGGGCTGGACTGAAACCCTCCGTCCTCCCCACAACCATCGCGGTTGGATGACTGGTTCCTGGGGGCTATGCGCTATGCTTCAGGAGGTGCATGATGAGCTGACGTCTTCATGGAGGGTATCCCTCTCCACACGTCACAAAGCCACTCACTCATCAACTCTCACTACCCTCGACGGCAGAGCGGCCCACGGGTACACGGCGACTCCCCAGGTGGACAGGGCTGTTGCGCTCCACCTGTGTCCCGAGAACCCTACCACCTGGCGGTGTCGCCCTGTACTCCCCTCCAAGGCCTGTAGGACAATGTTTTCATTGACTGCCAAAGCCTACAGCACCACTGGACATGATGCTTCTGCCATGCATGCCATGGCCCTCCTGCAAGTCCATCAGGCCAAGGCACTGAAAGATCTGCACAGGGATAGCCCTGATCCCGACGTGCTGCAGTCACTCGGGCAGGCGATGGCCACACTCGTGCTCCGGGAACGTCATCTGTGGCTGAACTTGGTCGAGATGCGTGAGACCGACAAAGTGCGCTTCCTCCTAGACGGGGCTGCGGTACCCACATTCTCAGTAAAAGAGCTATTTCCTTTGTCTCTGGGTCACCTGGCCTGCAAATGCCGTTCTCACAGCACTCTGCCGCCACACCTCAACAGTTCCGGCACGCTGGACGCGGACCCCCCCCCCAGCCCCACGGCTGGTTCTGATGAGTCCAGAGGATGCCTCTACTGGACCTCTTCCTCAGTCATTAACCCACCCCCTGTCGGGTTTGCGGAGCAAGGTAAGTGCTTCGAGTCTTTTCTCAGCACCAGAGCCTTGGGTCATGTCCTCACCTCCCGATGCCATACTACCTGCTCCACACCGCTGCAAAGCCCCACCAGGTACGTCAAAAATAATCATCCCCTTGGTGCCCCTAGCACGGAGCTTGGATGCGTGGCTTTCACTTCCCAACCCATAACGCTGGCTGGCCCGGACCATTTAAATCGGTTACGCAATTCAGTTTGCCAGGCCTCTGCCCCCCTTCACGGGTGTCCGCTTTTCCACAGTACACAGCGAACACTCAAAGATGCGATAGAGCCTGTCCCTCCAACCGAGATGAAGAAGGGTTTCTACAGCCCTTACTTCATCGTACCCAAGAAAGGCGGCGGCTTACGACCAATCGTGGACTTGCGAGTTTTCAACCGGGCTTTGCACAAACTCCCATTCAAAATGCTCAAGCAAAAACACATCTTAACTTGTGTCCGGCATCTAGATTGGTTCACAGCGGTAGACCTGAAGGACACGTACTTTCACATCTAAATTCTGCCTTGACACGACCCTTCCTACGGTTTGCGTTTGATGGCCAGCCATATCAGTACAAAGTCCTCCCCTTCAGCATGTCTCTGTCCCCTCACGTCTTCATGAAATTCGCAGAGGCAGCCCTTGCCGCGCTCCGAGAAGCCGGCATCCGCATATTCAATTACCTCAATGACTGACTCATTCTGGCCCACTCCCAAGAGTTACTATGCGCTCACAGAGACCAGGTGCTCAGGCACCTCAACCATTTGAGGCTTCAGGTCAACTGGGAAAAGAGCAAGCTCGCCCTGGTTCAGAGCATCCCTTTTCTCAGCATGGAGTTAGACTCAGTCTCAATGTTTGCACGTCTCACCAATGAGCATAAGCAGTCAGTCCTGGAATGCCTCACCACCTTCAGGCCGGGCACATCGGTCCCTTTAAAACTTTTTGTAGAGCAGTGGGTTGGGCAAAACCTAATACCATTGCGAGATTTTACAATCTCAGGGTTGAGTCAGTTTCATCCCGTGTTTTCTCAGGTACGAGCCAGTAGAACTCGGTAAAACGTTGACCGACTGGACGGGTGGATCACTTGCACTTAGTGCCCAGGTAAAGGTTAGCTCTTTCTCTCCCAGGAGATCCCGTACATTCAGTTCCCTGGATGATTCCTCCCTAGCCCTGTGGGTCCGCAATTCAGCGGAGGAATCCACTGCGGGTACTCAAATCTACCCTGACTGGAATAGGTGCTCCACAGGTCGGTATTCCTGCGTGGACTCCTCCTGTGTGTATTTTCCATGGTACAGTCCCCTTACGAATATACCCGCGTCTCCCTTAGGCAGTTCCATCTGCCCTCCGGTCGCCGTGTTGTAGCAACTCCCCCCCTCCTTGAGGCTGGATCTACCACCACACCATTTTTCCACATGTGACCTGAGTGGCCCATGTATTTCGCCACTTTTACCTCCCAGTCCCAGGGCAGGTGTGGTCTCAGCAGGGTCTTTCCCCCCTGAAAGAATAGGAAACTGGGTAAGACCCCTTCCCACAAGGAAAAGGGCCCCAGCCATTTGGCTCAATGCGAGAAACAGAGAGAAAAGAGGCCCGGCTAGGCTCGGCCCGTTTCCAGGTTGGCAAGCGTTGCCTTGTTCCCCTGTCTAGGGTAACCGGAAGGATTCTGATGACTTTTATGGGGCATTGGGGAAGGGTACGTGCAGTCTGACACAGCTGTTTCCTTTGCACGTAAAATACCTGCCCACTCCTGTGTCAGCAGTACACGTACATGGCTCAGCGCATGCCATGATTTAAATTAGACCCCTAGTGTCGCTTCTTCGACACAAAATCAAAGTGAGAGACAGACGGGGAATGGAGGGAACGAGACGTTGTGTTCTCCCGGCCACGTCGCTGAGCCGAGCCACTGTGGTGGCCGGACCATTTCTGGCTCCTCTGAAAAATCCTGAATGAACTCGACGTATTTTCCCGCCTTTATACCCATGTGTCCGGGGGCGGGGTATGCAAATACTGTCTAATTCTCATTGGCCTTTTTTCATAGATCAGAGGCATATTCGGCACTCAAGAGAGACCCCTAGTGTCACTTCTTCGACACAACGTCTCATTCCCTCCATCAGGGAATTGAGGTTACATACGTAACCTAGACGTTATGAGCAACTGCAATCCTTTGCTGTCATAGGTCATGAAGAGCTAACAAAACTTGAAAAGACACAACATTTATGTTAGATCCAATACCAACTAAGCTCTTAAAAGAGGAATTCCTAGTAATCTCAGAACCTCTTCTTAATATGATTAACTCCTCGCTATCCTTAGGAAATGTCCCAAAAAAAATTTAAATGGCAGTTATCAAACCGCTTATTAAGAAGCCACAGCTTGATCCTAGAAAATTGTCTAATTACAGAACGATTTCAAATCTACCATTTATGTCAAAAATACTAAAAAGATAGTGTCCTCCCAACTATGTTTATTTCTACAGAGAAATGGAATATATGAAGAATTTCAGTCCCCATCGCAGTACAGAGTACAGATCAGAATAACAAATGACTTGCTCTTATCATCTGATCGTGGCTGTATTTCTCTTCTAGTGCTTTTAGATCTTAGTGCTGCCTTCTACAAAATAGATCACGACATTCTCTTGAATAGGCTGAAGAATTATGTTGGCATTAGTGGACTTGTATTAGCATGGTTTAGGTCCTATTTATCAGACCACTTTTTATGTGTAAATGTGGAATTGTCAAATAAAAAAAAGTTAAGTATGGAGTGCCACAGGGATCAGTTTTAGGACCTCTGATTTTTCCTTATACATGCTTCCTCTGAGAGATATGATCAGGAATCATGTAATAAGTTTCCACTGTTGTGCTGATGATACCATTATATTTCTTCTAAACCCAATGAAAATTCAAAATTCTACAGCTGCCAGAGTGCTGATTAGAACCAAGAAATATGATCGTATTAGCCCCATTCTATCATCGTTACATTCGCTACATGCTACATTTCATATTAACCGAAAAAAATCGTTAACTACAGTACATACAAAGCTTCAAATGGTCTAGCTCCACAGAACTTAAATGACCTGACACGCTATATTCCGTCATGTTCATTACAATCACAAAATTCTGGCTTGTTAATAATTCCAAGAATATCAAAATCCTTAAAAAGGAGGTAGATCCTTTAAATACTTGGCTCCTAAACTATGGAATAGTCTCTATAATAGTTAATAGTCTTCCCCCCTGTCTGGAACCCTGGGAGAGATGAGGGGAGAGAGGGGTGAGGGAAATTGCGAGGGGTAGAGACAGAGAGAGGATTGAGAGAGAAAAACTCTGCCTCATCTTGGATGGTCCTCAGCCACTCCTCTGCCCTCTGGCTGATGACAGCCACTCCTCCCCTGGCAGACGGCAGTGAGTCCTCTGACCCCTGGTGGACAGTAACGGCTCTTCCCCTTCCCGTCGGCCGGTAGCAGTTCCTCCAACTCCTGGCGGCCGTCAGTGGTTCCTGCGACTCCCGGTGGCCAAAAGTGACTCCTCCGTCCCCTGGCGGATGCCAATGGAAAGGACTCCATGACATTGCATCCTTCCTCCTTCCCAGGTTTCAGCACCAATGTAATGGGGTTCACAGGATGGGCAAGGAGGAGGTGGGAACCAGCAGGACAGTCAATATAATTTTAATGACTTAACTGAACTTAAACAAACATAAACACACAGACACACCCACAGCAGCCGCGTGTGTCTCTCTCAAACAGGTGCCTCTGGCTCGTCTTTATCCTCCTCCTGGCTGATTAGGACAATTCAGCATTGGGTGTGCATCCACACGGTACGGCCACGCACTCCTCCTCATCACAGAAACCCAAAGTTATAATTTTGGTTGATTGCTACATGTAAAGGAATTAGTTAATGAGATCTTTGCATTTGATGTCATCACCCTCTTTTCATCCCTCCCACTAGATTTGCCGAATACAACATAATTAAATATTTTAATAGATTTTAGATTAAAACCACTTTAAATACTCCTTCAAAGTGCAGTAGAGAGTAATGGAACTTGAGGTAATAAAGATTGTGGGTTGTAGTAATTGAAGGTGAAAAAGCCTATTGACTTGTTTCAGTGACATCATGAAACAGGACAATACATATAGTCATTTCATAAATGATAAGAACACCTTGCTTCCGTTGTCAGAAATACACAAAAGGAATAATTGACACCATATCAACAAATACAAGTTGTCATAAAGTCAATCCTAATATAAAATACAAGAAGTAATTGTCTACAAGTCATGTTTGACCTTAACTGAATTAGTAGTCACTTAATTAGAAAATAGTAAATCCCTGTTATATGCTTTGATCTTGCACTACAAATTTAAAATGCCATTTTTTGTTAAAGCATAAATAGCCAGTTATACAGTCATTGCAATCATTAAATATTGGAATGAGAGTAAGGTAAGGCAAGGCAAGTTGATTTTTATAGCACATTTCATAAACAGTTTCAATTCCAAGTGATTTACATAAAAAGGATAAAGAAAATTCAAGCAATTAAGAAATAATAATAAAAAGTAATAAAATACATTTAAAAAGTAAAATGTATTAAAATGAATAAAAAATACAGAAACACAATGATGCATTGCAATCAGTAAGTGAAGCACAGTGTTCAGTGAATAAATGCATAGCTAAACAGATGTGTTTTCAGTCTAATTTTAAATGTGGCTACTATTGGAGCACACCTGACCTGGAAGCTAGTTCTACCAGAAAGACTCGGGAGAATAATACTGAACAATTAACCATTTATTTACAGCTCGGCAAACAATATAAAGATAAAAGTTCTTTGGCGTAGGCCCCATCCGTAGCTCGCAATCCGGGGGTCCGGACTCTGCATTTCCTGCCTGGCGATGAAGGCAGGGGCGCAGCCGACCCCCAGTGAGGTATGGGAAGGGACCATCCTGGTGGTGGTGTGTAGGAAGGAAGGGATCATCTTGGTGGTGGGGAGGGTGGAGGAGAACGAAAGCGTCAGCATCTGTGAACTCAGACATGTGTAAGTACCCATCTTTTATACTGCAAGTGTTAGAACGCAATTGGATAGATGAGAAGGTAATGAGTGACGTAACAATTGAGTCTTCCTGGCAGAACTTATGCTAAAGCTTCCATTTCCAGCTGTGGGTGGCATAATAGCTAAACAGTCTCACCTTGTTATGAGTGAACCCTTGGAAATTCTAACTGACTTGACCCTAATGATCTGAGAGGTCTGTTAGGTTTATATTCATCAAGCATATCTGATATATATATTTAGGTCCTAAGCCATTGAGAGATTTATAAATAAGCAATAGCACTTTCAATTAAATTCTAAATGTAACTGGAAGCCAGTGTAAAGAACCTGAGGACTGGAGTAATATGCTCAGATGTTTTGGTTCGAGTGAAAATCCTGGCAGCAGCATTCTGAATGAGCTGCAGGTGTGAGAAGTCCATTGCAGTTGTCCACCTTACTGGTAATGTATGCATGAACAAGGTTCTCTTGGTCTTGACTGGATACAAAACATCTAATTCTCGCTATATCTTTTAGATGATAATATGCTGATTTAGTTATTGCTTTGATGTGACTACTGAAACTAAGGTCTGACTCCAAAATGAAACCAAGATTCCTTTTCTTTAGACCCTTGGAGTCAAGGTATGTGGGTGATTCTTTAATTGGAGATACATTTGAAGTCCGAAGCCATTTATTTTTAACAGCTTTACCAAAATTTTACTCCAAAAACACATTTAAATTTTTTTTTTTATTCTTTTAAGAGTCACAAAATGTTAGTGTAAAACTAGAAAATATTTTATTTTAAAAGCTATTTCATGATGCTGAAAGTCATGATATCATACTGTCCTTAGTGGGTGGTACTTTTTTTCAAACAAGGGTAAAATATGCATTAAACATGTTTTAAATTACAAATTTCAGGTTGGGGTTTTAATTATTTTGTTTATAAATTATTATTGGTGACAGTTTCCAAATTATGCTAAATTAATTTGTTTAAAAGTAGCTTTTATTGTTGAAAAATACCAATCCATAAATCCTGTGTCAATTCTGTTACTACATGTTATTGTCTCTTTAAATTATGCTTATCTGTCGCATCAGTATCCTAAGCAACGCAAGATGATGTCACTACCCTTTTGGTATTAAACTCTGAAGAACTAGGAGGTACGTGTTTTGTTCTCTCTGAAGCCATGTAATCTTACAGGCACTTGCACCAAGAGTTCTTATTTAACATGTCAAAACTGTTTCAACAATCTCATAGGGAAAGCGAAGTTCAAAGATATTAACAAAAGCAGGTATTAAAAGTTTTTAAAATCATCTTTAGTATCAGGCCATGTGCTCTTAGCCTTTATGCTAGCATGTGGTGTTATTAGTAAAAAATGCTAAAAATGTCAACTCTGTTACTGTCAATTCTGTTACAAAGGTACGGTAACAGAATTGACCAATGCCTTGGTTTTCACACTGCCCCTGCCTTGGTTACAATCACACAATGATGCAAACACTTTTTCAAGCATTGGTGGATGCACCATCATCAGTGAAGCTGTTCTACATTGAAGAACATGCCATTAACATCGCAATGGAGTTGATGCCAAAGTCACTTCCTGTCGTACCCTTCACCATGAAAATCCACCAAGTGGTCACGGTCTTCCCATATCAGCTAATTTACCGGGATGTGAGTTGCTCCTGTTCCACTCAGCAAAAGTTGATGTGCCAGTGCCACCAAACAAAGACATTCACGTTCCCTGCTGATCCTCTCACATTAAATGGAAAGCAGAGAGTTGGACAAGAGAGAGCTGTTGGAGAAGAGAGAGCCGTTGGAGAAGAGAGAGCCGTTGGAGCCGTTGGAGAAGAGAGAACCGTTGGAGAAGAGAGAGCCGTTGGAGAAGAGAGAGCCATTGGAGCCGTTGGAGAAGAGAGAACCGTTGGAGAAGAGAGAGCCGTTGGAGCCGTTGGAGAAGAGAGAGCCGTTGGAGAAGAGAGAACCGTTGGAGAAGAGAGAGCTGTTGAAGAGAGAGATGAAGACCAACAGACAGACATACACTGGGAGAGCCAGGATGTGGTTGGACAATGGTGTGTCCTCACATATGACCATGATATCTATCCTGGTACCATCCTGGAGGTCAATGAGACTCATGTGAGGGTCAAGTGCATGCACCAAATAGGAAAAAATAGATTCTTTTGGCCTGGTCGTGAAGATGTTCATTGGTACCCACATGAGGACATCCTCAGATTAATTCCACCCCCGACCAAGGTTGCGACACAGCATGTAGAGATCCAGAGAGATATCTGGTCGAGTATTTCTCAATAACTCAGCAGTTATTTTCTTGTTATAGGCATGTTCTGGTTGGTTTGGGTCAATTCTGTTACCCCCGTCAATTCTGTTGCCAGATGTGTCAATTCTGTTTTTAGTCTTTCATCTTGAATATTAATGAGATAATACATTGAAATATCAAACTACTTAATATTGTTATTTTTATATTGTGCAAGAGTAAGATATGTGTTATAGTTTTATCTCTACCCTGTAATGTTCAAGTAATTTGATAAAAAAAAGAAGTGCACCCTTTGGATAATCCACTATTGCCTGGGGGTGAATCTAATTTTGAAGTTGTATAAATATAACATTTAATATCTGTTTTAAAGGCCTGAATAAAAGGACTACATGACAAATGAAACTAAAAAGATTTATCATTTTTTGATGTACTGTTACTTCTATATATTTGGTTGTTCGTCCGTAACAGAATTGACAAGAAAAACTATGAACAGGTGATATTTTGATAAAATAGAGAAAATAATAAACTATCTGTATTTGTATAGCACTGAATATGTCAACTTTAAAGTGTTTTCAAGGTAATTCTTAAAGAATGGTTCTGTATGACAACCTTTAAAAAAAAAAAAAATTGAAATGCAAAATGTATCTCCAATTATAGAATCACCCACGTGTTCACCTTGGGAATTTTGCCTTTGTTGCCAAATATGATTAATTCTGTCATATTGTTTTTTAACTGAAGGAAGTTTCGGCACATCCAACTGTTAATTTTATCAATTCACTTGCTCAGAGAATCTATGGGGCTGTAGTCATTTGGTGATATATCTAGGAAAATCTGGGTGTTGTCTGCATAGCTATGGAATGCAATTTGGTTCTTTTTCATAATTTGGACTAGTGAGTGCATATACAGGTTGAACAGGAGCGGTGCAAGAATTGAGCCTTGTGGGACTCCACACGTCATGGATGTTCACTCAGATTTGTAGTTGCCTATGTTCACATAGTAACCCCTTGTGGCACGGTGGAGGGCAGGACCGGCGCGTGATTACGCACGCCCGGTCCCGTATTAGGCTAATCAAGCCACCAAGAGGGTTAAAGGCCGAACGCGGACGATGTGCGTGAGAGAGAGATCGTTCACGGACATGTCCATCGTCTTATGTGTTTGTATTTTGAGTTCCTCATTAAACCTATTATTTATATGTTAAGCCGGTTTCTCGCCTCTTCCTTGCCCGTGACCTTGAACTTCTTTACACCCCTCCCTTCTAGACATGACCTGAACCAGCTGAGGACCATCCAAGAGAGCCCTACTACGTTTTCCAATCTATCTAGGAGAATGTTGTGGTCAACAGTGTCAAAGGCAGCACTGAGATCTTGTACTACAAGCACTGATATTTTGCCTGAATCAGTGTTTAGATCAAGTATCCATATGAGCACTGTCTCTGTGCTGTGATGCTGTCAGAAACCAGAATGGAAATTGTTCAAGTACAGTAGCTATTTGAGTAGGCCTATTCCCAAGTAATTTGTAAAGTATTGCAATCGAAAAACACATATAGAACTTCATAATGCTAAATAAATGAATAAATAGATTAATCATATAAAAAGTGAATTTTTGACCAGATTGCATTGCCAAACTCAATTTAACATTAAATACGCAACAGGCCCTTGACAGACATTCACTAACCAAAGTTTTTTCTTTCAATTTAAGCATCAGGATACTGATGAGTTCTTTTTTTAATTCAAGCCTTTTGTTCTCTAATACAGAAGCACAGTGCTGCTAAAATTAATAAGTCAGAGAGCTAAAGAGTGGGGAATTTTATATGCTACCATGTCATTTTGAGGATAAAAGAAAAAATTATTGCTGCACTCTCAATGCTGACTTTCTGACTTCAATGCCTAACCTACTATTTTTAATAATGAACTCATTTTAACTCTAAGTTATCGCATATCTATAGACAGCAATGACACCAGTGCCGCCTTCTGCTGTTGTAGCCCATCCACCACAAGGTTTGACGTGTTCTGCAGTCTGAGATGCTAATCTTCTCACTTCAATTGTACAGAGGGATTATCTGAGTTACCGTAGCTTTTCTGTCAGCTTGAAACCTGTCTGGACATTCTCCGTTGACCTCTCTCATCAACATGGTGTTTCCTTTCGCAGAAATGTTAGCGCAGCATAGTTCTATTGGGAAGACTAGCAGCTGTACATAATCGCACCATTAGCTGGGTAATTCCTAGCCAGTCACATGTAAGTCATTGCTTTATAGGTCTGCTCACAATCTATTACTTTGCGGTTTCAGTGTGCTAACACGGCAACATAATTTTATAGCACTGTCTGACATCGAGTCAATTTTGCTCTCTGACTAGTTAACATCCAGCATGGACACGGACTTATTCACTGCTCCTTACCTCTTATCCAGTATCAGCAGTCCACGCAGCAACACACGTCTGCAAATTCCCGATTCTCAGTGGGATCGCGCCCTCTTGGAATCATAATAGACCTGTTCCGACCTCTCCAGGCTCGCCTTCCCTTTCCAATGACATCATCACTTAATCTCAACATCTGCCCACATCAAAGTTCAAACCCATGGGGAGTAAACAACCAGTACACCTGGATCTTCATCCATTTCTCATTCACTTAGGAGTTCTCCCTGAACCGAGCCACCGCATCCTCAATCGGTATGCCCGATGTGCGGAAGGAGTGCGCTACTCGCCAAGTCTGTCAAAATCATTGGCTCAGGCAGCAGCTGTTTTTCAAGTTCTTATCATATCCATCAAATGCATTCAGATTTAGTCATGGGTCTAGGCCTTCTGTTTCCATGCTGTCTGTTGATCAAATTAAGATCAATATTCAGGTATGTCATCCTGCATAGTGCTTATTGTACAGGGTCCCATCACTCCATTCAGTAAGATATCCCTGTTTAGTTGTTCGGCTTCGCTCTAAATCAAGTAGTGGGTGCTTTCCAAAACAATTTATCAGCCCTATGCCCTACTCACTAGGAAAGACACAGCTCATGATGTGGGCTCTCTGAGGAAGCATGGCATCACAGTTTAATATATCCTTCACTAAAGTCTTGTGAAAGGGTGATTGGTAAAATAAATGACTCCCTACCCGAGCGCCTCCAAGGGAGCATTAATGCCGATCCGTAAAACACAGCGTTTTCTTACTCTATACATACTTCCACGTTCTCATCAGAAGCACCACTATTGTGGCGCACCTCTGACACCTAGCGGTAGGCTCCACACCACATTCCCTTATTCATAAGATTATTTCATTACCAGCATAAAGCATATCACCATATGATCAGGTTATACAGGGGGTAATTCCTATTTCATGGCAAATCAAAAAAATTTTTACTCATTCAGCCATCATTAAAGTGCAGAAATTTGTATGGTATGTCTTCATAAATCATTCACTCATATTTGTTCAAACCACATTTCAATTTATGGGGATCTTCAAGCATTGGAGCTTTATCAGTGTTCCAAATTTCAAAGCTCATGAGTTTAACAGTCATGTCAGCCTAACTACATTACTTTTAAGTATCAAAGCATTTCGATATGATGCCATTCACTTCTGATGCGCATGGTCGGGGACGTTACATTTTAGCAGGTAAGTAGGTCTGGCAATCATTGGATAAATCCTGTGCCAAGTTGAGCTCATTAATATCTTGCTACTATTAAAGGAGACATATTATGCCCCTTTTACAAGATGTAATATAAGTCTCAGGTGTCTCCAGAATGCGTCTGTGAAGTTTCAGCTCAAAATACCCCACGGATCATTTATTTTACCATGTTATAAATGCCTCTTTTGGGTGGAATCAAAACATGCTGATTTCATGTGTGTCTCTTTAAATGCAAATGAGCTGCTGTTCCCCGCCCCCATTCCGGAAGAGGGCTGTGCCATTACAGCTGGTGCATCAGACACTACAGCAACAACATATCAGAACCAATATGACTGACAGCGTAAATACCAGAGTTCAGCCATATATGTATGAATATATATGTATATCTGGTCTCCGTGAATACAGTCAGAGACAATGGTAACTTTAGCTGCATTAGCCATGGAATCGGTGAACAAGCACATTCGGAAAGACGATTTGCAAACATTCACAAAATATAAAGTGTGATACTTACATCTTCAGGATGTAAAGCAGGAACACGAACAGTTGGTACTGATCCATGCATGAGAATCACATTTTTGGAAGATCCTGATTTACAGTATCTCACAAAAGTGAGTACACCCCTCACATTTTTGAAAATATTAGATTATATCTTTTCATGTCACAACGCTGAAGAAATGACACTTTGCTACAATGTAAAGTAGTGAGTGTACATCTTGTATAACAATGTAAATTTGCTGTCCCCTCAAAATAATTCAAGACACAGCCATTAATGTCTAAACTGCTGGCAACAAAAGTGAGTACATCCCAGTCCTCCTCGAACCATCATGTCCCTTATGAGACGTCTGACATGGCAGAGCATTTCCTGCAACGTTGTAATCTCAGCCAGACACATTCCTGGGCTTTTAAATGTAATCTCTGACTCCCTCACTTGTTTTGCCTCCAGGAGTTTCACTGACCAAGCCCCTCCTTAATACCCCATTTAAATTCCACTCCAGCTCCCATGCAGAAAGGACTTGCCCGGTCCACACTTCCTACTAGACCTGGGTCCACTATTCCTCCTCCTGCCAATCACACAGTACTCTATTTTACGTTCTGATCTCCCAGTGTGCATGTTCATTTCCTTTTGCTTTCACACTAGACATTTCAAATTTCCTGCCCTATTCATCATTCCATCCCTAACCCCATGTAGCGCCACTGGTTAAAACATTATGGTCTCTCCCTTCATATCTTCTCGAGGTATTTTTTTTTGCATCAGAGCAGCTTCTACTGGCGCTCTTTGAGGTATACTGGAATCCACTGTCAAGATGCTCGGCCGCTGGTCTTCTTAATCCTACCTGAAATATAGTCTACCTAATCCAAATCATCAAACAAGTTCAACCACCACCAGATGGGGAGATCAGCCATAAATTGCCATGACTATCTGGTGGTGGTTGGTGGCTCTATCCCAGCACATCCTTCCCTACACAATGATTTAATTTAAGCACGGCCACTGTTTGCAAGGATAGTGCATAACTATGTCTACCCTCCTCATCAGGGCTTCCATAATCTCAAGCATGGTTCCTTTGCAAAGGTATTGCAAGGCCACTGTTTCCATAATCTCCTTGTCTATGCTGCCACTGTAATTTTCCTGGAAAGCCATGTTTTCCCTCTAATTCTTCAGCCCCACCAGATTTCTGTGGTCTCCAGTCTAACGATGGTTATATCAACCCGTTCTACAAATGTGTCTATATGTAGTGTTTGAGTCTTTCCCTCACAATTTCTAAAAGGCAAAAAGGAATGGACTTACCACAGCAGCTGGAGACAGAAAGGGGAAAAGGAGGAGTTTAAACTATGTCCTGTGTGGAATGGAACTGAATGCCGCGCTTCGAAAGACGTCACTCGCCTGGGGTTGGTCACCACTTTGTAAAACCGCCACTGTTTCTATGTTTCCGGATATTTTCACTCTACTCATTCCGTACCTATCCGGTTGCTCCAAGTTTCCTATCCTCCAAGCAGACCCTAGCATGATTCTGCCTCTGCAAGGGGCAATGTAAGATGGGCAGAAGTGTCACAGATGAAAGAAAAAGCACACCAGCTCAGCTCGTTTACACTATCCTCCCTACAGTATTACATTAACTTGTAAACTAATGAAACAAGGATTTACTTTGAATTCTGATTTTCAGAGTTGAGGAAATGTAATTTAAAGAATCATGGCAGAAGCATATTAGTTTTGGTCATTATTCAGTTTTACCTGTGAATTTTCACTATGCAGTTCGGTTGTAGGCCTTTTGTGTACAATGAAGTTTGCCATAAACATGCTTGTGCAACAAAACAATTAATCACAATTCAACATCATTATATATGGCCAAACGAGAATAATAAAAGGGACAGAATAAGCATCAATTATACATCTTTAAAGGAATTAATGGGAAAGAGGAGGCGAGAACCGGCTTGACAATATAAATAATATTTAATTAGATAAAAAGACATAAACACATGCATATGTCGGACAGCTGCCCGTAAATGCTCTCTCACTCTCTCTGTCACACCACCATCCAAAGTCGGCCTTTATCCCTCTCTGAGGCTTGATTAGCCTGATAAGGGACCAGGTGTGTAGTATCACGACCCGGCCCCACCCTCCGCCCTGTCACAACATCTACTACATGGTTTTAGGTGTACTGGTGCTTTAAAAAGCTTGCTGTCTTTGGCAGTAAATAAAATTAACAAAATGTATATTTCCAAACAGGTCCATTCTTTCCAAAATCACTTGTATGCACATCATAATCATGATTTCCATCCTCGTAAGTAAATACTTCCCAGGATGACTTGACAGCTGCATAAAGTCAAATGTGCCTGTGATGCCCAAAAAAGGCTGTCTAGGTAGGAAACTCACAAGGTTTTAAGAGACAGCCACGGTCAAACTCTCATGAAAGCCAATCAAGCATGTTCATTTGTTAGTCAGCTACTTCTTTTTGATTTGATTTGTGACAATAAAGTGATTTGATTTGATTCTTAAATTGCAAGCACAAAGAGGTTGTGTGCTGAGTATGTGTGTGTGAGTTCAAATGTGCCCACAAGGATATTAAAATGGAAATCATGTATATTGTAGACTTGCCAGTGGTCCACTGGAGGAAAATCTCATCATTTACCTACCCTAATGCCAACTAATATGTGTTTGACTTTCTTCAGAAGAACACAAACAAATATTTTTAGAAGAATGTCTCAGCTCTAGATCCATACAATGCAAGTGAATAATGTCCAAAGATTTGAAGCTCTAAAAAAAGCTAATAAAGGCAGCATAAAATTAATCCATATGACTCCAGTGGTTTAATCTATGGGTGCTTCTCAAATGGAAGGCTGCAGCCTAGTAAAGCTGTGTCCTTCTTAGACCAGTCCTTCAGAGGCTGTAGGCTAGACTTCTAAGCATTCAGCACTAGATTGAGACAGCCTAGTAAGTGTGCATGGCGAACCATAAGCTTAGAACCATATTTTACTTTGATACCCCAGTAATGATATTTTACTGTTTAGAAAAACTGAATGATTCAGAAAATTAGAAATATGTCTTTACTCCCTAAATTATTTTAGCAAAAAATTTTATTCACAAAGCTAGAGTTACTCAAAAAAGCCTTTATACAATACATTTTGCAACATTGATCTTAGAATTTCAATTTAAACCCTTTCAAATATGAAAAAAAACTGAACCCTAGACTTGTAAAAACTATACAACTTTTAAAGCTTTTCAAATGTATGTAATTGCCCCTTTATTTATTTATTATATTATTTTGTGCTTTGTATCTTCTAATTTGTTATATTGGCTAAACTACGTGCATTTAATTTTTTTTATTTTTCGACAATGTCATTGCTGCAAATACAAATAAAAACTTGAAGAGAGAGAAAAAGTAAGCTGCGTCGTAAAGATTTCTGCATTCGCGATCATTTTCCTCCCTATTTAAAAATAATTTGGGACATGTGCAAAGGATTGTGGGTGATTGAAGTCTGCAAAGTATACACCCGATGCATCCTCCAAAATATGGCCTTTGACGGTGCTTGAATGACGTGGCAGCCGAAAAATCCAGCCTAACAAAGTTGCAGCCTTCTGAGTGAGAAGCATCAATGTCTTCTGAAGTGATCTAAATGTTTTTGGGTGAGAACAGACCAAAATATAACTCCTTTTTCACAATAAATCTTGACATCAGCAGTGTCCTTGGCGATCATGATTTCAAGCTAGATTACACAAAACTATGAGGAGTTACAATTTGGTCTGTTCTCACCCAAAGACTCAAACACTACATATAGACACATTTGTAGAACGGGTCGATATAACCATCGTTAGACTGGAGACCACAGAAATCTGGTGGGGCTGAAGAATTAGAGGGAAAACATGGCTTTCCAGGAAAATTACAGCAGCAGCATAGATAAGGAGATTATGGAAACAGTGGCCTTGCAATTAAAAGACCTCCTTGTTCGTCTAACCGACAATGGAGTAGATTTCAACTGTGACAATAACTAAATAATATCCTGGTATTCTGCCAAGGGCCAAAAATTGGAATCTAAAAGTAAATACAAAAAGATTCCATTGCTATTTTATTCCCACTTCGTCGCAATGACCTAAAAACCATAATGATAACTGTAATGAGCATTAAAGAAATTGAAAGATCGCAATCAGAAGTGTTAATAACCCTAAGAGCACAGGTAAATGCATTAGCATATGAGAAACAAAATTGGGCAAGACAGAGCAAGGTGATGGCGAAAAAAAATTGACCAGCTCTAAAAGAAACTCCAAACAAACAATAATTACATATCTGCTCTTGAAGATTGCTGCAATAATGCATGATTCCCAGTAGCTGCAGTCAAGTAAGCAGCACTGAATGAAGCATTGATTTAGAAGGTCAAAATTATAGTGATGATGATGATGCAGCCGCGCTAGAGTGCGGACCACAGAGAGAATCTCGTAACAGAGCTCCCGTTCAAAGGTTTCACAGGCCGAGTCAGCGAAGCCCAAAAAGGACTAGTACAAAAACTTGCACCAAAAAAGTCCGTTAAATTCACTGAATGCAAATGACAAAATTACTACAATCAGCCGCCCACTGACATGTGAGGAATGCTCTAGACATAAACATGTCATAGGGATGATGCCAAGAAGGGGCCCATTTCAACCATACTGGAATACACTGATGTTACAAGCCACAGTGTATAAATTGGAAATCAGAGTCGTATGGTAAATAGCACTCCTCACAATCCCTAAAGAGCTCAAACCAAAATTAACCCCTGAAATGAAATCTGGAACTATACTAAACAAAATTAATAACAAAACTGACGAAATGGTCTGCATTTATATAGCGCCTTTTTAACCTTAACGGTATTCAACGCACTTTACACTGTGACACATTCACTCATTCATACACACATTCATACACCAATAGCGGCAGAGCCACCATGCAAGGCACTAGCCTGCCATTGGAAGCAACTTGGAGTTCAGTGTCTTGCCCAAGGACACTTCGGCATGTGGAGTCATGTGGGCTGGGATATATCCAACAGAAAATATCTATGCGTGACTAAGACAAGCATTACTAGATATGAGGGGGCCAACCCATGCTGATTGGGACAAAATCTTAGAAATCAAACAAGCAAGTAATGAATCATTCGAAGCGTACGCTGAACGTTTATGGGTAATGTATAAGGAGCACTCAGGTCTAGAAAATGCAAGCCGTGACCATGATGTGTTATGATGACAACTCCTAAGAAATAATTCCGGCACCCCAATACAGAAGGCTTTGTTGAATGGTATAGATCCTCCTGAAAACATCTTTAGAGCATTAGTAGATTGGGGAGAATAGATGGAAGTCTAAACCCTGTACCATCGCATCGGCACACTGAATAATAGAAGGCAAAAGCAAGGACAAGTTAAACTCAAAACAACAAAATAAAATGTACTGTCATTACTATAAGAAACCCAATCATATAATGAGAGACTGCCGTGAAAGGGAAAGGGAACAACAAATACACGAACAAACAACGCACTCTAGTAATGACGCTGAACTGTTCTAAAACTTCATCACCAAGCTTAAAAACAAACAACCCAAATAGCGAAACAGAAAAATACAGTTTCCAATAGGGGCTCCATAGCGGTAGGGAGCAGAAACAAGAGCAGAAACCAAATCAAAATAAGGGCTAATATAGGAGGCCGATTAGCCAACGTACTTATTTGATACCAGTGCAACATGCTCCTGCACAGACATCGCGCTTCGCCTAACCAACGAAACAATTCAAATCAAAGGCACCGGTGACACGCTAATGATAGCAACACAAACAAAACCAACTCGACTCGATTTAGGTGTGGTAGTACTAGGAGAGTCCTTCTGGTATCTACCAAATAACAGCGAGGATGGACATCATGAAAAAACTTGGCTTTATAATTCATTGCTTCAAAAAAATACATTTAATTACAAACAAACAAAACAGTAAAAAAGTGTTTACCACACAACAAAGCCAGCATCATGTCCATCTCCACTACAGACCCCATACAACAAATCATTCAAAAACACAGCAGCATTTGGGATAATCATGAACATGATTGTGGCCTCATCGACTTTGTTGTGTGCATAAAAGGGGAACCCCCTCCTCCGCAAAAACAATACCATATCAAACCAGAGGCAGATTCTGCCATTCATGAAATAGTGAAACAACTTGAAGCCGGTGGGGGGGGGCTTCAAGTTGTTTCACTATTTCATGAATCAATTACCAACATCTAAACAAGGTATTGCCCAAGGCAACAGCCATAGTGGCAAACCCGTCAACTTTGCTTTCCCAAATTTCAAAAAAAGCATCATGGTTTACTGTACTTGAAATTTAAAATGGCTTTTGGTCAATTAAAATTAGACGCAAAGATCAGTGGAAATTAGCCTTTACTGTCAACCAAATACAGTACACCTGGGAACGAATGCCACAGGGCCTCCACAACAGTCCTGCCATTTGTCACGGCGGTGGAAGACACACTCAACCCGCTATTAGGTGCAGGCAATGTACTATGTCAACAACATACTTATTTCAACAGTGGAATCAACTGATGAACATTTGAAACTTGTTGACGAGGTGTTGTTGACGCTTGGTAAAACCGGCTTTAAACTGAACAAAAAGAAAGCTCAAATCGCACAGAGTGAAGTGCATTATTTGGGTTACACAATCACACAAAGCCATCACGTGTTAACAGACGATAGGCGGAAATGCATAGCTGAACTACATCGACCACACACACACAGAATGCATTACAAAAAGTTCTAGGAACAGCAAACTATTTAAGAGATTTTATCCCTGATTTCGCAAACACCACCGCATCGTTGTACTCGCTCTTTAAAAGGAAAATCAAAACTTTCAAACATTCTTGATTGGACAGAAGAACATAAACAAGCCTTTACGAGCCTGAAACAAAACTTGCGCGCCGCGCCCGCCCTGGGTTTCCCCAACCCATAAAAATAATTCCATATGCAAGTAGACACTCGTGAAAATACACTAAGTGGAGTGCTAGCTCAAGATCATGAGGGGAAATTGCGTCCGATTGCCTACTACTGCCAAAAGAAATCCCCTGTCTAACAGGGATTTGATCCATGCACACAGCATGTGCTGGCGGTTCAACGGATGCTAATCACAACAGAACCTATTGTGGGTTTTCAACCTGTTGTTGTACATCCAATGCACACACCAGTACAAATGCAGGCCAAATCAAAGGAGTATCATCACAACGATTAGCTAGATGTGCTAGATGGTTAGCAGATATACAAGCATGTGATGTTACTATGGTTAACATCCAAATGTTACCGTACCTATTGGGGGATATTGAGAGTCACGCACACACATGGAAAGCAAAACCAGAAACACAGGGTCTGGTTCATGACCAAAAACTCCCGAACCAAACTCAAGTGTACATTGATGGCTCCCAGTACTGGCAAGATGGTCAGTTCCACACAGGATGTGCAGTGTGGACCCCCAATCCTCCCGATTCAGATGCTGACCAACTATTAATCAAATTACCCGTAAACATGTCCGTGCAAGAAGCAGAACTCATTGCTTTGCTTGAAGCTATCAGAACACATCGTGATAAGCTGTGTATGTTTACTGATAGCCGATATGCATTCAGTGTAGTGCAGAATTTCATGGCTCAGTAGCAATTACACAAGTTTCTTACATCCACCAGAACACCTATAAAACATTTCAATATAGTCACCTCAATCTGGCAAGTGATCAAAGCACATGGTTCCCCAATCTTGGTCGTTAATGCACACATCAACAAAAACCCAGACGAGCATGAACAAAATAACAACATTGTTGACAAACTGGCCAAACTAGCAGCCATAAAAGGGGATGAATGGCAGGCCGACACACTAATTGCACCAGCTGTGAGTGCGGTTCAGACCACTCCAATTGACCTAAAACAGTATCAACAGGAACTATGGATCTCTGATGGAAAGCTTGCACCACAATTAAAGAAAAATCAATTAGTCAATGTCACATAGGGCATGATTTTAAGGGATGGAAATCCTTCCACAGGCCCTCCAGATACCAGCGATAAAGCTATACCATGATTATGTGCACGTATCAGCTCCCAAAACACAATACCTGATACAAAATTATTTCTGGTGGCCAGGAATGGCATCAGACATTGAAAGATGGTGTGATGCATGCATCTTATGTGCCACCATCAACCAAGGTAGAGCTGACACGATAGCGCATCCGCTGCCATGCTGAAGCTGCCCGGGATGTGAGTGGCACGTAGCTTGAGTCGCTGCTGGCTCCAAAGGAGGAGACGGCGGGCGAGTTGTGACATGTGAAGGGAGCGTTCGCCACCTTGGCGATTTATGTATGCTACTGTCGTGGTGCTGTCTGATCAGATCAAGATGTGCTTGCCCCGAACAAGTGGGTGAAATCTCTGAAGGGCAAGAAGTACAGCCAACAACTCTAGGCAATTGATGTGCCAGCACAGAGGGGGCCTTTTCCAACGGAAACAGTCGTGGGTTTTGGGAGGTCCGCGTCCGATGTGCCAGGACTGTTGAGGTGTGACGTGAGAATGGCATTTGCAGGCCAGGTGACCCAGAGAAAGAGGAAATTTACCTTTATTGAGAATGTGGGTACCACAACCCGAAGGGGGTGCGGCAAAGAAAACAAACTGAACTGAAGATTCTCCTCCCGGCCCTCCAACGGGGGACGGAGTTGTCTGCTTCAGATGGGTCGTCCATCTCAGGAACGCTTGAATGCAGGACCCCTTCCGGGTCCTGGAGTGTGTTCGTGAGACGGGGGCGTACGCTTCCTGCTGGGCACTCGACGCTGGGGCGGAGCTGCATGTTTTCTGGAAGCCGCAGGAGGACGCCCTCAGCGGTCAGACAAAGAATGGCCCATGCTGGTGGCACGTGCCATTCTGACACAGTCCAGGTGTCACATACTCAGCGATGTGCCGTCAGTGAAATGAATTCCTTCACTTATGGAGGACTGACCTGTCCTGCTAATCACTCCTTTTGCTTGGAGGTAACAGAGGAATATTCTATAGGTCAGATCAACATCCTAGGGAAGATACCACTGGACACAAATTTCCCTTTGGTGGGATGACATGTTCTACGAGCACAGCACACAAGCTGTGGTGGACAAAATGGACTTGCCACAAGGAATCATCTTGCAGATGGAATATCACCTCACCAAGGTACAGATAGAGACAAACCTGGTCAAAAAGACTGCACAAATCCTTTCCAGTTCATCTACATGCTCAGCACCTTACACTGCTGCATGGAAATAAGTGCTCACAGGAGCTGCTGTTGTGCTGGAGTAAGGGGGTAACCTCCCACCACCCGTGCAGGTTTGCCTCACCCTGGACTCAACCTTATGCCACCTCCAGATGCAAGTCATAAATGTTGGGAAAGGCTGGGTAATAAGTCGGGCACGTTGGAGGAGGTGGTCAGGGAGGTTTGAAAAGATCTCGAGGGAGGAGGAAAAGATTTCTTCCTGCGATGGCGCCTGGGGGTGGATGATTCCAAGCGAACAGCTTGGCGAACATGATTCACGACAGGATGTTGAGAAACAGCATTGGGAGAAGGAGAGATGATCCCGAACTCATTGAGCTGTTGTGGAGAGTCAGGGACAGTTAAAAATTCCTCATTGGAGGTGAAGAATTCGAGGGACATCTTCAGGTAAGGGCGGGGCACAATGCCGGAAAAATCGTCGCCACCATGAAGGTAAGCATCTGTTTATATATGCTTACTCTGGCGATGAGATTGGTCAGATTAAATGAACATGCTCTAACTTTTTTATGAACAGGGACTAAAAACAGTTCAAGGAACAAAAACAGAAAACAAACAAAATCATTTACAGAATGTAACTGAAAACTGGAACAAAGTGATTTTCAGTTGTTCCAGATTTAACATTTTATTTTTAAATTCTGGTAACCTGATAATTTTGTTCCGATCATTTATTTATTTATTTTTTCATGAAACTAAAGGTCAAAGGGTTTATCACAGTAAATTTTAGGAACTTCACTTCATGCTGCCCGAAAAAACATTTGAAAGCCATTTTTGATCCTGAAGGAAACTGCTGCATCACACATTTCTTTGCCTAATTGCCCATTGTGAATGTTGTATTCTCTGAATGAAGACCTTTTTAACAACTATGCATAATTACTACATGCACGGTTAATCCAGATACAAGGAAAACATTATTAAAGGGAAAAAGTACATTTCTTAGTTGTGTCCATGTCTTCACTGAATTATTGTTAGATATGATGCATTAATACAGATTTGATTCTGCAGGGTTTTGAGCATATCAGTAATTAAAATTATACTTTATTGTTAATAAACCACTTGTTATGATTTCTATGCTTGTTAATCTCAGAATATTGTCATTTTACCAAGAACGTTATTAACAGTTCTTTTATTTTGTTCTAACCGGCAAACTTTTGGAAAGGAGGTTGAGGAACTGTGGTGGCAGTTATATGTGCTCATCTCATACAATCATTCCAATGTGACTTAAAGGTTCACTGAGTAACTTTTGTCTTTGTGTCATCTTGGACTTTCACCGACACCTAGTGGCTTGGATGCAGCATAATTTAAAATCAATGGTTTTCAGTTTCAGATGCCATTGTAGAAATGTAGTATTCACAGTCAGCCATGATTACTTTAATCAATGAGTGAAAGAGTCAAATAATAGGACGGTTACTGAGATTAAGTGAGTAGTATTTGGCCCCATGTGCGGACCCTCTCCATGTAGAATAAAACAGCTTTTATAAGGTTACTAATATGAATGGAGTCTTCATTTTATTGTGTGTGTCCAGATTTCTTAAATACATTGCAAAATTACTATTCATGTCTCTAAGATTTAAAAAAAAACAATTATGAGGAAAATTAATGAGTGCACCTTTAAATGCACTGCTGGAACAAATGCAAACACTTTTTAGTTGATATAAACACGCCATTTTGCATGCCTTCCACATCATAGGGATAAGTAATAGCGAAATGAGAAATTATAACCATTCTAAAAATGATTATAAAAATTACATTTAGGCTAGACATAAATCAAGGGAGCGCCATAGTAAATTTGGACGAGAATGGGGCTGTGGGGCTGTGGCATATTCTTGTGTAATTTCAAAAAGTTTTTGTGCATTTTTAATTTTCATCATTTGAAGGGCCTTTGTGTAAGAAAGAAACGCATTGTGAGATACAGAAAACCTGGGTTTTACTTTCAAATATTTAGATTTGTGTATAAGAAATTTCCCAAAAATAAGGATGTCATTAACCAGAAAATCATCTTTGTTGCTGTTCATAACAAGTCCAACTCGCAGCAGAACTCTGTCTACAGCAATGTTTTCCACACGGGTCGATATAATTGAGTAAATCTTTCCGGTCCTGTGGATGCTTGCTTTCGTCCTGCAGCTAATGCACTAAGTCTGTGTACTTGTAAAGGAAAAATTAATTTACTTTTTCTCATATATTTTCCTTTTTGTCTTAGGTAAGTACACTGCTTACTTATTTGCAAAATAATATCACTGGTATTGTTGTGGTATATGCTGCAAACTGATGAAGTGTGGGCCGTTCTATAAGGTTAAATTAGCTAGCTTTGCTTAACATTATGAATGTGAATGATACTCTAAATGACCAAAATCTGATATTAGTTGCTTTTTATTATTTATTTATTTATTTATTTATTTGAGTTACTCTTAATGAGTAAGCTACTTGTTATTTCTTTCACTAGTTGTCCTTCCAAAACAAACAGCTTTTGTTGTGTATTACAGTATGTATATGCACACATTATGTTGATGTATAATTTTAGGGCTATGTATTACCAACAACGATACGATAAGCATAACGTTACAGAGGCCATGATACAATACGTAAAGGAACACTTGTTCATTTTGAACTGAATTTCTCCTGATCATAACTCGGCGGTTAAGGGTCGGGGATTCAAGCTCCAACACCTTCAAGATGCCACTGTTGGGCCCTTAAGCAATGCCTTTGACCTTATCTGATCCAGGGGCGCCGTATCATGGCTGGCCCTGCACTCTGATCACAACAAAGAAATTTCACTGTATATTATATATATATATATATATATATATATATATATATATATATATATATATATATATAATAAACTGTATAACAGTTTCGGCATAAATAAAAAAAAATCTATAATTTTGCCCCATTCAAAACACAATAAGTTCCATAAAGTTAGTAGCAAAATAAATAATTGTTACTAAAAAAGCAAATTACTTTTATTGGCCTTTCTACTTTTAAAGTGTTATGGTGCTCCCCTTACAATAGTTTAAAGGATTCTGGCTCAAAATGAAATCCTGTTTTTAAAGTGTTCAACCGGTAAGGCAAAAGATAAACAACTTGAGTTTTAACACGTCAAACACAACTCATTTCTACACATTGTCCTTGTTCTAATGAAGAGTTGTATAATAATCATAACATGAAACTGTAATTAGTACATTTAATATTTCTCAAATAGCCCATATTTTAGGCCTTATTCATAAATACGCAGGAAGAGTGGATTTTAGGCAATGCAAAATATGCTAAAATCAAGTGAAAAGACATATTGGCCTTCATTTGCATTTTTGTAATGTAGTTAGTCTAACTCACCCTTGCATTTGTGATTTACAAGGCCTCCATTGTAGATCTTTGGCATTTTACGCACCTTGGTTGAGAGCAGGGTACGAAACAACCTTTTTTTTAACCCAGTTTTACCAGTCACCTTTTTCCGATTCATATATACGGAATATAGGCTATTCAATATCCATGCACAGTAGAATGTGAACTGTTGGATTTTAAGTGATTTAATTTCAAAGCACACCCTGAGATTTCCGGGGATCATTTATACCACTCACATAAAAAACAAAACTGTTTGCAGGCCACTGACAAAGGAAACACATCATATGCATGTTCTGTGAGAAGTGCTCATGCTGCGATCATGAGCGGCAGAGCACCACTGAACATCTCCACAAACAGCAAATCAAACCACTTTTTTTTTTTTTATCTGGTGACAAATCTGCAAGAATTTGCTTTAATGACTTAATGTTGTTTCCTCTTTCTTGTCTAACCAGATTTTGTCATTTGAAGATGACAGACCGTTATAACATCCACAGTCAGCTGGAGCATCTGCAGTCCAAGTACATCGGCAAGGGCCACGCAGACACCAGCAAATGGGAATGGCTGGTTAACCAGCACAGAGACTCTTATTGCTCCTACATGGGCCATTTCGACCTGCTTAATTACTTTGCCATTGCCGAGAATGAGAGCAAGGCTCGGGCCATGTGGCCCGCCCGCTGACAAACCTGAAGATGCTTAGGGATTGCCCTCCTGGACTGAGTTCCTACAGTTTGATGTTTTATAAAGCTGTGCTCTAGATGCTTAAAGAGATCATATTTAGAGAGGCCCTGGACACATGGGTGATGTGGGTGCTCTTTTAATCCTCTTGTTTGAGGATCAATAAGGATCAATGCATTTTTTGGGATATTGTATTGGTTGTTTGACCACAAGTGTGTTTGAAGAAAATAAAGATGAAAATGTATACCCCTCAAAGACATTGATTTTATTGATAGTTTATAATGTATGATTATTGCTTTCATATAGGACCAGAGGTCTGTGGAGATAAAGTCTACCCAAAAATAAAATACCCTCCTGTTGTTCCAAAAAACTTTGTATTCTGTAGAACAAAATTGATGTTGGGCAGAATGTTAGTCTCAGTCAACGTTCACTTACATTGTATGGAGGGTGAAAAAAAGGTGCAACGAAAGTGAATGGTTACTGAGGCTATCATTATGCCTAGCATCCCCTTTTGTGTTCCTCTGAATAAAAAGTCATACTTGTTGGAACAACATGAGTGGGAATAAATAATCTAGTTTAGTAGAGTGTTAGTAAATACTCTTAATGAAAGTTATTTGTATTACCAAGAAAAGTCATTTATGTGCGGCTTGGGTAGAAAATCATCTTAGACATTTTTAAACACCACTATCAAACATAGTGGCTACTGTAATTGGTGGAGTTCTAATGTAAGCAGTGCATTAAAATCACCATGAGAGCAGTCAGAAGTAAGAATTTTGAATCTAGACCAACAGTTGAAAAGTTAGAAGCAAAAGAATATTTTTGGGTTTTTTTTTTTTTGTTCTGGTGGTCATACTAAAGAGTTTGGCCAGGAGACCCAGACCTGATATAGGGGCTATTTTACGCTTCATAGTGCTGCCCTTAACTTCCCATTGGGGAGAAAAAGGAAGAACAAAAACACAATACAAAGATATCAGTGCAACAGAAATTGTAAGCTGTCAAACCTACCCATCAACCCACAACCTTTGGAAGTGTAGTCCAGAATTTAACACACAGAGGCACTCAGTTGACAAATTCCATAAATGGGAAAGAGAAATTGTAAGGTTAGAGTCAGCACAGAAATGTGTTTGTTATCTTTTGAATTATAGGTGGTGCTATCTCCAAACCATTTGGTTACATTTAGGACATTGTGTTGCTAATACATACCAATTTTCTTTGAAATGTGATAAAGCGTTCTAAAGATACATAACTTTTTCATAAAATCCAAAATATTGGAGAGGCAACATGATAAATGTTGTAAAAACTGGTATCTTTGAAATCAATGACTCACAGAATACATGGACACCAAGCATATGATTAGGGCATATGGTTCAAAAGTTATGGGCAAAAATATAAATTGTTTGGATTTCTTGAGCAATAGATGGTGTCACCAATTATTGCATGGACCCTCAGATTATGGTCCTGATGAAGCATACCAAGCCTGTATGAGTAACTGTTTTCAGAAATGCAAGAGCATCTCATTATAACAAGGAATAGGGTGACACCATTATTCTGTACAAGCCACTTTAATCGTGTACTGTTCTTTCAATATCTACAACAGCAATACAGAAGTCTTCTAGAATGATTTGTTGCTACAACTGATCCATGACTGTGTGAATAAGAGTAAGTCCAACACAAAAACATATATGTCACTATCAAACAATGCACACTGATACACAATACATGGCATGTCCTGTGCGTCAATGGGAAAACAGTTTATTAGCAAAGCAGACCCGTTTTGCTGACTTGCACACAAAGAATTCCTGGATAGTATCCAGTCTTCACAATAATAAGCTGACAAAAATGACATGTTAACACAATCAGTTTAGTTATTATATTGATATGCTTAACATATTATAATAACAACTATAAGACCACTACAGGATATTTTCCAAAAAGTTTGATAAATTAAAATTGCTTTATTTAATGCACGTACGCCATTTACAATAAAACTAGCTTATTTTACAGTTGCTTTTCAAAAATGTATTTTAGTTCATGCCTTTCAACATGAAGTAGCCAATGTAATTAAATTTATGCTCATAATTATTCAACATCTACATTATAAAATGTTCTGAGTAACTGTGCATGACTTTGCAGAATCGTGCAAAATAAATTCTAAAATCCAACAGTAATCTCATAAATGTTGATTTTACATTTGAGGATACTGCTCCGTATAAAAGCTGTACAATTTTAATGACATTTATTCTCAATCAAAGGCAAAAGATCATAATCAAAGTGGCTTAAAAGCAGAGAATTCCATAAAAGGAATTATTAATTTTTTTTTTACTATAGTGCTCATCATTTGTTTTTCGATGCACCATGAAATGCTGCCATATATATATATATACATATACATATTTATACACATATACATATTATATATACATATATATATATATATATATATATATATATATATATATATATATATATATATATATATATATACACATATACATACATATATACATATATATATATATATATATATATATATACATATTATATATATATATACATATACATAATATATATATATATATACATATTATATATATACACACATATATATATATATATATATATATATACACATACACATGAAATCCTGAACTATATTGAACTTTAAATATGAATAAATTGCTCACTATGCAATGTAATGGATGTGTGAGAGTTTTAAAAGTGCTGATATACGAATATATAATTACACATTTTAAAAATGACTTCTTAATGGTGCTACCTTGATTAAATAAAGGGTTACATGTATATAAATGTGATCTAAAATTGCTTAATAGTGAGACTGATTTATAATTTGTAAACTAGTGTGCTTGAAGTTGTCAACCCGGATCAGGGGCGGACTGGCGCCCATACGGCAGGCCCACCGGGAAACCGCACCTGACCAAGATCAAACTCACTAAATCATTTAAAGTGGCAAATAGTTAAAAGTGTTTTCATCCTTTGGATGTGTTGTTATTCGAAAGAAATCAAACCAATGTGCAATATACTGTATGTATTCACATAAATCATACATAGTCTGTACAACTGATTTGAAATAATTTAAAACAGTTTCCCTAATTTCTAACTATATAAACAAATAAAATAGAAAAACTCTTTGACACAAGACCAGGTAATTATATCAAGCACCAAAATGTGTAGCAATACAATAATGACACATTTCATCATGTCCTAAAATCTGCCTTTTCGTAAATAAGGAGCTCTTACAAATTTTGAGAGTAAAACTATTGTTGAACTAAATTACCCTACTTGCAACCACTTGCGTATGGCTAGGCACAATAAAATCCTCCAATTTGTTTTTGAGAAAATCTAAAATCAGTAAGACAATAGCTATAAATTTGGGAAAACTCTGATAACATTTAAGGGGAATGAAAAAAAGGATATTTAACTGGTGCTGTAAATAAACATGGATTATGACAAACATAATTATAGTCCTTTCCTGAACAGTAGTTACAGATATGTTACAACATGACCATGTATATCAAGTAATCAGACATTTAAACAAAAAACACTGTCAAGGCACAACATACATCTGATTACATTCTAATATATTGAGGACGTTAATAATCTGGATACAGATGAATAATGGCAGTAATAATCCTGGACCTTGAGATGTCCAAATGGACCTCAATATCCATTTAATGTACACAGATGGCAAGAACCATGTACGTATGTCTTATAAAATCTCACATGCATGGATATTCATAGATACGGTATTACTGTACTCTGCACTGGAATACTGCAAGAAAAAGGTAGTATATACAAAAAAACTAAAATAAATCCTCCAGGCTGCTGTTTGCACGCAGCAACAATGCAGGAATGAGCCACTGCATGTGCAAGTTTTACCTTGAAAGAATATCAGGGACACTTGTCCTTAGTGTGTGTAAAAAATCCAAATAAAAGATATGAAAAAACTGGTCGGAACCACTGCATTGCTTTATCTTGTCTGAAGGTCCCTCTCTTTCCCTCTCTGTTTTCAGCTTGCAATGGCATTCGAGGCCAATCTTTAGCCATGCCCAATCCCCCCCCCCAGTGGCTGAACGCAATAACCAAATACAGGGCAGCCAGCAGGGAGCACAACAAGTGCCAGATAAACGCCGGCTGCCGCAGGGAGTCAGTCTGTTAGCCTCTCAGCAGGGAGCATGGCGTAGGGACAGGAAGAGAGAGCCTCGAGTTAGCGGCCTTCCAGCACCCCCACCACCAGGCATCGCCTCAGGGCCGATGAAACCTGCCAAAACAGAGAGAGCAGAAGCTATTTTTGGACCGATTCCAGCAGACAGAACAAAAAACAGATCTGAGCAATGTTTACGGGAAACGAGGCATCTATGTGTGGGGGGAAAGAAGCAGATACGGTCTTATCATCATTAGCATTACAAGTGTATCAACCGGGCGAGGTACTTGTCAAACCAAGATTCCGGCCAAATACATAACAGGTGTCTAACCAATGCATTAAAAAACACTTTGTTGTAATTTTAACTAGTCCATCCATTTCCACCAGTTTTACCCATATCATAGCAAACTTGATAGGCAGACATATCTTATACTGTAGAGCAGGCCAATTCAATTGGTGGCCGGCAGGCCAAATCCGGCCCGTTTAAAATTTTCACTGGCCTGCGTGAGGTTGTCAGTTGTCTGGGCTGTTCACACCAAATGCATTTTGTGTATGTTCACGCTGTTTTACAATTGTTTTCCTATGTAAACTTGCCCTAGACGGACGCTGCGCTATGTCACGATGCTTTTACAGTGTATCTTCGCATTTTTTTAGACTCTTTTTAGAGGTTGAGCTACAAATAATCATTATACTTAATTTTGAGGCAATAAGAAGATTAAAAAACAAATCATGGACAACTGATAAACGTGAATTCGGAGCAACAGAAAAGTTATATTCATTAATTTGGCCAAGAAAACATTCTATTTGAAAAGTCAGAAGTTAAAATCATTGCATCTATAACAAACTTCACTGTTATTGTTCAATAAAACAATTAGAATCAGTGTGATTTTCTCTCTGATTTGGACCAATTTTGAAAGCAGTTTTTAGTTGTCTTTTTATCTGTATTTTTTATTAGTTATGTTTCTGAATTTTTCAGATTCTCATGATAAAAAAATAAAAAAAATAGCTATAAACAGATTTTTTAAATATTAGAGACCAGCTATAACTTGATATCTGATAATAGCTTTTCATTAAAAAAATATTGTCTTGAAAAAAATATAAAATTATTGATTTAAAGTTGTTTATTATAAGTAAAGAAGCAATACGTTTTAAGTTCATGGATCTTTTCTTTGCTGGAACATTGATAGTGTAGTTATTCAGCACAAATTCTGCCATTCAACACATTCCTATTAAAGGAATAGTTCATCCAAAAATGAAAATTATATTTATGAAAATTCTATATAGTTCTGCTGAACAGGCCAAAACAGACTGAAGGGATGCAAAACAGCACCATGATATTCAAAAAAGGACAGAAACACCCAAAAAAAGTTTTACATTTTTATCTATTTCTTACATCTAGTGTTTCGCTTCAGAAGACATTAATTAATCCAGCAGTCGTATGGATTGCTTTTATGATGGCTTTGTGCTTTTTTGATCTTCAGAAATTTGGCACCCATTCACTTGCAATGCATGGATCTACAGAGCTGAAATATTCTTCCAAAAGTATATTCTTTTCAACAACAAAAAATATTCTGCTTATCTTCTGCTGAAGATAGAAAGCCATACACATCTGGGATGGCATGAGGATGAGTACATGATGAGAGAATAAAAATTAAAAAATTGGATTTTGAGTATGTACCAAATTCAAGGAGACAAGTTGCCTCCCTCTGAAACTTTACCCACTGGTGTTGCTGTTGGAAAATGCTACTTCAGATAAATGAGTGCTTTTATATTATTACATATATTATATTTATCTTTGTCATTTTGTTTTTTTTTCTCATCCAAATGGGTTTTAAGGAAGCACTGCCTCCCTTGCATTCTTGGAGAAAATGCTCTTGATGTAGAATCAGATTTCTAAACAGGTATACTGATGTGTTTTTTGTACATAACATTAGACAAGAACCTTTCAACCTCCTTTGATCAGGCTGGTAGTACACAAACTTACCTGGTAAACTGTCTGCTCTCTTCATGGACTTCCATCTCTTTGCTTTTAAATTCATTGAGTTCTTTACGTATAGCAGCCTGTGAAAAAGAAAAAAGGAGTAAAAATTACACAATCAGCTCTGTTCCAGGACAACTGAAAATTTGTAATGCCGAATACTTGGGGAAAAAAGATTAAATCACAATGTTAATGTAATGCTTTGTAATGTTATTTACAAAAACAGCACTTGCTCCCAATGCTCTACCCAGTAGAAACAAATACAGCTATTTGTAATTTTATAAAATCTAATGACTTTTTTATTATTATTATTAAGACAAGCCACAAAAATAAGATGCAGAGTAGGTGGCATGTGTGACAATACAAAAGTAACCGATACTACACTATTGCTGACATTCTACATTTATTATTTGACAAATAAAATAATAAAATACACATGCATTTAGGCCTACCATGAGGGTAAATTCCCCTTTTCAGCAGACAAGTCTTTTATTATCTAAATGTATTGTTCATATTGGTTTGCAATCATAAATATTAATGTGACATGCATTCCAAAAATCTCAGATCTTAGAAATATATAAATTTAGTAAAAGATTGAGGTATGAGCAATAAAAAAGTAGGTATGTACATATCAGAGCTCAAGACGCATACACAATTTAAAGCTACAGTAAGACAGAGAAATGGATTACTTTGTCTGCAGGGGTTAACCTGGTCCAGGGCTTGTCAGCACGCCGATCATAGTCTTTAGCTTCTGTGACCTCCACATATTCATGGAACCGCAAGATTCTACGTTCCACTAGCTCTGCAACTGTGGGCCGGACACTTAGCTGCATAAAGAGAGCAATTTCACAAGTCACCTTTTAACTTGTACAGTCATATTTAACAGGGGTTAAAATGTTCTAGGTAGCTAAAGTAACACATTAAATGGGTGTATGAACTGATGATTACAAGTCAAACAAAATCTTTGATAAAGAGACAGGTAAATACACTGATGTTAGGGGATCTGACTGACCTTACCAGTGAAAATATCTACGACAAGCTTCTATGTACAGATATTAAAAGCCAATAGCAACAGATCGAAATTCTGCAGTCATGGCATGCGGCTATTTGTGTGTTGACACAAACATTGTCCATTATTGCAGTTTCAGCCAGAACAGCTCAATTTTGAGAAAACATCTTTAATTCACTATTGATCCATTTTATAGATCTGGTCTATTTGCCTGTTTAAATCCTCTGCCCTGATTCCCCATATAAAATGGGGCATTAAGTGCATGTTAAACTAGAAGGCCCTAATTAAAAGTGCCAGACCACAAGTCACTTCTTGTCACTGCTCTTGCTAAAAATCAGGAATATAAACATGTTTACACTCCCCACAGCACCACACTAATTTTAATTCATATTTTAAAAAACAAAACAGAAATGCAAATGACTGCTTAGTCTAATTTCGCAATAGCAGAGGAGCACCTGAAAATTTTAAATCATACATTTAACCATGTCCTCAAAATGTCATCTAGTCACGTTCATGTCCAGCTCTTAACTAACAAAATAATTAGTTGAGTTAATAGGTTTTTCGTATTTTACTCTTTATTTATTTATTTATTTATTACTTCAAATGTAAAGCCAGTAGATGGCACAATATCCCACACTAATTCCCACTATTTGAGATCACAACGATGAGGAATTTGAAGCATGATGATTCATAACTCCATGCAGTATTATACTGAAGTAACAGGTTAATTATGAGCAATTTTAAATTAAAGTGATAAACTGTATAAAGAAACTTGATTCAATGGCAGATTTCTTACAAACAATTGCAAAAAGAGAATCTGGCTGTTGTAAAGAAAACTAGCAGACTGCAGGCGGTTGTACCTTTCGTGAGAGTCTTCTTTTAATCTCCTGCTTGGCCTCTTGTTCTTCTTCTTCATTTTTTTCTAAAGAGACACAAGAAAGATTTTTTTGTATCCTATCCAATGACTAATTAGCAGTAATGTTTAGGATTCACTTTCAATTGCTTAATCTGATTTTATGATATGTAATTTTTGAGTTTGTAAATTACAAGATTATATTAATTCTTCAATATTTTATGTTTGTTAATGTGGTACCCATGGCAGTTCATTTATGCAGTGCAAACAAATGGACAACTACTAACATGTAAGAGAAGACAATTATGTTGGCACAAATTCTCAAAATGGTAATAGAATTCAGAATAGGTCTTTTTAAATTATCTTCATATTAACTCAGGTCACACGCTAGATTTACAAATTGTCATGAAATGATAACTATATTGTAAAGATACTGTATTTTCCATGGGACCGTAAGAAATGCTTGAGTGTTCCAGTGTTCAATCAACTTTTTCATTAAGAGCAAAATATTTTCAACCAGAGTAAATTTTCAGGGACATTTTTACCTAATGCTTTTAGGTCAAATACTTCAATTTACTCAATTCACAAATTATGCATCTAAATCATTAGAATGTTAACTAGGCCTGGAACAAAATATTAAAAGGCATACATCAGATGTAGCAAATAAAAAAGGAATTCCTTACGGAGTACAAAATATAATATAATTTATTTGCCAATACATTTGTGCGCAAGTGCAACAACCTCTGTTTAAAGTGACGATATCCTGTTATGATATTCTCAATTATGAATACACTTACTGCATGGGACAAACTGATTACATTTCAAAATCAATTTCAATTCAAGAAACAATAAATCAGGACATGTATTGCAATTCTATTTGGGACATTAAAGCCCTCTAGGAATATTTGCTGTTAAGAGCAATTATAGTTTTGAGTATGTATTGAGTTCTGTGCAACACTGGCTCTTTGAGGAATTGTTTGTCACTATATAGCTTACAGCTCGTTTGAGCAGCACTCCTTTATCATTACATTCCTAGTCTTCATCAATCAAATCACAGCCACAACAAAAAAAAGATGGAACAACAAAGGCACAGCAGAACATCTGATTCAATGAATGGTCTCCAACACCAGAGGCAACAACAGGCAAGAATAAACATTACAGCTCTGAGCACTCCAAACAAACTTATTGTCTACAGACTATGTAAATGAGATTGTGAAAGCAAACATACGTTTCAGAATATTTCGTTGTTCTAGCTCTTCTGTGGTGGGCCTCTGACTCAGCCGTCTATTAAAAAAGAAAACAAGAATTAGGAGGAACCACACTGATAAATCTCATTGTGCAACGCTAGTGTTACTTATAAAAAGGGCAGAGTCATATTACATGATGAGGTGATGGGGGTGTGGCCGAATGACATCTGTAGAGAGAGAGGCCGGGAGAGGAAGAGCGGTCAGGATTGACACCTGTGGGAAATTCTCTCTAACAACTGTTTTGTGTTACAGTGAGAGCTGGAGGAGGATAAAAATGGCAATCCAGACCGCTGGACACTGAATTTTCAGTGTAACACAAAACTTTTTTTTTTTTTTTCCAGCACAACATAACACACAGTGAGAGCGTTTATGTGGTGCTGAAAAGAAAACAGTTTTGTGTTATACTGAAAAATGCTTGAATAAAAAGACTTACGTTGGACATTTTACCCAGCACCACTATGACCGATTTTCAGTGTTATGTCTGTGAAATAGTCTGTACCTATTATTTTGCACAGTTAGTCAATTTTAATTTTCCACTATTCTTCAGAGTTTTTTTAGACAACAGATTGTGGAGACTGCAATGTCACTATTTAATAAAACAAATTCACACCGCCTATTAAATTGTGGCATGATTTATTTTAAATAAGCCTGCCGTAAAAAACACATTAAAATAAAATGTACTGTGGTTAACCACTTTGCATGTCTACCAGACAGGCCTTTTCTGTCTAAATAGGCAGTTCTTGACCAGAGTAAACTGCACTGTGGACCAGATCTAACAAAGTTTAGTCAAAGGCCATACAAGCCTAGTGTCTAGTATACCAGTAGAACAGACCAGGTCGAAGCAGATGTTTATTATACCTCACAAGTTTGCAGCCGATCTGCTGCCATAGTTCCTGTCGCTCTGTCTCTGATGTCCTGGGGAGAATGTTCTTCTCTTCTAGCTCCTTCTTGCTGGGCCTGTTACCAAGTTTGATGGCAAGTGTATCTTTGCGGCGAATTTTGCTTGCAAGGGAGCCTACAAAAATAAATATTCACACAAAACTGTCAGGGAATTCTTTCTGACACCAGTGAAACATCCACAGTTTGTAGTGTGGAAAGAAAATGAGAAACAGAGGAATACGTTGAGCGAAGTGCACTGGCAGCAACAACCCTGCAAACTCGCATGTCAAAAGAAGCACTGATGAAAGCCAGCATGTTTGTCCTGTTTGACAAAGGCTTGGATCATAGCTTTGCCAGACTTCTTCAAAGTTGCAAGATACGATATTAAATCAAGTTAAATAATCTTAATTTGATTAATGCTTTTAAATGCCTTTATTGAAAGACATGAAATATGAGAAGAGTAAGGGGGGCTGGGATTGGACAAAAACACAAGCCAGACTTGAGCACGTACTAGAGGTATACTCATCATCATCCTCCTCTTCATCATCATCCTTGTAGAGTATAGGACCATCTGAATCAGAGTCATTGGCCTGGTTTTCTCTAAAGGAGTCAGGAATGATCGTCACCTCTGGGCTTTCCACATTGACAGTTTGTGTTCTCTCTCCTTCTTCAGTCCCAACAACCCTAGTGAAGAACAAACAAAAGAGAGTTTTGCTCAAAACACTCATTAGGATCATCAGTTTCCATCAAGACAAAGATAGAACCAAGATTGGGTGCAACAATTGATGCAACAATCTGCCATAGAAAAAATTATCTCATCATTTACTCACTCTCATGCTGTTCCAAACTCATTTTAACCTTTTTTTTCCATGGAACACAAAAGGAGATGGTTGGCAGAATGTAAGCCTCAGTCACAATTCATTGTCATTGCATCTTTTATTGTTACATCGAGAGTCATCATTCTGCATCTTCTTTTGTGTTCCACAGAAGAAAGTCATACAGGTTTGAAATAACATGAGGTTGAGTAAATTACAGACCATACAGTATATGGACTGACAGAAAGGGCAACACTTATAATCACATGATGATGTACCAAATTTTACAACAACTTAATCACTAACTTGGTCCGATCTACATTACAACAGTTGTTCCGAAACCAGCTATTTTGGCATACTGTGAATAATTCCAAAACTAAATATATATATTATGCCTGAAGATGCATCACAGCAATATAGTTACCTCATTGTAAGCTAGCCTCAGCCTCATTAAATGTCTGTTTGCAAGATGACACAGAGCATGACTCTGCAACAATCATACCGCATTAAGAGAAAATATAAGCCTACATAGCATGATATCAACAGCACTTGATGATATGCAGCATCTGCAATGTGCTATTACACATATTGAATTTAAAGATAAAAAACCCATTAAAGGGATAGGTCACCCAAAAATGAAAACTCTCTTAGAATTTACTCACGCTCATGCCATCCCAGATGTGCAAGACTTTATTTAAACAGTAGAACAGGTGGGTCTTTAGATTAGACTAAAAAAAGATCTAAGGTTGGACAAGACCTAATCAATATTGGCAAATCATTCCAGAAGCAAGGGCCCATGACAGAAAATAACAATCACACAGAGTCCTTGGAACACACAACTGTTTTTAGAACACAAACAAAGATTTTTTTGAAAAATATTTCAGCTCTGTAGGTCCATACAATGCAAGCGAATGATGATCAGACAATTGTAGCTACAAAAATCGCATAAGGAAACATAGAAGTAATCCATAAAACTCCAGTGGTTATATCTATGTCTTCAGAAGCAATATAATAGGTGTGGGTGAGAAACAGATCAAAATTGAATTCCTTTTTTTACTCTTAATCTCCACTTTCACTTTTACATCAGAAAGTGAAGGTTAAAATGGAGATTTAGGTTAAAAAAAGAACTTAAATATTGAACCATTTCTCACCCACACCTATTATATTGCTTCTGAGAACATGGATTCAACCACTGTAGTCATTTGGATTACTTCTACGCTTCCTTTAGGAGCATTTTGGAGCCTTAAAGGTCTGATCACCATTCACTTGCATTGTACGGACCTGCAGAGCTGATACATTTTCTAAAAATCTTTATTTGTGTTCTGCTTAAGAAAGAAAGCCACACACATCTGGGATGGCATGAAAGGGAGTAAATGATTATAGAATTAAACTTTTGGGTAAACTATCCCTTTAAGGGTCGTTCTTCTATTAGAAATGCTAGATGCAGTGCAACAAATGGAACAGAACGCAGGTGTCTCGAGAGTTTTTACTTGCCATGGCATCTTAAAAATATCTTTACCAAAAAAAAACATAATATGGGATGTGAACAAATGTAAACTCACCTCTGTGTTTGGTCTGCGGTTGTCTTTTCATTCTCTCCTTCACTCTCTGTGCTTACAGGTTCATTTAAAGTATCTGAGCAAAGTTCATTTGAGGATCCTGTGAAGGCCGTTTCCTCTGTTGCCTTGTTAACATGTGGCTTCCTTTTGTCCAGCTCCACAGAGGATCCCAAAAAATTACTAGCACCCTTCCCATCCTGAGGCGTCTTCTCAACTGACTTCTCATTAATACTAGAGGCCACTTTTTTCTTTTGGTCCTTTTTAGATGAGCTTTCCGCAGGAGAACTGCCCGTATCAGACGAGGGTTTGGAAGGGGGCCGCGGTGACCTGGAGGGCTCAGTTTTCTTAGCAGACTTTGTTTCTGCTACTGTAAGTTCTGCTTTGTTGTTCTTTGGGGTCTTTGAGCAAGTCACTGAAGATGATTGTCCTGAAGTTTGAGTGGAATTCTTGGATGCGACTGCAGTTCTTTTAGGATTGGCAGATTTAACTGTGAAGAAATGCATTGAATTCAGAGAATATCTAGAAAAGACCTTAGAACTTGTGTTAGTGGCTACACCAACACCAGTGGCAGTGGATTTTAAATGTAAAAAGAGCTACTGTAAACAAGATTCGTTGGCAGAGACAAATGGTTTTCACAGAATTAAATTGATTGGTTGTACTGAAAACCATCTCAGTACTTAGAGATAATGTCAGGTGGTGTTTGTTTAAATGCAGTTTCACAACTTAAAACAAACATCCCATGTGAATGTCACTGTTGACCGAAGATTCTCATCTGATAGATTTTAGTTTCACATTTACAAGAGCCAGGAAGTTGAATATCACCAAATGTCATATCATAAAACACTATAATCTGGGGTTCTTACATGCACTTATAAAGAGTGTTGTAAAATGCAATGCCGTTCAATGCTGACACAACAAATGACATAAAAATTAAGAAATACAGTGGAACCAATATTATTGGTACACATAAAATGTTTGAATAGTGTGCATTATATGGCAAAATATCAAACAAAGTGGTATTTATTTGATAGAAAAATAGCACAAACACACTTCATGGCAAATATTGTTAGTTTGTTAGTTTCAGATTATAAACTGGTTAAAAAATGAAAGCAAAATAATATTTAGATTGGTTGTCAAACTTTGTGGAGCATATCCACAGTTAAATGATAAATTACACCTGTGGTTACTCTGATATGAAAAATGTGTGAACTTCATACAACCACTAAAAATCCTATTGAGACCAATTGGTTTGAATTCATTTACAAATATTAGATCACAAAAGTTTATTTCTGTGAAAAAAAATATAATATGTAGGATCATTTGTTTGGAGAAGCCATTTAGATATATATTTTCTGTGCTACAATGTTCAGACATTTTTTAAATGTTCAAAATACTTTTTGGCACCACTGTAAATATCAGAAAATTATTCAGTAGAAAGAGGAAACTGTGAAGCCACCAACACTCAGCAGAACCCGATACACACAATGAATGGGTAAAAGGATCAGCAACAGTGTGGAAACATTTCTCTGCGGAACACATGCACAAAGTCCAGTAACATATTCAGGCATACATGTAAAGGCATACATCAATAAAGATAATATGTGACCAATGAGAGAGCAGACATGTAATGCAGGCAATAGAAAAATACAAGAAAACCATACTTGTTCACAAAGGAATCAGGATCTCACTTTCTAAAGCCCTTGATGCCATAAGCAAGCCAAACCATAACTACTCAAACCATATAACTCACATGCAAGTGTCATGAAAACAATGCTCACTTTACAAATTTGCCTGTTCTCAAACAATGGCAAATTGGGGGGGGATCTACACGGACAGGACCCCTCCATGCAGAGCATGCAAACACGATGCTTCATTCATATCACTGACACATATACTTACCATTGCCACGAGTAGCGCTTCGAGTGGTTTGCTTGGGAGGAGTGGAGGAGACCTGCTTACTGGTGCTCTTGGTCACCTTTTTAGCCCCTCCTTGGCCCCCTCTCTTCACACCTGTGCCCGTTGCCTCAGCGGAGAGTTTTAGGGGAGTGACCTGCTGTTTTTTAGCAGGGATTTTTGGAGCATCTGACTTTTTGGCCTGCGGGCTGCGCTTGCTGTCAGTCCTCTCTACAGGAGCACAGAGGAGCAAAGTACCCTAAACTATTATTGACCCAAAAGAGCCTCACATAGGAAACTGGCACAATGTTCTGATTAGATCAGTAACTATATTGACAGTATAAATGGTATACATAGCATTAAAGGAAAAATTGAGGGAAAATATAAATGATCAAATCATACTACAATTATAATGTGAAATGATGAGTTCTCATCACAAGTGTTAAATGTTTTGTGAAATATTAGCATTCCAACTGCAAATTCTGATACAAAATCATTATTAAATTCTGCTAAATGCACTACTGTGTCCGCACCAGAGTATGTGAGTGGAGCGGAGCGGCAACAATTTCCCCTCCGTGCTCAAAGCATTCTTTAATCACTCCAGCTCTGCTCTGGGTTGTCCACTGCCCACTCCATGCTCCTGGATTAGAGACACCCCGCGCCATGTTTACTCCATCGCAAAATCTGCACCTAACTACCTATCCACTGTAAAGTTATTTCAGTATGCGTTTTAATATCACAACCCCCTCCATGCATAAGATGTATTAAATGAAAATAAATACACAATACTAGGAGAAAAGCTACAATGTGCTTTATTGGAACAACGAACGTTAGGTCAAAAATAAATAAAATTATTTTTAAAGCTTACTTAGAAACATATCAGCAACATTCTCTGGATTTAATCAGTTAAATAAATTACTAGACATAAAAAAAATTAAAAAAATTAAAAAAATGACCAGAATGAAAACAAAACATTCAATTAATAAATTACCAAATAAATAAAAACATTATTAGGCCCATGTATTATTGACTAATTATTGCCTATTATTTTATATTGCACTTCTTTTAATTAACCTTGCCCTATAATTCTGTGAAATTATTCTACACTTTTTTTTATCAAAACTATAGGTTTAATGCAGAGTTCCCTTTTTAAATACTAACTTTTGAAATGTTTTACCTCTCTCTGTTCACATTTGCTGTGCTTCTTCATCTGCAAATATATAATGCATAAATTAAATAAACTAAAATAAAACTACAATATTAACATGTTGATTACTTCAGTTGGTGTTTTGGGTCGTTAAAAGTTCAATTCTATTTAATGCGGGACATAATAGACTACAGTTAAGATTGTGATGCATTAGATTAGAATGATGATATGATTATTCAAAATATTTAATAGGGGAGAGATATAGATGTATGTATTGATGACGTTTAGATTTTCTCTCCACATATGAACAGATTATCATCATGTTTTCTGAACACTTCTTTTAGGATTTCACAACGAACCTTTGATAGTGTCAATCACCTCCCCACTCATGTTCTCCTATGCCGTCCAGTCATTAATTTTCAATATAACTCAACAGATAAAAAGACGAGACACGAGCATGCAGTTAACTCAAGCTTTACCCCGAGCTTACCTCAATAATAAAAAGCATGAACAGAATACAGAGAGTGAAAGCCAAATTAACCTTTGCGTGGGAGGTCGATTACCACCAAGTGCCGCTACATTTAAACATTTTTTTTTTTTATCACATTCTTTATGCCAATAGTGTTTAACACTGCTTAACACATGGTGAATTATTGCATTAAGGGCTATTGTGCTCATGATGGTGCATTTGTGGAGTGCACTTGAAGCGAGAGAAAACAATGATGCTGCGATTTTTTTTAAACCTGCTCCTCACTCCAGGCAAAATCATGCCGCTCCACTCCTCACTCCACTCACATACTCTGGTCCACACATTTCAATACGCCAAATTGCTACATTGCTTGGCAACCATAAACAGCCAACAGTCAGGCTTATGAACTAATTAAATTGAAGAATTGTATATTCTGATCATTTATTTGAATAAATGTAACTATGCGAGCAAAATGTTAAAAGGTGCCGTTAGCGATTTTAGCCATTCTAGAATTTCCACAAGAGCTGTTTGATTAGCCATGCCCCCTCCAAATGAGCACTCCAAATGATACCAAATGAGCTTTAAGACTAACACAGGGCTGAAACAGTTGTCAAAAACAACAGCAGCAAAATGGCACCTTCAACTGACAAATGTTATTAGCAACATGGCATAAAAATGGAATTAAGCCTCAATAATTCTCTGCAAATACAATGCTGAGAGAAAGTGCAAAAAGATTAAAAAGGCAGAAAGCGTTCCGAGGACACATTTTCCGTTTACAGAGTCTAGTGCTGTCATAGAGACCGGTGAGATAGCTCAACACTTATTTCTTTAATATCTTTCATGGAATATTTTTTTTCATAAAAATATTTTTTGCATTCCCATCCATGAAAAAAAAAAAAAAAACAACCTTTAAGTATTCTGAATGGAGGATTTAAATCATCTAAATCTGCGCTCAAACCCATCGTACAACCAGAAAAGCACACACCTGAGACTGCACATGGGCTCAAGATGGTGCAGAGTATGGCTGCTGCATTGCGAGCTCTGACTCAATGTTGCAGTTTTTTGTTTTGACTACAATTCTTATGTTTTTTGTCTTGGATGTTGTCTGCCTTATTGTCTACGATAGACAAACACTTTTGGACAGTGGTTCTACAATAGAACACTGAAAACCGGACTTTAAATACTTCAATGCCGACTCACTGTTTACAAACACGACAGCGGATCCCTTTGTCTGGGCAGCCCAAGAAAAGGGGAAGGAGAGCCAGCATTCTCATCAGATTAAGACGTTGTGCAAATCGAACCCCGCTACCCAGTATTCTACTGGCAAATGTTCAGTCTCTGGACAACAAGATCTGCGAGCTGAGAGCACAGGTCTCTTTCCAACAAGAGACAAGGGACTGCTGAATTATCTGCCTTACAGAAACCTGGATGTCTGCGGAGATTCCAGACTCAGCCATCGAACCCACGTTGTTCTCTGTGCATCGAACGGATAAGAGTGAAAGAACTCTCAGGTAAACACAGAGGTGGTGGTGTATGTTTTATGATCAACAAATCCTGGTGTGATCAGAGAAACATACATTCTATGAAGTCTATCTGCTCTCCTGATCTGGAATTTCTCATGCGTCTGTGTCGACCATAATGGCTACAGAGGGAATTCATAGCAGTCAATATCACTGCTGTGTACATCCCGCCACAAGCCGGGCACTCAAGGAACACTATGCTACAAGACTGTTTTGATCACGTGGACTGGAGATGCCTCTGATGACGACATTGAAGTATGCGCTGATAGCGTAACGTATTTCATCAGGAAGTGCATAGATGTTGTACTGACCAAAACAATACAGATCTACCCTAACCAGAAACCATGGATTAATAGCGATGTTCGTGCAGCACTTAATGCATGGACCTCCGCTTTTAATTCTGGGAATACGGAAAAGCATAAACAAGCCAGTTATGCCCTCCGCAAAAGTTTCAGAGCAGCCAAACACTAGTACAAGGACAAGATTGAAGGACAGTTCAACACCACCGACTCTAGAAGCATGTGGCAGGGAAATAATATAAATCACAGACTTCAAAGGGAATAAAGAACACCGCTGCCTCTCTCCCAGAGGAGCTAAATATTTTTTATGCTCGTTTCAATTGAAATAACACTGCCCTCGCGGAGAGAGCTCTTGCGGCTGAAGCTACGGTCTCTGTAGCGGATGTAACACAATCCTTCCAACGGTTGAATATCTGCACAGCCGCGGGTCCAGACGGCATTCCGGGCCACATCAGAGTGAGCGAACCAACTGGCTGGTGTTTTAATGGACATTTTCAACCTTTCCCACTCTGTGTCTGTAGTCCCCACATGCTTTAAAATGTCACCATTGTGCCTGTACCAAAGCAATACAAAATCTCTTGCATAAATGACTGGCGTCCTGTTGCTCTGACCCAAATCATCAGCAAATGCTTTGAAAGACTAATCAGAGATTACATCTGATGTGTGCTACCTGCCTCACTGGACTCACTGCAGTTTGCATATGGCAAAAATCGCTCCACTGATGATGCCATTGCTTTTACACTACACACTGCTCTCTCTCACCTTGAAAAAACACATGTGAGAATGCTGTTTGTAGACTACAGCTCAGCATTCAACACCATAGTGCCCTCCAAGCTTGATCAGAAACTCTGGGCTCTGGGCTTAAACAGCTCGCTGTGCAGCTGGATCCTGGACTTCCTGTCAAGCAGACGCCAGGTGGTTAGAATAGGCAGCAACATCTCATCACTGACCCTCAACACTGGAGCCCCGCAGGGCTGTGTTCAGCCCACTCCTGTATTCTCTGTACACACATATGACTGTGTGGCAACACATTGCTCCAATGCCATCATTAAGTTTGCTAATAACACCTGACAATGATCACTGACAATGACGAAACAGCCTACAGAGAGGAGGTGCACACTCTGACACACTGGTGTCAGGAGCACAACCTCTCCCTCAACGTCAGCAAGACCAAGGAGCTTATAGTGTACTTCAGGAGAAAAGATAGAGAACACAGCCCCATCACCATTAATGGATCACCAGTGGAGAGAGTCAGCAGCTTCAACTTCCTCACATGGTCCTCCACACCGAGGTTGTTGTGAATAAGGCTCACCAGCACCTCTTCTTCCAGAGATGGCTGAGGAAGTTTGGAATGAACCACCACATCCTCACATGGTTCTACACCAGTACTGTAGATAACATCCTGACTGGCACCATCACTGCCTGGTATGGCAACAGCACCACCCTCAACCACAAAGCCCTGCAAAGGGTGATGTGAACTACCAGACACATCATCGGAGGTGAGCTTCCCTCCCTCCAGGACATATATACCAGGCAGTGTGTGAAAAAAGCTTGGAGGATCAGAGACACCAGCCACCTGAGCCATAGGCTGCTCTCACTGCTGCCATCAGACAGCATTACAGCATCAGGACCCACACCAGCAGACCAATGACAGCTTCTTCCCCCAATCAATCAGACTTTTGAACTCTTGATCTCTCACGATCAAAATACATTAGCACTGCACTTTATTAATCTTAATCTTACACAGGACTGTCATAAATTATTTTCGCTCTTAACAATACACTGGCAACTTACTATCAACCGACAGCCTGAATGTCAATGCAGCACAATACAACCTACTGTATATTTTATATATACAATTTTTATTGTATACTGTGTATTCTATATTGTGTGTGTGTTCTGTGCTGTGTGTATTGTATAGTGTACATTGTAAATTATTATTTGTATATTGTGTGTGTAATTATATGTATATAAGATATGTAAATTGTGTTGTGTAAATCTGATGTTTACTGTAAATTGGTATATGTCTCATCACTGCTATGTTGCTCAGAACGGCACCCAAGTCTTTCACCCACTGTTGCACTTGTGTATATGGTGACAATAAGTCACCATATACACAAGTGACAATAAAAGGATTTGTTTTGATTTGATTTGATTGACATTTTGTTTTATTGCGACCAGCTGCTACATTGCTTGGTAACATAATTGTAATAAGTTGAACTGAAATAGAATTAGCTAACATTGTGTCTTTTATCATAGTGCCACTGACACCCATTTTATAAAAGCAATAAGCCACACAAGGATGTGGATTACAGTAATTTTTTTACAGTAGCACCCTTTGCCTGTGGTAAAAACTTGAACCACTGCACCAGCCTTGTGCAGTTTATTGCTTTAGTGAACCTAGTCCCCCGTCCTCTCTAAGATTAGCCCTAATGAAGAAAGCATATTCACTAGCGAGAGGGGAAAAAAGGGTGGTGAAGTGGTGGAAACAATTAAAGAATTGAAGAACAACATTAGAGGGGAAGAAATTATAAAAATAAAGTGTTCATCATTTCTCCACAATTCATGAATCCACTGCCTAAATATTCTGATGAAAAAGAAAAAAAAAAATTATGTCCTAAACTGGACATTACCAACATTACCCATCACCTGGGTAAATGGTTTTCAATACAGAGTATGTCATGTTAGTATGACAAATGGTTTTAATATTACATCAAACCATTTCTGCTGGGCTATCAAGCACATTAGCCAATCAGGGCATCCCAGCACCACCTGAGAAGCTCAGACAAACAAGAAACCTTCCTTAAAGATAAATATTTAAGTAAACAGCACAGTAAACCAACAGCACACTGGAAATAATCTACACAGGAAATCTCCAACAAATAACTTCATTTGTGCTGTTTATTAAAGATTTCACAACATCCTGAGGAGGACAACATTTGCTTCAAGACTACATGGTTTATACAGTATGTCCCTTAAACAAAGCAGTTCACCCTATATAAATCACTGACCATCTTCATTCACCCATTTTGTTATATTTGCCCCAACAGCATTTGGTTAACTAATGTATGGCCACTTTGATATGTATATTATATGACACTAATGGTATGATATTTAGAAATATAGAATTTTGTTTTAAAGGAATAGTTCACCCAAAAATGAAAATTCTGCATTATTTTTCTTCCAGTAATACAGAATTTGAATAATTTCTACATGGCTCTTGCTATATAAAGTACTTGAAGTACTTAAAGACAGCTAGGGCTGTCAAGCTCTAAAAAGACCAAAAAAAACATTAATGAACCATAACATTAGTCAAAACAACTTTGTGTGAGGACAGACTGAAATGTAAGATGTTGTAGCGGGATCTGTTTAATATGACTCTACGTGAGGTAGAAAACTAATGATTGGACACCAGATAGGTTAAACCTATCAATTAAAAAAAAAAAAAAAAAATCAATCAATCACAGAATTAATCTCAGTCAAAAAATGTATTAACAGAAAATGTCATAAACCCAACAACAAAGAAATTCAGGTTTGATAGGCCAAGTTACTACAAAGTCCATTAAGTCAATTTTTAGGCCCCAAAGTAAACATCAAACAAGTCCATCAGTAAATTCAATTCAAGACAAATGTTTAATTTGAACCCAAAAGCAAAAAAAAAAAAAAAAAATTAATTTAAAATTGTTTAGTGGATGTTTATGGATTGTTGGAGGGACAGAGGTATTGGAGTTGATTGAAAAGGTAGTTTCAGCAGTATGGAGGAAGCAGGTGAAAACTCATCTTCAAACAAACAGCCAGCCCACACTCTTTTCGAAGGGACATCATTCTCCACAAAATCCAAGAAGCAACAGGCAGATAAAGAAGATAAAACAATTCAAACCCACTGCTAAAGAGGTGATTTTGGAGTTGTAATCCACAGTAGTGACATTCAAGCTGGTTCTGTGTGTCTAGAATTTGGTGTTCACACTCTTTGTTCCTCACCATGCCTTTGACATCTTCCTGTTGGGCCTACTTCCTGTTAGTATCTTAAAGGGCCATTGTAAAAAAGAAACAGCAAAATCTGCTTCAGGTTGAGAGTATTTATACCAGCCTGTCACAATGTTATTCATTGATAATCTTCTCATCTGCCAAAGCTTGTGTCTAGCCGCATCTAGCCCACATTAAAATCTAGATTCAAATATGGCCCATTGATGCCAAAACACAATAGCACCTCGTGACCACCGATAGATATTAGAGTGGTGGTGGCGTAGTGCTAGAGCACAGGGTTGCTAATCAGAAGGTCGCTGGTTCGTACCCCACGGCCACCACCATTGTGCCCTTGAGCAAGGCACTTAACTCCAGGTTGCTCCGGGGGATTGTCCCTGTAATAAGTGCACTGTAAGTCGCTTTGGATAAAAGCGTCTGCCAAATGCATAAATGTAAATATTATATGGATGGGGCAGACCTTTTTTTCTTACATATTTTTTTACACTATCAACTCGTTCAACTCATTTTTCAAACATAAATGCACTGACACAATATATGGTGTCCTTGCATAATTCCACCACAAAGTGGCAACCTAAGATCATAGTGTTGATTTTAGTATTCTAAATAAGAACGATTTATCTTAAAATGTTGACTTGCTGCTGATCAAAATCTTAATCAAAATGTTATTTTATAATGTTAAGTGTTGTTGAAGAACATCATGGAGGAGAGGGAGAGAAACAGAACTACCTACATGCCATTTACCCGTTTCCACATTACTAAAACACTCAAACAATCAAACACTGTGTAACGGAGCTTTCAGCTACTTTATGACTTAAAAATAGGATAAAAACTTACACTAGGCCTGAATTTAAATACATATTTCAGCATTTTTAACACATTTACGGGCAAACAAATGACATTACTGGCAGTCATATGGATCTATGTTTTCTAATGAATTAATATTTAGGAGGGCTCTGCCCTAACTGCCCATATAGATGACCTGCGCCTGCCAAAACGGCATTGGTTCTTCCATATGTCATAACCGAACATGACGCATCATTTTTTTAAAAATCTGGACTCGAACGAATGCAAACTTCAGCACAATTATATCTTATAGCTTCAGAAGACTTAAAAAAACATGTGAACTACTTTTATCCTAATTTTATGTTAAAATGTATTTTGACAGCCATGGTCGCAATGGACTATCGTTGCAAGGCAAGAGCTGTAAAGATTCTTCAACAATATCTTGTGTGTTCCACAGAGAAAATAACATCATACAGGTTTGAAATGATGAGGATGAGTACATAATGACAGACAGCAAGATAAACATTTCCTTTAAAAGACATTTTAATATAGATCACTTTGATCTGTGCAAAACACTGTCACAGGAACTAAGCAAAACACTGTCACAGGTCGACAAAATAAGCATGTTGCAAAACCCATTAAGACTTATTATAACAAAGTATTACAGGGTCAATCTGTAGCTCTCCAATCAAGCAAAGAAATGTTACTCAAGGGTGGCTTAAGCTTATATGATCAAAAGGGGCCAAATGATAGATTTGTCATAAGATTATACTTCACATTTTATCTTAAAATTGAGTGGTTCACCATCTTTATATTGTTTTGGATGAATAAAACAGGACCCCCCCCCATTACCTTCTGGATCTTCAGCAACAGCTGCCAACTCTGCCTTCTCTTCAGGGACCTTGCCTGGTGTCTCAATGTCCACTTTGACCTTTTCAGTACCTCCTCTAGGCACGGCATGACCATTCAAGGTCTCTGTACTCAAAGGATCATCTAAAGATGGGAAAACATGGCTCAGTTATAATGAAACTTTTTACAAAATATGAACCAGAGTGCATGTTTAATATTTTAAAAAGACTGCCAAAATTAATACATTTGGAAGATGCTATTATCCAAAGTGACTTATGGTGCATTAAAGCTATAAATCGTATTAGTACAGGTGTTCATTGATAATTGAACCTGTGACTTTAGGTGTTGCTAATGCCATGCTTTTCCTGTTGAGCAACAAGAGCCTTGGTATTGCCACATTTCCACATTGAAATAGCTTGCTAGTTCAAAAGCAGAGCAAAATAATTTGCATTAATTTATGCAGAGCAAATTACATAAAGTGCTTTAACTTCACATGTAATATTGAGGGCTCAAATGATTTAAATGTGCAATTAATTAAGTTTAATCCTGAAAAGAAGAGCTAATTATAAAAATGCAAAAACCAGCAAATTCTATTTTTCTCATGACTAATCAAAGTACTCTTTATGCCTGAAAATTAGAATGGATTCTCACATATAGGGAAAGTTAATTTAACCATTTGGATGTGTGTAGAGAATAGCTTTGATTATACTGAGAACATAAATTAAGTTATTCAAAGAAAAAAAAAAGACATTTTCACAAAATTCTTGGGCAGTACAAGATTCCTGCTGTTCTCATTTGCTTATTCAGTGGTACCTGTGGTTATGGACAGTAAAAAAAAATGCTAATGAATTTGTCTTTACTGGGTGGTGGTAAGATTGTGTCTATTAAACCACTGGCACTTCATAAAGTAGAGACATGCTGAGTTCTCCAATAATCAGTGTGCCGTAAAGCAAGGCATTAAAACTTGGGTTTTTGTCCTGGGAACTCTCCCTATAGGGGCATGTACAATAAATCGCTTTGGATAAAAACTCTTTGTTTGCTACCAAAGAACCTAATAACCTACTATTTAAACAAAACCTGCATTGAACAAACTGAGAAGACTTCTGGCTTTATATTAACGGAATAGTTCACCCAAAAATAAAAGTTCAGTTATCATTTACAAATGCGTAAGACTTCTGTTTCTTCAATGGAACACAAAATCTGAAAAAATAAATAAATATATATATATATATATATATATATATATATTTTGACTTTTATGTATATATTGACACAAATTTTTTGACATACTTGAATGATACTTGAATAGTTATTTTTTTGCTATAAACAATGCTCAACAGCCCAAGTCTCTTTACTTTCATTATATGGAAAAGAGTGGCCAATATATTCCTCAACATTACTCCTTTTATGTTCCTTGAAATCAAGTCTGGGTCTGGAACAACAAATGTTAATTTTTGGATGAACTATCCCTTTAGCACCATAGACCAATACCTCAAGGGATGTATGGATGCTCTGGCCATATAAAATATATTCAAGTCTCAGTACCACATTTATTAAGATTCTCACCTTGGTCTGGTATAAGGACACCTTTCCTTATGAGCTCTTCTCGAGTTTGTCTGGTGGATATTTTCCTCTCCAAAACTATAGAGATGAAAGGTACAGAGTATGTCAAGATATTATTATATCAGCATATTACTGTATACATCCACTGGTGGTTCTCAATAGTTCAATGAAATTGCATGCAGCTGACAGCTGTAATCATTTGTGTGATCCATGATCCATGTGCACCATATCCATCCCACATGGAATTTTATCACCAACTGAATGCCATGCTGGAAGATGCAAAAACTTTCACAATAGAGCTGCGAGAAAGAGGTTAGCACTAAAATTATTATATTATGAACATACACAATTTAATGTGTTGCCCAAAGCATTAAAATACACAAAAACACCTATTAATAAATGGGAACGTGCCAGTGGCGTAACACAAATCTTGCTTTCACAAATGCTAGTGGGATATACCTTTGGAGAGGTCCTGGAACTTATCACTGGTCCTTTTCTTCCTCCATTTCCAAGGTTTAAAGATCTTGCCCAGAGTTGATAGTTTCCCCTTTCCTTTGAGCTGAGGAGACTGTGAGCTTCCAACCACCACATCACAGTTGGCCAGAGAAGATTTTTCCAGTCCCTCCACTAAAAGTGATCACAGGAATGAATAGAGAGGAATCAATAAAAAGGAATCAAATATTTAAAAAGTTTTTATAATAGGAACTATTTCAGTGTGAACGAATGCTACAGTGAACACCTGACATAAAAGAACCAAGGAAAATACTTCACATGCCCAGTATTATTTCCTGTGTTAACATATTTCTAACTGAAACAGGAAGTTGGGGCGGCACATAACGAAGAAACAAATAGACTTTAGTTTACATCACAGCCATTAATCATAATTTGCTACTTGCCTATTGGTCGCAAGTGGTATTAGGGACGGAAGGACATTCTCTTTTCAGAGAGAATTTGATTGAACAAAAATCTGTGTAGTGCAAAATGAGTCATCAATATTTTTGGTCCATTTCCATGCAAAATAAATACTGTAATTTTAAATGAGTATATCTACTAAAAGTTAGAATATAGAAAGCTAATATTCATGGACTTATTGTCAAAAAACTCTTTTTGTAGGGTCTTTATGTGACTCATGCAAATAGGCAGAGGTTCACGCTAAACTCAAATATATATAAGTATATATACATATATAAAATATAAACAAGGATTTTAGTGGACGCAAAATGTTCAGTTTCACTTTACTTTAACAAACGTGTAATGGAAAATGTTATGTGTCATTGTGGGTTCATACAAATGAGATGATAGAATGAAGAAACACAGAATCTCAAAGTTCATGTGAAATAAGGGCTTGTAGGTTTAATCGGAAAGCCTTAAAGTAGCATGTGAATGTGAAGAATTTTGGATAGAAAAATTGTATTGCATTCTTTAATATAAACATATATGTGGTAATAATATATTATACTGTAATATAATTAATATAATATAATAGCTATTCTGGTTGGCTGGATTCCAACAACAACATAGTAAATGTAAATTAGACCAAGACTAAAGTTGACCAAAAAGAGAGAGAGATATTTTAAGTATTTTTAATATTTTGATATTTAAAAATAAAACTGTATTGGCATTCATCATTTTAAAAGCCTTAAAGGAGTACAAAAATGACAAGGTTATGAAGCACATATACACCTATGACAAAAGCATGAACATTTTTAAGACAATTAATGATAATTATCGTTAAAGCCCAAAAACAGACAATCACCATGAGAGCTCCAAAACAGCCAAAACAGCAACAATCATCATAATTGTAATTAGCTGTTTGACCATTAATCGTCAGACAAATTTCATATCGCCAAGATGCCACCCCGAGCGGCTGCCCATGCCTAAATCCACCCCTCCCTGTCTTATCATCAATGTCTTTAAACCTCAGCACATTAAACCAGCTGTTGGAATTGTTTTGAAGCAAGTATTGAATACAAAAGCTAATTACAGCATATACACAAAGGGGAAAAAAAGAGTAACAGACATTCAATTTTTATCTAAACAGTGCCACAACTTTCAGAAAGAAATATCTCTCTTTGATTTTGAGGTTTTCTCATTTGGAATTCAAATCAAATCTGAAGTTAACTGCTTACGAGTCCAAAAAGTAAAAAAAATTCAAACTTGTCTTAGACTTGAGTTTTCATCTCTGGGCAAAACTTTCTGCAACACTTAGGCACAAAACATCCTGAAAAGTCTCAGTGACCCACATTCCCTCCTCCAAATGTTTACCAGCAAACAGGACGCACCCCAATAAAGAGTGGATGTTTTCACAGAGAAATGTGTGAGGCCCTAACACGAAGCTTGTCTTTCACACCTCACTGAGGAATTTGATTAGTGGCCATGTGCAACAGTAATATGCCAGACAGCATGTCCATGGACATTTTACCACCACCATGAGAATGCTAAAGAGCTTCTTCACAAACAAATTCTCCCTAAGGAACCACTGACCCCAGATTACATTGGCCTGTCAACAGCTACTTGGCCTCTGATTGGATTGTTAAAAGACTCTTTTTTTTAACTCCATAACTCACAGTAACAAGTACAGTCCCTGAGATCAAGCCTCAGAGGACCAAGTAGCCTACATTTATAGGGTCACAAAACCTCCCTAATTGATCATGTGCATATTAATCATGGGACAACAGTGTGAAAAGGTAAAGCAATACAACAGTTTTGCAAATCTGCAAAAAGATTTGGTTAATTGTTCAAACTTCTGAGAATTAAGTGAGAACAGCACTCAGAGCAAACATTACCATCAAAACCACCACTGCTTTAAGACATTAAAATAATTCATAGATATTTGTTCTTACAAGCCCACACTGGTCCGGTTATGGACTGTGGTCCAAATTGTGGAGTGATTTTGATACGATCATGGTATTTAGTGTTAAAGTCCAACTTCATGTCTGTTTCCCCGAGTGCTGTTGAAGTCGCACGCCTGCCCTGAACAGCGGTTACGTCCATGAGTTTCAATTCTGTCTTACCAATCATTACTCTATGTTTATGCATATACCTCATTTTTGTGACATTGCTTCAACTTTCATTTTGAAACAGGAATAACGAAATGGCTCAATAAAACAAAACAAAAAAAGAAAAAAAAAAAAAACATAAAAAGGAGTGCTATCATTGTTTTCAATGATGAGCAACCTGTACATATCCATTTACATCTAAAAGACTCTTTAAAAGAAAGAGGGAACTGGTTCACAACTAAACAAGGATCATTCATCCGAAGGGCACAGATGCACCATTGTGGATTCTGCAGTGTAGAGCTACATTAGAAAATGCCAGTTTGCATGGATTGTAATAAACAAATAACATGTACACTCACTTAGCTCTTTATTAGGAACACTATGGTCCTAATAAAATGCCAAACTTCTGCTACTGTAGCCCATCCGCCACAAGGTTCGACGTGTCGTACATTCTGAGATGCTTTTCTCATCACTACATTTGTAAAGAGTGTTCATCCGAGTTACCGTAGCCTTTCTGTCAGCTCGAACCAGTCTGGCCATTCTCCATTGACCTCTCTCATCATCAAGGTGTTTCAGTCTGCAGAACTGCCCCTCACTGGATTTTTTTAAGTTTTTGGCACCATTCTGAGTAAAGTCTAAACTGTTGTGCAAGAAAATCCCAGGAGATCAGCAGTTACAGAAATACTCAAACCAGCCCATTTGGCACTAACAATCATGCCATGGTCGAAATCAATGAGATCACATTTTTTTCCCCATACCGATTGCTGCTGTGACCATTAACTGAAGCTCCTGACCTGCATCTGAATGCGTTTAGGCACTGCTGCCACACGATTGGCTGATAAGATAATTGCATGAATTAGAAAGTGTACAGGTGTTCCTTTGTGTGTACAAACTTTCAGTGACTGAATTGCTTATGTCATCAATTAAAAGTGGAGTATATACAGTGGCCCTAAATGTATTTGGACACTTAAATCACACTTAGAAAAGTATGAATCATTTAATTACATAACAAAATATCAAACCAAGTGGCATCTTCAAACAATATACCTATATATCTATACATTTTTTTCAGAATTTAATGCCCCTTTTTTTTTTTTTTTTAGTTTTAGCAGATGACATCAGTTACCCTCAAGTTCACACTGCTGTCCAAAATAATAACTAAAGGTGCAGTTCATTAAATAAAACCAGATCCATGCTTGCAATCAGAAAGTGTCAAAATACTTTTTGTCTGAATTTTGAACAGTAGTATGAATCTCATAATATGGCCATGTGGACATTATGTAGTAGGCCTAGATTACTTTTGTGTGTGTGTACAATAATATAATGAATGAATGGCTCACTTCCTCTGTTAAAAGGGGAGAACACTGAAAATATTTTAAACATAACAGATAATCATGATTCAATGAAAACAAAAGGCAGTAGTTATTTAAACAATAAGCCTCTAAAGGAGTCACGTGAGACTTAACTGTTAAAAGCTCAGTGGAGTCCTATTTCAGTGCTGCTCATACCAACATTTTAGACTCCATATTTCTTATAGAACAATCATTCATTTCACTTGCCTTATGGTTCTAAAAATAAACACAGAGCAGGTATGAAGAGAGATCAGAGTTAAGTGTGATGCTGCAAAAAAGATACTTTGTCTTCTAAACATCAGTTGAGAATCATTCTAATTGCTCTTTTACTTACTCTTACAACTTAATATCCGACTTGAAGCAATTGCATCCTGTTTTTTGGAATCAGGTAAATGCTTTGTTCAAGGCTATATCAAATACTAAATCTGAGTTTGAGAAAGCAGCATTTCAGACTTATAATCCTGCCTCAGTTCCTCATAATGCCAAGGGAAAAAAAACAATAGACCAATTTCAGTGAGGACTTTGTTCCCCTAATGTCAGAAAGGAAATGATTATGCTCATACAAAATGATCCGAAAAAATAGTACCAGGCCTAACCAAAGAGAGTTTCAAATAATTTATAACTAGGGTTATAAATTGACAAAATTTTTGCTTTGTCATATTACACAAAAAATAATATCTTGAGAATATTTATAAAGCGTCCATTTTGTTGTTCACATTTCATTTCTGTGACTTCTGCATCAAAACTCTAATACATATTTGACCCAATTAAAAATATGAAAATCATGACATGGTACCAGTTACATGCTTTTTCATTAAAACACACACTGATACTTTCATTGGATACCTGGTAAACTAAAAGGTCACGGATGTTTTTACATCACAGCACTTGGGCTATAATGGAAATTGTGGGTAAATTAATGTAGTGGTAGATCTCGTGATTAAACAGTTGGTGCAGGAAGGAGCATAAGATTGCAATTTCAATGCACTGTGTACTTGTTTGAAATGAGTTTGAACTTGATTGTAGTTTAACATACACCATTTGTGTTGCATTTGCTTAAACAACTTGAAATCACCGTTTTTCATTAGCACCCGATGAGTTGGACATCCTCTTGAATTGAAACCAAAACCAGTCAGTGATGATTTGATGCAGGTTTTGATAATGGATCAAAAACACAACACACTTTGACTTAACGGTAATTAGGAAGTAAATTATACATAAATATAGTTAGCTGACACAAACAATGAAACAGTATCGTCTATCATATTACGACAAAGTCTACAACAAAAGAACAAGAGTGAAACAATCATTTCCTGACTACATGGGCCAACACATTTATGTTTCTTCGTCCTCTTCAATGTAGAAATTAACTTAATTAACAATGAACAAAAATGCTTTCATTCAAAACAAGAGATGCGCTTGTCACAACAGATTGACAGTCTTAACCTTTTGAGAAAAATTCCATCTTGTTGATTTTATACTGTAAATGGCCGTTCAGACAGAACGCCTTATTGCGATAAAAAAAAAAAAGAAAGAAAAAATATAGACGCAGCTCAAAAAGTATCACAGAAGTTCTTAAAGGTTAACGTTCTTTATAACCTGACACGGCGTCTAAAAAACGCGAGCCGTTGAAACTACAGTTGAACGCGACGCAACAGTCAAAGACGTCCGTCTAGCGAATGTTTACACAGGAAAACAATTGATAAACCGCGCTTTCTGAGAGAACGCTAGCTTTTAGACAACTTTTTTGCTTATAATGGTTCTAGTTAGTCGCGTCGCTTGACTTGTAGAGAAAGGTGACAGCCAATATACAAACGTCAAGATCTTATATGAAATATATAGACGACTAATACGGACGTATCAACCTCACACGTCCGCTCTCTGGGCGTTAAATGAGATAGTGGACTGTGGGTGAGTAAAAAGCAACCCATTGAACAAGCCCTTCAGACACTTACCGCTCCCTCTCTTCTGAGACAAGCTGGAGACAGATGTCTGGCCCATGCCTCTCTTCAATGGGCGCTAAGCAAAAATCATACGACGCCCCAAGAACTTCTGCAACGCGATTGCCCACATGATTGATATACAAGAGTCATTTCACTTCTCCAAATCTGAGATGTGTTTCTCAAAAGAGCTTAGCCATACTTTGTAAACTCATAAGAAACGTAGTTTTGCTCTAATACTCCGGATTGAAATGCCAGTCATTCCTTTTTTGCAGATTGTAACAGTCAGAGGTCATAAGGAGGAAGTTTCAAGCCCCTCCTTGCTACAGCCCTTCTTAAAGCATGGAAATGTATGTTCGTAAAAAAAGTTGTTTCCAAACGTGACCTCATGCGAAAATACCGTAATGCGAGTCTTCATGCTATATTTGGTCTGCTTTCTAGGCTCTTTTTTCTTTTTCAAATGAAACATAGTGTATGAAATGGTTTGTCATCAGACTTAAATAGAAAAAGTAGGCTCCCTGATTTTTAAACCCTTCCTCTAAAGTAGTGTTTATAGTGTAAATATTTAGGTTAAAAGTGAAGATCGTCCATTTATGATGGATCAAAAACATTATAATGATAATGTACTGATTTATATAAATTAGTCCTACATTCTTTTTACTTTTGAGCTACAGTGTTCTCTGGAACTCCACTATTTTACTTATTTTATTTTAGTTCAAAAGTACACACCTATGCATGACAACAAAGTGTGCTGTTCAGTTTTCCCCCCCTATGAACAGCCAGGTTTTACGTTGCCAAATACCTTGTCACTACTATAATACTTAAGTTTGCTGTGAGGGCATTGCTTTGCTTCCTGCAGAAGAAGCCAAAAGTCCTGCATAATTTAGGTCAATGCTCCTCCCAACCCCCTCAACCACAGCAGAAGTGGTGGGTGGGATTCAGAGCAGGAAGGCTTATGAAAAAAAAGCATACTCAAGAGATGTGAGCCATTGTTCTGTGTGCAGCAAAATGTTCTCATCAAGTGTGAGCTTTCCACCCTTCCCCTCTTCCTGAAGGTCCTCCTTGCTATCATAACACTTTTCTGAATCAGACCAGAATGCCACAGCCCTGAATACAATAAGCTGAAGTCATTTGTAATGCGTTCAAATTTCAGTACTGTCAGATTTTATAGTTTAAAACAAATTGTCAGTTTAAAAGTTTAATGGACACAAATTACTCTTTTGATTTAAAGGGGTCATGAAATGGACAATCAAATTTTCCTATAAGACATATAAGAGGTAGCTGTACTATAAAATATACTGTTATTTTCAGAACTTAAAACTTCCTCCCCAGTCTAAAAAGTCCTTTATATTTACCACCCTGCTGAAAAATCTAGTTTTGAAATCTGGTGTGTTCATGACATCACGAGACATTGCTCATTTTCATTTACACACCCCACAACACACGTCATCATCTTAGTGCTCACGCCAACTGGTGCTCATTTCGTAAACATAGAGAAAGCAGGACAGACAAGCCTAGTGTTGTGTGGCTGGCTACTAACTATTCCTGAAAACCAAAGGGGACCCATCTGGACTATTTTGAATTATTTTTGGATATAAACATGCACTAGACAGACGTCTTTGATCGTTGTCATGCATCTCTGTTTTTAAAAGACACTGTGTCCAGTTACAACTCTGAAAAAGAGACTCCATTCCATTTCATTCAGCTGCTCTTGCAACCAATAACTGGAGAGCTACTGACTGAACCCATGAGCTCAATGTACTCTAAGGCAGGACACTTGTTTGCGGCTACTTTCCAGCATTCATGTAATGTACTGTATGTCCGTGCATACATGTAGAGTCCACGTAGCATGCGATTGCAGCTGTGTCTTGATGAGGTATTGAAAAAAAATATTTTTTTGAGTGGGTCCATCCAGATGCACAAAGTAGCACATATATATATATATATATATATATATACCCTGAAAACAAAGAGTTATATATACCGATGTATGAAGGAGTTCGTTGGGTGGAAATGTAGGAAACGGGAAACATGGGTCTTTAACTCAAAAGGTAGGTCTTTTTATGTAGACAAAACTCAAAAATAGATTTTCAGCCGACTCATAACGGTTTGCTTTTCAGCAGTCCCTTTTCACACACTAGTATTCGTATCTCTCTCTCTGCCTCAAGCTGGCATGGTTCCTCCTATATAATGCTTACTGCAATCAGAAACAGGTGTTAGACATTATAGAGCTCAGGTGTGTGCACCTTTTCCATTTTCTCTCTCTCCCCGTACGAATGCTTGACCACGCCCCCGCCGCCACAAGATGTGATCGAGGAATTTGCAAACTTTAAGTCACAAGCTAGGCATTTGCCATACTTTTTATTAAGACATTCCATGAAACTCAAAAACTTTGGCAAATCTAGCAACTGTTTTTTCCTCATAAGTGCCTACTTTTGCCTATTTACAGCCTTCTATCTTCTAAACTAATTTAAACCACCCATACAAAATGTGCATTGAACTACGGAAAGCTGAAAGGGGCCATATAGTGTTTTTTTTTTTTTTAAATCACTGTGAAAAATCTCTTGCTATTTTGAAGGAGGAAGCGGGGGCCCGGTGAACAGAACACATAAATCTTTATTTTTCCACTTTTTAGGCCCGGTAATCTCAATGACCGCAGGACAGCCCTCAGATGCTGCAGGTGCCGCTGCCAATCATTACTGTAAATAATGATATCAGTCAGATAGGCAGTGGCATACTGTAAGCAGCGTGAGGTCTGAGGATTCGGTCTATGAGCCGCTGAAACAAATCGAAGCGTCACGAATTTGTGTAATCTGAACGGCGTGGAAAATGCTGTCTTTTCACAGGACATGGGAGTTAATGGAATCCTTAAATCCAGTGTCAAATTAAACGTGAGCTGCACCTAACCAGTCGAGCAGTTCATCAATCCGAGGCATTGGGTACGCATCAAATTTAGACACTGCATTTACTTTTTTATAATCCACACAGAAACGGACCAAGCCATCACACTTCGTAAACCAGCACAAATGGGCTGGCCTAGTCACTGTGGGATTCTTATATTACCTCCATATCTAGCATTGTGCTCAGGTAATTGGTAGGGATGACTGCTTACCGATACTCCTGGAGTAATTTTGCTATGGTGCTCTACGAGATTCGTACGACAAGGAAGAGGCGAGAACGCGTCAGAGAATTCTCCTTGCAACCTGGCAAACTTTGTGACTTGTAATGGTGAGAGGTGGGCTCCACAAGTGACCAGGGTGACTCAATCGGTGGCTTTTAAGTTCACTTGTATCTCAATGTGGGGAGTAATACAAGAATTTTATCTCTCAGTGTTTGGAGTTTTTCTCTCATGTCAAGAACGTATTGAATTTCGTTTATGCTATATAAAGGTCCCTCCTCCCAGTTTTCCCATAGGATGTCGAGTACACTGCACGGTCGACACCCATACAATAATTAAAATGGGATAACCCCGTAGAGCAGGGGTCAGGAACCTATGGCTCACAAGCCACAAGTGGCTCTTTGTTAAAAATCCAGTGTCCGCTGTGTGTTTCACCATTCACCAACACATGATCATTTAAAACTTTCTTTAAGTTTTTTTTAAAAAAGTGTGGGTGCAATTGCAAAGCTATCAATGACACTGTTTTGATTTCATTTCATCCAAATTTGTTGTACTGCCTACTCGTGGAGAACAAGGTTTGAAATGAACACCCGCCAAATGCAGATTTTTCATGCAGAGTATTTTGCTGATGTACCAGCCACTGTGGAAGGCGACCTGTAAGACTTCTCGGAATGATATTGTGATGAAGAGGAGTGCAGGGCCGGGCCGTGACTATGCACGCCCAGCCCCCAATCGGGCTAATCAGCCGAGGAGAGGGATATATGCTGAATGTGGCAGTTTGAGAGAGAGAGAGAGCCACATGCATCTACCATGTGTTTGTTTATGTTTGTGTCTTTTTGTTTAAGTTCTTATTAAAATATTACTTTGACTGTTCAGCCAGTTCCCACCTCCTCCTTTCCCATTTTTAACAGTGACAGATATATTACAAGAAATTAGACATAAAGACATGCATTTCATGAAAAGTGATTATATTTTGAAGAACAGACGAAAGAAAAGCCTCCAATGCGTGTCTGATTTGATATGTGTGCCCACTAAGCTCTGCTATTCACGAGTGCAATGAAAGCACTTCTCCAAGACACGCACATTCATATAGTTCTGAGCCTCATTTCCCAGTAACTATTGATCTTAGCTGTTAAGGTCATTTTCTACAAGCAATTTTATGAATGTTTGTTATTTTTTATGTGCGCTCAGGGTGTAAAATAGTACCCGCCACACTCCAAATGTGACGAGGCTCAGTCCAGTTCGCAAGCTCCTCGTTCAAATGCAGGTATTTCATGCGCAAGTAATTTTGATCATCTACCCGCAACAGGTAGGTTACCTTCCTTGAGTGACACATGACAAGAAATGCTGTTAGTCAAAAATACACATGCTTGGAGAAACGTTTTAAGAAGAGACAAAAGAAAAGCTGTCAGTGCTCATGTCTGACTCACTGTTTGTTCAGAGGCATGCAACGGGACCCTGTCTCGTGGAGCAGGCACATGTAAAGAGTTATCACTCTTTTTAAAATTCGACTGAAAACTGTTTGCAAGAATAATGTAGTCTGTGAGAATGCTGCAAATGATCTCTGATCATCTCATGAGGTGCTGTGAGTTTTATTTCATAGAGCATGGAGCAGTTGCTCTTACACATTGTGAACACAACTCTGCAGCTTCAGTAATATATACAGGTATCTTTTTATTGAAGAAACAAAGACGAAAATTATTCAATCATAAAGTAATATAAGACATGTTCAACTTGAACCTAAAATTGAGTTCTATTTCATTTTTTTTAGGCAGACCTGCAAAAACACGTGTACTCAGTTCCATATTGCAACATATTATCTATTCATTTTTGCTTATTTGTTTGGTTTTGAGTAGTCCATGGGCAATACAATAATTTTATTTTATTGAAAAATTTTGTTTTTGAAAATAGTAAATTATTTGTTTGTGCTCTGGTCCTTTTAAAAAAAAATGCATCAACCAAAAAAAAATAATTGTCTCCTTAGTAAAAAAGGTTCCCGACCCCTGCTGTGGAGGCTTGTCGGACCTCTCATACTGCAAATAATAAGGGCTCGAGCCACTTGTCCTAATTTCAAGCGTCTTCGTGCACAATATTAGGATATGCACAATCATATTCTTTCGTGTATGAATAAATCTTTCGACCAAGCGTCTGTTTGGGGGTGGTAAATGTTGGTCTGAATCGATTTAATCCCCAACAATTCCTACAGTTCACGTAGGATTTCAATGAGGATTTCTTTCAGAATCCCCACTCTGGAGATTATTCTGAAGAGTGCCTCTGCAACACTTCGTGCTGAGATGTTGCGCAGAGGCACTACTTCTGGATATTGCATTGCGTAGTATGACAGGCGGATTCACCAGCTGATACACCACATTCAAACATCCGCGTGAATGCCCGGCCAATAGAAAAGGACCGTTAGATGTTTCAGTGTCTTTTCCTTATCTTATGGACCCGCCATCAGATAATAATGAGCCATATGGAATTTCCCAATGGCTCTGTGGTATAACAATTGGGTTGTCTCCTCCTTTGTCTGAGTGTCCTGCGTCACTCAATACAGCCAAGCCTTGATAATTGAAAAATATGGATATGCGTGTGCTATGTCTGGCTGGATGTGTTGGCCATCAATTACTTTCACTTGGTCAAAGGCATGCCTAAAGGTCTCATCTTGCATCTGCTCCTGAGGGAATTCCCCAGCAGGGAATCCTCAAAGGGCTGAGGCAGCCGAGACTTCCTTCTCTCTTACATCCTCCTGGTGTGGAGCTGAAGTAGAAGGCCCTGGCACCGCCTCCCCAGCCAGCGAATCACACACTATACACCGATACGCTTTGTTGCATGACCCATCCACACACATTCACCGTAATAAAGTAGTAAATGCCGGCCAATTCATTCCCAAGATTAGTGGATGGGAGCGGCGGGTATTAACCGAAGCCTCAACACTATGTTTTTGTCCCTGAAATTGAATAGTAACTGTCACTACAGGGTAATTTTGAATATCCCTGTGCACACCTTACCTTCACCATTCAGCTTGTATCCAAACCCTCAGACTGAACCAAGCTTTGGTGAATGGAGGTTTGTTTACAACCCAAATCCACCAAGGCTTGATATGTACCCCCTTAATACTCACAGGTATCCAGTTTCTGCTCGATCGGGGGTGGCCTGTGGTGCACTGTGGACCCGGACCAATGTCTCCACCTCTAACGTGAGGCATCGGTCCAGATTCAGCTCCAGCAGACCGGCCCAGACTTCATGCCCACACCCTCAACAGTGGATTCACCATCATGTGGCAGAGAGCAGAGGGGGTTGTGGAAAACCGGTAGGTTGAATGGCACACAGGACCGGGGAACTGATTTTGGGGTAGGAATTCCCGGTTTCCAGGGAATAGGAACAGGGTGAAGGGAAGGAGAGGGGGATTTATGAGAGAGAGAGGGAGAGCAAGAGAGAGATAGAGAAGAAGAGGGCTCTCAGGCCCCCGAATACACCGCCAAATGGTCCTCAGCCAGCTGGATTGCCACCGTCAGTGACGCTGGGCGATGGCACTGGACCCACTCCACCGTCCCTATCGGTAGCTAAACAAAGCAGGGTGTGGAAGCGTTGATGGCCCAATTTAGGTCCGCATACTCCAGGATACTCATGACCTGCAGTTGTTGGGCTGCAAACTGTGCTTCGCTGTACAGGAAGGGCAGCAATCGGGCAGCCCATTGGGTGTTGGGCCAGCTCCATGCTTCAGCCGCCCGCTTGAAAAGCTTGATGAAGGCTTCAGGTTTATTTTGCGGCCCCATTTTCGTGAGCGTGATGTGGGGCGTGGATGATCACTGCTGGAGTATTATCAATATTTTTTCAATAATTTTTTACTATATATCTCAACTTTCACTTTCACAGTGAAAATGAAAGTGGATATTTATAGTAAAAAAAGGATTGAAATATTGATCTGTTACTCACCCAAAGTGGTTGCTTAGCTTCAGAAGACATATATTAATCCACTGTAGTAGTATGGATAACATTAATGCTGCCTTTACATATTTTTGGAGCTTCAAATGTTTGGCCACCATTCACATACATTGAAAGGACATACAGAGCTGAAACACTCTTCTAAAAATCTTTGTTTGTGTTCTGCAGAAGCAAGAAAGTCATACACACCAGGGATGGCACGAAAGTGAGTAAATTATGAGAGAATTTATATTTTTGGGTGAACTATCCATTTAAAACAAATTAATCGCAGAACTGTATATTATTATCATTTTCCATTTGTTCTGGACAAAGATGAAATTTACTTTACATTACTGACACAAATCATGGTCAGGTCAAACTAACTGTATAGATATATTTATTTTTAGCACACTAACCTTGGAATGATAAACTATGTGGATTCAAATATATCCCTGGAAAACTATTCAAGACGCTATTACTAAGTATGCATGCAAGAGATCTGAGTCATGGCATTCTTTAATGAGTTCCTGACATGCATTAATTATGGATTGAGGCCCAAGTTTAAAAACAGAAGGGGCGTATAGTGAGTCACCAAAGCACAACACACCTCCTCATGCTCTGTCAGTATTCTGGAGAACGCTGCCATCTACTGACCACATCTATCCATTCTGAATGCAAATTGGTTTCAATTTGTGGTTGAGAATTATGAATGGCATCTGCATTTGATTGCATATTTTGCTTTGTTGCTCAAAATATTTAATATGTATTTATAAAAAAAAATGTACATGGGTTTTGGGCATGAATCACCACCCCAAATAAGTAAATCTGTCCGATCATGCAAAGTGAAATCCCTTGTTGGCACGATTGTTTTGAGAACATTTCAGAACCTTAATCTGAATTCCAATGTAGTCAGTTATCCCAAGAGACAGAAGCCTGGATTTACTGTAGAGAGAAAAATCCATCCATTCACATTAGAGTGCAACTTAACTGCATATGGGAAGACAGTAATGGCAGACAGCTAACGGCAAAACGGATCTCTTTGCAACCTTTCAAAACAAACACAAACCTTGAATGCTTATACATTACAATGCCTTTGTATTAGTATTTATTATGCTGCTCATCAGAGAATGAGCTAGCCCCAACTCCAACCCTCATACTGTTCACTGGACATTGGCATTAGTATGTTGTAATCCATGCTCATAGCAGTGATTTGAGACAATGTTAATTCAAATGATCACTTCATTCAATATCTTTGGAGCCCAACCACAATCCTCTAAATGGGTGTAAGGACCGAAACTTTCCGCTGAACGTAATTGCAGCATCACTGGAAAAGACATATGTAGGAAGAGCTCATACATTTTTAACTTCCAATCTCAGCATAAAATAGCAGCTAATTATTGTTTAAGTGATGCCATTTAGTTCTTTTCTATGTTCAGATGATTTATTTATTAACTCTAAGCCGAGAGAAAAGTTCTTTCATATCAGCAAACAGGATTCCTCGCCCAATCACTGTATGCAAATATCTAGACCATTGGTTCTCAATGGTTTGGCTACAGCACCCAGGTTTTACATCAAGTAACCTACAGTAACACAGTACCAAAGATGTGTATAATGCAAAAGTAACAAAAATGTCCTTAAAATCAAAGTTAAGATTTACCTACAGTACAAAAAACTGCACTGACTCAACAATATGGAAAGTTATTAACATGACATCCTTTTTTAAATGCATAAAACAGCAGCAGAACTGTGATTTACAGCCTTTGATGTCAGCAACTAAAGATAAGTAAAGTATCCTTTTTAAAAGATGATGAGCCTTTTTAAATGGCTATCCTAACAATGGATGGTTAAATACATACATTAGTTGCATTTTATTATTTGCATTCAATCAGAACAGACCTGTAACCCATTTTTGGTTTGCGACCCACCAGTTGGGAACCATTGATCCAGACCACAGAATCTAGCTTGAATGCTTTAAAAGCTTGCCTAAATGAGCTGCGATATAAAGATAACTCATGCATGTTTCTTTCGATGTGAGGAGTGATACATCAGCAGTTTTCTTAAAGGGAAAGCTTAAATTCAGGCAGCATTTATTCACCCTGATGTTGTTCCAAACCCATTATGCTTTCTTTCTTACATGAAACACAAAAGAAGACATTAGGCACTATGTTAGCCTCAGTCACCATTCACTTCCATTGCATCCTTTTCCATACAATGCAAGTAAATGGTGACTGAGGCTTATATTCTCAAATGAGTTTGGAACAACTCAAGGATGAGTAAATTATGACATAATTTTCATTTAAAGGTGTACTATCCCTTTAACCATGTTTTGAGTATCAGTTAGTCATAGAGATACTACAGATCCATCTTTTTATCAGAGATGCAGTGCTGAACATGTTCTTATGGGATTGACAGGGCTCTGGCTCCTGTTGGGCCTTTTACCCAATGATGGAGCACAACAAGGTATGGCAAACCTTGTCGATCAATACTTGACATCCTGCCTGTTAGTGTTTTTCCCCAGAAAGGATGGCTCTTATTTGGAAATCTGGGACATTTAATAATAGTATATTGGAGGGGGATGTGAAGAGCATTAAATTTAACTAAGCAGGGAAACGGATGATGCTATTGGTCCAGAGGAAACATACACAGACTAGACCCAACATTGGTTGTATCAACAATGATCTCTGGCAGAGGGGAGACTAATGGAACAGTCATAAGCGGTACCAGGTCACTAAACATCAGAAAACACTCTTTATGATTAGTAAATGCTCCGTACTCAAGAAAGAGTATACACAAAGCTCTTAAAGAAAATACGAAACAGGACATTAATAGTACAGATGCATTTTAATTGCCTTTGTAAAATCAACATAAATATTTAACATGTGTGTGCATAATGAAGCACAATATACATATTGAATAGAAAAGGACTTCATCTTCAAAACTACTAATGGCATCATCACCTGCAGAAGAGTTACTCATTACAATTACACTATATTTTGCCATTGTTGGGTTCCATACAGAGTGCATGTAAGAGAACACATATTTAAAGGGATAGTTCACCCAAAAATTTAAATTCTCTCATCATTTACCCTCATGCCATCCCAGATGTGTATGACTTTCTTTTTTCTGCTGAACACAAACAAAGATTTTAGAAGAATGTTCCAGCTCTGTAGGCCTATACAATGCAAGTGAATGGTGGCCACTTTGAAGCTACGAAAAGCATATAGAGGCAGCATAAAAATAATCCATATGACTCCCCATCTTTAGAAGTGATATGATAGGTGTGGGTTAGAACCAGATAAATATTTAAGTTTTTTTTTTTTTTACTATAAATTGTCCTCTATGCACAGTAGGTGGTGATATGCACAAATAATGTGAATTGCAATGAAGAAAAATTTGAAACTGTAGATTTACAGTAAAAAAGGACTTAAATATTGATTATACATGGACATGGATTTAACCATTGGAGTCATATGGATTACTTTTTTGCTGCCTGTATGTGCTTATAGATATTTTTATATTCATTTTTGGGTGAACTATTCCATTTATTTTACACAAGTCCTTGCACAGATGATGAATGCTCTTTCATTTAGCAACAGGTTATACCACATTTTCTGCACATTTGTACTGAACCCCATTACCAAATTAGTCATACCATGACAAGTATGAGCAAGCTTGTATGTAAATGCTTATGTATATTTTTTCCCAAATCCCAAAACCTGAATGAGTTTGCAAACCACTCCTAAACAAATAAGAATTTGCTTTGCAAAATATCCAGAGGGAGGTTCCCCTCTGTAGTGTGTGTCAAAATCATTATCACAGAGAAATTACATATATTGCGCGCACACACATGCATATAAAACTTTGGACTGCAGTTCAGACAGAAAACATATCAGTGTGGTAGAATAGAAAAACTGCTCTATTTTGGTACACCAGACACCTGGGACAAATATGGGAAATAATGCAGTTCAAGTCAGATTTTCACTTTGCTATTATAACAAGAGTCACAAGCAGACTGACCAGCAATGATGTATGCCTCAATTTCTGTCTAATTCACACAGGTTTCCTCTCCACTGTCTAAAATGGCATAATGATAGACAGAACCTAATAGCTGCAAAGCATTGCAAATCCATTTGAACACATCATATGACATGGACCAAATATAGCCAATTTATTCAATGAATAAACATCACGCAAGCCAGATTCCCAGAATGTAAGCCGATAATGAAAACATCAATACAATCCGAGGCATGTTAAAAAGCGTACAAGTCACAAGAGTGCATCTGTCAACAGATCATTAATATCACTGTAGCATGAGGACAATCTCTTTAGACCAAATCACAACATTGTGTTTAGTATAAATAGGAACACATATTAAAATACAGCATTATAAACTTTCTTAACTCGTTTAAGCCATGTATATACACACACACATGCATTCACACAGATGCATGTTTAGGGTCAAAGAGTTAAATGAGCACTTACAGGCATGTTCCATGACTTGAAGGCTAAAAAAACGACTGCTCCAATGAGATGGTCCACAGTTTCCTTTTCTCACCCTTTCTCCTCACACCCTCTCACTTTTCTCTTCTTCACTCTCTTTCCCTCTCTCTCTCCCTATCTCTCTCTCTCTCATCAGCCCTTCCTGTGGTGCTCTCGCAGTCTTCTCCTCTGCAGTGGTGCATAGCAGGAAGAGCAGCAAATGCTGTATGATGACAAACAGCCATTACCTCCATTAAAGTGAGCTGACTGAGGCAGCCTGAGCCCATCAAGTGGAACCTCCCAGTCCACTGGGGCTTTCAGCTATCGCCTTTGGCTACAGGGTATGTGGTTGGGGAGGAGGGATTGTTGTAGTATGAGACAGCTCTGTAATATTCATTAAATTACTGCTGTCCAGCTGAACAGAAGACTCTACTGCTTATCGTGAGTGTTACGTTGTTTACGCTGACCATAATCCTGGAGAAACATTCCAATCAACCAACCAGATTACAGTTAGGTTTAGGGCTGAAGTTGGGCCTTAAGAAGTATTCTTATGAACCGGTCATTTCTCTGATTTTAGGGGTCAGTTATAGTTAGTTTTAGGTTTAGGGTTAGGATTATACTGCCATGCAAATACAAACTTCAGTAATTACACATTTTGTAAAAATTGAGTAATGACCGGGGTCCTGGGTAGCTCAGCGAGTAAAGATGCCTGACTACCACCCCTGCATTCGCGAGTTTGAATCCAGGGTGTGCTGAGTGAATACAGCCAGGTCTCCTAAGCAACCAAATTGGCCTGGTTGTTAGGGAGGGTAGAATCACATGGGAAACCTCCTTGTGGTCGCTATAATGTGGTTCTCACTCTCGGAGGGGCACGTGGTGAGTTGTGCATGGATGCCGCTGAGAATAGCGTTAAACCTCCACCCGCGCACCATGTTTATGCGGTAAGACACTAAACAAGCCACGTGATGAAGACGCATGGATTGACAGTCTCAGACACAGAGGCAACTGAGATTCTTCCTCTGCCACCCGGATTGAGGCGAGTCACTACTCCACCACGAGGCATGTATGTAACATTGAAATAAATGTCTGAATTAAACACTCTGGACACTTTTGTCCATACTGCGTGCAAATGCGAGATAACAAGGTGTGATTTAACTGCTCCGGTTTATTTAATAAATAGGCTTTGCAATAGCAAAATAGGGGCAATAACTTTCTGTTCAATACAAAACCAGGAAGGGGGTCTCTCAGGTGGAAGCGACCAATGAGCCAAATGTCTGAGACCGAATGCATAATAATAAAACAAATCTTGGGTATGCCTAATCCACCATTGTCAATCGGCCTGTGTTACTTATTGAAGTGTAATCTGGGATGTTTACCATTCCAAATGAAGGACTTCACTATACTATCAAATTGTTGAAATAAGAGAGGGGGACATCTACAGGGAGAGACTGTAGCAGGTAGTTGAATTTTGGAATACAATTAATTTGAATAATATTAACCTTTCCAATCATATATAAATGTAATGAAGCCCACCTTCCCACATTGCTCAAAAACCTTTTTATTAGGGTACAAAAATAAATCACACTGGAAATGAGATGGAAATGAGATGCCCAAATACTTAATGCCCTGTTTGGGCCACTTGAAGGCACCTGGCTGAAAAGCCGTTACTGGGCAGTATGCCGTCAGATCCAAAGCTTCGGATTTAGACCAACTGACTCCTGAGAATTTAGAAAAGGAATGAATAATTCTGTGGAGGCAAGGCATAGATCTAGTGGGGTCGGAGACGAATAATAAAATATCAACTGCTTAATCACCTTTCTTATTGTGGCTGTTAATGGTTCCAGGGAAAAACAAAACAATAATGGGGTAAGAGGACAACCCTGCCAGGTTCTCCTATTCAGAGTAAAATAATCTGAAATACTACCGGGTGTCAATAAAGTAGCTTAATCCATCAAATAAAAGTATTCCTGAACCCATATATTTCCAAAACCTTAAAAAATTCCTCCTATTCTACCATATCAAACACCTTTTCGGCATCAAGTGAGATGGCAGCAACCGTAGTCTGATTGTTCACCACTGACCACATAATACTGATATAATGCCTAATGTTATAAGAAGAGCTGCAGCCCTGAATAAACCCCACCTGATCGATATGTATAAGAGATGTCATAACTTAATCGGTTGGCCAAAATTTTTGTCAATATTTTTACGTCTAGCTGGATCAAGAAAATTGGACGGTAACTCTTACTCTTGCTTGGATCTTTGTCCTTTTTAAGAATCAGACTGATCCGGGCTTGTGTAATGGTTTGCGTAAGCTTTCCATTCTTTAATTATTCTGTATAAACTTCTAACAAAAGTGGAGCCAGTTCTGTAGCATAAGATCTAAAAATTCAGTGCCAAAGCCATCTGGCCCCAGAGACTTGACTGTAGGTAAGGCCTTAATTACCTCGTCAAGCTCCTCCAAGTTTATCTAAGAATTTAGATAATTGTTTTGCTCAGTCGTCAATTTAGGGAGATTTAATAGTTCCACAAAGTTTCTAATATCATCTGTAGACGAAGACATGGAACTATAAAGATCAAGATATCTTTTTTTAAAGCATTATTAATATCAATGGCCGTGGTTAAAATTTCACCACCAGCAGATTTCATTCATTCACAAAACTGTCTTGAAGGTGTGTTCCTCCACAAAACAAATTCCAGTCACTAGTGGCACCAGCACACAAACATTTGTATTAAATTAAATAAATAAAAACAAAAATTATAAAGCTGTTCAGTTTCCTCGACAGTCAAACAAATGTTCAGTGAGCCAGCTGTTCATGAGTGCAGGAGATTACCTAATCAATCCAATGTCCTGCAAAAAATACTCCACGAAACAAACAGCATCAAATAGGAGGCATAAGCACAAAGAACGAGCAAATTCATCCACAAATGTGCCGAAGGACACAAAACAAACTCCAGCACAAAAAGAAATAAGAAAGGTGCCCAGCTTCCTCATACAGTCAAGTGTATGTTCAGTGAGACATCTCACTTGAGGGCCATATGAAAGTCCCCAAATGGTTTACTCACCCCATTGTCTCTATGAAAATCTCATGTTTTGATCATGATTTTCTCTTGTTGAAATCCCAAAATCTGGGAACAAGAAAATGCTGTTTTTCTTCTAAGAAAGCTTTCCTTTGCTCCTCGCCTCACACAACACAAGATCTTTATCGGATGATCTCAGAAATTTGGCCAGAATTGATTGGGGCCTGTCTCCCTCAGCGGATCTGTGAGCCGGAACCTTGTGAGCTTGCTCGATTTCCAGCTTATGACCTGTTGTCGAGCAGACTCAGGAAGAGCTTGTCCAGGAATTTTACCATATCTCTGCCTTCTTCATGCTAAGGAATTCCAACAATTCAGACGTTGTTTCACCAACGATTCTCTAAATACTCCAAAACGCGTTCCAAGTCTACTTTGGTCGCTAGCGGATTTGTTGTCAATTCCCTTTCTGATGACTCCAGATAATCGATCCATTCTCTAAACGATCTCGACATCCCCGATTCTTGTAACCAACCAGAGAATTTTATTTCCATCGCAGTAATCGATCGACATATTACAGCAAGGTCCTCTAAGTCTTTTGTTGCATAACAACTTTTGTCTGCATCACAGACATTTGCCTGAAAATCTCACCAGTTACCGCTGGTTTTCTCCCACCGCACCGTCCAAACCGTGTCTCTGGTCTGTGGGCCTGTCTGAGGTACTAGCTTGAGCATGTACGTGTCTTTTAATATCTCCAGAGCCAGAGGATTTTGAATTCTTTGTCATGTTGACTTCAAAAAACAGATATGTAGCAGGGTGTATCGAATCTCACCGGTTATGACATAAAAATTATTAAAAACTAGCAAAGTGCGCAGAGCTCGCTGATTACACGTCTGCTCCTCACATGGCGTCACGTCACAATAATGCTTTATTAATATTTTCCAAATTTTCTAGATTGCACATGACTTGAGAACTTGAGAACTTCTCTGCAAAGAGGCCCTAAGTTCGAAGGTCACAAGCAATAAAAGACAGAGAACACACAATCCTGGAGTTCCCAAGAAAGACTCAAAACACATGCTGTTTTGTCCACCGATATAACCCAATTTGCTACACTGACTCATCAGATCACGAGACATCATTATTATTATCTTGCAAACAGCAGCTAAAAAGGACCTTTCATCTTCCAGGAACATTTCACACAAAGTCACAGTATTTTGCAGAGTTAACCCTATAAAATATACAGAATGCATTTGTGGCACGGTGGAGGGCGGGACCGGTGAGTGATTACGGCGCAGACGGCGATCGAGAGAGAGAGCTCACTTACGGATGTCCGTTATCTTATGTGTTTGTCTTTTGAGTTCAATGTAACACAGATCATATTCGCGGGCAAGGAAGAGGCGAGAAACCGGCTTAACATATAAACTAAAGGTTTAATGGAGAACTCAAAAGACAAACACATAAGATAACGGACATCCGTAATTGAGCTCTCTCTCTCGATCGCCGTCTGCGAGTGGCCTTTATCCCTCTTGACGGCTTAATTAGCCTAATACGGGACCGGGCGTGCGTAATCACGCGCCGGTCCCGCCCTCCACCGTGCCACAGCATTTAAACCCCCAACTTACATCATACCTAGCCTTGTTAGATTATTCTGAAAATTGCTTTGAACTTTTATAACTGACAAATTAATGATTATAGCCTGATGTATGTTTTTAAAATATGTGTATTCACTTGTAATCACTTCTAACTAACAAATCAATGATTATAATCTTTAAACTTGTATGGGAACTTCAAGGCTCAGCTGGATATTATACCCCGACAATCAGGTTTCTCATAACGTTTAATGTATTATCCATGTTGTAAAACTAATGAATTAACCAGTATGATTTGTAACCAGGGATTTTCATGTTTTGTAACCTACATGTATAATATTCATGAAAGAATGTCATATTTGTTATGCAAACGCTTGATGGGTTAAGTAGAGAATTTTGCTGACAACTAATGTCATGTCCCTTGTACTGTTGTCAAGATATAAATGTTCTTGATTAAACATGCACTATTTTGAGCGGGAAGTCCCAAGAATAACCAAAACTAAGGGTCGTAAATCAATTCTGAAATGGGACATCACTTCAGATTGGTGCAGGACACCTTTGGGGATGCAGCCAATTTCAGTTAAAATGTCTCCAAACAGGAAGAACATTCTCTTCTTGGCTCTCGCCCTCTTTGCTCTTCTCCGGTGCCTCTCTTCTCAGCTCCCGACTTCTTCTCTCTTCCCTCGTGCCAAGTAGAGTCCAAGGAAGCTCGGGACTGGAAGTCCCGAGGAAGACTCTCACTCTCTGCTCTACAGTTCATACACTCAACGGGAGTCATGAGTCCTCCTTACAGAAGGCCTTGCTTCATCCAGACAATACATTTCCGCGATCATCAGAGTCCAAAACATTGATGGAACGAACTTTCTGCAAACGCCAAAGAACGCAACGCAAGGAAACACAACAACACTCAAGTATATCTCCAGACTTTTGCTCAAAGTGATGGTGTTTTAGTTGAATATTTTGGGGAATCCGATTGCAAATCAATATAGACTCAAAGAAGGACAAATGGTTCTTAAGGCATTGTCTACAGACTTCATAAAGTAAATTTTCTCTGTTTTGATCATTTATTTCACATTATGCCACTGTACTCACCAACCTATTTCATGTCATATGTGTTAGATTAGTTTTATGTTTAGAATAGCAATAAAGTTTGTCTGTATTCAAAGATAATTTGACTGTGGTATATTTTGATAAATAATCTCATCCCTGTTTTTAAAAGATTTTGCTTCAAAGCTGTACCTAAATATGTGTAATATTATTTTCAATAAGCCAAGAGAATAATATTACTCCAATAAGATAATTAATCATAATTCTCTTATTAGAGCTACTGTAATTCCTTACAAATTGTGAGAGAATACAATGAGATTTTGTATTACGATTTTAATGGTGGAGAATTTTATCTAGAAATAATCTATTTATTTGTCATTTATCTAATTTATAATGGTTGTTGAACATGACTAATTCCATTATAAATTTCCTTACATAATAATGTAGAATAAGGACAGATTTATTTAGTTCCTATCTCACACATACTGTTTCCTTACATATAATGGTGTAGAATTGCGGTATTTTAATCTGTACCGTGTACATCTACATCAACCAAATTCCCTACATACTGTATAATGGTGTGAGAATGCGTGCACATTACCTGATCATGTCTACATTTATACAACCAAATTCCCTACAGGTTTGTTACAGCAATCTTGAAGCCGTGTTCATTATTCACGTTAAGGCATCAACACCAGCGTTTTGTTGACAGTTAAGACTTGGCATGCTTCTTTAGTAATTAAAATGCGCCTTACTTAGGCTGAAAAATACTTTCTGTCACAAGTCACATCTGGGCTTGTTTTGTATTACAAATAGCATTAAGAGGTCTTTCTCCATCATTTTATCACAGACATGGAATCACTGCGTGTGTTTGTGGTGTGTGCTTCAGTGTAATGACTCTGGGCGCATTACCACATTACACATTATAAAGGTTCCCCCCTTCTAACCAGTGTTTATGCTGTATTAACGGCAAATGCTTTAATCGCGATTAAGAAAAATTTACATGTTAAACTTTTTTAATTAAATGTATGCATTAATGGGTTTAGTATATTTTTTACTTTTAAATGTTCTGTTGACCGTTGCAGCTCCCTGGGGTCCCTGAACCCCAGTTTAAAAACCCTGTCTTTTATTATGATCTGGCACTTTGTTTTTGTTTTTTTGTTTTTTAATGTTGGTGTGGTTACTGTGTGTTTTTGTATTGCATTGTTCCAGGACCAACAAAAGACATTGACCTAGGAACACATACTATTCTGCAAAATCACTGTAACCATTGTTTTACAAGCTATATGATGAGGCAGGGAGCTTTCACTTTATTCATGACAAAAGTGGAGTGGTTGTTGATGCATGTGATGTGTGTAATATATAAAGCACTGTAATCTGTGCAAGCCATGTCTGCTGGATGAGTGCATTAATCGTGGGTGAAAATCTGTAACAATTTTCTGTCTTTTTTATGTTGCAACTTTACATCAAGAATTTGCTGCCATTCAAAAAGCATGAATTATTGCTTGAGATATTCGTTGGTGGTGTGCGCTATAGTGTGTTTTTATAGCTCACCCCTGTAGGCTGTGTGAACTTAAAATGTTCTTAGTATTGGTCAATTCAAGTACAGAAGTCTTTTCACAAGGCATATTGTGCAATGGTAGCTATTTTCTATTATTTACTAGAGGTACTCCTCTTTTCCAATTTTTAAGCACTTGAAACATAGTCATTATTACAAATGTATTTGTATTTTGCTTTAAGAAACCTTCCAGGTTCAATATAAGTTACTTTCTATTTAAAACAAAAGAATTTTGACTCATCCCTCAGTTTGTGAAGATGAGCAAAAAATGTGTTTACAGTTATACATTTAAAATAAAAGCCTATGGGGAAAGTTTGTAAGCAGAAAAGTGCAGCTCATATTTATGCTAAAGATTTTTGTTAAAACGTATATGAATTTGTTCTTACAAAATGTGTTATTTGAGATGTAAAGCTGTCTACATCATCTTTTAAACAATGGAACTACTTTTCTATGTGAGTTAATTTCTGGTTGTACGTTAATTAATTCCTGCAGGTGGATTTTTCTCTATGTATTCAGTCCATATCTGGTGTCCTTGCACGTGTCATGCAAAAATTACTTTTCATAACAGATTAGATATAATTTTGCAAAGACAAAGTTAGGAATCTATTTTTGCACACTAATCTCATTAGTGTAGTTAACATGTAGTCTTGCAGCCAGGGCCGGCCCTGGCCAATTTGCTGCCCTAGGCAAGATTTCACCTGGTGCCCCTGGAATCACAGACAATTCCACCACTGATCATTGTTCATACACTCACACAGAAACAAACTGTGCAGCTTTGTCTTGTTTTTCTTTATTTTGAAAATATTTTGTAAACAAACACACACACACACACACACACACACACACACACACACACACACACACACACACACAAAACTAAATTATGAATACAATATAAATAAATGTATATTATAAGATTATTGCAGAATTTTTTTTTACAGAAACAAAGATACACAAAAAAAATAAATAACTATAAACAAACTGGAATGCAAAATGTAGCAAATGTTCTACAGCCTTACTCGCCTTGCCTTTCTAGCAGCAAAGTCATCTATGATATCATCATAAGACAGCTGTTGGGAGACCACATGATTTATGCTAATGACTGAAAGTCCACTGAGACGTTCTTGAGCCATTGTAGATCTCAGGTAGTTTTTAATTGCTGGGTGGTGCTGAAGTGAAGATGTCTGCAACAGGTGGCCCAGGATTTGCAGGGACGGGGTTCAAATATTTCAAAAGTGCATCTGAAGAGAGAAGATGAGGATTATATGTGACCTGTTACATTTGGGTGTTACATTTTATTTTAAATGTCACCGTCCCACAGGTGGGACATTCGCCATTATATATTTAAAACAATAATATCTTAATAAAAAGATAAATTATTGCAAATTTTTTGAGATATCAACCTAAATTTTGGAACACAACTTTTTGTGTCACAAATTTGTGGCTTTCATTTTCTTGCAGTTTTAGAGTAAAATATATTTTGTAATATATATATTTTATAAAAAATATAATAATTATATTTTTACATTGCACATGTTCATAAACTCAAACTGATATAACTTTTTTTTCTGTTTCACTTTCATAATTTCTAAACTTCTACAATAATTTGGCAAATGTCTTCTTTAAAACAAGACCAACCATAATATGTATATATTCCAACGCATTCTTGAATTACAACCATTTAAGTTTGGATAGTTTTTCTATGCGAATTAAAAAAGCTGATGATAATGAAACTATAAAAATATGACAGCACCTAAACCACGTTATAGCTTAAACACACAAACAGCAATAATAATTACATCTGGTATTCATGCACAAAACTGTATTCATTGAGCACTTCTCTGGCATACAAACAGTAAGTTAGTTAGCCTACATTTTCTAAATTAATTTTGAAAGTGTTTGTTTTCCAGTAACAGCAATGTCCTACTAACTACACATTACTAATTTAGTCAATTCAAATAAAAATACCATAAAATAATGCACAAGTTCAACTAACTATGTCATGATAATAATTACAAATTAGCAAACGTTACTAGCATCGTCAAACTAACTGCTAACTGTGCATAATGAAACATAGATAAACAACTGATCATACATCACATTACATTACCTCTATCTTTATTCCGTTTTTCTTCCTCTTCTCTTCTTTTTTTTCTTCCCTGGGCACCAGAGGGCTTCGGTCTTTTTGAGATAATGATCTGTGAATTTGGCCATCCGTCACAATATCAAACAGGTAATGGATGTCTTTAAGTGCAGCAGGGCGGGGGGGAGATTGATGCGTCACTCGGAACGGGGTGGATCGGGAAAGCAATGTAGTGATGTTTTTGTGGGACGATCGCTTTTTTATATATATATATATATATATATATATATATATATATATATATATATATATTAAATCTATAGTATTAAAGCTGTATTGTTAATTAAAAAAAAAAAAAACTCATTTAGGCGCTCGGGCGCCCCAAGGGATGGGCGGCGCCCCTAGCATTTGCCTATTCCGCCTATGCCACGGGCCGGCCCTGCTTGCAGCTATACTTCCATGCCTCAAGTATAGACTGTAAGTACCTGTACCTTACTGTAAACAATTTCTGCTTGTTTACATGACCTTATGCCACGAATTATGTCAACAGAGTTTAATTTGTATTAAACCTGGAAGTACACCTTACATTTTTTTTTACAAAAATAAATAAAAAATGTACATCCAAAATAAATAAATTTGATTTTTGAAGACTCCAGACATATCAGTATCCTTATAAAAGCTGTTTTATTTTCATGGAGAGGGTACCCTAGTGGACGCAGCCATGTTAGGATCACATGACCAGTCGAATATTACTCACTTAATCTCAGTAACTGGCCTGTTATTTGACACATTCACTCATGGATTAAATTAATATTGGCTTTCTACGAATAGTGAATTTCTACAATGGCACTGGTAACTGCAAACTATTGTGTTTGAACTATGCTTCATCCACACCCCTAGATGTCTGTGTAAGTTCAGATGAAATGAACAAAAAAACAACCAACTTTTATCTCTTCTCTTCACTGTAATACCGGCCAACATAATAAACTGCTGTTAATGCTAAATCATTAGCCTTGTATTCAAACCAGGGCAGCACTAAACAGATTACATGATCAGTTGAGAACTTGACAACCAGTAGGTATCCTGAACTAAAAAAAAAAAAAATAGAAAACAGAAGCACACAAATAGTGCTAATCTCAACTAAGAATGAATGGCATCAATGATAATATTTGTTTAAAAAGCAAAAGTGGTGTCAAAGTCCAATGAGCATTTCCTATAGAGATTTATTAGTGCTCTTGGCATTGTTGAAACAGCTCTATTGCTGTTCCAAGATCATAGCAACATCCTGAAATAGTCCAATGTGCTTCTGGAATATTATGATGGTAGACTGTGACATTTTAACCAAGGCAGGTTACTTTTTGCTATTTAGGTTAACCAGTGCTGAGAGAAAAGTACACTGTGTGATGGAAACATGGAATGGAAAAGTCACCCAGTCACTAAAACATCACTGTCACTGATTTACATCCTACAAAAGCAGCAAATAACAACATCTGTCAGGTTCCATCACTGCACATGCCAGTGAAGATAAGAGCATATGCCACACAACTGAGAAACTGAGAATACTAAGAGATATGTATACACGATATATCCCATTAGTTCAAGCACCACTGGTGGTTGAACTAATGGGATATATTATATTGTGTGTCTTGGCTTCAAACGCTCATAAAGTGGCAAACAAATATCCTTTCGTTAAAACGTAGAATAAATGCTCTCCTCTCAGCTCTAAAAATACAACTAAGCATAGCAATTACAGATGAAAGGCATGATGGCCCATATTCACATGTGCACTTTGTATGTCTGTTGAGAACACCCACACTGTCTGGCGCATAGAGCTGCTCCACAGTTTCACCTAAGATGATGATAAACACTAAGAAGGAGAATGGCATGGTGAGAAATTGTGTGAGAGAACCTTGCAAGTGCAAAAGGACCTATGCTGGAAAAGGACTACATAAAGCTCAACAGTGATCCAAGTTAACAAGCCCCTTTAAGTGGTTTCAATGACCATGTTATATGAAAATAATTTATTTAAGCCATAAAAAAACAACATTCAAACATGTTTACCATTCCCTGTGGTGCTGCTGATAGTGTGTTGCACAAGCAATCGTAAAGATGCTTGTTCTATTCCCATGGAAACCACAAGTAAGCTATTTAGATGTTGCTTTTTCTCTCTAAAATAACATTTTTACTCCACCACCAGTTAGGTTTATGGTTGGGATTTGGGTTAGGGAGCACCATTTATAAAATATGCATTCTTGTTGTCTGTATTACATAATTTCCAACTAAAAATATAAGTCTCTTTTAGCGCCACCATGTGGACATTTCACCTCATCAAAACTTCCTGCTATGTCCACTGGGAACAATGGTTGAAATTTCAGTAAGCAAAGTAATTTTAGCAGCAGAACCTTCAACCTCTTGTTGTCGACAATGGCTGCAATAATTCTCACATTACTCTTGTCTGTAAAGCGATTTGAGTGTGTGTAGTGCCATATACTGTAAATGTAAGGAATAGAGTTGGTTTGTTGGTCTTAACTGGTTTAGTCGGTCTTCCAGACTGGCCAAGCTTGCATTACGAGACCAGCTAACAACCACCTTTGTGGGGGGTTTTTTTGTGTTTTTTTGTTTCAGTAGGTAATTTCGAGTAAACTCAAAACATGCACATTTTTTTTCCTGCTATTCTCATGTGGACATAATGAAGATCCTCGATCAAGCCATGCTGCCTTTTTTGTATTTAATATGGTATTTATCCAGCTCATTCATTCTTCATGTCCTTGACAACAGAACAAGAACACTTTGAATTGAAAAATGCAGACGATGGGGTGTTTGTATATTGATTTATGTAGTTTCATTGTTTTGGAAAAAAACATCTTCTTGTGCGTCTCATAGCACTCATTAATACTTTCATATAAATGCAGATATCAAATGGATATTCAGATTAAGATATTTACAACACACATTTAATTCCATTTAATACAGGTAAATGTCATGTTATTGTTTTATTCTTTTACAAAAGCTGTCTTATTAAGATTTCTAAAAATCGGAATATTGGCATAATCAGGTTAACTATATTTATATAACATATAAAAACATTTTCATGTGCATTTAAACATGGTCAATGTTTTTGTTCCCACAATTTAAACCATAATAAGTTAGCAGAACTCCAAACAATTTCAGGCAATCAGTTACATATAATGTTTAAGTAAATAAACATTAGAACTTCTTAAAGACATTAGAAATTTTAATGTTATAAAAATTGTATTCCAAAATTTAACTACTTATTACAGTCTCTCCCCATTGAAGTCCCCCTCTTTTATTTTAAACAATTTGATATTATTGCTAAATCCTTTATCTGGAATGGTAAATGTCCTCAAATGCATTCTAACAAGTTACACAGGCCAATTAACAAAGGTGGGTTGGATCTCCCCAAGATTTTTTTTACTACTATGCTTTTGGTCTCAGACATTTGGCACATTGGTTGCTTCCACCTGAAAGAGCTCCTCCCTGGTTCTTTATTGAACAGGAGGTCCTTGCCCCTATCTTGCCATTGCAATGTCTTTCTACCAAGCTGCCTGGAGAAGTAAAGACGCATCCCGTTATCTCACACATGCAGTTACTGTGGACAAAAAATTTACCAAAAAAAGTCCCCTGTGTCAACATTCTACCACGATAGACTATTCAAAGATTGAAAGAAACAAGCTTTTAAGAGTGTAAAGAAGACAAAGGGGTTCTTAAGGAGTTCTGTCTCCAGTGTATTGTTCGAAAAGGGCAGTTTGTCCCAGCACTCCATCTCTGTCATTAAATGACTAATTGTGTGCAGAGAGGGATGGCACACATCTTCAAACCAGCATAAATACAGGCAAAGCCTACAAATTAAGCCAAACAATCTGAGATTGAGGAGGTTTTTTCTCAGTGTCTTCTCACCCTGTCTTAGAAAAGCACAGTGTGAAAGATTAAGTACCGGTTGCTTTGAATGCAAATCAACATTGGATGCATGTTTAAATGTGTACCTTTCTCTACATGCTTCTCAAAACACAATGACTTGATCTTTGCAAAAACTGCAAAGAAATTCATAGATCATGAAGTGATGGCTGGCTGTGAGAGGATGTAGTGTTCACTCATAAGTAGCTTTAAGTGGTTGCAGGAACACAAATCTGCCCAGCAGTATAACAAGACAATATTAATTATTGATGTGGCGCTTTGAGAAGAAAAACAATCATGTGGTTTCAATGTCTTAAAACAGTTCAGCATAGGATTAGGGTTCAGAGAAATTCTAACAAGGACCGATGCCTTACATTACATTGGAAAAGCTTATTGTACACACCTCCTTGTGGACACACAGTAAAAATGCAATGCACAAAAATTTACAGAAATCTAGCACAGGAGTCTGCCATAAAGCACAACAGAACAAGTGTGGCATTTGTAAGGCCAATGTGTGAAATAATATCATGAAATAAGTCACTCTTTACAGACTTATAATATGAGCAACTGAACTCATCTGGCATATAAAACTGATTTCTTAAAGGTTATTTAATTTGCTCTCAGTATTTATTTTTTTGAAAAGATGGAGGCCACATACAGGGTTCACTGCACAAAAAGTACAATTGACATGCGTTGATAGAACTGGAGAGTTGAAGTGTGGTTAAGTGAATGGCAAGCTGTCAGGAAGTGGTTTCAAACTGCCATTTCTATAGATATCTTACTCAAGTTACAACATGATAATGGTGCACCTGATCTAATACAATATTTTCTGCATAAAGTAACAGAAAAATTATCATTAACAGCTTTATTACAAGTTTAAGATTGTGCTCAGAAGACTATTTTAAAATAGACATCCTTGTCAAAACTTTTGTTATTTCACAATACTGTATATTATATGACTCCATTCAAATTCAAACATTTCCACATTCCTGTTGCTTTCACATATTGGAACTGCAAGAATGTTACAATTCTAACAACCACATCAGGACAGAAATCCATTACCAATTTGCAGCCGTTTTACCACTCAAACAAACATTTTGCACCAGAGTCAATGGCCATCTAAATTATCAGTATAAAACTCAATATCATTTCAAACTTTTCAATGCATTAAAATTTGCCAAAGCAGTGCACTTGTCATTTTGGCATATTTGCAGATGACTTTGGTTAAAGATTGTGTCAGACAACTGGGTTGAGCTATAGGTTTAAAGGTTACGGAACAATTGTGGGTGATAACATTTAAACCAGAATGTGTGGTAACTTATCACAGTCAGTCTAGAAATTGTCATTTCTCTCCTGCGTAGTAGGGCAAGACTTGTACAAGGCATACTGTAACATGAATACTTACAAACTTAAAAAAAGACACAGGCAACAACGATTTTTCATAAATTGTAGCCTATAGTAAATACAGTGTATGACTAGTATTTACAGATTTTATTTAGATGGTCTTGGTAAAGGCCCTAAAAATACAAATGACACAAAACATAGGGTGAATAGTAGGAGCGTAAAATACAGAGGAATCAAAAGACATCAATTATGTCTTGGATCAAGCAAAACAATCAAAAGAAACATATGAGTGTATGTTAAAATTTACAATAAGATTGATCATTCGTGCCATTTATAGTGGGCCTAGGTTAAGACTTTATTACTGGACAATAAACAGCTACTCTTAACTAAAAATTGAAGTGACATCATATCTAAACTTATTTCTATTAGCTGTGCTACATATTTGGTTTTAATATCACTTGTATTTTAAATAATTAGACCTATAAGGTTCAAACACATCAAGAAAGATTACTCACTATTCAGATTATTTTCAAAGAATTTTATCATTTTATCATTTGCTGCAGAAAAGCCAACAGCCCGCATGAATGGTTTGTCAATATCCTGTTCTGGTTTAGGTGCAAGATTTCAAATTGAGCCTATGTTTTGACACTACATTGTATTTTAGGCCAACCAGATGTCATTTTTGCATACCGTTTCTAATATAAGCTTCAGTCAAAGAGACTCTTCAATATGTTTGTCATTTGGGATGCACATCACACATAATGCTTGCACAATAAAGACCAAACAATACAATTAATAGACAAATGTAAATAATAACATTAACAATAATAACTGGAAAAAAATAAATACAAAAAAAATCTTATCAATTGGCTTTTAAAATATCCCATCTGAAAATAAGCGTGAATATAAGAAGTTAACCAAACATCAGTGAGATGAGAGAATCAAAAACAAAATCTCATCAGCATTTACTCCCCAGCAAATTTAATGCCGAATGAACATAAATGCAAAAACACAATGAAACATATTCATACCTGAACAGGCTGAGCGGAGTCTGGTCAATATTCTGGATTTGAATCCAGATGTGTCACTTTGAGAACGAACTCTAAACACAGGAAACACCTGTGGAAATGTCCTTAGATATCGAAAACTGTCTTCTTCCTCCGTCATCATATGCTTTGTGTGTATTCTTGCAAAAAAAAAAGAAAATTCGTTTCAGTGTCCTATAAACTGGTTTCAGTAGGCCTACTGTTTGAAGAGTTCAACCCGTCAACAGGTAAATGAGGAACTCCTGTTTAAAATAATTAAACTAAAAAAACAACAACTAGTCAACTGCGTGTCTTTCCTTTGCAAATAATCCTTTGCAATTACATCAGCGAATGCAAGAAAACGGAAACACCTCCATCAAAAAGATAATCATCTACAGCTAATTTTATTCAGAGGAAGAACGATGTCACGAAGACTTTTACAGCTGCACTTCTGGAACATCCCTGTGGGTGGCGTTACAAGACAGAAATATTATGAGTTATTAACGTCTGTCAGGCGACCTCATAAAATTCCATCAGACATTAAGTTAAATATGAAATGTGACTGTTTTTTTCCCGTTTGTTTATTTGTTTGTTTTTACACATGTGTAAGAAATGTTTTCGTGATAGTTAGTAGTAGTCATTTTCTGCTGCCTTTACGTACTTTTTAGAGTTTCAAAGTTCTGGCCACCATTAATTTGCATTGTATGAACCTACAGAGCTGAATATTCTTCTAAAATCTTTGTTTGTGTTCAGCAGAGAAAGTCACACATCTGGGATGGCATTATATATATATAATGCTAAATTGCAGACAAATATGGGAATTTCGTCTTCATTCAAGCCATCCGAAATTTCAGTTAGTGATATCTTATACATTTTCCAGTAGATGGCAGCACAGACTCTGAAATGTCTTCAAATGGACACGGATTTTAAATGTCATTGCCCTACGTCCTTATGGAAACAGTTATCTGTGCGAATAAGTCGATTCTAGTCTCTTTTGTCTGATATTTGAACGTTAAATCACTAGCCTACTGGTAGATGTTACACTAAGGTGTCACATGCTTTACAAATAAAATGTGTTTGTCAATCTGACACACTCAACCCAAGTGTATTTAATTTACATGATAATTAATAATGTTACGGGTATTAAAACAAAAACAACATAAACACACATGAATATCAAATATATACTGTGTACTGACACAAGCAACACTGTCCCATAACATATTCTATTTACTTAAAAAGTTTTTCTTCTTGGTTGTTTTGAAAATGTATAAGCATACAGTAAGTGCATACACACATCCCATGCCAACCAATATAATAATGGCATTTCTTTATTTGAGCTGGCAAGACATAGAATAAATAAATATTAAGCCCCGCCTGGATCCTGCCTCCAGCATTATTCTGCATGGTTGGCCAAAAAGTCATAAAATAGGTATGCATCATTTTCACAAGAAGCCCTCTGTGTCTCATAACACTTCTATTGACTTAAACACTTATATTATTCAGGGTGGTACTATCTAGGCAGGGCAATGTTTACACCTCTACCTAGATTCTACCTCCCTTATTATTCTGCATGGATGCTCAAAAAGCCATAAAAAGAGGTATGTTGCATTATCATAAGAAGCATTCTATGTCTCATAACTAATTTGATTGGATTGACTTAAACACTTACTATTCAGGGGGGTATTATCTAGGCAGGGCCGTTTTTACACCTCTACATGGATTCTGCCTCCCTCATTATTCTGCATGGATGCCCAAAAAGTAATAAAAAGAGGTATGTTGCATTGTCATAAGAAGCACTCTATGTCTCATAACTAATTTGATTTATTTGACATAGTATTATCGTTCAAAAAAGATTTGTTGTTTGTTGTTTAAAAAAGATAAATGATGAGTGACTGAAAGAGATAGTGATTGAGTGAGTGAGTGAGCGAGTGAGTGAGTGAGTGAGTGAGTGAATGAGCGAGTGAAAGATATAGTGAGTCAGTGAAAAAGATAGTGAGAGAGTGAGTGAGTGAGCGAGTAGTGACTGAAAGAGATAGTAAGTGAGTGAGTGAGTGAGTGAAAGATATAGTGAGTGAGTGAGTGAGTGAGTGAGTGAGTGAGTGAACGATATAGTGAGTGAGTGAGTGAAAGATATAGTGAGTGAGTGAAAGAGATAGTGAGAGAGTGAGTGAGTGAGCGAGTAGTGACTGAAAGAGATAGTGAGTGAGTGAGTGAGTGAGTGAGTGAGTGAGTGAGCGAGCGAGTGAAAGATATAGTGAGTCAGTGAAAAAGATAGTGAGAGAGTGAGTGAGCGAGTAGTGACTGAAAGAGATAGTAAGTGAGTGAGTGAGTGAGTGAAAGATATAGTGAGTGAGTGAGTGAGTGAGTGAGTGAGTGAACGATATAGTGAGTGAGTGTGTGAAAGATATAGTGAGTGAGTGAAAGAGACAGTGAGAGAGAGTGAATGAGCGAGTAGTGACTGAAAGAGATATTGAGTGAGTGAATGAGTGAGTGAAAGATATAGTGAGTGAGCAAGTAGTGACTGAAAGAGATAGTGAGAGAGTGAGTGAGTGAGTGAGTGAGTGAGTGAGTGAAATATATAGTGAGTGAGCGAGTAGTGACTGAAAGAGATAGTGAGTGAGTGAGTGAGTGAGTGAGTGAAAGATATAGTGAGTGAGCAAGTAGTAACTGAAAGAGATGGTGAGAAAGTGAATGAGTGAGTGAGTGAGTGAGTGAGTAAGTGAGTGAGTGAAAGATATAATGAGTGAGTGAGTGAGTGAAAGATATAGTCAGTGAAAGATATAGTGAGTGAGTGAGTGAGTGAGTGAGTGAGTGAAAGATATAGTGAGTGAGAGAGTGAGTGAAAGATGTAGTGAGTGAGTGAAAGATATAGTGAGTGACTGAAAGAGATAGTGAAGTGAGTGAGTGAGTGAAAGATATAGTGAGTGAGTGAGAGAGTGAGTGAAAGATATAGTGAGTGAGGGAAAGATATAGTGAGTGAGTGAGAGAGTGAGTGAAAGATGTAGTGAGTGAGTGAATGATATAGTGAGTGAGTGAAAGATATAGTGAGTGACTGAAAGAGATAGTGAAGTGAGTGAGTGAGTGAAATATATAGTGAGTGAGTGAGAGAGTGAGTGAAAGATATAGTGAGTGAGTGAAAGAGATAGTGAGAGAGTGAGTGAGTGAGTGAAAGATATAGTGAGTGAGTGAGTGAGTGAGTGAAAGATATAGTGAGTGACTGAAAGAGATAGTGAAGTGAGTGAGTGAAAGATATAGTGAGTGAGTGAGAGAGTGAGTGAAAGATATAGTGAGTGAGTGAAAGAGGTAGTGAGAGAGTGAGTGAGTGAGCGAGTAGTGACTGAAAGAGATAGTGAGTGAGTGAGTGAAAGATATAGTGAGCGAGTGAGTGAGTGAGTGAGTGAGTGAGAGAGTGAGTGAAAGATATAGTGAGTGACTGAAAGAGATAGTGAACTGAGTGAGAGAGTGAAAGATATAGTGAGTGAGTGAGAGAGTGAGTGAAAGATATAGTGAGTGAGTGAAAGAGATAGTGAGAGAGTGAGTGAGCGAGTAGTGACAGAAAGAGATAGTGAGTGAGTGAGTGAGTGAGTGAAAGATATAGTGAGTGAGTGAGTGAGTGAGTGAGTGAGTGAGTGAGTGAGTTAGTGAAAGATATAGTGAGTGAGCAAGTAGTGACGGAAAGAGATAGTGAGTGAGTGAGTGAGTGAGTGAATGAGTGAGTGAGTGAGTGAGTGAGTGAGTGAGTGAGTGAAAGATATAGTGAGTGAGCAAGTAGTGACGGAAAGAGATAGTGAGTGAGTGAGTGAGTGAGTGAAAGATATAATGAGTGAGCAAGTAGTGACTGAAAGAGATTGTGAGTGAGTGAGTGAAAGATAGTGAGTGCATGAGTGAGTGAAAGATATAGTGAGTGAGCAAGTAGTGACTGAAAGAGATAGTGAGTGAGTGAGTGAGTGAGTGAGTGAAAGATATAGTAAGGGATGAGTGAGTGAGTGAAAGATATAGCGAGTGATGAGTGAGTGAGTGAGTGAGTGAGTGAAATATATAGTGAGTGAATGAAAGATATAGTGAGAGAGTGAGTGATGAGTGAGTGACTGAAAGATATAGTGAGTGAGTGAGTGAGTCAGTAAAAGGTATAGTGAGTGAGCAAGTAGTGACTGAAAGAGAGAGTGAGTGAGTGAGTGAGTGAAAGATATAGTAAGTGATGAGTGAGTGAGTGAGTGAGTGACTGAAATATATAGTTAGTGAGTGAAAGATATAGTGATTGATGAGTGTGTGAGTGAGTGAAACAAACAAGTTTAAGTTAACAGAAAATAAATTGATTAGCCTATATTAGAATCCTTGATTTCACACATCCTCACATTCAAACAGGAAGCAGAACCACCCCATCACATCCCTTACCACCACGTCACAATAAAACATGTGACGGGGTGGTATGTGATGGGGTGGTAAATTTCATCCCAAAATGGCTGCAGATCTCACGTATGGTCAAGTTTCTCACATAGCATAAATGCATTCAATCTGAAATATAATTTTCTTTGCATTAATAATGTAAAAAGTTTAATAAAAAACAGTTTTCCCTGTCTACTTTGCATGATGGGGGGGCTGGTTTGAGCTTGACAGACCCTGCCTAACATGAAAAAGCAACAAATAAAGTAAAAGAATGTCAGTACTTGCCTGCTTTTGTTCTTGGTGGCTACAAGATTCAAATTATGTCATTTCCACTTTGTGATGTCATTTAAAGCAACAGTACATTATTTATAGATAAAACAAGTTAGTGTGACAGGTGGTAGTCAAACTGAGGGACGCACACAAATCATAAAATATTTACAAAAAAATAAGGTTTATTTTGAATAAATATATCTTATATATACAGGGACACACATAAAATCCTGAAAATAATAAATGTTTGAAAAATATATGTAACTTATTTGGTGATATTTTAGATGCAAGTGTCACGTTGGTCAATACGGACCAATTTCACATGTGAAACATGCTTTGTACTAAAGAAAAAGGATAAAAAATTGTATGTTACTTTTTAAGAATAGTATTTTTTTTTATAATTTATCATGTTAACATAAACACTTGATTTAATAACCTTAAGCTTTGGAAACACAATTTGGGACATTTTTTGTGCCTTATGCATCTCATCAAACATTGTGGACACAAATGGCACCCGTTTCATATGCAAAATTATTATTAAATAATTGTATGTAATTTTAAGTGTTCTCAAATCCTGCTAGAACATTCTTGTTCTGACGTATGTTTTAATATGTTTACATTTTGTTCTGCTCGCAGTAGCTAAAATTTCTCACAGTAAAAATTCAAAGATTCTTTATGTATCATTTGTTTTTTCTCAGATAACATTTTGAAACCCTCTGGAGATGAGTCTCAAATATCATATTTATGCACTCAAGAAACTTCAACAGTATAGACGGATATTTCAATGGAAACATTGACAGTCTTTAGTGTTCTTGCAACTAACTGAAAGGGCGCCTAGAGGCTTTTCCAGAAGGTTCTGCCAGAATGGAATCTTAGGAATTTGGGTTCCTCGAGAATCTTTTGCTTTTGACAGTTGTCTTTGTATAGTCCATTTTTACAGAATAATAACTTTATCTAATATGCAAAACATAATACAACTAAACTGAATATTGAATAGAGTTGCCTTTTTTGCTGTTGTGAAATAATAATCAAATGATTACAAAACAAAGTTCATTATTAAGGCAATGAGTAAGGAGTTCAAAGGATATGACTCACCCAGTTTCCCAATTTTCATCTTGTGAATGTCACCTTCATATCATGATGTTCTCTTTCCAGTGTCCAGTCTTACATCATGTTTTAGGTAAATAAGTTAGTGCTGCCTCCCCTGACCTATCTGTTTATCAATATGCAAGAACAGAAGCCCCTTTGGTTCAGAATATTGGGGAAATGTGTGTCTCAATACTGTGTTAATGTGTAACCGAGGGACTAGTCATCATGCCATCCATTAATAAACAGGTCAGACCAATCTACCTCAGTGCAGCTCCAGAATCAGCAAAGCATCTGAAGGTAAATAGGAGCTCTGTCTCTTTATCTTCTTCACACTTTATTTATTTATTTGTTTATTTTTGGAATCTATGACTATGTTTGTGTTTATGGACTTATCATTAAATTATCCTGTTAAGACTTTAAGCTGATATACTTGTGGATGTCACTTAGTTGAATTATGCTTGACAGTGGGATACATACAGGGAAGACTAGTTGTCACAAGGGGAAGTTGTCAAAAGTCCAGTTGGGCAAATGTATTCTTTCTCTAGCAGTGATTTTGTATGTTTGTTTCAAACACCTAGTTCAAAACCCATTTGGATTAGACACATTTTTGTGAATCCTACCCTCAAACGTAAATTGTCACTATCATCATAGTTTTATTATGGCTCTTTGGTAAGCATGTGTACATAATTAAACCACACTTTAACCACAGGTTTTTAAGAAAAAATGTTTAAGTTATTTTTCATGAGAGTCAGTTTGGGGCATATTATTGGGGCAGGTTGTCACATGTTTTAAATGCCACAAATGTACACAATTTTTTAAGTACATTATTTGTTGACTACATTTCCATTTTTTGTTTTGTGCTTCATAGCTTTATTACATTTTACATTTAGCTGAAAAGCCTAATACCCATTTAAATTATCTTGATTTATGTTGATGAATTATCTAAATTATGCAGATATGTGTCAGAAGCTTCAGTTAATATTCTCATCAACCATCAGAATGGGGGGAAAATGTATTTCAGTGATTTCGACCGTGGCATGATTGTTGGTGCCAGGTGGGCTGGTTTGAGTATTTCTGTAACTGCTGATCTCCTGGGATTTTTATGCAGCATAGTCCTATTTCCTATTTCCTATCGACACACTAATAACACACTGGTTATTTATATCTTCAGCTTTAGTGTGTCAATAGGAAATATACATTTTAGACTTTTAAACATTTCTTTTGCAAATAGAATAGAATCGAATAGAAGAACCGTACACTCTGCAAGAGATGGCATTGGCCCCACATTGCCCCCCACTGAACATTGAATCTGGAATTACATGAAGAGGCAGAAGCAATTGAGACTGCCTAAATAGACCTTGGACCATCCTATCTGCCAACAACCAAGACAAACTGTGTCCAGGTGTACCTAGATTAATTGGGGCTGTTTTAAAGGCAAAGGTGGTCACACCAAATATTAATGTAGCTTTTTTAAAGCTTACTGAACTTTGTATGACGTTAATTGATACATGAAAATTATTTATGCCATTATTTTTGAAGACATTCTCACTATGCAACATTTTTCACAAGTGCCAAAAACCTTTGCACAGTGCTGTATACACACACACACACACACACACACACACACACACACACACACGTTGGTTGGTCTACCTATCATTATGAAGACTTTCCATAGACATAATGATTTTTATACTGTACAAATTATAGATTGTATCTCCTAAACCTAACCCTCACAAAACACTTTCTGCATTTTTACATTTTTCAATAAAACATCGTTTAATGTTTTTTAAGCTCCTTAAATGATGGGGACACTAGAAATGTCCTCATAAACTACATTTATAGCATAATACCCTTGTAATTACCAGTTTGTAACCTAAAACATTATCCTCGTAAACCACATAAACATGCCCCCCCCCCACACACACACACACACACACACACTGTACAAAGGGCCTTTATTAACTATTTAATATTATTTAGTTTCAGTATGTTTTGACATTACGATGTACTGGAAAGTATTGTAATCATTTTACTCTTTGCTCCTTTATCTGACTTACATATACATGTTCTCTGCTCTCTGGTTCAGTAGGGTTATTGCCATCATATACAAATCAGTAGTGAAGAGGCTTCATGCAATACTTACACAATTAATTCTATGAAAAATTGGGTAGAAGTCCAGAGATCAGTCAATCGTAGCAGGCTGCACACTACTGAGTCTCAAATGCAAGAAGATTCTTTGTTTTAAAAGATAAATAAAGATCATGGTTAAACATACTGGAAAAAATTTAATTCATTATGCTTCCATGAAATGTCAAGGAGGTTATGTTATAGTTTTATCATGCAACAGCCTTTAGACATGAAACAAAACAGGTTTTTTTCCTGACAAAAACATCTAATAATCAAATGAAATCAATATCCTACAGGTCCATCTTGAGATTTTCCCAATAAATGAAGATGAACAAGATGTTCCTCACCCTTTTAATGGTCTTCTGCTTTGCACGGGGAATGGCCAATCGTGTGTACATCCACCCCTTTAACCTCTTTAGCGCAGAAAACATTAGCTGTGAGGTTATCCTGAATGAGGACCACAAGCCCTTCGAAACTGTCCATCCACTGACTCCTCTTCAAGACAGCATTGAACCAGACCCACGACCTGATAGCTCCATAGAGAACCTGAGAAACCTCACCCAACGGACTGCTGTATTAGCAGAACTGCAAAACTCCCTTGGAATACGCATGTACCAGGCACTAAGTCACACACAGAAGCATGCTAACACATTACTATCACCGTTAAATGCCTTTGGTGCCTTGGTGACACTCTACCTGGGAGCATCCAAAAAGACTGCCATTTCCTACCAACAGCTGTTAGGACTCAGCTTGGAGTCTGGAAAACCAGACTGTGCATACTTTATGGATGGACACACAGTGTTGCGTACACTCCAGGCCATCAGTTCACACGTAGACGAATCGCGAAATGAGTTCAGAACCCTTGTGTGGACATTCATTAACAGCGATGCTGACCTTTCCAAAGACTTTCTAAGAGGAACACAAGACTTCTCAGATGATTCTTTTGTCCGTGCAGTGGACTTCTCACAACACAAGGAAGCTGAGGTCCAGGTGAACAGCTTCATTCAGAAAACATCAGACAGCAAGGTTAAGAACCTGTTTAAGGGTGTCACTTCGAAGACTAACCTGCTGTTTGCTAGTTCAGTGCATTTCAAAGGTGAGTGTTCACTATAATTTTGACAACAGTAATTTTGACAACAGTAGGTGGAAATTTCAGATGCTGAAATCGGTATGTGCTTACCAAAATTCAAACCACTGGCCCCCAGTGGCTGAAGCTGGAAGTGTTGATGAATATGTGCACCAAAAGCAAGCTTTAATATAAGTTGTCCATTGTAAATGGTACAATGCAGTCAATAAGAATGCATCTTTTATTAACCCCAATCCCAAAACTAACTGTCAGTGGAATATAAATGTATTCTCAGAGTGAAAATGCAATCTCTGAATCGTGCTCCTGATTGTTTATGTGAACGCAATACTTCCTGGTTCTCATGGGATCAGACCCGTCTTGCTGCAGTCTTAGTTTCCGGAAGTATTTTTCACATTTATTTCTTCCATATGGATTTTATTAAATCCTTCATAAAAGTATCTGAAAATCATACAACAAAAAGACAAAGGACCCATTTACACCTTGCATTATCTTGCATTTTCAGTGATGGGATCATTATTGGAAAGCCCTTGATCACAATAATTGCCAGGTGTAAATGCCCGCAAAATGCATTGTGATCAGATCGTGATCGGACCACTAAAACCATATTCAAAGAAGGTGTAAATGCAAATGCATTTTCATTATCCAGACACAACTAAGTAATTAATTATTTGATGAGGTTACGCTATAGTAATCCATTGTTGAGCGTTGTTACTGTATGGTTTTATGCTTATTCTGTCATTGCAGTGTGAAGCACAACAAACACTGCATCCTTGCATTGGAATTCCATTGGAATACACTTGGAATAATTAATCTCTTTCTCAAATCCTGTAATGCTCGCGTCTCTCTCTCTCCTGTTTTCTAATCACTATGTGGCTTGTGCAACAATTACATGAAACACGGCTACACTCACACATTTCAGATGAGAATCATATAGCTCTTACCAAGTGCTAAATGCGAGATTAATATAATTGGGGGCTGCCAAAAACTGTTCAGTGAAGGATAAACCCTGACTGTTAAAGGGATGGAAAGCATTTGAATTATCCATTGATGTTTTTAAAATTCAATAAAAGATGGAGAATTTTACGTAACCACAGCCTCTGATGTAATATGTAAGTAGAGTTTTCGTTTTGCCCAGATAACTTTGATTGGAAACACATATTGACTGCAGTCTAGCTGAAGAATATCCAGACACTTCCCAGTTATTAAACCATTGACTTAAGTTTGGTGCTTATAAGTATATAAACAATCTATTTTAATGTTATTATACAGCTAAATATTCAGATATTTGCAAATATACTAGTACATTGAGAGTATAGGGGACCAACTATATTGCGTCATTCACATTGCATCATGAGAGTGGGCGGCCACTTCAGAGATTAGGCTTGTTTGAGATGCCAAAAGCCTTGCCTTGAAAGTAGACAATTGTAGGCATCTGCAGTCAGGGAAAGAGTGAAATAAGTGCTGTCAAGTCAGACATTTCTCACTTCTTGTACTGGATCAACCACCTACAAGATAAAAGGGACAAATTGCATGATTTGCATTCATGTGCTTTGTTGCTGATATAGTGGTTGTAGTTTTGACATACGTCACCATGACATCACAGCAAATAGGACAGATTTCTAACCAGCATGCCCCTGCTGGTGATCGCATTTGATAGGTTCTGTGCAAAACTTGCTAATCTCAAACAAGCCTATTGTTTGGCTCGCTTTGTTTGCTGCGATTTAAATGGTGGATCTTTCCTTTCTGGATGTAGTTTTTCACCAGGAATTCTGCTATTTATACACACATATCGATGGATTCAACAGAGGCATACACTGACTGAGCACTTTATTAGGAAGATCTATACACTTACATGTTAATGCGATTATCTAATCAGCCAATCATGCCAATCAGCCAATCATGTGGCAGCAGTGCAATGCATAAAATCATGCAGATACAGGACAGGAGCTTCAGTTAAAGTTCACATCAACCATCAGAATGCGGAAAAAAAATATCTCAGTGATTTCGATTGTGGCATGATTGTTGGTGCCAGACGGGCTGGTTTGAGTATTTCTGTAAATCACTTAACACTAACCAATATTTATATCTCAAAATTTCAAACTTTGCCTGCCATATTCTATATTGCTGCATTCAATTAAAATATATCAAGTTTAATATAAAATATATAAACTTCATAAAGAATCTTGGAAGACATCTATTGAATTTTATTGTGGCGTATTGAATTATCTGGTTTGTAACTTTTTTCAGGTAACTGGAAAACTATGTTCCAGCCTGAAGCAACCACTGAGAATGAGTTCTGGATTGATGAGAAATCCAGTGTCAAAGTACCCTTTATGATGCATACTGGTGACTATATGTACTTCAATGATGCTGGCAGGAAGTGCTCCATAGTCAGACTTGGCCTTACTAAGAGGACCTATATGCTGCTAGTGCTGCCTCATGAAGGAGCGAGCCTACAGGACTTTGAGAAGCAACATTTAACACAAGTCATTTCAACATGGCATAAACATCTAAAAGAGAAGTAAGTAGCACATGTATATGTTTGGTCAACAGTAAGTCTCCTGATGGAAAATCCACTAATAAAGTGGTAAATAAAATTATTTTAAAGATGAATCAATGATGGTACGACCTGAGAATAAGAATTAGAAATCCGAAAAATCCAAAAATACATAAGGTTATGTCATGAAATATTAAAGACTTGATTTCAAACTGAAATCCCTAAACAGCAGTCCAGTGTTTAGCTGAACATGGGCTTAGTCTTAACAGAACAGGGGGGAAAAGATTAAGATCCTATATAATAATAATGGATAGAATATTATAATAAAAAAAATGGATCTTCATAAACCCTTCTTTTGTGTTGATATATTGGCAGATATCTGGAACTATCTTTGCCAAAATTTTCGCTGACTGCAGTGACAGACCTGAGATCAGTGCTATCTGAAATGGCAGTGGAGAAATACCTTATGGGCTCTGATGCCAACTTCAAGAGACTCAGCAACAAGGAGAACTTCACTGTTGATAAGGTACAATTCTATTTGGAGCAGGAGTTGAATTCAGTTGAAATTAACAAGGAGAAACTGTAGAACAAGTGGGATGTAACTTTGACCAGTTTTGACCTGTTTATATGTAATCAGCATGGTCAAAAAGGGGGAAATAATCTTTTACTGGTCAACTAATGAGCACAGTAATCTGTAACATGTATACATCTTTATATTTCATAGGTATTCAACAAGGTTGTGCTTGAGATGACAGAGGGAGGATCTGGGGTTCAGAACAGAACTCAGGATGGAAGGGTTCCTTTCAAAGTCACGGTCAACCGGCCATTCTTCTTTGCAATTGTGGAAGGAAACTCCAATGCCATTCTCATGCTCGGAAAAATCATCAATCCATCAACCTAAAACACATTGTTGATTGTGTCTTAAAATTATAACACAAACAATGTTTTTAATGCTCCCGTATGAGTGTTATATTAAAATTATGGATAGCATCATGTCACCTTTAAATACATGAGCGTTTTACCAAACATTATTACGTACGTTTTTAGCAAACTGGCACTTATATCTACCAAAAAAGGATTAACAAATTGTATTTACTTACATGTTGGTTCTTCATGAAATTGCAGTGTTAAATGTAAATCAAATCACTGAAAAAACAGCGTCACCTTGAGTAAGAAATTGCATGTATAATATGTGTATGCGCATATAGGATACTGAAAATTCACCACCATTGGGCAGGAAATCAACATGATATAGTAGTAATTTGTATGAATATGACACTCATTTGTCTTGTAATGTTTTAATTGATCATGGTATAAATAATGGAGGGGTTGTTTTACTTGTGTTGTTTATTGGGGGGTTACATCCCTCCCAAAATCTACACCCCTGCTTAAGAGAAAGGTTGATGAATACTCAAGAAGTGGGGCATAACTCCAAAAAATGTATGAGGTAAAGGTCACTAAAGACCCCAGATATGCATTTAATGGTTAATGCACAAGTCCTATGGTATATATATAATATTACTTTCATGACATATTGTAATAAAAATCTATTTCTGTACTGATGATACAAAACTTTAAATATTTATGAAAAACAACAGGATGCAGTGGGGTGGCAAAATGGCTAATTTTTAACCAAAAATGTAAAACATGTTCAAAATAATTCAACAAAAATGTAATTATCTACAATTCTTTTAATAAAAAGCAGTTGCATGAGATATGTAATTTCCAAAACTGATGTCCACAATGTCCAAAAACAATTGAATTCAGAAGTTTACATAACACCTTAGCCAAATACATTTAAACTCAGTTTTTCACAATTCCTGACATTTAATCATAGAAAACTTTCCCTGTCTTAGGAAGTTCACTACTTTCTCACTACTTTATTTTAAGAATGTGAAATGTCAGTATAATAGTAGAGAGACTGATTTAATTAGCTTTTATTTCTTTCATCACATTCTCAGTGAGTCAGAAGTTTACATTCACTTTGTTAGTATTTGGTAGCATTGCCTTTAAATTCTTGGAACTTAGGTCAAAACATTTTGGGTAGCCTTCCACAAGCTTCTCAAATTAAATTGCTGGAATTTTGGCCCATTCCTCCAGACAGAACTGGTGTAACTGAGTCAGGTTTATAGGCCTCCTAGCTCATAATTTTCCTTCCTCATGATGCCATCTATTTTGTGAAGTGCACCAGTCCCTCCTGCAGCAAAGCACCCACACAACATCATGCTGCCACCCCCATACTTCACGGTTGGGATGGTGTTCTTCGGCTTGCAAGCCTCACCCTTTTTCCTCCAAACAAAACAATGGTCATTATGGCCAAACTGTTCCATTTTTATTTTTTTATCAGACCAGCGGGCATTTATCCAAAATGTAAGGACTTTGTCCCAATGAGCACTTGCAAACTGTAGTCTGGCTTTTATATGGCAGTTTTGGAGCAGTGGCTTCTTCCTTGTTGAGCAGCCTTTCAGTTTATGTAAATATAGGACTCGTTTTACTGTGGATATAGATACTTGTCTACCTGCTTCCTCCAGAATCTTCACAAGGTCCTTTGCTGTTGTTCTGGGACTGATTTGCACTTTTTGCACCAAACTATGTTCATCTTAAGGAGACAGAATACGTCTCCTTCCTGAGAAGTATGTTAGCTGCATGGTCCCATGGTGTATATAGTTGCGTACTATTGCTTGTACAGATGAACATGATATCTTCAGGTGTTTGGAAATTGCTACCAAGGATGAACCAGACTTGTGGAGGTCCAATTTTATTTTCTGAGGTCTTAGCTGATTTCTTTTGATTTTCCCATGATGTCAAGCCTTGCCTCTTTGCAAGGTAGGCCTTAAAATACATCCACAGGTAACACCTCCAATTCAGTACACCTCCTATCAGAAGCTAATTGTCCAAAGGCCTGACATAATTTTCTGGAATTTTTCAAGCTGCTTAAAAGCACAATTCATTTAGTGTATGTAAACTTCTGACCTGCTGGAATTGTGATATAAAATTGAAACAACCTGTCTGCAAACAATAGTTGGAAAATTACTCATGTCATGCACAAAGCAGATGTCCTAAACAACTTGCAAAACATTATTTCGCTAATATCAAATCTGTGGAGTGGTTACAATTTCTTTTTATGACTTCGACCTAAGTGTAGCTAAACTTCTGACTTCAACTGTACATATATATAAGATACATTATTTTTTTCTAAATTATGCCACTGTCGATGCTTAACTTGTATTTAACCCTGAATATATTTTTTTTAATGACACCCACTAAACACCAAAAATCTTAGTTATCTTACACACAACAGAGAGCTTTAACACACTTCCAGCTGGGTGGTCACTAACCTCTCCTTAAAGTTTTACAAGGCCATTTTTGTAACACATTAACTCTGAAACACACAAATATCTCCAAACTTTTTTATTGTTAAAGCCACATTTAACATGTTAGTAATCCCAATCTTAGTGACTGAGACAAGTAAACTCCAACACCCATTTTTATATTTGTAAAATACAAAAAAAACAAAATAGAGGTAATTTAAGCATTGAACCTCTTTAGCATTTGCACAGTTGATGCTATTTGACAGAGTTCACAAGAGCCCTGAAAAAGCAATTTCAGATTGACACAACTCAGGTTGTCAACTGACATTATTTGATGTAACCATGTTAGACAATACACAACAGCTTATAGCATTTCAAATGTCAGTGCTTACAGTATGACTGGTTCATTCAACACTCTTCTTTTCCCTTTAAACCATGAAATATCTGACTTTTCCAGCCTTAACATCCCATTTAGTTCAATAATAAATACATTTTTTCAGAGAGTAAATCACATTATTTTAGTGTGCTCCTATTCCAAACACGTAGAGGTTTCTGCAGTTAGAACAGTTGCAAGATTTGGCTTAGAAATGGAAGAACATCAACAACAGAACTATCAGTCTGTGGAGCAGATACTGAGTGAAGCATTCATCCGTTCTTCATCTTTCCAAGCATATGCATGCTGAAGGTGTTTGGAACCTCCAAGGCACAAGATTTGGACCCTACTTTTGATCTGGCCCCTTCAGGGCCATTCTGCTTTAGGACCCTGTCTGCTCCACTGAAGCAAGATCTCTTGCCTCTTGTACAAGTTCCAGCAGAGAAGAAAACATGGTGATGTTGCACGGCTGGAGACCCATCTTCTGAATCTTTAAGAAAATTTGTATAATTAAGTATGATAAAGCAAATCTGATATGTACAAAAAAGTCAAATTTAAACAAAGCATAAACCAAATGAACTTGATCCCATAACATGTTACAATCATTTATCTAAAGTTCCTTTAGATAATATTTCAGGTTCAATAAAAGTTCTGCTTAATCGACAGCATTTGTGGCTTAAAAATACATTTTGACTTATGTATCCTTTCCTTTAAAAAAAAAAAAAAAAAAAAAAAAGCAAAATTCTGGGTTCCAGTGAGGCACTTAATATTGACGTGAATGGGGCCAATCTGTAAACGTTAAAATACTCACTGTTTCAAAATTATAGCCACAAGACATAAACAAGATCCACGTTAACATGATTTCATTGTAATAAAATCACTTTCTAACCTTTTCTGTGTAAAGTTACATGCAATTTTACAACCTTTTTGCCATGAAAATGTAATGTCAACTAACCCTAAAAACCTGATTTAATCAAATTTACAGCTCAAATAACACTAGCTTTAACAGAAGAATTAATGAAAGTGCTTTAATAAAATGATAAGCTTCACATTTCTGCCTTTAATCCCTCAAATATTTGGCCCCATTCACTTCCATTGTAAGTGACTCGCTGTAACCTCGATAAGGAATTATTTGTCGAAAATATTTTTTTGTAGTAATCAACATTATGCCACAGATGCTGTAGACTGACCTTAATTTATATTAAACCCAGAATATTCCTTTAACAATGAGAATTAGCAGCATAATCTCAAATATTAAACAACATTTTATAACTCTAAATATAATAAAACATCCTAATTAAATTAGAAGGTATTTGAACTATATTTGAATAGCACCATCACTATACGTTATACCTGCTCTCCAAGGTATTCTACATCCATCGCCAGCTGTAGACGGATCTTACTGTCATCTGATGGCCCTGCATTGACACCTACAATGCTGGTGGTGGCCGTTTTCCTAGCTTGCTTCAGTCTCTTCAGACTTTCCTCCATCTTCCTCACTGAGCCCAGCACGTCCGATATAGTCTCAAAATATCTATTAAACACAGGTGCTTTTAAGAAACAAAAACTGCTAGAAATAAACTAGTTTACCAAGACATTCTAGAATAATACATTTTAATACATAAAGTTAAGCTTAACCACAGTACCTATGGGTGCAGTCAGAGAGTGTGACACGGAGCCACTCCTGGATGATGGAGTCTTTCACCACATTTTTGGAGTCAGTGACCAGCTGATGGAGTGGCCGAAGTGCGTTGTCCATATATGCGGAGGCTCTGGTGGGCACCTCCTATTAATAAGAGAGCAACCAAGTGTTGAGGCCTGAGTTAAAAATGAGCCTTCCTTACTTTAAAGTGAGTGTTTCTGTTTGAGAAATCTGTTATTTCATAAAACATGTTAATTATTTTTTAAAAATCTAAATCTTTTATGTATTGTAAACTATTCTGGCCTTTCAACCTTTTCATTCCAGCCTTTTGTTGTATAAAAGACTACTGTCTCAGAACTTGACTAATTGATTAATTCTGGAATACATTTGAATAATATATGAGCAAAGTGCACTTGACCTTATTGGTCCTTCGATAAAGTCGTGGAACTTCAGAAGCATTTTTCAGAAAGGGGATGCTCCTCTCTGTTAGATGCCGAGTCATTCTGCTGTTCAGTGTGGGAACGCAGCTAGACAGTGACGCCCTGGAGTCCTGCAAAGCTTCTGGAGCACAAAACCGGAAACATACTTGGTAAGTACTGAGTAAACAACAACTAAATTGCACTTTCAAATGAAGCACCCATGTTCATTAACATCAGAAATAGCTTTATAACTCCATAACTAACCTGAAACAACAGTAAAGTTTTTGAATCCAATACCCTCCAGTTTTGCCCTGATCATCTCAGAGATATCTGGAATCTGGAAACAGAATGAGAACATTCCTCACTGGATGCAATTGAGACAGAGATTCTCAAAATTTGTCTGAATTAGACCATGTACACATTACCTGCTCTTGTAATTTATCAACATCGGCTGCAATGAAGACGAGTTGCTTGGTAGACAGTGCGGTGGGGCCACTGTTCTCGCTGTCTGCATCCTGTGATGTACGGCTGGATGTGGAGGAAGCGGAACTTGGGGGTGGTCTCACTGAATCTTTGCTAGCTTCTGGAGGTGAAGTATTTGTTAGGACCTGAAAGACAAAATGTAACAAACCTTTCATTACAGCGCTTGAAAGGCAATTCTGTATCGATATTCCTCAAACATTCAGATTTATCCTAAACTCGAAGACATTCACTTCTGCAATAAATTCCGCCAGAACCATTTAATACAAAGAATATAAAATATTCAGAATTCAAAAAGTAATTTATTTCCCTAAATGTACGTATATTATACTTTTAAAGTATTCTTTTGATGCCTTGCAAGCACTGATTTTTCATCAAGAAAAGCAAATCTAGTTAATTTGATTCTTTCTGCCATTAATGCTTTACCTCTGTAAGGAAGGTGGCGTATCTAGAGAGCAGCTGCAGCATCAGCTTCCAAAATCGATGAGCAAGTGGTGCCAGGTACACCTGGTCAGCCCAGCACCTGCACACACAGCTCCACAACACCTCAGTGACCTGTAGGTGGTAGCTGCTTCCCACTGAGTTCAACAACAAAAAAAAAAAAGATAATATGTCAGTGGTTATCAGTCATGACTCTCTTTTAATTAATCTAAGAAAAATAAATAGCGGGTGACAAGCACAATATTCACTTAAAAAGCAGGTCAACAGATGTCCAAAGATGGCAATACCAGGCATCTCTGTCAACATTTCCTAAAGCTGTTCTATGTGTGCCAGCCATCTTGCATTAACCCATACATATTGACTGACCTGGCGCTGCTTCTAGTCCATCTGCAATGGCATTTTCTAGCCTTCCAGCAATCTCCTTGAACCTAAAAACACACCAAGGCCAGCATGTCAAAAAGATAGACATGTAGATTAAAGTCAAGTTGTTAAACGAATATTCCAGGTTCAATACAAGTTCAGCTCAATCAACAGCATTTCTGGCGTAATACCGATTACCACAAAATGAATTTCTTAAAAAAAAAAATATGCAAAAATCTTGTTGAAGTGAGGCACTTCCAATGCAAGTTAATGGGGACAATTTTTGGAGGGTTTAAAGACAGAAATGTGAAGCTTATAATTAAAAGCACTTACATTCATTCTTCTGTTAAAACTCATGTATTATTTGAGCTGTAAATTTGTTTAAATTGTACTTTTTAACAGTCATTTAGGGTTTATTGACAATACATGGTCATTGCAACGAAGTTATAAAATAAGATATAACTTCACACAGAAAAGGTTAGTAAGTGATTTTATCACACCAAAATCATGTTAACACGTATACCGTTTATGTCTTGTGGCTATACTTTTGAAACAGTGAGTATTTGAATGGTTACAGATTGGTCCCCATTCACTTCCCTTATATATTCCTTACTGTAACAGATTTTTTTTTTTTTTTTTTTTTTTTAAAGGAGACAAGTCTAAATTAATTTTTGTAGTGATCAACATTATGTCACAATGCTCTCAACTGAGCAGAACCCGGAATATTCCTTAAACAAATGTGCTGCACTGGACATACAATTTTAATTTAATCGTAATTTCTATGTGTCAAAAAAGCACTGATTTAAAAACTTCAGCAATTGTAGATTGCTAAAGTTTAGTGCAAAGGAAAACATTAAACATTTGATTTCTAAAAGGTCAGGCTGCTAAGAGAGTTCATGACAACATAGGTAAACAGTACCATGAGTGGGCTGTATGTGATTTCAGTGTATGCTGATACACAGGAAGTATGGGGGAACAAACAGATGAAGCCTTCACAACGACTTTTACGAAATTTACATTTGCAAAACAACATGATGGGGGAATAAATTGCTATGAACAACAAATGCTGATTAAAATCCTTTAAATATTAGAAGTTTAAAGTTTAATAAAAATATAATTATAAAGTTAAGCAACTCAAGTTTGTTTACAAAAGGAGCTGGTTTTTAGCTATTGGTCTTGTGCTTTGAAAGCAAGAAAAATCCAAAATGTTAATATTAAAAAAAACAACACAAGAGTTACTGTTCAATCCTTTTGAAGTGTACTATAAAGAGATTAATTCCAAGAAATAGCAAACAATATACAGGCTTAACTGGCCTAAACTAAACAGTGAACTTTATACCCAACGAATGGAGACGACCAAACATCACCGAGTAAAGACTGCCCACTGGATGTAAACACAGATCGATTCACTTCCAAGGCAATTATCTCTTTTCAAATATATTGCACAAATAATAGAATCTAAGCTGCACTGGAAATTCCAAAGAAAACATAGTTGACACATAGCTTATCCAATAAACAAAAAAATAGTTCACCTATTTAAAAGAAATGGTTCACCTATTACATCTCACAATAAGCAAGGACAACATAATAGATAGATTTGTTGATTACTTATGGTCAATATATTATTTCACAGTGCAGGAAACACAGGCTGACATAGAGTATTATATTTACATGAGTCCAAGTTGTACTGAATCATGTATTTATCATGCTCACCTCAGCTGGAAGTACACTGGCAGGTTCCATTTGTTGTGAAAGCTCATGTAGCATGGATGTGCTCGCAGTCTCTTTACACTGGCCTGGGAACCACACTGCCTCTCAAACTTGCACACAAAATCCATGCTGACAGTGTATCTCTGGACAAAAGAACAAAGGTAAAAGGAGAAACACATTTTTAGAAGCGTACACTAGTAACAAATGTAAAGATATCCTTCAGAATTAGCATCAGTCGAAGCATGAGTGCATCTTTTTTCCAATGTTAACCTCGTAAAAAACAGCTGGGTTTCCTGGACTGAAAAGGGAAGAGATTCTTTCCTCTAAACCTCTAATGATTTCAGGCCAGACGGAGTTCACCAGGAAGTCGTATCCTGGAACAATGTCGGCTTTATCACTGGGGAAAAAAAAGGTGCTTTCAATTAAAATATATTATGTATAAAATGACAACAATGGCAAAAAACAGTCAATGTTCACTGTAAATGCCAGGCATACCTAGAGATAGCACCACCAGTCACCTCCCGCAGGAGTCTACAATGGTGAGGCACAAACTCCAACAACTTTGTGTACAACATCTTAAGACCATTAGGATTGGATTTAACGAACTGTTCAACTATAACCTGACAAAAAAGCAATAGGTGCAGTTAAGATGCAACAGAAAAGCATGACAAATAACACTTCCCTGAATTTAGCTTTCAAGCGTACCTATAAGCTCAAGTTTTATTTGCAAGGCTCACTAAATATTTGAGTTAAACAACTTACATATGCCCGCATTGTTCTCAAGTGATGTGTAAAATTTACCTCATCCATGTATGGTTTGACTAAGACTTGTCCAACCAGTGCCTCTGCATCTCTGGTTTTATCGATGGTAGCATATGTTCTGAGACAATGTCGCACAATATCTACATTTGACGTCTGGAGGCCTTGGATCAACAGGCCTTCCAGGGACTGCTGAAGCATAGCTGTGATACCAGCTATTCTCTGGAACACAAGAATAAAAGTCAGAAAGCAGACATCCATTTATCCTGTAGGCATAAGAAGCATAAGCAAAAGCCAACTGAATAAAGTCAATAAATTATTAATTTTTTTTTACACTTTATAGCCTAACATAATAAAGTTTGTCCAATTGTATGTTTAAATTGTAAGAATGCTAATTAATGCAAAATCCCTAGTACTGGGTGAGTTTCAAACACTATGGCCTTATTAAAAACTGCAAGCTCACCGGGCGCACTTTATCAAGCAGTGGCATTCCTTTGCTCTGGACAGCATGAAATTGTAACTGGTTGAACTCAGTGGCAATTCGCTCTAGAATTTGACCTGCCAAAAGGGGACTGAAAAACAAAGAGTAAGCTATTCATTTGCGATGCAAAGCAGTGTGAAGTGACAGTAGACATAGGGGGCCTTTGAAGCTCCAAAAAGGAGATAAAGTCAGCATTAAAGTAACAAAATGTATCTCTTTTTTGAAGATTCACTGGCATTGTGAGGACCTACAGATCTGAGAAATTCTTCTAAAAATCTGGGATGGCATGAGGAAAGTTAATGATAAGAGAATGTTCATTTTTGGGTGAACTATCCCTTGGACATACCTGCTGGTCTCTAGTGATGTTGTGTCTTTGGTGTTTTGGTGAAGAATTTTCTCAATCTTCTCCACTGATCTAACAACTTGGATGAGTCTTAACACACAGATCTACACACACACACACACAAACACACATTGGCATGTTGCAGAGATATTAAACTGCATACTTTGCTGACAATATTACCATAAACAAAGAAAACAATGTATTTTACAACAGAAAAAACATCACTACTTTCAGCACCATGACCTACCTTCTTTTTTTGAATGTCATCTTGCTTGGATAACCGTGAGTCTATAGCTTCAATAGCTTCATTCACAGAGGATCTCAGACTCTATTCATAAGATGAAAATACTTGTTGATATCACAAAAAATGGCAAATCCAAATGTATGCACTTATGTTAAGATGTGATACGCACTTACCAGCACTTCTTCACGTAACTGGCCAAGAGGTACAGAGAGCTGATTGAGGGCTTTATCCATTCCAACCTGAAAGAGCAGAAACATACATCTCTGTCATCTAAGCAACCAATAAGTTTACCATATGAGGTAAAATCATGATGTTCTAGTGCTAAAATAACATCATACGCTCTCTGTCAGGAAACCTACTTATTCTGCTGAAAACACTACATAACGAGTGAATAAAAAGCAAAGACTCACAAGGTTGGTAGATAGGTTAACAAAATCTGCATAGTCTTTATTGATGAGCTCCACCATTGCTGTTTTGAGGAGTCTGTAATATTGTTCCAGATCTTCACGCATCTCCTCCAGCTGGACGCGCTTTCTGCAATCAGCCACAAACGTGTCCACGTCGAAGTCATCCTGCATGATAAATGTAGACAAATCTGATATCTAAATCTAGTCAAATCTAAATTCCCTCAATGAGAAAAAAGTTGTCAAATCTATACAAACACAGGAACAGGGTTCCCACACTTTTGACCAATCAATTTCCATGACCTTTTTAAAAAACTTTCCAGTTGTTTGTAACTGATAGATAAAGGGATATTTCATCCAAAAATTTAAATTCTCTCGTTTATTCACTACCATGCCATCTCAGATGTGTATGATTTTCTTTCTTTCTTTTTTCTGCAGATCACAAACAAAGATTTTCTTCTGTAGATCCATACAATGCAAATTAATTTTGAAGCACCAAAAAGTAAATAAAAGCTGCAAAAGGTAATTCATAAGACTCCAGTGGTTTAATCCATGTCTTCTAAAGCAATCCAGTTGGTTTTGGGTGAGAACAAACCAAAATATATCTCTGTTTTCACTGTACATCATGACATTGCAGTCTCTAAGAACAATCACGATTTCAAGCTCGATTACACTTCCTAGCACTTGACACATGAGTAAAGCACTAGATGGTGCTAGGAAGTGTAATCGAGCTTGAAATCGTGATTGTTCTTAGAGACTGCAATGTCATGATGTACAGTGAAAACAGAGATATATTTTGGTTACATTTTGGTTTGTTCTCACCCAAAACCAATTGAATAGCTTCAGAAGATGGATTTAATCACTTGAGTCAAACAGAATACTTTTATGCTGCCTTTATGTGATATTTGGAGCTTCAAAGTTTTGGTCACCATTTACTTGCATTGTATGGACCTACAGAGCTGAGATATTCTTCATTTGTGTTCAGCAGAAGAAAGACATACATATCTGGGATGGTATGAGGGTGAGTAAATTATGGGAATTTTCATTTTTGGGTGAACTACCCCTTTAAGTACGTTTACAAATAACTATAGATATTCCTACAGCAGATTTCCATTTGATGCCAGATGCAAATCATTAAATTGGAAAGTTTAAATACCACTGTGTGCCCCATTTGAAAATCATTAGTGAGAAACATTTGCTGCTCAATGAATGTCACAGGCAGTCCTCAAAGGCCAGACTTATGTTATCATGTTAGATTTATTTTTGGCAAGATTTTATCTGCACAAGCTCTCACAAAGTGCAATAACAAGCCAATTATTAAAATTATTATTATTATTTAGATCAGAGCATAACTAGAAACACGTATACTAATTGTAGACATTTCTATACTTTTACATGACTTTTAATAAATTCCATGACTTTTCCAGGCCTGAGCATCACTTTATAAAAAGTTATATTTTCAGGTTTTTCATGACCATGGGAACCATGCAGTAAAAAATTGGAAGACATAAAGAATTCTTCGCATTTTGAACATCAAAAAAACATTCGTGACATCCCAAAAACACCCTTACAAAGTATAAAAGATATTTTATACAAAAAATATATATAAACGTAAGTTAAGTTATTATATAGTCAACTTATGGAATGCAGGAAAACATATTCAGTTGATTACACAAACTCCCTTCCTTACCTTCATAAACTCGTCTTTGTCGAAGCACAAAGAGTCCGGTCCCTTTGGTAAGGTCATCGTTAATTTATGACGGGCTACAAAATAACCAGCATATGTATTTATAAAACGTGAACGCTGTTACATTTCGTTAAAAAGAGTGATCGAGTTCACTTCCGCAAACATGGCAAGCACCAACAAGTAAGCGTAAAACACTAACGTCACATAAATTGAAAGAGAGATATTTTGTGAATAGCGCTTCAACTGGTTACAAGTGGTACTGCAATCAGACTTTAATGTTCATAGTCAAGTGATTAATTCTTCGCGAAACTACAGGATTAAAATGCTAAAACTATCATCACAAATGTTCTTTATTTATGTATAAATTATTTTGTTTTGAATCGCGGATAAAATATTTAACTGGCTCATATTTGATGCTATTTTAAATTCCAACTGGATAATATTAATACGACGGATATGAACGCTGTCCTTCGTTTGTTTCTAAGATATATAATCCATAACGTTTATGATTCGTTCAATGGTGAATCCCATTGGACAGTGCAGGGAGACCGAGTCAGGTGATTGCCAAGGAAGCCTGAGATTCATTCAGTCCTTCACGGAAAGGGGAGCACGCCCAACCCGGATGCTCAGATCATTTGTGGAGCGATCAGTTGTAGGGGCTTCATCTTAACAGGTATTTCAGCACCACGGAGGAGGGACAGCTCCCAATGGAATTCACGTTTTCTCGGTACTACTGAGACCTCCATCACTGCTTCATCGCTGCTAGAGGACTGTGGTACACTCGCGCAGAATCAACAATCAAGGGGACTGAGGAGAACAGACTGTATGCTTATTTTTTGCTTTTAAGAAAGTCTTTTGCATGCCGAATCTCGCCCGGTGTAGTAGCCGTACATTGGGACTGACGAACGATGGCGGAGTGTGCGCGGAAAGGACTGTCGCTCCTGGAGGAAGCGCGTTCTCGCTACGAGAGCTTGCAGATTTCTGATGATGTATTTGGGGAGTCTGGAGACGACAGCAGTGAAAACCCCTTTTACAGTACATCGGGCGACTCGAATTCGGACAACTACCCGGAGACAAATCTAGACGATGCCAGGGCAGGTGCAACTAGGAGTAGTCACAACTGTGGTCCTCCTGGGTCTGTCTCCAATGGCCAAGCACAGGAGGAAGGATGGAGTGACGCGCTACAGGACATCAGCGTGCCCCAGTATCAGGACACACATGGTGAGTTTAGTGTGATGAACGTTGTATCAGTAGGATAAAAGTCTTATTATTAGCTCAGTAGATGCAATGGAAATGAATTCCATGGATTCATCAGCCTTGAGAGGCTTTGTGACACACTGTGGGTTATTATACTGCATGCTCGACTAGTAATAACGCTCACAGATGGGACCCTTTGATGACAACATTGGATTACTTTGATCTATCTCGTCAGATGGCTCAAGCAGATGACACAATTCTTTAATATATGGATCAGAGATGGTGGTATCACAGTTGTTTAACTGGCTCTTTGAAATCCTGGCTGCTAGAGAAAGAGAAAAATGGGACATGGGAAATTAAATAACTGGATAAGTTTTAGGTTCTCTGTCCGACCCTGCTTACAATACTCAAAATATATGTTAGCCTATTTTTAAGACTTGTGTATTTCAATTCATAACTAAATTCCATTTACAATAAAATTGAGCAATCTTTAACTGAATTAATACAACTTAATTTAATTTGATGGAATTTTGTTATTAAATTGAAATGCATAAATCTTAAAAAATAGGCTTAAATGTTTTTTTGAGTGAGGGTCTAATCACTATGCAAGACCCATGCCAGCTGTGATATTCAGAGCAGAAATGTAATTTGCATGGGTGGATGAATAAAGCCACATTTATCTATTTTTTAGAAACTCACATCGAATTGGTTAGATGAACCCAAAGCCAAATTAATACTATATTTTCTATTACAGCTTTTAGTGGAGATTTACACTTAGACTCTTAACAGATGAATTCTTATGAAACTATTTACAATGAAGCACACATTTCAGGCATGTAATAATTAGGATCATAGACAATACTAAAAATATAATAAAAATGTAATAAATATCCAGCAATTTGATTGATCCTTCAGTCACCTATTTGACTTACTGTAGAATTCAATAGACTGTCAATGTAGGTGGATGTATCTAATTTGAAAAGCTGATCTGAATGATGACTTTTGTTTAAGGGGAAATTTCGCCAAAAATGAAAATTCTCTCATTATTTATTAACCTTCATGCCATCCCAGATGTGTATGACTTTCTTTTTTCTGCAGAAAACAAACAAAGATTGTTTGAAGAATATCTCAGTTCTGTTGGTCCCTCCAATGCAAGCGAATGGTGGCCAGAACTTTGAAGCACCAAAAAGTAGTCTAAAAGTAATCCATAAGACCTCAGTGGATAAATCCATATCTCCAGAAGCGAGATGATAGGTGCAGGTGAGAAACAGATCAATATTTAAGTCCTTTTTACTAAATTCTCCTCCCTGCCTAGTATGTGGTGATCTGCTCAAATAATGCAAATCACCAAAAACAAAAGAAGAATGTGAAAGTGTAGACTTATATAAAAAGGGCTTAAATATTCATATGTTTCGCACCCATACCTATCATATCACTTCTGAAGATATGATTCAATCACTGGAGTCATATGGATTACTTTTATGCTGCCTTTATGTGCTTATTGGAGCTTCAAAGATCTGGCCACCATTCATTTGCATTGTATAGACCTACAGAGCTGAGATATTCTTCTAAAAATCTTAATTTGTGTTCTGCAGAAGAAAGAAAGTCATACACATCTGGAATGGAGTAAATAATGAGAGAATTTTCCTTTTTGGGTGATCTATCCCTTTAAACTGTCTCACATGGGTTTATATAAGCTTACGACTGACTCTGTCAAGACATTTTATGCCTTACTGAATGCATATATTACAGAACACATTAAGGACAAGCACTCAGACATACTGTTTAACTCGGGTGACCAGTATTTATCATGACTTATCAATGTACTTGCAAGTCAAACGCTTGTGGTGGTCAACAGTAATAGTCATAGTTTCAATTTTCAAAGTGACTGACCATGACACACCCTAACTTGAAAATATAACAATCACACCTGCTCAAATGCAAAAATTAAAGTAATGCCAGGGTTGATCATCTGTAGTATTTCATGATGTTGTCTTAAAAAAGTTTTCGGCGAAGGGTTATATTTGCCACCACAAACATTTTCCCACCATGATATTATTCTCACCTGGAGCTTCTTTGAGAAGAGTACAGTTTTTATTATGTCAAAGAAAGATAAACGGGAAATACCCTGAATTTGCACTAAAAATACCCATAATGAAAGAAATGGAGAGAGAAAGAGAATGAGCTAGGCTATTGAAAGCTCTGTGCAATGTCACTCTCTCAATGTTTCCTATAGCTAAATTCCTCAGAGGTGATTTTCATTAACACAAGATACTGGCTCTTGTTAAATTTTAACCTGCAATGATATTGAAAGTCTGCTCTGCTGACAAGGCCAGCAGCATCTTATGTTATGAAAGAGATGCATGATGCTGGTGTAATGGTTTCCCCATCAGGCTTCTTAACTAGTTTAACAAGCTTCACAAGTGAATCCATGCTGGTTGACCAGCCACACCATTTACAGTAAGTTTGGTTTTGTGCATGGCATGTCTAGTCTACCAATTAGACCAGTACCAAACCAGCAGTAACACACATAACCCACTAGAATAGCATGGGAAATCATAAGATTGTCTCTTTAGCAGGATATATATATAGTACTTCCCTGAACCATAGGTGTACTAATGTGCTTATCTAATGCCTGCCAGACTTGCAAATGCTGTGGTGTGCAACCATTATGTGCACTGGATCCTTTCTATCTGAATTTGTCTGCAGTTTTTTCTTAACAGTGTGGTTAGAGTTTTGTCAGTTTTTGGACCGAGTCCTACAACAATTGCCATTAGGATTCTAATTATTGTCATAAACAGATCTGTAGTAGCTCCTGGGCATAACTTGCAGTCCCCGGCCTATTGGCATTTGTGAATCAAAACACTCGACACTAATATTATGCTACATTTCACTCAAGTCAAAGTGACCTAAGGGTTTTGAAGCATTCAACTTGTTTAAATGATGTATGTATGTGTATGTTTAAATGCTGTATGCAGATCTAACAAAATAAAATGAACAAAAACACATTTAGAAATTCATTATGTATTAGCATGCCTTGCTAACAGACATCTAGGATGCTAATCTAAAATAGAACATATTATATTTCATGTCATATTCCCGTTTTGTGTTGGAAAATTTTCCCAAGATGAGTAGATGCTGCGCTGTTGCCCAGCCTTTCCATTAAGGTTGATCGGAAAGTTATGTCTGTCACCACAGGGGGAAATGGGCCATCTGGTTACTGGCTTTGTTTGGGCACAAACTGAAAGAGATGCATGATGCATAGTATACAAAGTCCATCCACCGAGTTCATTCTGCATTATAGGTAATAGATAATAGCACAAGCTGTGCATTACACTTTTTGTGAATATTGAAAACAAGGTTTATTAGAACAAGTTTACTGTCAAGGCTATTTTTATTATATAAGGTAATTGTAAAACCCTTGCCTGGCACATCACTGCGGCCATGTGTAACATGTATTATATAAGGTCTAAGTCAATATTATTAAGATCAACATAGTGGACTTGCCCTTGCTGACATACTTTGGTCCTTGTGTTAAAGCACAAATCCTACCGGACAAATCTTTACAAATAGTGAGTCAGTGTCAAGACAGCAAATTAACTTTTACTATCATAAGTTTTACTGAATCCTCCCTTCTTCAGATTACTTAACAAATGCTTGTAACCAAGAGAACTTAAGCTGAAACACCAGTGGTTTGTAGTTCTAATCATGCTTTGCACAAAACTGGATAGAGAGAGAAAATGTTGAAATTAAGTGTTATTTTATTAAGTGCTTTTTGTTACTTTACTATTATTCTAAAATGTGAAAAAAAAAGAAAGAATAAAGTGTTTCAAACACTTTTGACCAGAAGTGTATATACACACACATTTGTGTATATACAAGTGTATAAACTGTAAACATTCAGTACAATGCTTTTTGTAAACTTTACGTACAATTTATTATTATTTAAAAAATATATATATATATATATATACTTGGCACCAAAAAGAAGGTTTTGTGTATAAATGGAAAAAAGCTGAAAGGTTTCCTTCATCTTGCTTAAAACAGCCCTTTGTCATACCAAAAGTATTATGACATAACTATTAAACTGAGATGCATATCTTTAATGATCACTTTTGAGATGCGAGCCATGGTACAATTGAGCACCTGTTGTGAGATTTAAAAGAGATAAGATCAATTTATTCCAACTTCTTAATTTGTATAAAGGAGGTTTTGAGAAAGAGCTGCTGGTGTCTCCTTCTCAATAATTGTCTTGGAAAATATGTAGCACACAAACAGTTATTCTCCAGGAAGACTGACTATAAGGACAGAAAAATAAATACATTTTGATGTTCAGTAGAACCTCTGGGTGTAGACACCTTCAAACACAGTTTTATAGTGATTTCGAAATACCACTGCAGAATGTTACATTGAGCAATATAAAGGAAAGGCATTGTTTTGACTTTAAGCATAGGGTACTCTTCACGTTCAATGTATAGTATTGCAAAGCATTGGTATGTTTGAATTATGCAAATTAGAAGTGAATGGCATGGCCATGATCTGGATTAAGGGACAGCACCATGCATTACATAACAGTTTGATCCAATGTCATAACAGATTTTAAGCCAGATACAATCGCAGGGCTGTTTGCTCTATCAAGTTCATGTCTTATCCACTAAAGTGACAAGCAAGATAATGCTTTAAATATATTTGATACTTTCTTGCCGTAAAACAGACTGTGTAGAGAGTTAAATTAGAATAAGATCTAGTATAAATCTGTTAGAATAGATTAGTTTGGTGCTTAAGAAATTGCACTGGGATAAATGTTTGTAACATCAGTGTCTTTTCTTGAGATTTTAATCGATCGAATTATTCTACTTTGTTTATTGTTAATTACTTTGCAATAACAATGATTATCAAACATAATGCGGTGTAAACCCCACAGTGGACTTCGTCTTTGGGATATGCTTGTGTTTGCTTTACTGAGCTACTGGTGGAACACCAGCTGTTGTAGTTAGTTTAGGCTGTGTGCCATACATGGTTGAATGCGGGCTGGGCAACCACAACAGACATTTATTTAGCAAAATAACACCAAAAACATGTTTAAGGGAATGTAAAGTGAATGTGAAGTTTATATAGGGTGTGTTTTTTTCTATTTCCCAGGTTAGTTGTTTACCATACTGCATTTAAATCAATTACACTTTCTCTAGCTTTGGGGTGATAGGGCCACTTTGACACTGGGAAAATGTGTGGCAAGTTGTAATCAGATGTTGTTCACTGTTGTACTTTGGGTATTCCTCGAACCTATACCACAACACAAGTAAACACAGAGATAACAGAATCTAACTCTTATTTTTTTCTTTTGATTTTGTGGGTGTTTGCAACATTTTTAATATCCCAACATCCAATGCAGTTTACAAATAAGGCCTATAAGTGTAGGATCATTTAGGATCAATACAAAACATTCATATTGACAAATTTTTACACTAAGCTGAACTGCTTGTCAAAAGTAATCTGTACTTATTTTCATTGTATGTTAATACAGTACTCAACTTGGATCCATAGACACCTTTTATCGTTTGACTTCCATTTTACCTCAGGTATTTGCTCCATCTTTGACTGGGCTGTACTGTGCCTTTTAAGACAAAATGGCCATTAGTAGAAGTGGAGTAAAAGATAAAAAGTTACATCTAATTGTTACATCTAATAATGATTCATTAAAGGGTTAGAGTTAGTTAATATAATTATTAATGATTAAATCATGATTTTTAAATATGTATATATACACTGGCGTCCAAAAATAATGTACAAATTTTGCTCTTATGGAAAGTAATTGGTACTTTTATTCACCAAAGTGGCATTCAACTGATCACAATGTATAGTCAGGACATTAATAACATGAAAAATTACTATTACAATTTGAAAAAAAGATTCAGAACTTCTTAAACTACTTTCTCATCAAAGTTCTCATCAAAAAATCCTCCACATGCAATTACAGCTTTGCAGATCTTTGGAATTCTAGCTGTCAGTTTGTCCAGATACTCAAGTGACATTTCACCCCACACTTCCTGTAGCACTTGCCATAGACTTGTCAGGCATTTCTCATGCACCTTACAGTCTAGCTGATCCCACTAAAGCTCAATGAGGTTAAGATCCATAACACTCTTTTCCAATTATCTGTTGTCCAATGTCTGTGTTTCTTTGTCCACTCCAACCTTTTCTTTTTGGTGGCTTTTTCTTTGCAATTCTTCCCATAAGGCCTGCACCCCTGAGTCTTCTCTTTACTGTTGTACATGAAACTGGTGTTGAGCAGGTAGAATTCAATGCAGCTGTCAGCTGAGGACATGTGAGGCATATATTTCTCAAACTAGTTACTCTGATGTAATTATCCTCTTGTTTAGTTGTACATCTGGCCTTCCACATCTCTTTCAGTCATTGTTAGAGCCAGTTGTCCTTTGTCTTTTAAGACTGTAGTGTACACCTTTTTATGAAATCTGCCAGGTTTTTTTTGTAAATTTCAAGCATTGTATAGCCTTCATTCCTCAAAACAATGACTGACTGATGAGTTTCTAGAGAAAGCTGTTTGTTTTTTTTTTGTTGCCATTTTTGACCTAATATTGACCTTAAGACATGCCAGTATACTGCATACTGTGGCAGCTCAAAAACACACAAAGACAATGTTAAACTGCATTTAATGAACCAAATATCTTTCAACTGTGTTTGATATAATGGCAATTTAGCGTGATTAATCAATGATAAGGTTTTGGAGTGATGGCTGCTGAAAATGGGGCCTGTCTAGATTTGATCAAAAATGACTTTTGTCAAATAGTGATTGTGCTGTACGATCAGTTGAATGCCATTTTGGTGAATAAAAGTACCAATTACCTTCCGAAACAGCAAAATCTGTACAATATTCCAAACATTTGGCCACCTTGTGTATAGCTGTTACACAATCTCCCAACAAAGGTGCTGATACAAGACGTTACAGTGTGCCAAGATACCAGTTATGAGAGTTGTACTGAGTTGTAGCATCATTATGCAGAAGAAGTACTGAACGTTTCTTCAATGTTGTTGTGAAAAGAAAATATGAGCTCTGGTAAATTAGTTGAAATGTGTGTTTTCAAACAGGCTTCCCTGAACATTTTCCCACATCTTTCATTGGTCGAAAATCAGACAGTGCTGCAGAAATATCACACCATTGGTTGAGTCAGTGTTGCTATGCCGGTATGCTTGGAATGCTAAAAAAACAATATTTTGATAACTCAACAGGGGGGGGGGGGGGGGGAATCGTCCTATAAATGGCTTACTTATAGTTGTCTCTGCATATGATGTTGAATATGAAAAAGTATATTAATGTTGAAAAATGTGTACACCTCAGCTTTAATTACTTTAAATCTGTATTTAGTTGTCTGTGTCTTAAAAGGATAGTTCACCCAAAAATGAAAATTCTCTCATCATTTACTCACCCTCATGCCATCCCAAATGTGTATAACTTTCTTTCTTGAAGACAAAAGAAGATATTTAGAAGAATATCTCTAAATATATTATATAATATATTATATCTTCAGAAGGGTTATATATATATATTCACAAAGTGAATATGGAGATTTATAGTAAAAAAAATAATAAAAAATATTCTGTTATAATATATATATATATATATATATATATATATATATATATATATATATATATATAAATAATCTGTTTCTCACATTGATTGCGTCGCTTTAGAAGACATACTGTATATTAAACCATGGGGTCATATGGAGTACTTTTATGCTGCCTTTATATGATTTTTGGAGCTTGAAAGGTCTGGTCACCATTCACTTGCATATATGGACCTACAGAGCTGATTCTTCTAAAAATATATATATATTTGTGTGTACAGCAAAAGAAAGAATGTCATGCACATCTGGGATGAGTAAATGATGAGTGAATTTTAATATTTTGGTGAACTATCCCTTCAAGTTTGTTGTTTTAAACAGTTATAATCCTATATTATAATTCCATTGTTCAGCAGTTTTTATTTTTGTATTTTCAACCTCTGTTACTGAAAATGAAATAAGTGACCATATGAATCATATTATTTTCTGCAATTGTGTGCATGACAGTGATGCACACAGTACAGAAAAACAGCTTGCAAAACCCCCTTGGGTAGATAAGAGAATGAATTCAAAAGTATTGTTTTGTTGTAAAAATAAATAAATAAAAGCTTCATAGATTTTATATACAGAAGGACACTAATGAGGTTTCTTAAAAGAGTATTTTTGAAGTATGTTTTAGAAGGTACAGTTATGGTCTCCAACTATATGCTTATCTGTAAAACCACTACTAATGATGTCAATCTTAAATATTCTGCTCTTACCACAGGTCCGACACAGAAAATGCTGGCCACTGCCACGGCCATGGACTTCTTCCAGCTCTTTGTCCCTGATAATGCCATCCATAACATGGTGACCCAAACCAACATGTATGCCAAAAAGTACCAGGAGCGCTTTGGAAGTGATGAAGGATGGACCAATGTGACATTATCTGAGATGAAGGCCTTTCTGGGCTTCGTTACCTCTACCGGCGTAAACCGCTGCGAGTCAGTACTGAGCATCTGGAGCAGTGGATTCTTCAGTAACCGCAGCATCGCACTCAAAATGAGCCAGGCACGCTTTGAGAAGATCCTCAAATACTTCCACATCGTAGCCTTCCGTTCGAGTCAAGGTGGCAGTCAGGGCCTATATAAGATCCAACCTTTCCTGGACTCATTGCAGCAGAGCTTCGGCTCTACCTTCCGGCCCTCACAGACACAGGTATAGAGCTAAAGACACAACAGACCATTAATTACCTGATCAATTACAAACTCCACATGTACACAAGCAAAACTGGCATGCACTCCTTGTGGATGAATATCTCTTGCTATACTAGTGTCAGGTTAGAGGGTGTGCTATAGTGCGATTGTTGTCTTGATGTAGCAGATTTCCTATTTAACCCTTTAAGCTTGGATGGGCGTACTGTAATTTCTTATTTATTTATTTTTTATTAATAACTATATAAATAATATTACTGACCAAAACATAATAGGTATAATTTTAAAGCTTAGAAGCTGTACTTTCCAATACATGCAGGCATTATGTCCAAAACTGAACAAGTGCTTTGAAATGCGCAGACAAATCAGAAGTGTTCCGTTTTGATCATTTAAAAAATAAAATTGCACTGTACATATTGTTGCAACTCGTTCCGTGATGTGTCATTAAAATGATGTTTGCATGCTATGCAAACCTTTAGTTAGTGTTGTGTTTGCATGTGTAATTAGTTACTGTTATGTTTTATTTGTTTGGAGAGTCTTTTGAACACATGGAGACGTTTTTGGTGATAAATAATTAATGATAAATTATTTTTGTAATGCTATAACTTTATATTATATTATATCATTTCAACACAAAATTCAGATACAGTTGACATGATTGGGAACAAAATAAAACCTGTTTTTCAGAGACAGCCTATTTTCATCCAGAGATATATATATAATGTCAAATCAGAAAGATAAGAAACAAAATAAATTTTTGGTTAATTGTTTTGTGATTTTTCAGCAGATTCTTAGGCGTATCAGAGAGTATCAGAATGTATCATAATCTAATTCATTACATTTTTAAAACGTTTTCTTATCTATGACGCCAAACATTTGACCCTCCTTGTTCTTTTTTTGTCGAGTTATATGCCTTTAATTGTGGGTATGCCACTGAAACAGAAAATCTTTAAACACACCCTCAGTGCTTAAAGGGTAAATGCAAATGTCACCATGTTATATTGATATTCAAATTAATCTAATTATCAGCCATTTAGACTGATCTAAATATTTCATAGTTTAAATACTAATTATTAAAAAATTATTATTTAGACTTTGGCTGTGAATATAAAACCTTCATGTCTATAGATGTCTATCAGTTATAAAGGAAAACGCTAAGAAAAAAATTCAGTTACTAGACAACCCCACAGGCACAGTTTGGTATATTTTAAGACTTATATGATGTTTGAAGATGCTATTTCCTTAAAAAAGAAAACCTTTATCCAGCATGAATGCAATGTCATTTCTGTTACACAATCCTGTGCTGAAAAATTGTACATGTAAAAGAACATTTGGACTTCTTAACTGACCCATAAAGCACACAGCCTGAGGGCATGTGACGAGATTGCAAGCTCTCCCAAATACAGCAGAACATGTTCTGATTTAAACCCCAAACCTCCTTTCTGCTGGCACAGAAATGCAATATGTTTATTAATACTAGTTTATAAAATGTTAATAGTGAGAAGACCACATACTGTAACACATTTAGAACGAGTTTATGCTAAAAGTGTGGTGCAATTATTGGCTAAACTGGCTATTGGATAAAGTAAATCTTCATCATTCTGTTTCTTTAATACCCCCAATTCTCAAAATGACAATAATCATGCACTCATCTTGATGTGTTGTGTAAAGTATATCAGGCTAACATCAGGTACTTTACTATTTAAATGAAAAGAGCACTTAACAAGTGAGTACAGCCATGCCAACATGTTTTTTCTGCCTTCTCTGTTTCTTTCTTTTTCTTTCTTTCTTTTTTTTAATTAGTTTTAAATAAAATACAGTCAAGTTGTAAAATGTAATATTGGAATAGGGGCTAGAATTTGATTTGTCCATTATTCAGTGAGAGTAGACCACATGTATTACATTCAATGGGGGGGGGAAAGTCTTTATATATAATTGTTGTCTCCTGACTTATTACACTGCTTAGCAATCAGTATGAATAATTCACAGGGTGTATCTTGGCACATTCATCTTTTAAATGGCTCCCAGAGATTTCGTTAAAAAACTTGCAGTATGATATATCTCCCTGACGTTCATGGCCAGCAGGACATAGAGGCTAATAAAAATAAACTGGAATGCAAATATTTTGAAATGTAGTCTGTTATTTCAGTGCATTAAATGAAGAAACACAGTTTCTCACAAAGCACATTAAAAATATTTGCATATTTTTTGGACTCTTCTGACAAGTAAACCTGGGTGCCCTCTACAAAGCTCCACAAAGTTTTTTTGTTTTGTTTTGTTTTTTGTTTAGAGCTTTGCCTAAATTCGATTCAAACATCATTAATGCTGATATTTGGCCTTTGTAAAGAATTCTAATTCACTTTTCATGTTTGGTGCTAATTAAAGTCCTATGAACTTCCACCCTTTTAAAACCTTCTTAATTACTGTTTCTACTGAACTACTCTTTTGGGACATTTTTAGTTTCTTAAGTAAAATGGATAATCTGGCATGCTTAAAATAGCAAATTATCCAGTCTTCATTTCCATTTTTTCCAGGGTTGTCTTTACACTTGTTTATTAACTTTATTATTTTATACATTTTTATCAATACATTCTAATGAAACGACTTCAGTCCTTCCACCCCCACATCATAGTTTTACATTATCTCGCTCATGTGTTAAGCCCTTGTGTGACCCATCTCAGAGACAGCCCTTCAAGAAACTCGCCTACCATGATCAATCTAAACACCATCTGTGTCTCTCAGCTTTCCTAGTGCCATGATGATATAACCTTGATACGGTGTTCTGTGCCAACCAGTCCACTTCGACTGCCACAGTGTGGATTTGATTCTCTATCCCCCACTGGCAATCAATCAGGCATTCAGAACAGCCACTCAGTGCCAGACATGTCCTGTTTAACTGTCTAGCTATGAGAGAGGGAGTTCACTGCCACTGTAGATAATTTGTATAATACAAATTATCAATTTGTAGTTGATAAGGTTTTCTGAGTGGTTGTTACCAAATTGCTATGCAGTTGCTAGAGCATGCTAGGTTGTTGCTAGGGTATTCTGGGTGGTTTCTATTTTAGCCCAAGTCAAAAGAGCCCAACCCCAAATCTCTATGATAGTATGGTTCCAAAACTTGGGCCCCTCCTTCAATGTAAGTCTATGGGAGTTTTTTCCAGTTTTACTGCCCGACATGTGAAAATAATAAATCTGATAGCTTGGAAAAAAAAATTGCACACATCTCGTCAACAAGCCACATGATTTGAGGTGTCATTCATTTCTGTAAGTCGCAGGATCATGCAGTGAAATTGAATACTTAGGGTGACCATAAATATGAACACTAGTTGTAGATGCTTGTCTTAGAAAGAACCGTTAAAAATTAGTATATTATCTTTAGAGAAACATAACTGGTTATACCAGACTTGACCTAACACCTTTTTTTTCTCCAGATACTGCAAGATTCCAGTATGCATCTCCTGAAGGCAACATCAGAGCTTTTTTTTTTTTTTTTTAACACATTTTCAAATGTGCAATGATGCATTTGCAGGTGCTATCATGTTGGCATTTTCAAGTAAGGCATGTTGCTTTCTCTTAGGTCCTCCATGAACCCTTTATTGATGAGGACCCTGTTTTCATTACCACATGTACAGAGAGAGAGCTGCGTAAGAGGAAGAAGAGGAAGTTTAGCCTGTGGGTGCGACAGTGCAGTTCCACTGGTTTCATCTGTCAGGTGAATGCATACATGTTCCTTCTGGGCCAGCACAGGAGGATGTTTGCTAATATCTCATAAAGCACTTATTCACTGCCCCTACAGCTGTTACATGTTTTGCTATTGAGAATGTCATCAAAAGTGTGATGCTGAAATTAGTTAATGTTAATAAATGTAACAATATTTAGATAATAATTATAGCAGGAAGAGCATCCAGCATAAAACCAAGCCAAGGTGCCAAGTCAACTATGTGAATCACAGATGGTCCGCTGTGCTGACCCCTAATGTGAGCAGCTGAAGGAAGAAGAAGAAGAAGAAGGACTGAAGTGAGCCACATTACTGGTTGGAAATGATAAAATATAATTTATGGACTCAGCAAAGAAATGAAAACCCAGACCACTTAACATAATTGCACTCTTGTCTTGGTCTTTGCTATTAAGTGTGCCTGGGGAGTGGGCAAGTCTAGTAGTGTAGTCTTGGGCATACACAGACATATGCCCACCTATCTTTCTTAGGATTTTGCATATACCAACCTGAAATAATTGATGATACATATTGCTGAATTTTCCAATTTACTAACGTGATGCCGCAGCACTGTTGAGTGAACTGTGTGTGTGTGTTTATATTTATATATAATGTATTACTAACATTTTCCAAACAAAGCTTTCCACAGTATAAAGATAGAAATGCACTAAAATAGCACCAATTCAAGTAATAAACATTTCCCAAAGTCTAAGTTGGAGATTGCATGTTCATTTAATGGGCATTAAATCTCTCAAACTCTCTTCCTCCACAATATTAATCAGTCAGCAAACATTAGCTATCCGCTTTGTTGCAGCAATCATGAAGCCATGTTCATGATTTGTGTCAGCGTCAAGTGCTGCTTTGAACTCCATATGAAATTTTTTTGCAGACAAAAACGTCTCATTCTGCATTTTGGTGATAAGTTAAGACTTTGTGAGCTTCTGTGGTATTTAAAATGTTCCTTACTAAGGCAGAAAAATGCTTTATTTCTATCACAAGTTCCATCTGGACTTCCCCATCACTTTGTTACTGACACTGAATCACTGTTATGTGTGTGCATCAGTGTAATGACAACAAGTTTTTATGCTGTATTAACGGTTGTATTTTCCATACAATGACAGTTAATGGTGAGTATCAAAATTGACAAAATACACCATAAAAGCACAACAAAAGTTGTCCACATGACTTCTGAGATGTATTCAAAGTCTTCTAGAGCATTAAGATAACTTTGTGTGAGCAACTGACTGAAATTTATGTTGTTATTCTTTGCAAAATTGCACCCACTGCAGAAGATTTGTCATGTGGAAGCTTTGACATTTAAAGGGGTAGTTCACCCAAAATGAAAATTCTTTCATAATTTACTCACCCTCATGCCATCCCAGATGTGTATGACTTCCTTCTTCAGCGGAACACATTTGAAGAAAAATAGAAAAATATCCAAGCTTAGTAGGTCCTTATAATTGATGTGGATGGTAACACGATTTTTGTTGCTCCAAAGAGCACAGACAATCAGCATTTACGTCATTATCAGCATTAGCCCTCTCTTGAATGTGCATACTGCTGCTTACTGGACGTGATGCTTTATAGGTAAAAAGTACTTAAATATTGATCTTTATTGTACCAAAACGATTGTATCACTTTATAAGATATTCATTTAAACAGTGGAGTCATATGGATGAGGTTAAAGCTGATTGTCTGCTTTTTGGTGCATCAAAAATTCACATGCATTATAAGTACCTACAGAGCTGAGTTATTTTTCTTCAAATGTGTTCTGTTCAAGAAATAAAGTGATATACATCTGTGATGGCATGCGGGTGAGTAAATTAAGAGAATTTTCATTTTTAGGTGAACTATCCCTTTATTTCAAGTCCATGCTCATATTAAAAAAGGCACATTGAGGGACTGTACAGTACTATGTAAAAGAGCTGTGTGAAGACTCTTCAAAAGTTATCCTTTTGTGTTTCACTGAAGAAATAACAGCATAAAGGTTTGAAATTATATTAGGATGAGTAAATAACGACAGAATTTTCAGTTTTGGTTGAACTATTCCTTTAATCTTTAAACTTTAGTCTTTTCTTCATTCTAGATCAGTGTCCACCTAAAGGAGGGTCCTGGTCTGGATGGTTTGGACACCCTGAAGAATAAACCTCAGCTTCACAGTTTGGTGGCCAAGCAGCTCTGTCAGAACCTGTCTGGACGTAATGCTATCATCTTCACTGGACCAAGCATCACAAGTCTAAATTTGTTTCAGGAATTTGAGAAACAAGGTAGGTACTGAACTTGTTTTTTTAACTTCAGTACCTACCTCTCTCATGAGTTTTTAATTACAAAGTGACAGCATACTGTGGCAAGCAATAAATTGTGAGAGTGAGAAGAAGTTGACCTTGAATTCAGACTAAAAAGCATGTGGCATGCTCATATATTGTATGAATGCCTCCAGCTGGGCAGGAAGAAGTGAATGCACACTTAACACAGCTTGAGTGTGTTACAGTTGGCCAAGAGCAAGTTTAACTCTCTCTCTAAATTTGAATCTAATATTTTCTCTGTACATTATCACACATATCCAGGTCATTGTTTAATGTCTTGTAGAAGAACATCTTACAACACTTTGGCTCAGTTGGTAGAGTGGGTTGGCTACTAATCGCAGGGTTGGCAGTTAGATTCCTGATCCACATGACAACTCATGCCAAAGTGTCCTCAGGCAAGACACTGAACACCAAGTTGCTCCCAATGGCAGGCTAGTGCCTTGCATGGCAGCTCTGCTGTCATTGGTGTGTGAATGGGTGAATGAATCACAGTGTAAAGCGCTTTGAAATCCGTTAAGGTTAAAAAAAAAAACACACACTATATAAGTGCAGACTATTTACAAATATTTGTTTAGTAAATTGCTCTCTATAATGTAAATGTATTTGTTTTGTTCCCAATAATGTCTACTGTATCTGACAACATTTTTGTGTTGATACTACAAAGCAATTAAAAGTTATAGCAGTATATAATTAATTTATCATAGTGTTAAAAAACATCTCCACGTGTCCAAAAGCATGTAAATGATCAAAACGGATTATCTGTTTCTGAATTCTGATTTGTCTGCTAATTTCAAAGTACTTGCTCAGTTTTGATAATAATTCCTGTATGCATTGGAAAGTAGAGCTGCTAAGCTTTCAAACAATACCTATTTTGTGTTGGTCAATGCTGTAGTTATTAATATTTTGAATATGTTTTTATTGCTGGCCGGCAGGACCATCAGAGCTTAAAGGGTTAATGATTATTTCCCACCCAAACATCCCGTTTCAGTAGTAAGTACATTACACAGGAAAAAAGATTATGCTCGTCAAGTGAATTCTTGTGGTTTTTAAACAAGAATATACTGTAGAAGGAAAGAATCTTCAAGGAAAGACTGGTCACACAACTGTCCTCTTTTCCTTGCTGGGAAGATGAATAGGAGTAATCATCATATCTCAATCAAGCTGCATTCACATAACTGTAGCATCTGGCAGAGCTGTGGACACATCTGTTCACAGATTCACAAATGAAACATTCAGTCCCAACTAGGATCTATTCTAAAATGACCTCTATTCATGTGATCACTATTTATAACTGTGTAGATTATTCAGTTTAATTTTGATTTTTTTTTTGTCATTAATAATTTTTATATTGATTCCAAACTCTAAACAGCACTTGGAAACAAAGAATCAACTTTTATCAATATATGCCCCCACTGAACAACACTGACACTGAAAAGCTGTTACCTGGCAGTACGCTGTCAGAGACAAAGCTTCGGATTTAGACCAGTTAACTCTGTATCCTTCAAATTTAGAAAAGGAATGAAGAATTTTGTGGAGGCAAGGTATAGATCTAGAAGGGTTGGAGACGAATAATAAAAATAATCTGCCTAGCTCCTGCCATCACACCCTGGAAAATCATCTTCCTTTCTTATCCCTGCTGCTAATGGATCCAGAGCAAGACATGACAATAATAGGGAAAGAGGGCAACCCTGCTGGGTGCCCCTATCCAGAGTAAAATAATCTGAAATTAATCCATTTGTTTGTACCGCCACTAACGAGTGACTATAAAGTAACCTAATCCATCCAATAAATGTACTCCTAAACCCATATATGTCCAACATCTTAAAAAGACTCCCATTCTATCATATGAAATGCCTTTTCGGCGTCAAGTGAGTTGGCAGCGACCGGAGTCTGATCATTCGTCACTGACCACAGGATATTGATGAAACGCCTAATATTATCAGTAGAGCTGCAGCCCAGAATAAACTCCACCTGATCTATATGTATAAGACATGTCATAACTTTGTTTAATCGATTAGCCAACATTTTTTACAATATTTATCATCTATCTGGATTAGGGAAATTGGACGGTAATTTACACTCGCTTGGATCTTTGTCCTTTTCAAGAATCAGACTGATCAAGGCTTGCGTCAGGGTTGGAAGCTTTCCATTTTTTAATGATTCTGTATAGACTTCTAACAAAAGTGGAGCCAGTTCTATAGCATAAGATCTAAAAAAACTCAGCCGTAAAGCCATCTGGCCCCAGAGCCTTGCCTGTAGGCAAGGCCTTAATTACCTCGCCAAGCTCCTCCAAGATTATCTCAGAATCAAGATAATTTTTTTGCCCAGTCGTCAATTTAGGGAATTCTAATATCTTCATCAGTAGACAAAGACATGGAACTATAGAGATCAAGATATAATTCTTTAAAAGCATGATTAATATCAATGATAAAAGTTAAAAGTTAAAAGTTAAAAATTTCACCATCAGCAGATTTCACTGAGGGAATAGTAGAAAAAGACTCTCTCTGCTTTATATATCTTCCCCAAATCTGCCTGCTTTGTCCCCTGACTCAAAGTATGACTGTCTTGCCCTGAATAACCACAACTCTACCTTCTGTGACAAAATAGTATTATATCTGTATTTCAATTGGGTCAGTTCTCTGAGGCCTTCGGATGACATTCGGCGCTTCAGCTCTGCCTTAAATACTCCACAATACAAACTCCAGGCAAAAGGAGGTATAAACCCAAAGAACGAGCAGATTTATACACATACTGTTCTGAATGAGTGTTATCCTGCTTGGCGGAATCAACACGAAAAAAACAAAACAAGTGCCCAGTTTCCTCAGATGGTCAAGTGAATGTTCAGTAAGTCAGGTCCACTTGCCTGCAAAGCGAGTGCCACACAGTGACTTACTCATTCCACTGACTTTATGAAGGACATTGCTTGCTGTGGGCATGTAAATATTTTGTGGCCATCCATAGTATCTATTCTCAATTTTGCCAGGATCAAAAGTGGCCTTCCATTGATGTAAGAGTTTCTTGCATTCCTTGAATCCATCACGTTTCTCTCTTGTTGAATTCGCAAAGTCTGGGAACAAGAAATTGCTGTGGTTCTTCCAAGAAAACTTTCCTTTACTCCTTGCCTTTCGCAACACAAGATCTTTATCAGATGATCTCAGAAATGTGCCCAAAATTGATCGGGGCCTGTCTCCCTCCGTGTATCTCCGAGCCGGAACTCTGTGAGCTTGCTCGATTTCCAGACTCGGGAAGAGCTCATCTAGGAATTTCCCCATATCTCTGCCTTCTTCATTCTCAGGAATTCCAACAATTCGGACGTTGTTTCGCCGATTACGATTCTCAAGGTCTTCCAACTTTTCCCAGATGCGCTGCAAATCTGCCTTGATCGCTAGTGGGTTAGCAGCTAATTCCCTCTCCAATGACTCCAGATAATCGATCTGTTTCTTGATGTCCCACATTCTTGTAACCAACTCAGTGAATTTCGTCTCCATGGCAGTGATTGATCGACATATTACAGCAAGATCCTCCGAGTCTGCAACGAACTTTGCCAGCATTGCCGACATGCTGTTGCCGCTGAATCTCTCCCACTGCACCACCAAAACAGAGTCCCTGGTCTGCCGCCTTATCAGGGGTACCAGCTTGAGCACGTAAGTGTCTTTTAATATCTCCAGAGCCTGAGGATTTTGAATTCTTTGACATATTGTCTTCATTGAATTGTTATGGGACAGGGTGTATCGAATCTCACCGGTTTATGGCACAAAAGTTTTTAAAACTAGCAAACTGCGCAGAGCTCACTGTTCACACGTCCGGCCCTCGCATGGCGCCACGGGACACCTGTTTAATTTTATTTTATTATAGTATAGTATAGTTTATTATGGTAATATAATATAATATAATATAGTATATAATAGTATACTAATTAATTTAGCTATAAACTAATATATTTCATAATATTATATTATATTATAAAAGCATTAAGCAGCATTTTTTACTTGTTTTACAGTAAACATATCAAAATGTCCTTAAACCAATATACACTGACTTACAAAGCAAAATGGTTTAAGATAACAATAATATGTTTTCAGATAATATTGAATGAATTCTTTCATTAATATTAATATTTTATTTTCCTTATCCAATTGGCAAATTGTTTTTTCTTGTTTTAAGTATAAACTAAGTAGATTAACTTATGCTTAAAGGAATGGTTCACCCAAAAATTTAAATTCCTTTATCATGTACTCACCTCATGTAATCCCAGATGTTTATGACTTTCTTTCTTCTGCTGAACACAAGCAATGATTTTAGAAAAATATCTCAATTTCCACTTTAACTTTCACATTCTTTAACATTTTGAAAATGAAAGTGGAGATTTTAGCGAAAAAAAGGACTTGAATATTTATCTGTTTCTCACCTACACTTATCATGTCGCTTCTGGAGTTATAGATTTAACCACTGGAGTCTTATGGATCTCTGGGATGGCATGAGGGTGTGTAAATTATGAGAATTATGAGAATTTTCATTTTTGGGTGAACTATCCCTTTAAAACATGAATAAACAACTTACCATGTCTTAGTATCTTATGCAATCTTGCTTCTTAAGTAAGTTTTTCTTGTAATAAGGATGTTTAGATATTTTTCCGGAAATCAAGACAAAAATATCGATTGAGAAAATGACTTTTTGCAGTATACTGTCCAAAATCTTCATGTTGCAGTCAAATCTCCTACCGTGAGTCCAGATTTTGGTGCAGTGTTTAAATGTGAACACTTGCTGTGCCTTACAGTGAATACTGTGGGCTGAACATCCATTCTCAGTCTCCACTAGAGATGGAGTTGTTATTTCACTGGATTATATAATCATCACCTTATCTCTCCTGCAGGGATCTACTGCTGTGGGCTGCTGAGTACCAGGAAGAGTGACTGCACCAGTCTTCCTCAGTCTATGCTGATCAATACAGAGGCCCCACAACAACGTGGCCAGTCTCGCATTAAGATGAGAGGCAATATGTCCATAATCAACTGGTACAACAAAGGCAACTTCAGATTCCTCACCAATGCCTACTCTCCCACCAAAGAAGGTAAAGAAAACACACTGAGGACAAGCCATTCGTGAAACACATTAGTTAGTAATGGAAGGTAACATGCGTGCAAGGATATTTTGAGCATATTGCAATGTACATGCACTGCAAACTAGACTGACAGTTCTTGAAAAGCCTTCAACCAAACTACAGTATGTGCACAATGCTTCTAAGAGAGTGTTTTTACTATAAGAGTCTGAATTGAGATTGGTTTTAGACTGGATTAGATATCATGCACATCATAGGATTATGGAAAGGCAAAGTCTCATGGTATTGCACTGGTATTGACTTATGATCCATTCAGTTTACATAAAAAATATCTGAACTGACACTAGAAATTTTCATTATGCAATATTGTCAAGGATAGCGGTGTGTTAATTTAATCATGAATGGTTTATTGTTTTGTCAATCTGGTAGAAATAGATTTGTGCTCCCTCTTTTTATTCATCTCCTGCTTCTTTTGTTTCTTAGCAAAAAATATGCCTTAAGTATTATGGTAAAAGCAAACAACATTGTTTCCAAATGGTACATAATGTACATTAAATACTTTTGGGAAGTTGAGCAGATATTCAACATTTTGAGATGTTATACTCAATATAAAACTATTGTAAACATCACTCTATGCATGCAGCTTTTATGGACACATTCATTGAGAGACTATATTTGTACTTTTAAATTCAAAGTGAAAAAACTGTGAAAAACTTTCATAACCAATAAATGTACATGTCAACTACCCATATATATATATATATACACACACACACACACACACGCACACACACACACATTTATACGCTCACTGAGTTAGGAACACTATGGTCTTAATAAAGTGCCCGACATGGTCATTCTGAGATGCTGAGTATACTCACACAAGGCAGAAAATAAGCTGTTATATTTCCTTCCTGCTAAGATACCTACTTCAGTTCTTGAACATACATTAGATTACCAAACAGCTTTAGATACCCTCCCTTGCTGAATGTGTGTCAGATATTAAATCCTGATGTACAGAATGCTGACTGTGAGTGACATTTGTGCTCTGGATGCTGTAGGGGTCATCATTAAGAGGAAGAGTGGAGAAATCCCATGTCCGCTTGCTGTGGAGGCCTTCGCTGCACATCTGAGTTACATCTGCAAATATGATGACAAGTACAGCAAGTGAGTTTGACAAATGAAGTCTGTTTTATTATGAGCCTTTAGGACACAGAGCACTCACAAAGGCAGTGATGATGATCTTGTTCTGCCATGTACATATGTTTTATATTGCACTTGAGGATTTCAGTTACGTCTTTATTTTAAGTTTAGTGTCATTAGCAATATTCGTAACATTTGTTTGTATTAGCAAGTTTATAGACATATATAGTCTCATTTACTAATAATTACTATTAAGTTAGTTAATGTTCTTTTTTGTGTTCTTGTAAATGTGTTCTTGCCCTTATTCTAATGTTGATGAATCCAGATCTTTCTAAATGTGGGAGCGGGTTTCCACAGTTAGTTATTAGCATAATGCACGGACAAACATCTCCATATAAGGGATTTCCACATAACACTCTCTAAAGATGTGCCCTGGTCAGTATGTGCTAAAAGCTAGTTTAAAAGCAATAAACACCTTTTATATAGGCATAGATTACACTTGATCGACTGTAACATCGTAAACTGTATAACGCCCGTAAAACCGACGATTTATAGCTCAAATAATACACAAGACTTAACAGAAGAATTAATGTAAGTACTTTTAAAAAAAAAATAAGCTTCACATTTCTGCCTTAAAACCCTCCAAAAAATTGGCCCCATTCACTTCCATTGTAAGTGCCGCACTGTAACCTCGATTTTTGCTTTTTTTTAATGAAAAGGAGGGGCGAGGCAAAATAAATTTTTGTAGTAATCAACATTATGCCACAAATGCTGTCGATCGTGCATTAACTTGTATTGAACCTGGAATATTCCTTTAACAGCCACCAGGGTTCTGTGAGTTTTGATGTACTGTATGTGGATTGAGTTGGTTCTAAATTTTATCTTAAATTTATAAAAAAAAAAAATATATATATATATATATATATATTGCTTTATAATGTATGCATGAAAATGTTCTGCGTAGAAATATATGCATATGCGTAAGCATGGATAGCGACGTATTGAATGTAAAAAATGTACTTATTCAAGTTTATTGTTGCTTAACTTGGACGCAGTTGCTCCAATACACACAAATTGAGCCACCAAAATTGAGAACAAAAGTTTGGTTGCTAAAATGTCAAGAAATCATCTTCTTTTTCCAACTAGGTACTTCATTTTCCACAAGCCCAATAAGACCTGGCAGCAGGTGTTTTGGCTGACCATCAGCATTGCCATCAACAACGCCTACATTCTCTACAAGATGTCAGACGCCTACCAAGTCAAACGCTACAGCCGAGCACAGTTCGGGGAGAGGCTGGTCAAAGAGCTGCTGGATCTGGACGACTGCTCACCCACTCAATGAAGGAACCACATGCTGTCTCAAACCCACTTACAAAAATGTCATACTAACACAGACATATTATACTCATGTACTAGCATTTTGCACTTCAGGGTCATGTAAATGGTATTTGAAACACCTTATATGTAACATATAGAAAATGTGCCATTTCGAGTTAAAAAGGAATGTTTGAGATCTGATTTCACATTTATTTGGCCATTTCCACACGAAAAGTCTTTATATCACAGGAACATTGTACATACGTCACTCAACAGTCTCTGTAATGCTTGCTGCATGAGAAACACGAAAACGTGCCCTTTGTGAAATTATTTTTATTGATAGAGTTTCAGTAATAGTGTTGATGTAGTTTTGAACCCTCAGATACAATGTTTTGTGAATTATCTCTGTTTGTGAACAGCATATTCAACATTGAGCACTGATAAATATACTGTATATATTTAGAGATCGGGGTGTTTATCACCAAAATGAAAATTAAATTAAATTCATTTAATTTATATTACACTTAATGTTAAAAGGGAGATCCTAGATGTTTTCCCAAATATCTGGGCTTTTTTTCTATTTTATATCACTTAATATTTATTATCTTTTACTCAGCAACATAGCAACAACGTGATTGTTGTGATTTAAATGCCGATGTACAGTATAATGTCACACTGATACATACAGTTTATAATATCTGATGTGAAATGTGGAACAACTATGCTTTCCCAATCATTTTTGCACTTAACTAGTACACAAGTAGAAAGTAAAGAGACAAAAATTGCATTGATCCCGAATTCGATTTCCATAACACTACATAAACTCTTTTGTCTGCCTTTCATTATTATCCCTATAATTTTGTCAATTAAATTCTTCTTTATGTTATAGAAATTGTTATGCATTTCTTTGATAGGGCCCAATATAGTACACCAAAAAAGAAAAAAAACTATGTAAATATAATTTCTAATGAGAATTTACATCATTTTATATTTTAATATGTGTAATTAAATAGAGTAGGAAGCCCAGTTAAAATATACATTTTTGTATTTGAGCGTAATTCTAAAAATATTAATGAAACTTATGAATGACTTAGAATGTCTCTTAACCCTTAACAGGGTAGATTATATGTGGTCTTTCTTTTTGTTAGATATTCAGTCAGTCAGACTTTATCAAATGATCAATCTTCCAGGTTGCTAGATTGTAAATTCTGTAATAGTAATGACATGTTACAATCACTCGGCTACTTACCCATGGAATCATTTTGTCCCTTCACTGAAACAGATTAATTTTACAAGATTTGGTTATTTCCCTCAAGTAATAAATATATATACTCAAGCATCTCCCCTCTATATCACTGTGCTGTATTCATACTGAATAATGAACACAGTTAGGGACACATGTACAATTGTGAGTGAATTTGTGTCACAGTTGTCAGACATTCAAACTACAATTTCCTTGGCTTTCATTTACAGCTAAAGTGATTGTTCACCTAAAAACAAACATTTTCTCATCATTTACGTACCTACCCTCATTACTTTCTTCTGCTGAACACAAAATAAGATTTTTAGAAGAATCTCAGTGCTTTAGGTCCTCACAGTGCAAGTGAATTAATATTAACATTTTAAAGCTCCAAAATGCACATAAAGGCAGCATAAAAGGACTCCATAAGAGTCCAGTGGTTAAATCTATATCTTCATAAATGATATGATAATTGAGGTTAAGAAACAGACCAATCTTTAAGTACTTTTGTATTATCAATCTCCACTTTCACTTTCACACTCTTCTTCTTTTGTTTTTGGTCAATTTGCATTCTTTGTACATATCACCACCTACTGGGCAGGGAGGAGAATTTATGGTAAAAAAAAAGACTTAAATATTGATCATTGTTTGTGTTCTGCAGAAAGAAAGTCATAGACATCTGGGATGGCATGAGGGTGAGTAAATCAGAGAATTAAAATTTTTAGGTGAACTATCCCTTTAACTGTATGTTTTCACCTGCTGTTTTACTTTGTACTCTAAGTGGGTTTGTAGAGAGATACCATGCTTTTATACTTTTAAGACAAAATCAATGTTTTATCTGTCCAGACACTTTTTTTGAGTGAACACATTGAGACTGAGATTTCGTGTTTTCCACAGCACCTGTTTGGGTTTGTTCCTCACTCTTTCTCTGCACTCCAATGGGAATATTTTAAATCAGGTGTGAATTCAAAGTGCGGCAGACAGTAAACTAATAACACGAGATGGGTGGTATCTGGTTTAAACTCTTTGACCCTTATGTCCTTACGAGGGCCTTACTTTGGGTGAGCTCAGGGTTTTGTAACTACAAAGATCTACTGTAGTGCAATATACAATATATAGTAGAGGACTGGTTTGGGTGCTATGTACAACTCTGCTAAGAACATTCTCTGTAATCCAGTGAAAATAGTTGGTTCGGCCAAGACTTTTAATGAAAGTTCCTACCAGTGCAGTGTGTAAGGAAAAAAAAAACCTTCCATTAAGCAAAGTTTCTGCTTTTGCACAAGCTGCTAACATTTCCACACTACTTTAAGACCAGCTTCGTATGGCATGATATCAGATCATTATAACTGACATTTTAATAACAGAGAACAGCTATGACAACTATATAGTCTGTGAATAACTAATTTACTGGACCAAAATTCATCAATAACTGGTAACTTAAACAACCCAGTGTAGTACATGGATCTATCTATTTTCATGTATGAATGTTGTGGATGTGCTGTGCCTTGTTGTATAATGCTTGGTGTAACTTCACTCGTCTTATCACTGTGAATGTTGAAAATAAGCTGTGTGGGAGAGTATCTGTCTCTCAGTGTGTGATGTGTTGTCTGTAATGTTCACACTCACTGTATGTCCCGTTACCAAACTGACCGTGCTTTATCTCCCTGCCTTTTGTGAGTTTACAGCAATTTGCACACTAATAAATGTTGTTTATAAACACAGTATATGCTATTTTTCTTGACAACTTGACACTGCAGTATACAATGTGAATGAATAGCATGAATATATGCTTCTGAGATGTATGCCACAAAATACATAACAGCAGTAATGCTCTAAACTGTTGGGTCACCCACAACTGAAAATTGGTCTCAGGTCTGTTCTGATGGGATCGCAGACAGCAGGGAAAAACAAAGCTAAATGTAATTAAATGCATCTAACAGTGCACGTAGTTAACCTCTTCAACTGTGGGGCATTTCTGGGCTGCCAACTGCAATTTTTCACACTCATTTTTCAAATTTAAAAGCTCACCATTTGCACATACTGTTGACTAATTGCCAAAAAACAGGTCCAAATTTTTCAGAAATCCCTCCAAATGAAAAAAAAAAAATCACCTTTTTTTTTTGTCCTAAATTTGAAAGCATGTAATTATGGTTCTGTTCACTCCATTTCCCTCCAAAAAGGCTTCTTTTATTCCACTAGATGGCAGCAAGTACTAAAGAAAAGAATTTTTCCTCCATCACCTTCCTTCACAAAATGCCCATCTGAAGTGTAGGTGGTGCTCTTACACATTTTAGCCCACAAAGATGTGCTCATCCACAGACATTCAGTCTAATTTACAGTTCATGCCCCACCCCTATTGTTTCATCAAATATCTCAGCCTCTGAGAGGACTAGATCCTCCCCTTTGCCATAATGTGTAACATTTTATCATCAATTTTTAATGTTATACATTTCCGATGATTTGTTTAGCATGCTTTTCCTGCAGGATTGTATATTTTGTTCTGGACATCTTAGATATAACATTGGATTATTCATACAAGCAAGCTCACAGCCAGGTAAACAATTCTAACTCTAAAAGTCTAATAGCTTTTTTTTTTTTTTGCCATTTGGGGCTTAAAGAATCGGCACATAAAAGAGACATTTGTAATTGATGTCTTACAGATATATTTATTTTTGGTATTAGGGAAATAAAATAGTCACATTCAATGAGAGCTTTCGTTTGTTGTAGGATTTGTCTATTTAAGTGCTGTTTGAAAGATTTTTATACTCATGTGGTGCTGATTTGCAACACGAGTGTTTCCAGGCCTTATTTTTTTATTTTATGTACCATGAATGCAGAAGTTATTGTTATATATAAGAAGTGTTTTGCCGCAAATTCAGTCCAATGTTTACTAACTATTTAGCCGAATTAGGTTGATGCCAACATGGACACGTATACTTCAAAACCATAAATAAAACAAGGCAAGGTAAAAGAAACACAAACCAGACTACATTAAATACAAGTTCACTTGAAGTGATGATAAAAGTGTTCCAACCAGTTTTTATTGTGTGCTGAATTGATGGCTGCAGAGAGCATGAAAGCACCAAAATTCAACATAAGACATTTAGAACAGCATGATTACACCAGAAATCGGCATTTTGTTTCGGAATGATCATGTACCCTGAAATCGGCCCATTTCTGCTGAATTACAGACAATTTTGCATCAATTCAAATGAGTTCTTTCCTTCAGAAGGAAGTAATAACGTTCATGTAAACTTTTGCAAGTGCGATATGGAGGTTGCATTGCCACTCTAAAATAATATTTTTACTGCCCTGACGGTTGGGTTATTGAGGATAATAAAATATGCATTCTTGTTGACTATTACATCATTTACAATTAAAAACACAAATCGCTTTTGGTCCTACTCAGGGAATATTTCACCAGGAAACTGGACCTCACACGGGCCCATACATTCAACAACACATTGGAACAAATACTTTGTACCATCCCTGATCTGTGAAGACACTGTGGACACCTGTTGTTATGTATATACATTTTTTTATTTAACTTAATTTTTCATCATTCAAACTTTTGCAATATCTATAAAACAATTAACAAATACAAGCGCTGTACAGTTGACCAAATCACTACAACTGCAACTGAATGAGTGTAAATGTACATGCATGGACATACACACATATACACTATTACAACTGCTGACCCCATGCGGCTTCCTTTGCCGTTTAATTCAACATCAAGATTTTTCTAAAACTGCCATTCAAGGAAGCTAAAAAGACAAAAAAAAATTATAATAATGTTGGGGTCACATGTCCTTCATTTACTGAAAGGACAACTGTCCTAGGTACTGTGTTTCCATCTTTCAATCAAACAGTAAATGACTTTGGCACACTGTGCTATGTAAACATTTCATTCAATTCAAAAATTAGCCATCAAATATTGCTCCTAATTTGGCTTTTGTTGTCCAAAAAAAAACAACACATAATTCAAAGAGAAAAACTTTACAAAACCTAAATTAACCTTAAAGGGATATATAATTTTTTTTACCAAATCTTTTAAATTCTGTTATCATTTATTCTAGTGTTGTTCCAATCCCATATGACTTGATTTCTTCCAGGGAACACAAAAGTAAAAAAAAAAATAGCTTCAGAAGATATGGATTAAACCAGTGGAGTTGGATGGATGTTTTTATGAGGCCTTTGAGTGATTTTTGAGCTTCACAATTTTGGTCACCATTCAATTGCATTGCATGGACATTGTAGGTTTTCAGCAGAAGTCATCATACACATCTGGGTTGGCATGAGGGTGAATAAATTATCATTTTTGGGTGAACTATCCCTTTAAGCAGAATGAGTCTCAGTCACCTATCATCTTCCTTGTAATGAAAAAAATGCAATGAAAACGAATGACTACTGACACCAACATACTGCCTAACATCTGATGTGTTCCACGGAAGTAAGTCATACCAGTTTGAAACATCATAAAGGTGATTAAGTAAAGACAGAATTTTCATTTTGGGATGAACTATCCCTTTAACTTTGTTGCCCTGCACTATACAACCAACATGTTGATATGCAAGCATAGGCAAACCTATTTTATTGGCTTCTTTTAAACTGAAGAAAGGTGGCTTGATTCACATTTACTTTGCGCTCTCCCAGCTGCCTCTATTCATGTGGTCATCCACTAGGTGAAGCAAATGCATCTGACTACAGGAAACCTGATGACACTACAAAACACAGACCCCATATGGACTGGGCTGGACCCCAGACTAAAGGCCACACCATCTCTGCCCAGATTCACTTAAAGGGATACTTCGCCCAACAATTCTGTCATTACCATAAGTTGTTCCAAGCCTGTATGATTTTCTTCCTTCTGAGAGTATAAAAAGAAATGGCTGTCACCATTCATTTTCATTGTATAGAAAGAGAGAAAAAAAGATGCAATAAAAGTGAATGGTGACTGAGGCTGTCATTTTCTCCTTTGGTGTTCCACATACAAAAAAAGAAAGTCTAACAAAGTTGGAACAACAGGAGGGTGAGAAAACAATGACACTTAATTATGGTGAACTATCCCTTTAAAAAATTCCCTGCAACTTCTTGCTATCTTCTAACTCACCGATGGAGAACTGTAATATCTGGGACAACACAGTAGATGAATAAAACACATACAAGTCAAAGATTAACATAACATTTACTGCAGATACATGAGGAGAGCTGACCAAAAGGTAGTCAGGGACTCATTTAGTCTTGATTTCCTACCCTACAATAAGTTACTCATAATGCTACAGCGTTATCCCAGCTCAGGTATACATGAAAGACAGGTAAAATGGATTAAATGACTTAATTTTACATATCACGGGCTTCTTTGTCCACTAAATTTACAGTAACACTAGTTCTGTTAAGATTAACCAGTGACAACCGAATTACCACAAAAATGCGCGATTTTTTTTATGTGAAACCTTGAATGAAATGAATGAAAAGATAAAATGAATGAGCGAGTCTCGCGTACACACATACAATACACGAACACAAACCCGGTTGCTTTTATCGTTTGTAAGTCCAGTTAAGTGGCAAATGCTATTCTAATGCACACTTTGAAAGCTTTTGCAACACAAAAAAACTCACATTTTCTTTACAGTATCATGGATAACAAAGGCAGTAACTTTTAACCACTGAAAAGGATAAGGATGCTCAAGTAACAGAATAATGTGCCACGTTTGTCCACAGTTCCTAAAAAAATCATGATTAATCTTAATGAAACAACCAGTTATGCAAGACAGAAGGACAGTTCATGAGCGATTTCAAGCCTTTCCAACTCCCATGTTACCCATTAAATTATGCAGAATACGAACAGTTTGTTACACATCAAAGTGGTGGACAAAGAGTTAAGACGATGAGTAATACACATACATCTCTGATCGAAACCCAAGGACAGGAGCAAAGTTTCAGGAATTATTTCTGTTGTAGTTACCATGTTATCAAACTTGATTATTTTACATAATACAGTTTGCAGAGAGAAAAAAACAAGATACTAGGAACAAGAAATAACATGGATTACTGAGAAAAATGCAACCGAGAAACCAATGTTTTTGTTTGAAGACAAGTACAGACACTGAATTGTTAGCAGCCAGTGCTACAGTATGTGAATCCAGCAGTAATGTTCTGTACAATGCCTTGGTTCTCCTTCAGAACACACCAGGGGCCTTTAGAGGAAGCTGGCTGAATCTTTACAAATTGCACCTTTAAGACATAAGACAGGTTTGACAATTCAATAGGAACTATAGAAGAAGAAAAAAAGGTCTCAGATTCTTTTTTCCTGCTCTTTTTGTGTGCACACTGTGAGCTGAAAAATACAAGGCTGACGATGTCCTCCACAGTCAGTGTGTCTGTAAGAGTGCACACAACAAATGAGTCCTCCCCCACCCCATCAGCCCAAATCAAACCAGACCAAAACTGTCTTCATTCAAAATCCAGTCTGATCACAGCGCAGGCAGGGATCCTCCATAAAACATCCCCATTTACATTCAACAATACGTGGTAATGTGACTAGAAAAATAACAACGTCAACTCCATTGGAAAAAATGTGCTGAAATTCATTTAAGAAAATTAGACACAAAATGGCACAAAATAAAAGACAAGAAAAAAAAATGATGAGAAAGCAGATCCTTTTCGTTGACATCGGAAACAGGACGAAAAACCCCCCAAAATTCTCAATTTAGTATAGACAATTAAATTCACTTTCCAAGAGCTGGACAAAAGACAAAACAGTGAGGTATATAGTTAGATGGAAATTGTCATCATCATCTTGTTTGTGATTTCGTGGCCCTGTGGCCTTTGAGGACCAGAGCGACCGCGCTGTGGCGGCCCTGAGTCTGTATCTGGGCAGCGATATCTCAGAGGGGCGAGTGCGTGCTCAGCGCGGGCTGTCCGAAGGCAAGAAGGGGAGGGCTGGAACTGGCGGTGTCGAGCTAGGGCTGCAGGTTGAGCGTGAACTTCCACTGCTGCGTGAGTGAGGGGCTGCACACCTCCACCGTCAGGCCACCGTTCCGGGCGCCCCGGCTGTCCAGGCACAGATTGCTGCCTACGTGCCGCAGTTTGGAGTTGTTGTCAATTTGCTCCCATTTCTGCAATAGAAACAATTGTAGTTATCTGGACAACAGCTAGTAATGGGTCACAGGGGTTGACTAATCAACAAGTTAACAACAATCTTGGAGACTATGTGCAACCAAATGTTTGGGAGCTTGGCCAGGACTACTTCCTCTCCCTGGTCAATTATGAATAAATAAATTATTAAAAAAAAAAAAAAAATTAGCAACAGGGTATGAAATGACCTTTTAACAATTAAAAATTTCCTACCAGACAGAATTCTTGCAGGCCAATTGTTATATTGTTTTATTGCACTTTATAAGCGGATTTGACAGACGCATAAAAATTACTGTATAAATGTTTAAAAGAGAGCTGCTTTTTTGAAGAATTTTCCATTTGATTATTTATGAAATCTAAAAGTCCAATATAGATTTTTTTCCAGATTATTCAATTATTACAACAAAAATAAATGCTAAGTATATATTACACCGTAACAGTTTTTGGGTTATTTTGAATGAGTCAAACAAAGATTTCTATAAGAATACTGTATTTCAGCCCTGTAGGTCCTAACAAAGCAATTGAATGGGTACCAACATTTTGAAGCTCAGAAATGCACATTAAGCCAGCATAAAAGTAATCCATATGACTCCAGTTATTAAATCAATATCTTCAGAAGTGATATGATAGGTGTGTGTTAGGAACAGATCAATATTCAAGTCCTTTTTTTTACACTAAATGTTCACTTTCAATTTCTGCTTTTGTTTTTGGTGATTTGCATTCTTTGTGCATATCGCCAACTACTAGGCAGGAGGAAAATTTATAGTAAAAAAGGACTTAAATATTGATCTGTTTCTCACCTTCACCTATCATATCACTACTGAAGATATAGATTTAACCCCTGGAGTCATATGGATTACTTTTATGCTGCCTTTAAGTGCTATTTGGATTTGCTTAAAAATTGTGGTACCCATTTTACATAGACCTACAGAGCTTAAATTCTTCTAAAAATCTTTGTGTTCAACAGAAGTCATACACCGCTGGGTTGGCATGAGGGTAGTAAAGGATGAGAGGATTTTCTTTTTTTTGGTGAACTATCCCTTTAATTCACTAACTGAGCTGGCTCATAAGAATCGGGCAACACCGGTCGCACATTATCTTTCAGCCTGTAGATTCAAAAGAGCACAAGAGTCGTGCTTTATGTCTCGAGCTGAAGATTCTGTAGAAGTGTTACAGCCCTGAAAATGTTCACTGTGTCCGAATATACATTCTTACCTACTATATTGTATGAAAAACAGTATTCCAAAAGAGTAGTACATCAGACATCACGTTCAAAAAGCTGGATTTAAAAGAACTGCATTGAACCGTGAATCAGATGGCTCTTTTCAACTAAGTTATGTATACGCAAAGAAAGCTGTTCCTTATTCTTACAGTGCATCCGGAAAGTATTCCCAGAGCATCACTTTTTCCACATTTTGTTATGTTACAGCCTTATTCAGAAATGGATTAAATTATTTTCCTCAAAACCAGGATTGTTCTACAAACAATACCCATAATGACAATGTGAAAGAAGTTTGTTTGTTTGAAATCTTTGCAAATGTATTAAAAATAATAAACAAAAAAAATTACATGTACATAAGTATTCACAGCCTCTGCCATGATGCTCAAAATTGAGCTCAGGTGCATCCTGTTTCCACTGATCATCCTTGAGATGTTTCTACAACTTGATTGGAGTCCACCTGTGGTAAATTCAGTTGATTAGACATGATTTGGAAAGGCACACACCTGTCTATATATAAGGTCCTACAGTCAGAGCACAAACCAAGCCATGAAGTCCAAGGAATTGTCTGTAGACCTCCGAGGCAGAATTGTATCAAGGCACAGATCTGGGGAAGGGTACAGAAAAATGGCTGCAGCATTGAAGGTCGCAATGAGCAGAGTGGCCTCCATCATCCGTAAATGGAAGCAGTTTGGAACCAGCTAGCCGCCCGGCCAAACTGAGAGATTGGGGGAGAAGGGCCTTAGTCAGGGAGGTGACCAAGAACCCAATGGTCACTCTGACAGAGCTCCAGCATTTCTTTGAGGAGAGAGGAGAAACTTCCTGAAGAACAACCATCTCTGCACCACCCCACCAATCAGGCCTGTATGGTAGAGTGGCCAGACGGCAGCCACTCCTCAGTAAAAGGCACATGACAGCCCACCTGGAGTTTGCCAAAAAGCACCTGAAGGACTCTCAAGCCATGAGAAACAAAATTCTCTGGTCTGATGAAAAAAATGATTGAACTCTTTGGCCTGAATGGCAAACATCATGTCTGGAGGAAACCTCATCATCTGGCTAATACCATCCCTACAGTGAAGCAAGGTGGTGGCATCCATCATGCTGTGGGTATGTTTTTCAGCGGGAGGAACTGGGAGACTAGTCAGGATCGAGGGAAAGATGAATGCAGCAATGTACAGAGACATCCTTGATGAAAACCTGCTTCAGAGCGCTCTGGACCTCAGACTGGGGCGAAGGTTCATCTTCCAACAGGAGTACACAGCCAAGATAACAAAGGAGTGGCTACGGGACAACTCTGTGAATGTCCTTGAGTGGCCCAGCTAGAGCCCAGACTTGAACCCGATTGAACATCTCTGGAGGGATCTGAAAATCAAATCACTTTATTGTCACACTACTGTGTACACGAGTGCAAATGGCTGTGCACCGACGCTCCCCATCCAACCTGATGGAGCTTGAGAGGTCCTGCAAAGAGGAATTGGAGAAACTGGCCAAAAATAGGTGTGCCAAGCTTGTAGCATCATACACAAAAAGACTTGAGGCTGTAATTGGTGCCAAAGGTGCTTCTACAAAGTATTGAGCAAAGGCTGTGAATACTTATGTACATGTGATTTTTTTATTTTTAATATATTTGCAAAGATTTCAAACAAACTTCTTTCACGTTGTCATTATAGGGTATTTTGTAGAATTAAAAAATTAATTTAATCCGTTTTGGAATAAGGCTGTAACATAAAAAAATTTGGAAAAAGTGAAACGCTGTGAATACTTTCCGGATGCACTGTAAATGGGGCTTCAACAAAACCAAAGTATATTATTTTTGCATTAGGGTTAACGTCATATATTTAGGTCACTGGTCAAAACACACGTCCCCAGAAGTAGTATGTCTGGAATCTATTCATATTACTCACATGCACCTAAAGAATGTACTGTTTTACCGGCCGAAAATGTGGATTCTTCATCAAATACAGTACATACTCTGACAGTACGTGATATTGGACACAGTGACTGGCTGTTTATTTTAGTCTGGTTTTCTGTCCATGTCACCAGACAGGTGCACATTCAAGAACTGTAAACAGAACTTTGTGGAAATCACTTGGTTCCACAAATAAAATGCTATTATTGCTGGAGAGTCTCTCTCTCTCTCTCTGTGTGTGTGTGTGTGTGTGTGTGTGTGTGTATAATCAAAACTTACTAGCACATTCACTCGAAATCAGACAAGGTTTTTCCTTCATGATAGCATGAATGGTCCTGAATATTGCCTTCATTTTGCTTCTAGTTATACTGTTGACTGAGGCTATTGATTAGCAGCGGGAAACTTGCTAAGGACCATTCTGTCTAAACACCGGAGGCCTTGCTGACTGTAGACCAATGGCTTTCTGTGGCTTTTAGACCATGTGTGTTAGCTTTGAGGTCATCTATATGCTAGTGTACTCCTAAAATTTGACAGAATTATTTTTTATCAGAAATACTCATTTTAAAATTTGTGGTCTTCTCTTTCGACACCAAAAATACCGATGACTCATCCTACACTAAATGTTTTTGTGCAACCAAATGAATAATCGCTCGTACTGTAAATGACAAGCAAGTAGCAAATCATTGTTCATGTAGCACTTTGATATGTCCCACAACAACTTCTAGTTTAAATCAAATTTAAATCTTTAGTTAAATTAACTTGACAGAAAACTGTGCTTGTCAAGCCATTTCATGGGGTCTTTACATGCCACTATGAGCATTAACAATTTAAAGATACTTCCACTTTTAAAAATTGTGCCTTGAGGCCCCCCGCATTCTGTTCCATTTTGTTGTGCTCATTTTTGAACACAAGAATGTGCCTTATTTAAAAATGACCCACTAAGAAACATCTGATAAGGGTCAGGTGAACCTGAAACCAGCCTAATTATACAAGGCTTTCTTAAGACCAATTAGTCGACTAGTTGTTAAAGCTACCCACAGACTAGTCAATTCTGAAAATACGTAGTTTTTCACTGTTACCAGCAGCCTCCTGCAACCCCTGCTTTGTGCACAGCATACTCACCTGTCTGCTGTCATTTTCCCTGCATCCCTGCAGTTTGATCTGCGAGCCAGTGGTGCGATCCACCACCGTTAGACACAGATCCATGTGTTTTACTGATTTGTCTTTAGTCAGGGCCCATTCCTGTACAGAAGAGAGATGGTAAGCATGTAAAGCATATACTGTATAAATCCATACAGTAACGTGACTGAATAGCTGCTTGGTTAGATGCTGCCATTTTCTCAAACATGCACGAGTTGACATGAAATACTTGGCAAGTTCATATGTCTTACAGTGTGACACTACACTCCACCTAAAACATTTTTAATCAGTTAATTGTTTATAATTATTATGCATGCATATTTTATGACCTGATAAAAAAGGAATTTTCCAGTTTCAATGCAAGTTAATGCTCAATCCCGGCTCCAGCTCGAAGACCTAAATTGGGCCATAGGTCTCTTAGGGTGGGCAGTAATATATGTATACGTACGTGTGTGTGTGTGTGTGTGTGTGTGTGTATATATATATATATATATATATATATATATATTTATATATATTAGTCTGTATATTTCCTTCCCAGCAAAGTTTCAGACAATCAGAATCAGTAATCAGAATTTGTTTCTTAAAAAAATAAAAATAACAGAGCAAATGAATGGGGGCCCAGAGACAGGGTGTAAGAGATCTTCTGCCAAAAGAATAAAAGACTTGAGTTTATCAATCGAATGCACTTTGATATGAATATTAAAAGAGCAACTGAAGCTAGAAGAGCAGTGCAGTATGTATTTGAGTGCATTTAAAGGTGATATTCAGACACTATAAATTTACATTTGAATTATGTATGGGGCGTAGTAGGCCTTCTGGCTTAAGAAAGATACTGTATGGGGCATCCCTATAAAGACGAATTAGACAATGAGAGTATGAATTAAATGTATATCCTTATTGTAATGTGAGGATCTACCAACAACAAACAAAATCACAATTTAACCACAACAGTGCATCATACTGCTTGCTATAGTTAAATGGTTTGACTATCAAATATATTAGAAAACTCTATTAGGCATTTTAACAGACGTTTTAGCGCAGAGAAGAGGTGGCTGTGGCTAAGGTGGTAGAGCGGGTTGGCCACTAATCGCAGGGGTGGCGCTTTGATACCTGGCCCACATCACTCCACATGCCGAAGTGTTCTTGGGCAAGGCACTGAATCCCAAGTTGCTCCCAATGGCATGCTAGCGCCTTGCGTGACAGCCCTGCCGTCATTGGTGTGTGTGTGTGTGTGTGTGTGTGTGTGTGTGCGCGTGAATGAGTCAGTGTAATGTGCTTTGAAAACCGCTACGGTTAAAAAAGCGCTATACGTGCAGACCATTTACCATTTTAAAGTGTTGATTCCATCTATGAATGTATTTTTAATAGTTTTTTTTACAAACTTTGTTTATTATGAAAAGCTGGTAACTTGCTGCTAAAAAATGCTACATTTACAAGGAAAAACTGAATATATTAGTCTAAAGGTGCTCTGGTGTCACATTAACTTGTCCATCTGTCACAAGCCTTGTTTACCTGGCTCAGCTGAAACGTCAAGAGTCAGACCGGATGACAGACATGTGAAGATAAATTCACTTTGCTTCGTTCTCTACAGTGTGTTTAGGCAAAAGAGGCAGGTATCCTCTATATTACTGCTTGTTGTGTGTCTTTGATGGGGCCTAATGTCTTTAAAATATCCGCTGTGGCAACATCAATATAAGAGAGAGGGGCATCTGTAGCACAGTAAGCGAGAAAGGGCAGAGCTGAATTGGGTTCAGTGCTAGTGAAAAATAAAGAACTAATTATATAGTCCCAAAATCAACACTCCTGAGTGCTTGTGGCGTAATAGCTCCGCTCATAATAACAGCAGCACCGCTTGCTTCCAGCGTGCTCCGCCGGCATGTCTCAAGCCTTTCGCCTTGCACCACAGAGCTTCCTACACACTCACCTGTCTGTCAACTACCCACATGCAAGCAGTGCCTTACAAATAATGTGATGATTAAAGCAGGTCACATAATCAATGATCTACCATGTAGCCCTTATATAAGTCACTCACCCTCCACAAGTGCATTGTTCCTATAAACTATCCCAAACTCCCTGAAGGTGTGTCCATCACCCAGTGCTCTGCTGTCACATTACACATACGACTGTTCAGTACCTGAGCTCGTAATGGTACCTGATTTCCCCCTGCGTTGTGGCATTCATAAACCCCCACCACACCATCAGCAAAGTGTCCCAGTGTGTCAAGACAGTTCTGGCCCTGCTGTAGTGCTCCAAAGGCAATGTCCTGATGATCTGGGACCCTAAACAAGATAGAAAACCTGTTAAATATCAAGTACTGATTATTCTACCTTTTTTACAGTTCTCTCTGTCAGTGGAGTGAGAAGTTTGATGTTAAAGGATTAGTTCAACCAAAAAGGAAAATGCAGTCATTGTTTACTCACCCCTGTGTTGTTATAACAACAAATGACTTTCTCTTAACACAAAGGGAGAAATTGTGAAAAATGTTGTGCTCAGTTATGTCATACAATGTCAGTTGATGGTGACTACCTCTTCAAGCTTCAAAAGGACACAAAAGTATAATTCAGAAGTATAATAAATAATTCCATGAGACTCATGATTATTATGAAAGCATACAAAAAGGTTTGGTGAGAAACAAACCAAAATCTAAATGTACTGTATTATTTAGTGAATCTGTCCTGTGTACGTTCATGATAGGGCACAAGAGCAACAGTTCATGCAGCCTCCTCTATTTTTTGCATTCATAATCATGAGACTCTCAGAATTATTTATTAGACTTCTGAATTATATTTTGTGTCCTTTTGAAGCTTGAAGATGTAGTCACCATCAACTACCATTGTATGACATTACTGAGCACAATTTTTTTTTTTTTATTTTATTTCTCCCTTTGTGTTAAGAGACAAAGTCAACACAACACAGGGGTGAGTAAACGATGACAGAATATTCATTTTTGGGTGAACTATCCCTTTAAGTTTAAAAAGTTTAATTACCAGATAAAAACTTTCTGCACATTCAAACATTAAGTGAAAGAGTTAAAGGTCCAGTTTACACCTGGTATTAAAATTAATATTGGGTCATCCAATCACAAGTGTAAACGGGGCCAAAAAATATCCAACAGCCATTTAGATTCCGCACATGTCAGGCAGCTACTCACCGTAGCTCAGGATAGACGTTTTCCAGGTACCACTTGAATGGTTTGCAACCTAACCTCTTCTTCATTTCCAGCCTACTCTGTATGCTGCAGTAAAATCAGTCATGTGGAGTTAATGATGATGATCTCAATGGTCTAAATGTTTTACTAAGATCTCTCTAAACTTCTACAACAAACAACTATGCATCAAGTCCAGGTCAAGGTCACAGAGTTAAAAAAAAAAAAAAAAAAAAACAGTATTAATGGGTATAGTTGTAGACTTAACATGAACCAACAATGAACAACAGCCTTTATTAATCTTGTTCAAGGAATGAAAATGGAAAACGAACAAAAAGATTTTGCAGAACGTAACTGCAAACAGGAACAAAGCCCCTTTTAGTGAAAACGTTAATTTAAATGCTGGTAACCGGTTAATTTCATTCTGATAATTTTGTTAATGAAACCAAAAGTCCAAAGGGTTTATTCAGAGTAAATATTTGGAATTACATCACTTCCTGTTGTCCAAAAACAAAAGGCATTTCACTCCTTTTAGTTGAACATAAGCATGTGCTTTGATCCTGAATGAAACCGCCACATCACGTACTTCTTTCCTAATTCTTTTCCTAATTGCACATTGTGGATATAGCCTTCTGTGACATTCTGAAGAGCTTTCAGGCAACTATATATAATTACTGCATGAACATGCATGATTAATCCAGATGCAAGAAAAAATATCAAGGTAAAAAGTAAATCTCGCAGTTGTTTCCAACTCTTCACTGAATTATTGTTATACTTTAATGCTGGTGGCTTTTGATTGAGAAGCAGACCTGTAGTGCAGCACGATTAATCATATCGCAATCACGATGTCAGCCTGTGCGATTATATGACGGCAAATGCTGCGATTTTATTAAATAAATAAGTGAATGTGTGGATGTGACAGCCCATTCTCTCTGAGAGCTGTTTGACCATTTTCTACATCGCTAAAGAAAAGATGACCAGTCAGTCTCAGTTTAGGGAGTAGCACGTGTGATCATGTCATGTGAGTTTCCGGTGTTCAGCATGGATATCAGGTGAAGATGGATGCCGAGCAGACTGACACTGAACTGGTGGCCAGAAAAAATAACACAGATCACAGCTTGGCGATATGTCCTTATTTCATCAATAATTAAAGTTAATATAATACGGGAGCGTGACATGTAAATAAGCTCAAACTCCAAAACTGTCATTCTCTGTGCGGTCAGAGCCGCTTCAACCAGTCGCGGAAGAGACCCAATCTGAGCGGGTGTCTAGACCGGGAGAGATTTAAAGTTCCGCCGGCTGATACGCCCTCTAACATGGAGACGCGCATCTCTCACCCCCGCAGTCTGCAGCTCGCAAGAGATCATAAGATTTTTATATATATATATATATATATATATATATATATATATATATATATATATATATATATATATATCTGTGGCAGCGGGGGCGTGGTCAAGCGCCCGTCCGAAGGGAGAAAGCGGTAAGGGCGCTTGCACCTGAGCTAAATTATGTCTAACACCTGTCTCTAATTTCAGTGAGTATGGGGAGAGCGGCATAAAAGAGCACCAGTGCCTCCAGTCGAGAGAGAGAGCTGCCAGTCCAGTGTTGGCCATAGAGAGACAAACCTAAGATGTTAGATTAGTTCAAGAAGTTTATGTATAGCACGTTTTGCACTACCCCTGTCTGTCTACTACCCGTAATTAAAGAGCCTTACCTTTGTGTTGAACCCTGTTCCCATGTCCTCCTTTCTGTGAAGTCTTTACAATATCCAGTTTCCTTTTCAAGAGAGTTTATAGATAGTACATGTTACATCCTGCTTAAATGTCCATGTTTGTTTGGACAATCTTATTTTCGTGAAAATTGTATTGTTCTTATTTATTGTTCTATTTTATTTAGGTGTATTATTGAGAAAATAACAAGTTTGCAGTAATGCAAAGATATCATTTCATTTTGTAAAAATATTTTAATTTGAAAACACTGCATTTATAGTTGTTGCTGTTGCTAGTTTGTATGTTAGAGTTGAAAAATGCACATTTCAGCATTATCAGTAATCTATTTGTGCATTTTCCTTGATAACCAAGCAAGCTGACTCATGATACCATTTGTTTATTATATCGCAATCGTATAACCTCAATAAATCGCAATATGAAATTTTTCCCAAATCTATTTTTTCCATTCTACCGGTTACCAACTGGAAAGGAGGCTGTGTAACACTGAAACTGCAACGAAAAAATACTGTTTCTCCTCAGAACGAACCGAAATGAAAAACATTTCGTTTTTAGTTCCTGATCTTGGCTAATGTCAATTTCTACATAATTTCTAACAATGTACAATAATATATTTAAAAAATATTAAACAAGATTAATTCATATTCTAAAAATTGTTGCTCATTGTTAGTTCATGTTACCTGGAGATGGCGTGATAAGCGGCTCTGCTGTGCACTTAGTAGGTCTCTTCAAAGCAATTCATAAATGGAGACATTCACACTTACTTGCCATAAGGTACATTTCTGGCTGAGGGCACAGCAGCATAGTAGAAATTCTTGAAGTCATCCATCCACACCTCTGCCGCTCGCCTTGTGTTCCTGGAAGAGAAACAAATAAGAATAAATTATACATTCTATATAGAGCAAATGATGTTCTTATAATGACCACTCCATTATCTTGGAGTCTAATTTCAGCACTAATGTGCCTTCTGCAACACATTACTTGTGCTTGGTAATTACAACAGAATGTCACTTCAACTTTTAATTAAAATGTCTCTAATGCCTTAGTGTGTGAGATCACTACAGTTGCAATGCATGCTTCACCCACTGGATGGAGTACATGAACCAAGCTACACTACAGGATACATTTTACTCCAGCATTCACAAAAAAGAAAGATTGATACCACTTGTGTTTTTTTTTAGCTGCTTAAGTTGGTTGCCAATAAAAACCTTTTGGCAATTGTTAATGCAATCCTTAATACAGTACCACTGTTAGATATCTCTAAACAGGGATTATAAAATGGATAGTACCACCTCTAAACTCTGACTGGATGAGTAACTCTCCAACACGTTGCAAGATTTATCCATCCATAAAGTATGGTACATTAAAGTATATACGGTACATTTCTCTACAGTAAATTTAAAGCCAACTTCTGGACCCTGTTTACCACTGGTATTAACATGCGTTTCAAAGTGGTCAGAGCTAAATACAGGTCTAAACAAGGTCTAAAATATTTTGTGATCGGATCCTAAAAGACACATATGGAGGTAGTCAAAAACAATTGTGACCACATCACAAGTGTCCCGGACAGTAGCGAAGCACCACCCCTCATCTGTATCAACCACTGCGCTAAATGAAGAGTTTAAACCAGTTATGGAAATAACCATCCGATATATACACAAGCTTGAGAACTTCACAGATTTTCTACAGTGTGTCTGAAATCAAAATGCAGCGAGACAGATGAGAAGCACACACATCTGAAGCCCTAACATGGGCACTTGCACAATAATTTTGTGCTTGGATTATATTTCAGCTGCATTTGGGAGAAACAGCACTCCGGTTTTGTTTGTGCTTTCCTTGTCTTTTCTGAGTTTTTCCTCAGTTTATTATCATGCAGTAACACACTGACATAGTACTGATGTATGTCGTCAAGAAATCAGAGACCCTCCCCTCCAAATCCGAACACAAGTGGTCACAGGATACACATTTAAGCGACCAGAGATGTCTCGTCTGACCACATATGAAAAAAAATCACCCGAGATGCATCATAAAACAATGTGTAAATGGGTTCAAAAAGGTTTTGTATAGTGTATACCTGGCAAATACAGTACCACTGCCCCCTGGGAAAGTGTATGGATGCTGTTTCCTGAAGACATGGCCCACTCGACTGCAGGGAATGATCTCCAGACTACCTCCACACTGCCACACGCGGAATGAGATCTCTGAAGAGGACAACACATCATATGACAAACAAGCATTACATATCTGCCAAAACACAGGAGTCTTTGAATCCAAAAATCTAAATCGGAAAATACACCCAAGGGCCAAAACTCTTAATTGTATGCGTCTGACAACAGAAAAAAGCACTTCAAACAAAACAATCATAGGATAAACACATGGTGCCAACTCCATAAAACATCCTAGGCAGACTTCAAATATATACACACAAACACACACACACAAGCAGAATGAATCTCCATTCCTGAAGTCTGAAGACATAATTTGAAGGCATTCTCGTAACCTTTTCCACATCCGCCACAGCTGAGAAAAGTGCTGGGTTTGTGGAATGAGTCAGGACTTTCTCTCAGAATCCATCATGCCACAGACATTAATGACCAAATCTGAAAAACATCTTATTCTGCATTTTTCAACCCTATTCCTCTCAAGACTCATTGCTAATAATATAAAAAGGCAATAGTTATCCTGTGGTGACCTAAATGGTCCTTTAGATTGGCACATTTTTGGCTGAGTAAGGATTTCTTATACAATCTGAGGATAGAATTACCATAATTTCATATTAGGTAGTCATATACAGTGGCCTCAAAGTATTTGGACACATAAGCCACACTTTGAAAAATCAAAACAAGTGGCATATGCAAACAAATGATGCTTTTCTCAGAACTAACATCACTTTCTCACAATTACTTTTAGCCATCATGGCTCAAAATCATTTTTAGTGGATGTATGAAGTCAGGTGTCCTAGTAGAGTAACCACAGGCGTATTTCATCACATTTACCAAAATAACTGAAACTCGCGATTTGTATCTGCATGATTTTATGCATGATTGTTGGTGCCAGATGGGTTGATTTCAGTTTTTCTGTAACTGCTAATCTCCTGAGATGTTCACACAAATCATAGAAATCATCACACAAAAATCTAGAATTTACTCTGAATGGTGCCAAAAACAAAAAAACATCCAGTGAGCAGCAGTCCTGTGGACAGAAATGCCTTTTGATGAGAGAGGTCAACAGAGAATGGCCAGAGTGGTTAGAACTGACAAAGTCTACGGTAACTCGGATAACCGCTCTGTACAATTGTGGTGAGAAGAATATCATCTCAGAATGTTATTCTGAGATGTAGGTTGGCTTTGTTTTGATGGCACGAGGGGGACCAACACAATATTAGGCAGGTGGTTTTAATGTTGTGGCTGATCTGTGCATATTAACCCACTGGAGTCGTATGGATGATTTTTACTAAGGCTGTCTGTACTTTTTAGAGTTTCAAAGTTCTGGCCATCACTCACTCGCATTGAATGGACCTACAGAGCTGAGATATACTTCTAAAATTATTCAATTGAGTTCTGCAGAAGAAATAAATTCATACACATCTGGAATGGCATGAGGGTAAATAAATGATGAGACTTTTAATTGTTGGGTGAACGATCCCTTTAAATTTTAACAGAATATCTACGTATTTGTTTGATAATATAAAAAGACTAAATTTAATAAGCCTTTAATATGCCATTGGACGGCATCAAACAGTGCAACAGATTAAATACAGGGCATTTAGAGAAATAATGGGTCTACTCACCTAGATTCTCTCCCCCCCAAACATCCATCATCATATCGTACTTCCCAAGCTCCTCAAAGTAATCCTTGTCCATTACAAAAAGACCACCAGCAATCATGGGCGTCCTACATAACATCAACAACACAAAATAAATTAAAAATAAAAATAAAAATATTAAATATTGAAATCGGAGATTAAAAAAAAGAAACACATCTTTAACAAAAAGGCAGTTAAACTTGTACAAACTTGCAAATAGGTGACTGCAAATCGAACAGACATGGACAAGAAGCCCCAAAATTGATTTCTTGTTGTCTTTAACCTTGTGTGACCCCGTGTACACATGTATGATATTATATTTTGGCTTTACTATACGTAACACATAATTTTAATTAATTTAAACCAACTGATCTCAGTTCAGAAGACTCTGGAAGGGTTAAACTTTATATGCACTGAGTCATGTGACAAAACAACATGGCACCAATCAGAGTGGAGTTTGTCTTTGTGACAAATGTCAACTTAACTACATCTGGTAAGAAACCTAATTAAGTTTCACATTGGAACCTGTTTAAATCAAAAGATTTGGGTGTCCAAGTTTAATCTGATATACCATTTTTAAAATGAGCGATTTATTGCGAAATGCCATGCTGCTGAACACAATGTACACTTATTGTTTTTTCCATAGAAATCCTATATTTACTGTGCATTATCACACTGAGAATCAATGGCCTCATCCAAAAGATGAAAAATTCAGCTTTCAGAGGGTTTATATGGTTAAGATGAAAATAAGTTGCATTTCAAACAGTTCTGAGATCAGTGCAGACAGACAGCACCACTGGAGGTTAAGTCATTCACTCTCTGATGGACAGGCAGCAGCTAGTGAGAAAGGGGAAATTCACTTCCAGCACATGTACAATCTGCACTGGTGCCCCCCCCAGTTATGTGTGCTCTCCCCAGTACTCTTCTCCCTGTATACAAATGACTGCACCGCCAAGGACTCCTCGGTCAAGCTACTGAAGTTTGCAGATGATACTACTGTCATCGGCCTCATTCAGGATGACGACGAGGCTATATACAGAAGGGAAGTTGAACAGCTAGCTGCCTGGCGCAGTCAAAACAATCTGGGGTTGAACGTGCTCAAAACATTGGAAATGATAGTGGACTTTAAAATAAACACCAACACTGACTCCCCTCACCATTCTAAATAGCACTGTGGCAGCAGTGGAGTTATTCAGGTTCCTGGGCACTACCATCTCACAGGACCTGAAGTGGGTAACACACACTGACTCCACTGTGAAAAAGGCCCAGTTGAGGAAGTTCAACCTGCTAACGGTAATGCTGATACAGTTCTACTCAGCAGTCTGTCCTCTGCACTTCAATAACTGTCTGGTTCAAACTTCAAACTTCAAATAGTCTGGTTCAGCTATGAAATTGGATACCAGAAGACCAAATAGGACAGTTCAGACTGTTGAGAGGATTATCGGTTGCCCCCTGCCCTCCCTTTAATAACTGTACACTTCCAGAGTGAAAGAAAAGGCTAGAAAACACACTCTGGACCCCACTCACCCAGCCCATAACCTTTTTGAACTGTTGCCTTCTGGCCGACACTTCAGAGCTCTGAGCACCAGGACTGTCAATCACAGGTCCTGGTCCTCAGACTATCCATCTCATGAACAGTTAAAACTGCCCCATTGAGCAATAATTACGTGCAATACACAGTCGAGTCTTTTTTATATTTACCCAACACATCCAACCTCTTCTGTCATTACATTCCCTTGCACTGTATATACCAGATTTGTATTTGCACTATGTACTGTATATGTATGAAAATAATAATAATATATAATATATATTATATATATAATATATATATAAAATAAAAAAAAACATTCAGATAATTAAAATGCATTACATTCTTGTGGCAGAAGAGTTAATTATTGATAAGACAATACAAAAAGCTGCTTTAGAATACAATGTATTGTTTACTACCATATTATTGAACATAAGCCAATCATTGGCATACAGTTCACAGAAATATATATATATATATATATATATATATATATAATATGTGTGTGTGTATACATGTATATATGTATGTATGAATTTCCAACAGGTGGACTCCAATCAAGTTGTAGAAACATCAAGGATGATCAGTGAAATCAGCACCTGAGCTCAATTCGGAGTGTAATGGCAAAGGATGTGAATACTTATGTACATGTGATTTTTTTATTTTTTTTTTATTTTTGATAAATTTGTAAAGATTTCATACAAATTGTCATTATGTGGCACTGTGAATACTTTCAGGATGCACTGTATGCTAAGCAAATCAGAAAACAAAGACTATAATTTTCTATTCATAACCATCTTTTATCATCACCCTGTGTTGTTTCATTGGCCATATGCCACATTTTAAAAACTTGTACTCATTTCACTCTCTAAAGTTGCAAGAGCAATCTGATCCCAGACTCATAAACAAAGTCATTAAACAACATTGGAATCATTAAACAAGGCAAAAGAGTGCTGTGTCATGAAGACTTCTATACGGCACATCCCATGAAGGCATTGCCTAGAGAAACTGCATTGTTTATTATCTTAAATGTACTTTTAATGTACTTGCTGCACAGTGATTGAAATTTCACATCACAGCAATCTACCTTCCATACAATCTTGCATTTCTTCCGCTTTACTCCCTTTACTTTCATTCTCTTTCTTTCTTTCTTTCTTTCCCCTTTAGCTGTTAATTACACTCTTCAGTCACTCCCTGGAGGCATGACCATTTACAAACAACAACCAACAAGCAAGCATGCAGGCGCCTTGGACAAAGCTTGTTGTTTTGTTATTACAAGAACTTTAAGGGATTGTTTTCCCATGTTGATAAAGCTGATTTAATAAGATGTTTTAAGATCTGTGGGCAGAATGGTTGTTTGTGCATTTAAAAGAGCTGTGCATTGTTTGAAAGCATGAAAGTTAAAGAGAAAAATGTGACAAGATATGACAAGTTTTGCATTTCCTGAAGGGGGTACCAGTGCTTGCAAGACAGCAAAAAATTGTGATTACCGCATTTGGAACACCGTATGCAGTGTCTACACTACACGATTTTAGCCTTATTTTCTCTCGCCAATAGTTTTGTGGAGATCGCTGACAAAAGCCTGAAATCGTGGGCAAACCGGAGCTTGCTCCCGTGAGCGATGATCGCAATGTATGAACTATCAATGACGCGATTTAAGAGAAACGCAGACGCGTCGATGTCAGTGAGATATCTAGGATGTTTAATATCTGGACCTGTTTGCAATTCCAAATCGTGCAGTGTGACATGTTTTGACTGAATACAACAGCAGCGTTGACGTACAGCCAATGAGAGAGCAAGAAACAGGGCACGGGAAGTTTCAGTGTGAGTCCTGATGTACCTGAAACAGAACATCAACTAGCATGGCTGCGGAATCAAGAAAGTCTCATTTGACCGGAGAAATGGAGGAAAAATTAGTGGAACATTAACAGGAGCACCAGTGCCTATTTGATGTTTCCTCTGAATTGTACCACAATCGGGTGGAGAAAGAGAAAAGTTGGAGAGAAATGGACAATTCTCTTGGACAGTCAGGTAAGCAAATAGGTAGATTTTTAAGGAGGTGGTACTTTTTCATAGTTTAACCAATAAAATATATGATGCCTTTACACATTATGTAAAGGTGATTAAAAACATACACATCATATTCTAAAATGCATAACATATGATCATGCATTTGTTTTCGTATCTTGTATCACTTCTCGTGTGTACTCTGTTGTGAAATGTAATTTGGAGTTCAGGTAGAGTCGTTGGGGATTCGTTAATAGTGAAATGTCTTGTAATGGGTTCACCCCTGTCGCCGTTTCATCGTGTAATTTGAAAATGCTACGACTTAAATGACGAGACAGACCGTTTTGTAATGAACGGTACCACAATCCAACATCTTTGAAAGTCGTGTAGTGTGTAGGAGCCATTATACGAAGACAAACGTCACTTGGCACTTTATTTTGAAATTGAAATTGAACTCTTATCTTGACAATGTAGCAGAAAGATATTTATAGCTATTAAGATTGTTGTGGCAAACATAACATTTGTGTCAAATATTGCTAATTTGAACTTGGTTAGTGTCTGTTTAATGTTTGATAAAACTAAGTATGTAAATACGTCAGGATTATTTTCTGCTGACAGTCCTTGGGTGTATAAAAGGGGTTTAAAATCCCAGGTTACATCTTTAATGAATAAGTTATGGTTTCAAAATGAATCCTGAGGACTCACATAAACAGAAATGTAAAATGACTTCCTTAAATGACCTACACTTTGGCTTACCAGAATAATGGGATTCTATGCACAATTACTTTACAATAATAGACCATAACGCATATTATTCAATCTTAAATTGCTAAAAAAAAAATGCCCTTAATAACAAAAATACATGGCATACCTAAGGCTGAAATAATTGATTAAAGTATGAATGGAGAAATTAATGTACATTTAGTACAGTGCAACTCATTCAAAGTCAGCTGTCAGTAATCGATCACAGAGTTAAAAACTAAACATACATAAGGAGATATTTAAGAACAAATACAAATTCTTACTTGATAGGTGCAATGGGGTTTCCTTGTCGTGCTCGTCTTTGTTCCAGGGTCATGTAGTCCCATTTAAACACAAGATTCCAATCGAAACCTGGATGAAGATTGGACATGTTTAAATTAAGGCTGAAGTACTTTAAGTCTGATTATAATCCTGTTTAATGCTCAGCCATGTGTCAGAGAATAAGAGAATAAGGGAGCATGTTGATGATACTGCAATTTCACTGATGCAACAACTGAGGAAATGCTCAGAATAGCATACTACCATATAACCCGGAGTATGCAGAATGTGTATTGCGTGCAATATGCAAGTTTTTGCAAATGGTTTAAATACCCACATTTTCCACTCTATTTACAATCATTCTGTAAGTACTGTATACTGTATTCCTCAATGTGACAAATAAGTTGAAATCAATATCAACTACGCTTTTTTTTAACTGCAATCTTTTTTTACACTTATTAGTTGATCAGACTGCCAAAGGTTGAGACATTTTTAAACAAAATAGGTTAAAAATGCAAGACTATTTGTATTTAGTTGGAAATATTAGTGCTTACAAGACAGAAAAATAATAGGGTTATAGCTTTAGGTAAGCTTAGATTTTAAGCTTTGGTTCTGTCTAAATAAAATGCCACATTCTTTATTCTTGCCATTGTCATAACACTCAGCACACGTATTACTGTACACTGTACATGAAAAATCAACGTTTAGTAACACGACAGCATATTTGCAATGTGCAAGGTAGGGAAGACATTTGCAATTCAGTTTGCAAATATTGTGATGACACCATTGCTGTCATGATGTCATTACACCTTCACTACAGAACATTAATTCATATGCATTAAAGTTACTTAAATATTTCTTAAAATGTATAAAGTTTCCAAAAAACATTTTATTTTTCAAGATAACTTGACTCCACTCAATTTTACCTTGTAATATAATGAGGCAATATAACAATGTAGCATACTTCTATTTAATATAATAATTTTTGCACTATGGTGGTTTCACATAATATTTAGGAAAACCGTACTCCACATACAGAATTCAGTTTGCAGTATGTAGTGTGCTTTGTACTAGGATTCCATCCTAAACAGAGCCTGAAAGAAGAGAGATAAAACTAGACAAAGACCATTATAGCAAGGAGACGTTGTCATGTTTTAGGCGAGAGTCTGAATGCTGATTAACTACAGAGACAGAGTGCAGATTAAAAAAAAAAAAGGTTATATAAATATGATCATTTTATTATTCCATGCTGCTTCATAAAATACAGTGATACCAACATGGATATATTTATCCAGCAATTTCCATCTTACTGTCACTCTGTCTCCACTGATTCTGTCTGTACTATGCTCACACAAATATGCCTTTGAACACACTACACATACTTATTTCAGGGTTCCCACACATTTTGTCATAAACAGTATCTGATGAAGGGTATTTACCTCCTTTAAGATCTGCAGATGCCCCCACATACTGGAAATTATCCATGTTAATGACATCTATGATGGGCGAGACAACCCGAGACTTATCCTGTCAAAAAGCATGAGTAAAATAAAAAAAGATCTAAAGCTGGGCTTAATAAAAATGTCAGTACAAAGACAGTTACAGTTCAAGCCTATGAAAATCTCTAGATTACCACTTACATCTTTGGTTCAATGTGTTCTTTAAAGATGTTACATAACTGATAGAGATAATAAATGAAAGGAGAATGAAAATCCTTTGAAAGTCCTGACATAAGCTGATCGATGAATTAAGAATGTCCACAGAATTGCCAAAATGAATCAGGACAGATCCACAAGCAATACCTCTGAAAATCCTGTTAATCTAGTTTTTCTGATACACCAACGAAGTACTTTTGTTTGTTTACGCCATGCCAGCTTCCATGGCTATTTTCATGGACAACCACTGGAGTGTTTAAATTAAATTGGTACATATAACACCCTGGAAAAGGCAGGACATCACCTCAATATGGTTAGCCATGGAGAATTCACAAGCAGAACGTATCACCAAACATATTTATATTAATCTTCCATTATTCATTGTGACAATTCTGGGACACCCTGACAAATCAAATCTTCTTAACTTTGGTTTCACCTCTGAATTAACATTAGAGAATAAATCCAGTCTGTAAAGAAAAGGATCACACAGCAAAAGACCTGATGGTGAGGCAATAGCCACTGGTTCAATACACTTCATGTGAGCTTATAAAACTTTTTGAAGTAGGCCTAATCGGCATCTATTTTCCAAGATTCTACCTATATTAAATGCCATAGACTGTATGTGGTTTTTGTTAAAGCCAATACTGGCATAAAGTTAGAAAAATTAAACCACATGACGTCTAATGGTGAGTGGCTGCAACAAGTGGAAAAGTGACTAATGTCAGTCTGAGCCATTAAAGACTGACTCTGTAAAAGCTCCTAGATCTTCTCTTAAATGCAAACTGTATTTTCTTGCTAATGCATAAATGGGCGATTCTTTAAATAGGAGCAACTTTGGACTACTTTAAATCTTGAAAAAAACTCTTCAACAATGCTTTATCCATGTTAAAATTTGTATCAAATGTCCTAGAATAAGGATCTGATCATGGCCTTGATCAACCTGACAAAGACTTTTCAGTTTTGCAGAAACAGTTGGATAAATCCTTAGACTTTCAAAAACAATAAAGTTAGATCATGGTCATCTAACTTTGCATTTATAAAATAAATGAATTGTTTCCTAAATAAAATTACTAGTTTGGTAATGACACCAAATTAAACTACTCTAAAGATGTGCTCCCGTTAAGCATGGCCATGATCTCTAAACTCAATTGTACTAAAATTCTTAGATTACAGTAATGATTGAAGCAGGGGTGGTTCTATGGTCAGTAGATATTTGGGGCTTAGCCCAGACTTCTGTGGATATATATAGGCACCATACCCTATGATGAAATATCTGAATATAATACACTTTATAATAAAGGTTCGATTTACATTATTAAATCTTTAAATATTACAGAAACTTAACCTAAAGCCCCACTTTTCTCGCAGCCTCAGATAATTCTAAAGGTCAGAAGTTGCATGTTACTTTAAAACATGATTGAAAACACTCTTTTTGTCCCTTTCCACTTTCCATTTTTTCAACACTCATTGAATATAATTGAGAGATTTATAGCCTATTATTTATTTCCTTGGGTTTTAAGTTGTAAAATATGTGCTCATTCGGAAATATAGTTGCAGGATTTGCCAAAGTTTGCAAGGGTCATGGCATCGTGTTTTACTATAAGTTCTGCAAAAAAGCAAATTACCTGGGTCGTGGCTTAGTGTAAAGATTAATATGGGGTCAAACGTACCTTCACACGGCAAAATTCTGCAGGTGAAATACAGTAATTTCAATGAGAATCCTCTCGATCGTGAATTTCGCATGATGGACTTCTGGTTGTGAAGGATTTACCAGCCTGGATTTCGAGTAAAGTTCAAGTTTAGTCAACTTTAACAGGCGAATTTCACAGGGTTGACGATAGGAAGTTGCTTTGTTTGGCTGTAACCTCTGTGTGGGCGGTGCTTCGTACATAGCTACACTGAATATTCACAGTGGACAAGGATATTATTTTAGCGGCGAGTTTCTAACTTGAGTCTCAGAGTATAAAGCTCAGCATTAAAGAGAGGCTGCTTGACCGTTATATTTTTGCTGGTTTCACACACGCTCAACATCCACTCATGCCATCTTCACCCGTGGATTTTCGCAGTGCGAATGTATGTGTGACCGTGCCTTTTTACATCTAAATATTTGGTATTTTGGATAGACCAACTCAGTTTCCAATAACCCACCAAGATAGGCATTTTGACCGTTCACACAGCAGCAATCTCATGTATTCTATTTGCATGCGCTCACATCCACACGAAGGCTTAAAGGTAGCCACCATCGATACAGCGCGTAGGTACTGAATTGAGTTGATATTTGGTATTATCGATACTTGTAGAAAGGCCAGTATCACTATAATATAATATTGAAATACATTTATATATCAGCATCAACCTGATACCAAAGCACTGGTACTTTTGATATCACTGCATGATGATGAAAACATTCGGGGCTTAAGCCCGGTAGCCCACCCCTAGTGCTGCCCATGAACCGTAATGCTCAAGAGAGCAATTTGTTGTTATAAAAATTACAAATTGCACAGATAAGTACCAAATAAATTCAAAATATGATTTTAAAAGTTCTTTGCGGAAAAAGTGAAAATCTTCCTGATTTTAACCCTCGTTTATAATTTTACTAGTAGTAAAACTACTTCCTTCCTTTAAGAAGTTAAAACATCTGGTTAGGGGACAAGTCCAAAACAGAAGAGAAATTCTAGCAAATTCACATTTAAAATTTAAGTGGAAAAAAACAAATAAAATAAATTCGAAAAAATTAAATAGATTAAATCAGTTTAACTCTATTCTTTAAAACTATGCTTGTATGTACTATGATTTATAGTCTATGAATGATTAATGTAATATGAACTAAGTATACACTTCAGATCCTGAAACAGACCGGACTTGCACATCCGTCAGTAGGTGTGTTTGCTTGCATTGCATATGCACACACATTAAGGTCTTATCTATGCAGGAACTCACTAGAATAAACTTTGCCTGCTGACACCATGGTTTATTTGCAAGCATTTTCCACATTATTTTAGCACCCAATTCCCAATCATTCAACTGTTTCGCGAGTTCATCCATATTTTTCTAAGGTACTTTCTTCTTTATGGATTTATTGAGAACTGTAGACAGCAGGGTTGGGCACAAACATGTATAATGAAAGGGCACTACAGGTAAAGTTTGTGTTTCAAGTTAGATGGCCAAAGAAAACAAACCTTTTCATCTAGGCATCCATTTTATCATCTTGGCCTAACATTTGAAATTGAAGTATGCTGCTAAACGTCCACTGCAGCAAGAAGCATGACTGATTACAGGCTCCAAAACCTAAGGCTAATTTGACAAATCTGTGTACTGTAAGATCCATGGCTTTTGTGCTTGTATGAGAAAAAGAAACAGACAGAGACAGAAGTCTTACCTCCGCGACCCTTTCTAGTAGGGGCTCCAACCAGTGTTCGTTACACTCGCAGTGGCTGTCAAGGAAGGTCAGTACACTGGCTGTGGCTGCATCTGCACCTCGGACACGGGATCGCATCAAGCCTTACATAAAAAACAGACACACACACACACACACACACACACACACACACACAGGATTACATAATTTGAATGCAATCTTCAATATGAAAAGGGATGCTCTCCTTATATCCTAACCCATTGATCCGCAAAAGGGCAAGGAACTGTAATAATCTAACACATTTAAATATTATTATAGAGCTTTTGGCTGCACAGAGAAAATCATGCAAAGAAAACACAGTGGCTAGAGAGAAACTAATGGATTGAGAAAACAAAGCTGACCAAGTGGCTTACTTGGGGAAACTATATATCCACTTTTAAGCACTAAGATAAAATTGGATTTATTAGCACTTCTAACTAAAACAAGTTTAGTGTAGTCTGAAATGCAAAAATCCACAAGAAATTTGATGTTTACAAACCAGATTTTAAAATGGGGTTACAAACATGATTAAAAACGTATTTTCAGGAATGCATCTCAGTCCAAAAGTTTTTTTTTTTTCATTTGACAATATGTACAGTGCTGTGCAAAAGTCTTAGGCACATAATATGTTTCTCAAATACATTTTGTTTTAAGATGGTTATTTATATCTTCAGCTTTAGAGATCAATCGGAAATATACATTTTAGACTCCTTTTCTTTTTACAAATAGAATAGAAGAACAGGGATCCCTGCAACAGATGGCATGGCACTAAAAATTGAGTCAGTCTGGGAATACATGATGAGACGAGAAGCAATTGAGATTAAATAAATAGAAGAATTGTGGGCAATTCTCCAGGAAGTTTGTAATATCTTATCTGCCAACAACCAAGAAAAACTGTGTCCAGGTGTACATGGGGGAATTGGTGATGTTTTGAAGGCAAAAGTGGTTACACCAAATACTGGTTTAGCTTTTTTATGTTTACTGGACTTTGTATGAATTTAATTGAACTTTGTCCATTTTCATAGAAACTTGTAATTGACACATGAAAACTATTTATGGCATTATTTTTGAAGACATCCTCACTATGTAACATTTTGCACACATGCCTAAAACTTTAGCACAGTACTGAATGTCTAGTAACGTAATAGAGCAATATTGTCTGGAGCTCTTTTTGATTACACTTATTTATTGTCACTCACACTTTCCACATATAGTGAACTACAAAATGTGATGGTCACTATGTAGTGAATGAGTCGGAGCCATATATCACACTCATGCATATACTTTGTCCAAAACCTCTGCCATTTATGTTCTCTCTTGTGCCTTGTTGTTGAGTTCAGTTCCGCAGAGAGAAGTCATAATAGACATAAGCTAAGCAGAGACAAAATTTCCAGTTATCCATTCTCTCTTTACACAATGATAGCAACTGCCTCATGTCTCTTAGCATTGTGCTAATGCTTAAGTCATTAATATGTCAACCAATGTAGATATATTGCACAATGGCTATACTGTCTGAACAAACAGATACGATTCCATCAATTGCAAAATGACACTGCAATTTGAAAAAATCTTAGCCTTAGTAACACTGAAGAGTGATTTGCCTCTTTATAACATTAGTACAAAAAATCTATATGATCTGTGCTAATAAAAGTTTATTTTCTTCCAATGCTCATCATTTGCTAGTACTGAACGCTGACCTCAATTCAAAACTCTCTTCATTATCAAGTTGTAACCCCCAAAAAAGTATTTGAAAACAAAGACTGAAAACTTGTTTATTTGGAACATAACTTGAGAAAAATAAGCAGTTTTGGATATGAATAAACAATGTGCAGTTTTGGCTACGCAACAGACCATTTGTTGCTCTCTGCTTCTATTGTCTCCATATATATGCACCGATGAAGTATGCAGTGCTTTTTAAAGATTACATGCTCAGATTAAAAAAAACAAAAACAATTAGTCATTAAATAAAAATTTAAGCAAATGTTAAAGCTCAAGTGTATAATTTCTGCAAGTCCAGTGCAAACACATGGAATAATTACTATATTCTAACAGGATGCGTTCTCTCAAACTTCTCGTCTTCCATTGGCTGGGACCATCTTGCCCTTCCATTTCCACAAAAGATGAAATACTGGTGCAGTTTGGATTAATACGGTTATTGTGATTCAGAATGTATTTATAAATACTCACCCTCTCGTCGATCGTTCCGTAGGACTCTGATTTTCTCAATTTTCCCAAGCAAGGCACCATCTTCAGCTGAAAGTCCAGAGACAACATTGCATCAGCTTAAGATAAGGATACTACATCTTTAATATTTTAAGAAAATAAATGTGATGCATTTAATTTCTGATCCACTAGAACATCTAAACTGAATTGCAAAAAATAATGACTGTTTTCAAACAAGTTTCCCAAACACTCAATACATTTGCCATTTGTTAGACAAACAGACAGTCCTGCTCCGAACTCATGCCATTTATTGAGCCAATTGGTTGGGATGCTCAAACAAAAACAATGTTTTGATGGCAACAAAAAATACACTCATCACCTTTAATTTACACAAGTATTATATCCATATTGTGGAAACAAAAATGGATTATAAAAGGCATGGACAGTTTCGAGAAAACATCAGACAAAGAGAAAAGCCTGTACTCCCATACCAGTTGAAAGTGCAGAATCGCAAACCACACAATAATCAAATTTTTAAAAAAAACACATAATAAAGTGTGCGATGTATTGTAATGTATTGAATTTTAGCTGAGCTGTTGGCTTGTAATTCTATGCGGATGTGTGATTCATAGTGACAAAGGAACTGCTAAGAAAGTGTGTTATGGCGAAACCAATTATTTTTAACCTAACAAGGCTGAAAAGGGTAAAACACTGAAAACAGACAAGATGAAAAGGAAACGGATTAATATTTAAGCAGTTCTATACAATTTCGTTTGATTGGGGAGTGAAGAGCATGGAAACAGGCACTTAATGGCGAAAGACCAGGGCACTTACGGTTGTCACTGTAGTCGTCCACCAAGATGATCTCTTTAACCAGATGGGCAGGGCTCTTCTTTAGTACACTGAGGGCAGGGAAAGGAGGAGAGCTGAATGGCTGTATATATTTGTGAGTGTAGGAAAAGATCAATAATTCTTAATAAACAAAAATATTTGAAGTGGGCCGTCCTACCTGGCCACAGTGCGCAGGAGGGCTGAACGTGCCTCGTTGTGAAAGGTGATAACCACGCTGGATGCAGGAAGATCTGTCCTCCACTGTTTGTGACGACAGCTGAAAAAAAGAGAGATAAGATATTCAGAAAATAAACCTCTTAAACTCACCATGAAATCACAATTACCATTATTATTATTATTCATGGACGATTCATGACTAGAGTGAATGATTCATTGATACACATTATTCCACAGGGGGGAAAAAATGCTTTGAGACCTTTGAATTTTCTCAGTCTCTGAAACAAATTACCTTAGGCTCTTGAGTATCTTGTTTCACTCTGAAGCACATTAGATTATGGAAGGGAAATTGGTTGCAACAGTATATTATGTTGACTTTAAATGGTAAACTAATATTATGCCCTTATATTTCCTTTAAATGTATGGAATTTTACACACTACAAAAAAAAAAAAAAAAGCCACACTTCCAGGGTCAAAAAAATTATTATTTTTTTATTGAATATATTGTAGGGGCATGTTTGCCTTTTATGAGGGTATATACAAAAAAAAAACTGTCATCCTTTTAAGTAGTTTACTCAATAACCAACATCAATTTCAAATTTATACAGTAATTGCCTATAAATATAAATCAGCATCAAGTCATATTGTGTGAATGTGCATTAGGCTAAGAATAAAATACATCATACAATACACACACACACAAAAAGGTTTTGTAACTATTCAGTAGGGCTGTCTCAATACAATCAAATATTCATGTATAACAATACTTTATGTATACCAAACCTCATGACATTGTATTGGTACTTTAGATCCATGTATCAATATTTATATACAACCATTTGAGTATTCATATCATTAAGAAGCCTCACGACACGATTATTAAAAAAATAAAAAAGGACCACAAAATTTTGTAGCTTAAACTTATTAAAGGATCTGACAACAGTGTCTGACATTGGTACCATAAAGCAGAGCTCCATAATAGAGTAACTTTAACAACAATACTGCATTTATCAGCAGATTGTTATGAGAAACTCATATTTCTTCATATTTTCATATAAAACAAATTTTTATGCGTTCCTTGAGAAAATGGAGTTTGTCTACATTCAAGTAAATTTAATTTTAATAGCACTTTTCACAAATGTACATCGTATCACAGCTGCATTGTAGAAAATAATGCCTTATAGTCTTTAAGCCCCCATCGAGCAAGCTAATGGTGACGGCGGCAAAGAAAAAACAAACTCCTTTCAATAGTTTATGGGGGAAAAAAAAAAAACCTTGAGGAACCTGACCTCTGGCTTTACGTTATATGTACATAATACAATATTGTTTAGCGGTTTGAGCAAAAACCTATTAGCCCACAATTGTTTTGCCCTCTTCATCCAGCTTCAATTTGCATGTAAACTTCAACAGTCTTATCCAATGAGTGCAAGTGTTGTGCTCAGCCATTTACATTTCAACATCAAAATCGGAGAATAAGTCGTCTCACGTAATCGTGGGTTCCTTACATTGTCTTTTTTTTGAATAAGCTGGTTTTTGATAGTTATGAGTGTCTTGCTGTGTGTGTGATCACACCGAATGTAAGCTGGGAGATGTTGTCTGTTAGTTGCAATTTGCTGCTGCTGTTTCGGCCTTACAAATCCACTGATTTGTGTGGTAATGTTAGCGTAAATAAAACATGTTTGATGTACAGTACTGTAGCACTGGAACACAACACCTTAGTTTGGGAAATTCGACAAGTTGTAATGCTACAAGCTTCTTCTGTACTGTGCAAAAGCTTTAGGCACTTTAGATGTTTCACAAAAACATTTGTCTTAAGATGGTTATTTATCTAGGATAAATACATTTTAGACTCCCAAACATTACTTTTGCAAATAGAATAGGTTAGAATAGAAGAACAGCACACTGCAAGAGATGGCATTGCACCCACAAATCCACCACTGAAAATCCAGTCAGTCTGGGATTACAGGAAGAGACAGAAGCAATTGAGACAGATATACGATAGAAGAACTGTGATGAATTCTCCAAAAAGCTTGGAACATCCTATCTGCCAACAACTGAGAAAAAATTTGTCCAGGTGTACCTAGAAGAATTGGTGCTGTTTTAAAGGCAAAGGTGACCACACCAAATACTGATTTAGCTTTTTTACGTTTACTGGTCTTTGTATGATGTTAATTGATAAATAAACTTTTATGGCATTATTTTTGAAGACATTCTCACTATGCAACATTTTTCACAAGTGCCAAAAACCTTTGCACAGCACTGTATTAATTTATGTACCGTACAATACATATATCAAATCGTGAGCATCGTGTCATATGATACAATCTTTCACATTATGATTTTTTTTTTCAGCTTATGATATTGTGAAGTATCGCAATATATACAATCATGACATGTATATTGCAATACTTATCGTACCGTGAGGTGCCAGGTGATACCAAGCCCTACTATTCAGGACCATTCTTTTGCCAAGCCTCCATAAATTTCTGACCCTGCACACTACTCTTCTGAAAATTGTAGCTTGTTATTCAAAATTAAAAATGATTTTAATAATTTATGTATTGAAAACAGTGTTCAGTTAAAGGAAGTGCAACATGAAAGGAAGTGAAGTGTCATTCTCACATTCTGCTACACCTGAATGAAGTCTCACTTTCACATGAGCTCAAAGCAGCTAAGCCCACATTCATTTAATGCATCTGTGAGGCTGGGATGGACAGGAGGTCATGCATGCTTAAACTCACTGGACTTCTGTCTGCAAACACACACCTTTACTCTATAAATGCTTTACACACACCCACCCCTACGGTTTATATCCTGGAGGTTTTAATTTGACATCCGTGGGGCTAATCCACTGGATTTTCAGCAACTCTCATAGGGGATAAGAGTGTAAAAAGCTTCCTCTGAACTGATGCCTTCAATTATGTGCCCACTGGAATGCCCGGGAGGCAAAGAAGGGTCAATGCCTCAGACACTACTGTTAGACAACAGGTCAGGGTTGAGTAAACACCATCAGAGACTCAGAACTGACTTCAGCAAAGGGATAAGATTAGTGTCATCTCCATCACAGTCTTATTTAAATCTGTGCACTCGGCACATCCAGATCCATTATGGCCAAAGAAAGAACATTCATAAATGTACAGTATACAGAGGCCCACTATGAAATAAAATTGTTTTAGTTTCTTTGGCTATTAGTCCATGTCAATTACATTTTAACCCAATCAATATGCTAGTATACTCTTAAAAGTTGTCAAAATTCACTTTTATCAGGTATACGCACTTAAAATGTAGTCTTTCTGAAAATCAGAACAATATATTGATGCACATGGAGCACTACGGTTTTTTTTTAATATAAAATTAAATGCTCTCATCTCATTGCTTTGATGTAACTAAAGCCTACTGGTTATTTTAAAAGAGGGAGAAATAGATCATATTTTGCTATGTCCTACCCAAACTTCCTAAAATAAGAAATATACTGTAGGTCAACAAAACAAGAAAACTATGCTTGTCTAGTGATTTCATGGAGTCTTCAACGTTCGAATCATTGAAAAGGCAAGTATTTATACTATTATACTCTCTTGGACTTCCCAATCATGCATTATGAGGCCAGCATAAATTTCTAGCGCTGTTTGCTGGAGGTCTCAAGAGGAATAGCTGTGCAGTAGTGCAGCAACAGAATGGGCACTTTGACTAGAAGACAAGAGCTTTTTAGAGCATATCCCATTGGCACAATTCCCTCCACTGGCCTCCAACCTCACAGCATGGCACCAAATAAGCTCAAAAAGACCTCCACTGTTACAGCTGAAGTCAACAGCTAATAGAAATGTTCTGACTTCAGATGACATTTTAAATGTAGGTATACCTGCTGTGCAATAACATCAATGCCAGTTCAAATCATTAGATGGATGGATCTTCCAGAGAGTAGCCTATAAATTAATTTAACAAAGGAATTTTGTAAGAAATTGATACTGAATGAGAAACACAGATACAGACACATGCAAAAAGATATGCTTCATTAATTGATTGGCATGCAGTGATGTGGTCTGAACACCAGGCATGGGATCCGGCCTCAGCAAGACAACAGCTATCCTCGCCAGAAACATTGCCAATAAGACATGTGGCCTGCTGTCTTGGGGGCTAACAAACAGAAGCAGAGTCTCTCAAGAGTAAACAAACAGCATGTGGTCCATGTTAGCAGCTTAGGTACGTTTTTTAAAGAGTGAATTAAGACTATTGAATTAAGTAAATGTGCCTCATACTTTCAGCTCTGGGTAAATATTTAACAAAAGTTAAATGGAGCAGAAATCTAGAGTGAGGAACTCCTTACTTTTGTGAAAAAACACAAAAGGATGTCATTCTAACAAACACTCTCTACGTTCTGACCTTTAAAACGGTCATGGTCGTTTTAAAGAGATAATTTACCTCCAAAACAAAATTCTTATGCAATTCAAATATATGACTTCTTTCCTCTGAAGAACACAGTGGAGTAGGGGTTGCACGACTACTGATTTTTTAAAATGTCGACTAGTCGAGCCCATTAGTAGAGTTGAATTCAACTAGTTGTGACGTCATTCAACCCCCAAACCAACACACTGCCGAATCACGTTCTTGAAGGAGCGAACGTCATCCAAGTCTGATGTCCCAAAACACAAATTTAACAGTCAGGTTGAGTTCCATCAGGTCATCGGATCCTACTTGAAGTGCTTTTCTAACTGTCGCCTAATAGTGTTCTTGAAGGAGAGAACAGAATTCATGTAAGCATAACACTAGTATTTTGGTTATATTTAAAAGGCCAATTTGCATAAATTGAAGGTTACCGTAGCATGTGTGTCATCTATATGAGAGTAGTCTATTGAATGTTCTAAACATTATCAGTGTTAATACAATGCTATGTGCATGTGCAGTTAAAGAGAATGCGTAAGATTTTTGTTGACACCTTGATACTGTACGCTGCATTAAGCAGAGCGACACAGTAAACAAACACCAGTTCTGAAGTGCATTCTGCTTGTGCATCTTTTAATGACAGTCTGACAGAACATCACAGCCTACATTTGAGCCACTTCACCTTTTCAGTACAGATCCACCAGGCTTCACAGCCGCTGTATTTCCTACAGATTTATAAATCAATTGGTGAGCAACAAGTCTACTTCAGGCTGATGGTGTCAACTAGTCTGCAACCCCTACAGTGGAGCAATTCTGATGAATGTTTGAGGTTTCTCTTTTTTCCCTACAATGATAGTGAATGGTATCTGAGGATGTCAGTCCCTCACATTGCATAACATCTCCTTTTGTATTCCACAGAAGTCAGTCAGTCAAACTAGTTTGGAACCAAATGATGACAATTTTAATTTTTAGGTGAACTATCCCTTTAAACACAAGGTTTAGCCTGTGTCTTCTGTGCATATTGGATTGGGAATGCATATCACACACTGCAGGGATGAAAGTGCAGTGATAAGACATCTTACAAGAAGGATAATGTCATCTGCACAATCAACTGATCTCCAGGAGGGAAACTCATGGATATATAATGACAAGACTTGCACCTGAAACGCTACAGGGAAAAATTGGTCAAGATATTTTCAAAACAAATTTACAGCAATCCTAAAGGCATCCATACATCTCTCATTATTTTCAAGAATCAGAATCAGCTTTATTGCCAAGTATGCTTACACATACAAAGAATTTGTCTTGGTGACAGAAGCTTCCAGTGCCCAACAATACAAAACAACAACAAGATATAGATAATAAGAAATAATTACAAATTTTATTAAAAATATATAAATAAAAACTGAATAGAAAATAAAAGTATGCATAGAACACACAATAACACACACACACAAATCTAATACCAAACTGGCAGAAGAGGTTGGATGTGTTGGGTAAATATAAAAAAGACTCGACTGTGAATTGCACATAATTATTGCTCAATGAGGCAGTTTTAACCGTTCATGAGATGGATAGGCTGAGGGAAAAATCAGTTGCTGTGCCTGACGGTTCTGGTGATCAGAGCTCTGAAGTGTCAGCAAGAAGGCAATGGTTCAAAAAGGTAGTGGGCAGGGTGAGTGGGGTCCAGAGTGATTTTCCAGCCTTTTTCCTCACTTTGAAAGTGTATAGTTCTTGAAGGGAGGGCAGGAGGCAACCAATAATCCTCTCAGCAGTCCTAACTGTCCTTTGTAGTCTTCTGATATCTGATTTCATAGCTGAACCAAACCAAACATTTATTGAAGTGCAGAGGACAGACTCGTTGACTGCCGAGTAGAACAGTATCAGCAGCACCGTTGGCAGGTTGAACTTCCTCAACTAGTCAATGTGGGTCTCCCACTTCAGTTCCTGTGGGATGGTAGTGTCCAGGAACCTGAATGACTCCACTGCTGCCACAGTGCTGTCAGTGTTGGGTTGTCCACAATCACCTCCACCGTTTTGAGCGTGTTCAGCTTCAGGTTGTTTAGACTGCACCAGACAGCCAGCTGTTTAACCTCCCTTCTATATGCAGACTCATCATCTAGGATGAGGCCGATGACAGTGGTGTCCACTGCAAACTTCAGGAGCTTGACAGGGGGGTTCTTGGTGATGCATTCATTGGTGTAGTGGGGAGAGCACACATCCTTGGTGCTGGAAGTGAATTTCCCATCTCACAACTGCTGCCTGTCCGCCAGAAAGCTGGTAATCCACTGACAGATAGACATGGGAACAGAACGCTGGTGTAGTTTAGTCTGGAGTACAGCTGGGATGGTGTTGAAAACCGAACTTAAGTCCACAAAGGATCCTTGCATATGTCCCTGGTCTGTCCAGATGTTGCAGGATATAATGCAATCCCATGTTGACTGCATCCTCCACAGACCTGTTTGCTCGATAAGCAAATTGAATGGGATCTAGAAAGCGTCCAGTGATGTCTTCAGGTGGGCCAACACCAGTCTCTCAAATGATTTCATGACCATAGACATCACGGCAACAGATCCGTAGTCATTAAGTCCTGTGATTTTTGGTTTCTTTGGGACAGGAATGATGATTGAGTGTTTGAAGCATAATGGGACTTCACACTGATCCAGTGATCTATTGAAAATCAGTGTGAAGATAGGTGGCCAGCTGGTTAGCACAGGATCTAAGACACACAAAATATTTCTCTCTAGTGCTGAACGTGCTATTCCCACTCTGCGCGTATACAGGTATGCCTACACAATCACTTAGCGTGGTGTCAAATAACTAGAACAAAGATTTAGATCTCGGTCCGGATTGAATTGTCCTTCGGTCCAGATCTGGACTGGAGTCTGCCTATTGAGACTCCTGGACAAAATATATGATCTCTCTCCAAAGCATGCAGGCACTATAACAAGATCTCATTCAGTTCCATTTTATGTCGTTTAAGCCCTCATTGAGCCTGTGTTATGTTCTTGGCACCATCCACTGGTGGCCATATGTAATTAATGAACAATCCTCTCTGCCCATATTTGGATGACTTCCACCTCTGGTTGCAGCGATCTGATTCCTAATACGATTGGTTTATCATTCCATGACGCTGGACAACATACTACATAATTCCGATTAAGTCATCCGATTCATGAAAGCTAACGTGTTTTTTTTTTTGTTAGCAAGCTAATTTGCTAAATGAATTAATCAGAAGGCTTAATGTGATGTGAGAAATTCCATTTTGTAGTTTTGACGAGAATTGACTGCACTAATTGTTAAATTCATTTCTATTAATCCACATTAACATTTTAAAATAAAGCTGCTAAAGGAGTCACAGCAAATTTGCCATCTTTCTAAAATTTTGTAGTTTTGACAAGAATTGACAGCACTGGACACATTATTAAATGCATTTCAATTAACTCACATTTACATTTTAAAATAAAGTTGCTAAAGGAGTCACAGCAAATTTGCCATCTTTCTCTCTTCTAACTACCATAATCCATCTTCAACATTTTGGAAAGTTGTGGAAACTTTAGAGTTTATGATTTATTTCTATACACTATTAAATCTACACAATAACATCTGTTGTTCTACCTTTTAACCTCTATTCGCTTGCTGCACTGTTTTCCATGGTATGGTTTACTTCCACATTCCAAACACCAGAACGTAATAAGGGTCCATCGCTTGGATCAATTCAGGATATTAACTTAACATCTTGTTATTTCTCAGATCAGTCACATGCTATATTTCCAAACACACATCTATTAACAATGGCATAAACTTCAACCAAATCACTATATGGGCCATCAACAACATTTACGATAATGTGCCATTAGCATTCCCTGCCAAATGACTATGTACTGAACAGATGTCCAGTTGACATAACATTGCAACATCAAGCGGAGCCAAAGAAAAACCTATGCATACCTGGTACACTATGGATGCACACATTTACGAACAAGGACATTCACAAACAAAATTGTGTTTTTATCTTTGTTTGAGGAAAATATGGTCAATAAGGCATTTTTTTTTTCTTTCACATAATGCACCTTTATGATGGACATTTACGATGCATACCATGGTATCTACTGCTTCACTGGTCCTCCTTTATTTAAACTATTTGTAAATATATACACAGCGTTTACTTTTCACTTTCAAGTAACGTTTAATTTTCTTTTTCCTTTTTAATGATACAGAACATTCATGGTGATGGGCAGATGAAACATTTCACTGCAATTTAATTAATGTGCATGTGACAAATAACACTTTGAACTTTGAAGACCTGGATAAATCAAATACGGTCACAAAAAGGGAGAAATGGAAAATAGAATTGGACAGTGTGGACAAGAAATGCATCTTAAATGGCACAGTCAGTGTAGTAGTCACACAACATTAGGTAAATATTTGCCTATGTGGCTCATGTAGACTTCAGTTGATGACTTCATGAATGCTCTGGCACTTGTAATGGTGGGTAAAACGGTGCGATATTCCCAAAAGTCAGACAGGTACAGGCCAAGGCATACAGTTATCCTTCTGAAAGAGAATGCCTGAGCACAGGCAGTTTAGAGGGATTTTGAAAATGGCAGGCCTTTAATGGTCATGCTCAAGAGGTGAAGTAAGAAAAGATGAACAGACTAATTTAGTATCTCCAAAAAACCCACCGAAAAGAATGTTCTTATCATTCAAGTATCTGTTACCAGCTTACTGTTACAAATATCAGCTACCAGGCATCTAAAACAGCAGAACAATTTACCATAGATGAATTTAAAAAATTTCAAAGTCAAAGACGAGTTGTTGATTTGTTAAATCACAATATATTTTTCAAGCCTCACTGCCTGGTAGTTAAAGAGCACTTGAATTCCTGGAAGTATTGGCTGTGTTTTTTTAAAAGTAACAAACATCCAACTCCAAATTGTACATTCACATCCCAAGTGGGAACTGAATGGCTTGAGATCAGGAACTTTGAAGTATCCAAGTAGCTTCCTGCTGTATGATACAAAAAACAGTCACGCCAAAAATGAACAATTCTTCCTGTAACCACAAATCACAGAGATACCACTTTATTTTGGTCAAAATATTGTATGACTCCTAAAATAATAATAAAAATAATAATAATAATTTCTTAGGGTCAAGCTCATCATGGAGGGTAATTTCCTTAGAGGGCAGCATCTTCCGAGCAAACTGTACAGAGAATGAACAAGTGGGCTGCCCTCCTCATTGACAAGCCTTCCTGCATGTCAACAGTAAATCAGTGAGTTCTGTGAGCCCAGCGCTGCAAGCCTAGCCATGGAAACAACTGTGGAACACAGCACTCGCTGGCCAACCAAAACCAACCGCATCTTTACATGCTGGGCTCTTCAAAACACCTGTAATGATTGCTTGTAGAGTGATGTTATGCGAGACCAAAGGGACACGACCACAGACAGTGACAATGGCTTCTGTAGTGAATGTTTGTGGATTGTTTTCCAACTCAATCACCTGCACTGCCAGTGATTCTCCATAAAACTTTTAATAGACCAATGAATGAAATCTCAAAAAAGTTATTTAAATGCCTGGACTTTTTTGGGCAAACTATTGGACATACAATGGGTACAAAAAGTATTTTGACACTTATGCCATGCTTAATGGAAATGTTTTATAGAAATAGCAGAAAACACTAAGCAAATAATTTCACCAAAAGAAGTTTGTTAGGTTTCAAATTCTAAAACAATAGATACAATGTTCAAAATAAAGACAAAAAGTGTTTGGATACTTTGTGTTTCCCTGAGGTCAATTGATAATGTTAAAAATGTTTTCTTTTCTTTCTTTTTTCAACAAAACAGACATTTTGCAAACTATCTCTGGCCGTCTGTCTGAAACACTCGGCTTTGGTCTAAGCGCCTCCTTTAAACTTCACAGTAAACACACACACTTATGATTGGCTAACATCATGCAGCCCCTCAAATACAGTCATACTTGAAACTCAATTGGAAGAGAATGAACAAACTCCATAACATTATAACACTAAATGTCAGGGTTTACACAACACACATCCAACACATTGCATCCAAATATCTGAAACTCATCACTTACTGTAAAAGTGCAGTATTGCCATAAACTATCAAACAGTCATGACATTTTTTTTGGACATTTGGAATGTCCAATTTCCAGTGGGCTCTAAGTCCTCGTGGTGGCGTAGGGACTCACCTCAATCCGGGTGGGGGAGGACAAATCTCAGTTGCCTCCGAGTCTGAGACAGTCAATCCACGCATGTTATCACGTGGCTTGAGTGCGTTACCACAGAGGCATAGTGCATGTGGTGCCTTCACGCTATTCTCTGCAGCATCCACGCACAGCTCACCATGCACCCCACCAAGAGCAAGAACCATATTATAGCAACCACGAGGTGGTTACCCCATGTGACTCCATCCTCCCTAGCAACCGGGACAATTTGGTTGCTTAGGAGACCTGGATGGAGTCACTCAGTCCACCTTGGATTCGAACTCCCAACTCCAGGGGTGGTAGTCTTCGTCTTTCCTTACAGAACTACCCTGGCCCCCAAACAGTCATGACATTTGAAATACTCATGAATGAAACGGTTTTGTGATCGGGTACAATAGTGTTTTTAACTGCCCCATCCTTCAATAAGTCCTTTGCAAAGCTCACTACAAAGCATGTTTACATACACCAACAATTAAAAATAGTGCAGATGGGTGCAAGAATGCATCCAGGACTGATGTAATGTAAAGTAGGTTGATTTTGTTGCTGTAGAGGCGGTCATGAATTAATGGGCCCCCCCATTAGTGACGTTGGGAAGCTGTGGAAGTAGAACACAAGCCGTTTTTGCAGCATTATTTCAATAAATGTTTTTTTTGCATTGGGGATTATGTTTTGAGTTCTGAAATTTACAGTTTTTATAGTAGAAAGACATCTCAAAATATCAAGGACATTTTGATTCCTCATTACATAACCCCTTTAATGTGATGAACTACATCAGAGTTTGAATTCATACATCCACTGAATATTATTTTGGGGCCAGTTTGTTAAAAGTAGTGGCAAAAATGGTGCAAAATGTGTAGCTAGTTCTAAGAAAAGGTCTAACATAATTTATTTACATATCCCAACTGGTGGCATGATATTATTGCAATTATACTCATTTTTTGCACTTCATGAGCTTTAAAAAAGGTATTTTTCTCATTATGTACACTTATTTTATGTTAGTTATAATTTTCCAAAAGCCACAAGAATTTGACTGGTACTGTAGTGCTGATGAGATTCAAGACAGCAAAAAACACCATCTTAACTAGTAATTTACTTTCCTCACCTCTCTACTTGCACGCATTCAAGTCAACAAAATGATTCAATACTGTAAATTCTGCCCTGACATCTATGACAAACATGTTAGCCTCAAACACAATCTGCTGTTTTGCCAATTCAAGGACACTTTGAGAGACTGAAGGATGAAGATGAAAAAAAAAGGAGGGTGATTAAGGAGGATATGCTTCATTGTGCAGTGTAAGCATCTCCTGGTTAAAAGGCAGGCATCTCTTTGGGATAAAATCAGCCAAAATTAATTTGTACAATTAATTCTGCTTCGGATGAAGCAGCACTGACACTCTGTATATCATATTCATAATTTCTTGTAGAGTAAGGCTACATAATAAGTACACTATAATAATTAGATATATTAGGTAATGGATAACAGTTACACAATATGTTATGTAATATAAAAAAGCAACTAAAAGTGCATTTCAGTCTTGAAGCTGCAGTTCAATGTTAGTAAAGAAAAACATCCCATTCATCTTCTCCATAAAGACATTTATTAAACCTTTCAAGACATATCTACCATGAGCTTGGAGGTTGAAGAAATGATATATGCTTCTGTAGAAAATATTTCTTTTTATAAATAAATGTTTAGTTGCCAAATTGCTGTGAAGAAATACACTGCCCATAGTCATGAATAGAGCAGCAACTGTCCACTTGCATGAGGCAGTCCATGACGTAATCAGGTTAGTCATCTTCACTCTTAAACTATTTAAATGTTTACATGTATCTGAATATTTTGCAAAAAAATTGGTACAATCTAGTTCATACTTATAAAAAAAACTACAAATAAACAGTTGTACATTGTACCATTGTTTTAATTCAATTGTGTCTTTCACAATGCTTTATGGCACTGTAGTACATTCCCTCACAAAAATATATTAAGTGCACAGTCTTATCTTTGTCTTTGTTTTATTTATTTTTTGCAAGTTCAGTACACTTTTTTTTTGCTTCAAATAAAAGTTAATATTGTGACTCATAACAGAGCTGATTGGTTTGGTTCAAGTTTTACAAACCTTAATAGCAGAATATTTTTTTAAGGCCTATGGAGAAAAAGAATTGGAAAATACATCAGAAACAAAGTATTTTGATCACTTTTGTGCACTATAGACTGCTCAAACAAAAATTAACACCATTCTAATTAGAATGCATGTATAGTGGGCTTGTATGCAATATTCAGCCATGATCGTAACTTGAAAGGAGTTCAGCTGAAAGATCCACACCAGATTTTCAGAAAATCGAGCTACTGAAAGCCAAAAGAGTGGACAGGGACTTACTGGTCATGTCTTGTGTCAGGGATGCTGCGGTCCATTCTGAGTTTGTCACTCTCAACCTGGTTGAACTTGTTGCGGGCATAGGGATCCTGCCCTGGCTTCACTACGGTCGCTCCCACGTACAGATCCTGGTCAAAGTCCTGCCACCTAACCTTACCTGAAAAATAAACACATTATGGATATCAGGAGTACACAAGACACCTATTTTGTAACAAAATAATAATTAAAATAAAGCCCAAAACATGCTGTTATACTTAAATATAATGGATTTATTTTCAAGAGAAAAAAAGCTTCGATTTTTTATCCAATAAGGAGGATCAATTACTGTAACATGGTACAGTACAACATTGGTTAGACTAGTTTCCATTTTAAATGTGGAACTATCAATTTATCAGTCACTTTAAGTATGCAACTTCACATGACACCTGTATCATTCAATACATCACCAAGGATAAAGTTCCATACTACAATACACAGAACAATGTATGTATGTATGTATGTTCTTGAAAAAATTGCTTATGTTTCTGAGAGGCATCTCTTTGAGCCAAACTTTCAAGATAAACACTTCAAATGCACTACTGTCCATTATTACATTATAAATCACAGCTGCCAAAAGGGACGTGAAAGTTGCTGGCTACAGATTTTTAATTTTTTTTTGTAAATTATAAATCAGGTGAATCTGACACTGGGGACATTTGCCAAATGATAAAATGAGGAAATTTGCCAAATGGAGCCAGTCTATTATGGTCTGCTTTAAATGATTTTCTAACCACAAGCTCCACTTTTTTCCCCTCAAAGAAAATTGCTATTTTTCATTCTGATGTCAGTCACATTCCACAATAACATGGCAGAAGTCACTGCTAACAGACCGTTGTCATCGAGTTAAATGGAAGAGATGGCTGGGATGATACTAAGACCTTAGAAACATGTGGCAGAATTCAATTATATAATCCATCATTACAAAACACTAAAAGCAATAAATCTAGCTGGGTTCTGGTAGATGTCTTCTGCATTATAATTAGGCTAAATTGCTTGAGTATGACATGCCATTGATGCTAGCTATTTAGAAGAGTGCTAACATTGATTCAAGGTCCAAGACATCTCCCAAGGGAATTGCTAATGAACATTGGACAACGTTCCAAAATATGGAGCAGGACCAAAGTGAAAAAGCACATAGATGTGTCACAGAATAGACCACATCTTATATTGGTCTTTAAATAATTAAAGTGTTGTATAATTTAGTGATGTTACATTGTTTTAAAATTGTACATGTAATTACATGCTTATTATGTAATAATTACAATGGCATAAATATCAAATTAACCACATTAATGGATGTGTACTATGCAGTATTATGCATGTGCCAGAGATTTCACAAAAATACACAAAACAAAAAATTTCATAGTGGTCATTTAGATGCCTGTTGACTCATCACAATGCTTTCAAACCTGAATCCTCAAGTTGGCATCAGACACTCTGAAGTTTAAATAATTAATGATCATTTATCAACATTATGAAGCACACCAATTTCGCTGAAAGGCACTAAAGGGGACCAGTGCTCACGCCTTATGACCAATTGCTTAGAACCGGCAAAGACGGCATGAAGATTCAATTTAAAAAGTGGGTGAATCCCTGTTCAGGCTCAACTGTGTTTACCTTCCTTTGTGGTGCGACCGAATTGCACCAGCAATGTGGGAGAACAAGGTTCATAACCCATATTGAAATCAGGCAGTAATAACGTTCACGTAAAAAGTGAACAGTGCTATTCAGAGGTTGCATTTGCCACTGAAAACATTTTTACTCCACAGATGGTTAGGTTTAGGGTGGAGATACAGGTAATAAAATATGCATTTCTCTTCACTATATTACATCCTGTACAGCTGAAATCAGCTTACTTTACAATCTTGCTTGTGTGATTTTGTGCACCCCACAACCACAAAAAGATCACCAAGCTTGAATCCAAGCATGTCAGATTGCCAAATTTCAAGTCCACGTGAGGTGCCTTGACAAGCACAGTTCAATTTGGTGTTTTGAAATATTTCTTACTGAAACAGGAAGAGGGGGTGGGACATGTTGAACTACTTGTCTCATTTAAAAAAATGGCCTATAGGCTTTATTTTACAGGCACAAATGCACACAGCTAGGGCTGGGTATTATTAAAAAAATGTCGATATCGATACAGATACCTTGACTTCGTTACCGGTTCCTAAACTATACTTTTATCTTTCCGATACCAATTTTATGAAATCCGTTTTAACAAGATTACAAACATTACCTCAAAAAAACTTTGGTTTAATTTTTTCAGTTTGTTGACTTTTTTTTTTACAGACTCAAAGTCTCATCTCCTGAGCCTTCTGGTCTCCTCATGCCAGGGTTGGCAGGGGCAGAGTCTATAACATTAATGTGAAGAGGAAAAAACTAAACTGGCTAAACTGTTAATTCAGCCAACCCTAAGGATAAGTACAGTTTAACAAGATAACTAGTTTAATGCGAGTTAAACTTGATCAGTTACGGTCAACAGTCCCAGTCATAGCGCTGCTGCATTCATCGGTAGTTTTGAAGGAAGCTCTCTGGCAGGAGGATGCCTGCACCAGCTCAATCTTCTTGCAGTCGAAGACGGAGCAACTTTCTGCTCTTAAGTTTGTTCCATGCACTGTCAAGTGCTTCATCAGATTTGTTGTGCTGCCGGTCTTGGCAGCAATTATCTTGGTCACAAATATTGCATCGTGTGCTGTTGGCATTGAGACTGGTGAAAGGAAGCCACACTTTTGATCTTTTCCACATCTTTTACATCTATGGGGGTTTGAACGCATACACGCTACAGCCTCATGTGTGAGTCGCATCTCTGGGAGCAAGACATTTTTCGATACTCGATTGTTTAGAAGCAATTCGGTCGGTGCATAAAATGTATCGAACTCGATACCCAGCCCTACACACAGCACAACTTGGCCTTTGCTTACGAGGTAAAGATCGCAAGAAACTGAGGAGGTAAAAGATAGTATATCCATGTTTAAAATCGCAATACACAAAGCATAAAGGACACTTAAGCAGTATATCTCAAGAAAAATACAACTGCACAAAAAATATAGATAATCTCCAGCATCTTTCCTCGCATCCAGCTCCTGCGTTGGTGCGTCCCATTCAGAAGCGATCAGCCCTATGCAATTCTTATTTGAAATATTGTTTGGAATGACGCTACAGCATTGATAGTACTCCATTCGAAGTGCCCAGCGAAGGCATGATCAGCACTAGTAAGATCAGTCATGATCAGCACACAGTCAGACGCGTTGAACAGTTGTAGGCGAGGGTGTGTTCCCGTTCTAGAAAACATTTGATTGGACATCGTTTCTCAACCTCTATATGACGTCAAGAGTCTTTTCGGCTGGGAGAGAGAGAGACTGGAGATTTGAACTGAAAATGAATTGACATTTTTCAATCTGGACCAGACTTTATGCCATTAGTTAAGTTTTTCTATGCAGGACTATTACTGAGCAGTGATTCCCAATCAGGGGTACTTGCAGAGATTTAGATTTTGCTTGGTTTGTTTAACTTTTAAAAGAGAAACAATTACTTATTTGTGTGTTAAGTGTTGTCCATTTTTTTGGGATTAATATTAATGATAATATACAGTGAGGAAAATAAGTATTTGAACACCCTGCTATTTTGCAAGTTCTCCCACTTAGAAATCATGGAGGGGTCTGAAATTGTCATCGTAGGTGCATGTCCACTGTGAGAGACATAATCTAAAAAAAAAAAAAAATCCAGAAATCACAATATATGATTTTTTAACTATTTATTTGTATAATACACCTGTCTATCAGCTAGAATTCTGACCCTCAAAGACCTGTTAGTCTGCCTTTAAAATGTCCACCTCCACTCCATTTATTATCCTAAATTAGATGCACCTGTTTGAGGTCGTTAGCTGCATAAAGACACCTGTCCACCCCATACAATCAGTAAGAATCCAACTACTAACATGGCCAAGACCAAAGAGCTGTCCAAAGACACTAGAGACAAAATTGTACACCTCCACAAGGCTGGAAAGGGCTACGGGGAAATTGCCAAGCAGCTTGGTGAAAAAAGGTCCACTGTTGGAGCAATCATTAGAAAATGGAAGAAGCTAAACATGACTGTCAATCTCCCTCGGACTGGGGCTCCATGCAAGATCTCACCTCGTGGGGTCTCAATGATCCTAAGAAAGGTGAGAAATCAGCCCAGAACTACACGGGAGGAGCTGGTCAATGACCTGAAAAGAGCTGGGACCACCGTTTCCAAGGTTACTGTTGGTAATACACTAAGACGTCATGGTTTGAAATCATGCATGGCACGGAAGGTTCCCCTGCTTAAACCAGCACATGTCAAGGCCCGTCTTAAGTTTGCCAATGACCATTTGGATGATCCAGAGGAGTCATGGGAGAAAGTCATGTGGTCAGATGTGATCAAAATAGAACTTTTTGGACATAATTCCACTAACCGTGTTTGGAGGAAGAAGAATGATGAGTACCATCCCTAGAACACCATCCCTACTGTGAAGCATGGGGGTGGTAGCATCATGCTTTGGGGGTGTTTTTCTGCACATGGGACAGGGCAACTGCACTGTATTAAGGAGAGGATGACCGGGGCCATGTATTGCAAGATTTTGGGGAACAACCTCCTTCTCTCAGTTAGAGCATTGAAGATGGGTCGAGGCTGGGTCTTCCAACATGACAATGACCCGAAGCACACAGCCAGGATAACCAAGGAGTGGCTCTGTAAGAAGCATATCAAGGTTCTGGCGTGGCCTAGCCAGTCTCCAGACCTAAACCCAATAGAGAATCTTTGGAGGGAGCTCAAACTCCGTGTTTCTCAGCGACAGCCCAGAAACCTGACTGATCTAGAGAAGATCTGTGTAGAGGAGTGGGCCAAAATCCCTCCTGCAGTGTGTGCAAACCTGGTGAAAAACTACAGGAAACATTTGACCTCTGTAATTGCAAACAAAGGCTACTGTACCAAATATTAACATTGATTTTCTCAGGTGTTCAAATACTTATTTGCAGCTGTATCATACAAATAAATAGTTAAAAAATTATACATTGTGATTTCTGGATTTTTTTTTTTTTAGATTATGTCTCTCACAGTGGACATGCACCTACGATGACAATTTCAGATCCCTCCATGATTTCTAAGTGGGAGAACTTGCAAAATAGCAGGGTGTTCAAATACTTATTTTCATCACTGTAACATTATCTCCAGTAAAATATAAGTTTAAAAAAGGAACATTTCTGGTTTGGTGAGGATGATGGGGTACTTGAGACATAACGATGGGGCTTATAAGGTTACATAAAATAATAAAGGTTGGGAAACACAGCATTAAAGTAATCGAGACAGGAATGCACTCTGTGACTGAGAAACTAAAAGCTATACAGCTACGGTCAATTACACCACTGAGCTGCAATGCACCAATCCACAAAAAAGTGTCAGACACATTTATTACATCTATGGAGCACAATACATCTCAGTTGTTTATGATTACAGAGGCATATCAGTGCTTTGGGTCAAATAAAGCCCAGTAGAAGGCTAAAGTATAAAAACCTGGCATCTACATAACACACAAGCACACCCCAAAAAACACAAGCGCTCCTTGTGCTAGGTTGATTGCTAGTCCTACGGCAAATGACTGTAGTGGCTGTCAAACTAATTAGCTGCTCAAAAGGAGAACAGAGCATCTCAGCTGCGACTTCCACATATCACTTAACACTGAGTTTTTAGACAAAGTGCCCTAACTAACACACACACACACACACACACACGACAGCGGGGGAAAGAATGTGAACGTTGCAGTTTACCAGGCTAAAATTCTACATGGCAACATGATCTATTCCTTAGTCTTACCCAGAGCAAGCACATACTTAATGTTTGGTTGGACATTTTATATGCATGTATTATTACTCAATATCCTAAAGGACTTTTTTATTTTTTTGCCAGGCATACTTGACTCAACTGCTGAAAATAACAAGTATCACTTGATTGTTAATTAAAAATGTTCAGTCTTGAGTTGTAAGAAAAACTATTCGTCAGAGGGTTCTTCATATCTGAAGCTGAGAAACACAAATGTAGAGTATGATGATTCATACTTGAAGAGAAGTCCAAAGAACTCTGGCTTTAGAACACATTTACATGAAAACTAGAAAGTCGTTATTTGCAAGAATTCTTCCCAAGACTCGAAAGCAGCGTTTCTGTTTACATGCACTGTGTTCATGGCTTTCTCTTTACACGCATATACATGTGGCTCAGTCAGTAAACAGCTTTCTACACAGCAATGTGATTTCCCTGCGATTCTCGACAAAGATGGTGTCTGAGGAAGACTTTGCTATTGTTGCCGTGCTTGTTTCCTTAATTTTCCATTGTGACCTACAGAGAAATTTCACTGCAACAGAGAGGTTTCCCTCTTATGTCAAACTCTGGGATTCCCTAAATGTACTTGATCATATAAAAATGGGCGATATACTGAATGTACACGATATTTTGATGATGAAATAAAAGCAATATTGTAAATATCGCGATGATTTTAATGTGTTTTTTTATTTGGCCATTAAGTTTCATAAAGAGCATCGTAGACTAATATTAACAATCCTTCAGGGCTGCACAATTAATCAAAATAACATCAAAAAGGCTACTATGTGATTATTAAACTGCAAAAGGCTACGATTAAAGTTGTTCATTCACAAAAATGTAGCAAACAATAATATATGAAGGTAAATGATGCTTATAATGCTACTATGTATTGTAGTGTGTAATACAGAAATCTAAAAAAAGGTGTATATCAAAGAAAATGATTAAATCTCATTCTCCCTGTTCATTTAGTGAACAACTGCTGGAAACATGCCTTTATTATTTTTAAAAAGAATTTTCTTTTTTTATCCACATTTCTCCCAATTAGGAATTCCCAATTCCACTTACTTACTAGGTCCTTGTGGTGGCACAGTTACTCACCTCAATCCGGGTGGAGGACAAGTCTCAGTTGCCTCCGCTTCTGAAATAGTCAATCTGCGCATCTTATAACGTGGCTTGCTGTGCAAGACACCGTGGAGACTCGCAGCATGTGGAGGCTCATGCTACTATCCATGCACAACTTATCACACGCCCCATTGATAGCGATCACGAGGAGGTTACCCCATGTGACTCTACCCTCCCTAGCAACCATGCCAATTTGGTTGCTTAGGAGACCTGGCTAGAGTCACACATGCCCTGGATTCGAACTCACGACTCCAAGGGTGGTAGTCGGCATCGATACTCACTGATCTACCCAGGCCCCTCAAGATTTTTCTTTCTTAATGCATTTAAAATATTAAGTATACTGGCTGTTTGGATAAAATGATGGTTCCTCTGATTAAAAAAAAAGAAAAAGAAAAATCCCTTTTAAACCATTTCAAAGCTAATACATAATTGAGATATATATTGAATATATAACTAAAATTGTCATTATATTCATGCTGTTTAGCCAGAGGGGAACTGGCCCCCACAGTGAGTCTGGTTTCCCCAAGGTTATTTTTCTCCATTAACCAACATCTTTGAGTTTTGTGTTCCTTGCCACAGTTGCCTTTAGTTTGCTCATTTGGGGTCAAAATACAAATATTACTTATTTATTTTAAAAAGGCACAATTTATAATCATGTTGTTTATTAAACCACACTGTTATGACTTAAAGACATTCACTATACAGCTTTTTCTGTTAAAGCTGCTTAAAAATTATCCATGTTGTTAAAAGCACTATACAAAAGAAAATGACATGACTTGACATCTCTAATATCTAATAGGATGAAAAATAAGGAGATATAATTTTTGTAGCCATATCGCCCAACCCTAATAAATGCAGACATGAGGGACAGAAGTCGATATTTAAAATTGGTATGTAAAATTGGTATATTGTGATAATGTGTGTGATTTTCCCTTTTACCACTGTACTCCCAGAAATGTAGATTTTATTTCCCCCCCCATGTTGACATGATATGATGTAAGGCTACATCCTATGACATTAGTTATATGGTCTGTACCATGTACACTTTATCAAAACATGTAAGAACACCGGTTGTGTGTTTACATTAGGGCTGCAACTGACAATTATTTTGATAATTAATTTAACTAACAATTATTAGAATGATTATTCGACTATTCGGCGATTATTGCAACGATTAATCATTAGCTCTTAACCGATTATTCTGCTTGTGCCCCAACTTAAAAGATTGTATTAAACATGCTTACTAACAATAGAGGAAACAATCCTCTTAAAAATATCTCTAAATGACATTCACAGAATTAAAGGCGAAAAATACTTTTTATAAGTTTATTTCAGTAAAGAAATTCTCTGCAAAATAATCCTATTGTTGTCAAGTGTTTTTGTCTTGTTTTCCATTTAAAAATGTAAAAAACAAGATACAATTAATTGAGCTGCAACATATAAGATATATAGACTTGCTTTAAGAGGATGATCTAAAATATTCTGTAATCGTATTTAGTAATCAAGTGTATTTTCTTCACTTTGTTATACTATAAGACAAAATATACTTATTTTCAAGATCTATTCTCTAAAAACAAGTATAAATATCTTACATCCTGCCATTCAGGTGAATGCATCTTTTTAAAAGGATTTTTAGATATTTAAAAATATTAGTATTTTTAATATTATATTCAACATTCTCCGTTCTTCTGCAGTATAATTGCAAAAAAATGTATATGTTGTTTTAAGAGTTTCACATATTTCAAATGGAAAACAAGCCAAAACAAATAAAAAACACATTTTGTTGCAGTGTATAATGGGGCAAAGACTACCCTCTATCACCTTTCTGTTCACTTTAATCCATCTTTAACTCACAAAAAAAAAACCTCTTATTAATAAAGCTGCGTATTGCCAATTTTCTTCACGATAAGAAATGCACAGTGACATATTATGATTCAATAAGTCGCAAGCCAATACGTTATAATCTAGCTGCAGCGAGCGAGCGCTCGAGGGATAAGTGACAGTGACAGAGTGTGCCTCAGCCGGGAGCAGTTTCAGTCTCTCCTCCTTAGATCGGGACATTCGCACAACTTGTAGAAGAGGTGCTGACCGCACAGAAAAATGTCAGTTTCGGAGTTTGTAGTTATTTACATGATCTGTTTCCGTATTATTTGAACTTAAATAAAGCTACAGTATAACGCATTAAATCTAACTGCATTTAAGATGTAACGTTGGGGTGTTTCCTTTAAAGACGCTCAATGCGCAAGTTTTGCTTCAGAGCGGCAGCTAATATTTATTTATTTAGTATTTTTGCATTACAATTCCCTCATACTTTGCGATCTACATAACCTGAAGCTGTTTGGAAAGTTTAGAGTGCATTTGGACTGCGAGCGGTGTAATTCTTCCTCTCCTAAGTCAGGTGCGAGCTGCAGTGTTGCTCTCACCATTAGAGTTTAATGTGATGTCATGTTACATTAAATTAGATCAAACAACTATTTGACAATGACTTTTTTTTTTTTTTTTTTAATTGTCGACGTTGTCTATAACGTCGAATAATCATTTCAGCACTAGTTTACATAACCACATAAGTTCTCCAGAAGAAACCTTGGTGTGTCAAACCACTCTCTCTTAATATGTTAAATGGTGCAAGGAAACCAGTATTCACGTTTATATGACATTTCAGAACACTGCTTTCTGCAAAAACTTTGGAAAACAAAGAGTTGTCTTAAATACATGTAAACTGGGTCATTATATTGCCATATAATGATAACCTCACAATTATATGGTAGAGAGCAGCTGGGACATTGTGCCAAATCTCCTTTTGTGTTTCACAAAAGAAAAAAATTACATAGGTTTGGAACAAAATGAGGGTGATTTTTGTGTGAACTTATTTATTTTTGGGGGGTTTTGCAGCCATTGGTGTATGAGTGTGAATGTGTGTGTGAGTGGGTGATTGGGAAACAGTGTAAAGCGCTTTGGTAACCTCTAAGGTTATATATAAGTGCAGACCATTTTCCATTTACCATGAACTGTCCCTTTAAATCTGTCCTCTTAAATAATACTGATGAAATCAGGTACTCCTGTGTGAATTGTCTACTTTGTATAAATCTTTTAGGTGACCTAAATTAGAAGAGTATCACAGGGACAGAAGCAACTACTGATAATTTCCTGTGAGATTGCAACAGGCAGGAAACACATTGTATGGCATGCAATGATACATAAATCCAAAATGTAATCTTATGTTTCTGCTAAATTTAAACGGAACAGTTCTCTATGGACCTCAGTTCCAGAGAGAATATTTGCCATAGAAACCAACTACCAAAATAAATAATGCATTCAAAACTGCCGCAAAACTGCTTTCAAATGCAGGAAGTCTACAAGTAGTCAGCATATGTTGATATCAAAGGCTTAATGTATAAACCAGCCCAGTAACATTAGATCAGCTGAGTACATTTCCAAAATGGTACAACAAAGAGTGACATTGGCTGGGTGATTGGCCTAAAGACAGAAATCGCTCTCAAATCACTCGTGCATTTTTAAGGAGCCCTAGAGTGAGTTTTTCCACACCTACTTCCCCCAGGGCATAACATGAGGTTATAAGCAACAAAAAAAAAAAAAAAGAAGAAAAACAGGAGGCTCTGTTATTTGCGATCTGAAGAAACTGTCCATTATTCACCCGGGATGGAAAAAGAAAACGTGAATGATGAGATTAGGCTAAACCTGACACTAGTTGATTATGAACATGGGCTGTCACATTGCCTCTTACCTGGAGGAAGGGTCTCTAGGCTTTGGGCTTTGTCATCTGCATTGCTGTGTGATTGAATTCTGTTTGAATTAATTCCACTCCAGTCATCCTGCCAAAGAGAGGGAAAGAACATGAGTACAAAAGGCATATTGTGCTGGATAAAAACAACAGCTTAAAGGTTGTGTCATATGCCTCGGCCTGGGAGAGACTTGCAAGAGATGCATTTGCTGCTACTATGGTTATGGCTGGGGTTAGCTTTAGAGGTAGGTTTAGGGGTTACGGTTATGTTTAGGGGTATGGTTATGGTTAGGGTTAGATTTAAGCACAAAGTATACTTCGGTCTGAATGCAAGTATCCACATATAAGACACATGACGCAAATCTAGTTATCAGCAGTACGATTTTTCTTAACGTGCATCTTTGAACGCACATAATGTGCATGCGCCTGGAGTTATTTGCAATAATTAGTGGGTTCACAAGGTGGCAACACTCACATTTGAGCCATTGCTGTCACGAAGAACCGCTAGAATCGCCGTTGAAGATGAAGGTAAAAACAACAACAGTGGATGTGCAAGTCAAGAGCATGTGTGTGTGGTCTGGAGGTACATGAGTGGTGAGGGCGTAGTGGGCTAAAGCACATAACTGTTAATCAGAAAGTTTCTGGTTCGATCCCCACTTTTGTTCTTGTGTCCTTGAGCAAGGCACTTAACTCCAGGTTGCTCCAGGGGAATTGTCCCTGTAATAATTGCACTAAGTCGCTTTGGATATAAGTGTCTGCCAAATGCATAAATGTAAAATGTAAATACATAACTTGATTCTGAAGGAATATTAAGACATCTTTATGGGTCTAAACTTCTAAAGAGAATGCATGGTATCTCATAGCAGTCGAAGCACACACGTGCCAATCGCCTCTGTATGCGTGCACATTTATATAGAGTATATTTTGGCAGGATTGCATTCAACTGTATGCAGACGCAGTGTGTTCAAGTCAAATTGGGAGTACACCCAAGACTTCAGTGATAGTTGTAGGATTTCGGACTCCAAAATCAGTCACATGCGATTCTCACAAGACTTCAAGATGATCATCGAAGGTTGCCTTCTAGATACAATCCAGCTAATAAAAAATAATACAAAAAGTGGGGTGGGCAATGTTTTCCTTTCTGGAAATTCTGCCAGAATCAGTCACTAGATTAAACATGTCCACTCTTCCAAAACTCGTAATCAGAGATGGAACAAGAGAGCATTAGCACATAATATCAGTGTTGCTGTCAAAAGCAAAGTAGGGTTCTTGAACAACAAACAGTCACAAAACAAAACAACAAAAGTCAAGACATTTTCATTTGTATAGCGCCTTTCACAACACACATCATTTCAAAGCAGCTTTGCAGAAGATCAGACATTAACAGAAGATAAAACTGTAAAATCTAAAACGTCTTAAGTCATCATTGTACAGTTTGATAAAGTATGATTTTGAATTGTGTTTAAAAATAAGTAATTAAATCAATAATTTTATTTATAACCCCAAATAATAACTGCCAAATGTATAAATGCTTATGAAGTTGAATATACCGTTTATCTTGAATGATCTGCTTCAACAACCAAGCTCTCAGCTTGCTTCTTACCACATATGGGTTAACCCTAGAGACGCTCAAAAATGACTGACAGGGAAAAAGTGCCTCAAAGTGTTCTGATTGACTAAAAGAATCTGACCAAACAGGACATTTTCTGAGTGTCATTACAGAAAACTCTTCCATCACATTTAAGGGATGATTCAACAAATACTAAAATTAGCTGAGGCAACTGGTCTTGAGCAAAAAGATACTACATTTCTAGTAAGTCTGTGCTGCTACAATTTATTGCCCCATGTACATGAAAAGCAATTATACATGAGTAATAGCACACTGGCTCAGTCATATTTTTCCTCGCACATTCCAACGAGGAGAAAGGAAAAGATAAAAAGTGAAGGAAGTTCAACTAACAATTCAGATGACTTACATCTAATTTATTCTCCAATGTAATACGACTAATTTTAATAAAGATACATTTATTATAGGCTAATATTTTCAGTCTAGTTGCTGCATTTATCTCTTTGATAAAAACCATTCATTTTGGGGGCCCTGGTAGCTCAGCGACTATTGACGAGGACTACCACCCCCGGAGTTGCGAATCCAGAGTGTGCCTAGTGACTCCAGCCAAGTCTCCTAAGCAACCAAATTGGCCTGGTTGCTAGGGAGGGTAGAGTCACATGGGATAACCTCCTCGTGGTCACAATTAGGGGTTCTCCCTCTCAATGGGGTGTGCATGGTAAGTTGTATGTGGATCACGGAGAGTAGCACGAGTCTCCACATGCTGTGAGTCTCCGTGGTGCCATGCACACTAGGGTTGCAGCGGTATACCACAGTATGAAAATCGACAGTTATCATACCATATACATTTGCTTATCTATGGTATTGAGAAAAAAAATTGCAAAGGGCCGGAGAATCTCACGCGCGTGCGCATCGGAGAAAACGTCAAGAGAGAATGTAGGACACGTGTGTGTGTGTGTGTGTGTGTGTGTGTGTGTGTGTGGTGATTTAAAGCAGAGTTTCTTAACTGGACTATTTGGACTGGGTCGTGGACAGCAGGGAAATAACAATGCCTCTACTGTATATTGCGGAGGCAGACATCAAAACTGATGTGACCAATTTCGATTCTAGTGAGACTTTTCTAGTTTAAAGCATTAAGTCGAAGTCAAATCGAACCTCTCAAACAGTAGCAGCCCTGACATGCTATACAGCACTGAGGAGGAAGAGCAACACTGTGCTATGCACCAAAAAAAAAAAAAATACATAAAAAAATAATAACACATCACCTTTACAAATTTGTTTCATGATTTACATAAGTAAAAGTAACGGTTACATTTTGACAAAATGTGATAGTTTCATATGAAATAAAACGTTGAATCTATTAGACCATATTTTATATCAACAGTGGCAGTTGTAGTTAAAGTTTCAAGATGTTTCAGCTAGTATTTATGTTTCATAAATACTATAATTTGTTATTATTATTATTATTATTATTATTATTATTCAAGGCTAGCTACACTGACCTAACATTGGTAATGAGGAGTAATATGTATGTTCTGTTTGAATGATGTTTGTAATCATCAATAGGAAACAAACAGGATCATAATGGGCTCATATAAGTAAATATGCTCTTCAATATTTAAAAGGGGGGAGTGAAAACTTCCTGTAGATTTGACGTCAACAACAAAAATAATGTCACTTGATGCATGTCCTTGTACTTGAAAACCATGAACAAAACTATGCAACATAAAAGGAAATGTGACCCAGGATACATTAAATGCAGGTTATGTTTTTACTATGGAGGGTCGCCACTTGATTTCAAATGTAAAATCTGACCTGAAGCAAAACCAGTTGACAACCACTTAAGTTGAGTTAAAGATACAGACAGGAGCAGTAAATGTTAATGATTAATAATCACAGGACATTACTTTAAAAGCTCACACAGCTGATGTTATTTTTCATTTAACATATGCTAACATGTTATAGTTACATGCTATTTTATTTATCATGTTTATAATTTGGTTTATTATTATAATTATGTTAGCTTTCTTATTTATTTTATACATTTTTTCAAAAGGGAGACTTTTTAAAAAAAAAAAAATATTTACACATACTTCAATAAAAGTTTTTTTTTTTCAAGTTTCAATTATAAAGTGTTTGCTCAAAAACCCTTCTGGTTTTCACTGATAAGAATAATTGTGTAATACCATATACCATAATACCGTTATACTTTCTGTGAAAATCTCATACAGTCTCCCTACGAGCCACATAAGATGCGTGGATTGACAGACAAATAATACATTTAAGGCATAATCTACAATCACATTTTTCATCAAACTGCCCAATGATGACCTGAAGACATTACAGCTTCAATTTCTGGTACAGTTATAATTTTTCTATTAAGATGTGTGTTGTGAAAAGCACTATACAAATAAAAATGACTATTTTCTACATAGTACTAAAAGTCAAGTTGACTTCAACCCTCAGAGACCCAGCAAAGCAAAATTGCAATGCTTAAAGCAATTAAATAATAACTTTAAAAATATGGGTAAATCTAGCCATTAGGTGACACTTTGAAGAGCATCGGAAAAGCAAGTTTTGACAGAAAAAAAATATTGAATATTAACAGACAATAATCCATAATGTACACCAGTTGTCAAATTTCTACTGGTTTATCACCCACCCCTAGAATTTTGTATCAAGAATCATCCAATTTCACTGGTATTGGTGATGAATGTTAATGACTGCACTTTAGGTATCAAAACAACGTTACTCTAACACAAGAAGAAAGCTTGAGCAGACACTATTCCCACAAAACCAGAGCATAACAAGGCCCTAAGCCAACAGAAAGCTGGTGAAGATTACCCAATCTATAGGAGGCTTTGGGTATCAGCAAAACAGCCGTTTGTTTATTTCACCCCCCTTGATAACAAATGTCAGAAAATGTGTTTTTTCTTTGACAATCATGTCAAGGCCAAGCCCACGAGTAACAAACATCCTCTGAGCAAAGCACAAAAAACACAGAGCTAGTAATAATTCAGAGCTGACCCTCTGCCAAGGTTAGCAGTAAATAAATGTGCAGTCTGGATGGAAAGGGCAGAATGTGCTAAAGTCACTTCCAAAGCCCTCTCTAGTACCCGAGCCTAGGTAAACATACCTTTAAGGATCACAATCAAAAATTATCCTTAATCACCTTTGACCATTTTATACACTCTTAGCACTTAAACATTTATTTGAAATTACATCACAGAGGGAACCGCTGAAAATGAACACGTCAGCATTGAGGCTTTTGGCTAACAATTTAAAAGATCCTCAGATAAACAATGGCTACGCTCCAACATAATTTTGGGTACTGATAATCGAATTTACCAACCAGAATGACTGGAATTGTCCTGTTCATACAACAGCTTGGCTTACAGGAGAGGCAGGAATACTGTCTGTATGAACAAATGACTAGTCAACCCCCTTTTCTATTCACACAAAAGTCGTGAAAAGTACATGTAACAATACTGACAGTGACCTAGTAAAATCCTTTAGCTTACATGACCTTACAAGTTGTCGTTTTAAGCATAATTGGTGTAGGAACATGCACTTAAAAAGGCACTCATTGGCGGTGTCTTGTTTGGAAGGCTGCGTCCTCCTAAGGTCACATTTGTCGTCCGCATACGTCATCGAGGCCGTCTCGTTTCAGAAGAGCGAGTAGGACACTCCGAATGCAGCCTTCGAATGAGACCTTCTTTCACAGGAATTTGGAGGATGCATGAAGTGTATCCTTCGTGGGCACTCATAAACCACAATTCTTTGCTTGATGTTATGGTGATGTTATATGATGTTCAATGCAAGGAATGTTAATTCCCAAGTTGAAGAACCTCTGTAGATGAGTGCAGAGTATATAATATGTATAATTATATTAATATATAATTAAAAGTATTAGACTAAAGTACACCTGTAAAATCTATTTTCTTTTCTCTTTACATCATTATAACTCTCCTAAAATGTACCTCATGCATTCCCTTCCAGATGGACTTTGTTGCCTTCTTACTCAAAGCGCTCACGCTTGAGTGGCGTGCTGTCATAGCAACCATGTTGCGTTCCATTTCTGTTTGTCCTATGAAGGCGGTCTCGTTTAAACGAGGCTTGTTTAAAAGGAGGATACTCGGAATACTGCAGTCTTCAAAAGACGCGTCCTACCTAGCACGCAACCTTCGAAGCGAGATTTAGCCATTTTTTTTACAAGATCAACTGAGGAGCAAGTTTGTTAAATCTTAATTAAATGTAAAATTTAAGGGAGTCGCTTTGGTTTATAGAATACCATAGTCACTGGAGATATACCCAACTATGTATGAAAGCGATCATATTTTACACTCGAAATATGATTGCAACTCGTGTTTTTAATGTAATCAAGAAGAGATCAACTAAATGTCAAATCCAATTGATATGGATCAATGACTACAATATAATCCAAGTAATGCTAGGTAACAGTATTCTTAGTCTTATGACATAACTCAAACCAAGATGTCTTTCCTGTAATAAAGGCAATAATTCAAGCAATGCCAGCATTCTCGCTGACCCAGATTGTGATATCAGTTATAGATCTGTGGTTCTGAGGCAAGAGAGGGAGCAGGTGTGAGGGAACACAGAGCAGAGGAATGTCCAGCCGGGCTTCACAGAGCTTCCACTCAGCATTAATGTATATATTCAAAATCTGAGCATGGTTGCAAAATTGCAAAGGAACATGTCCAGAGACTGCAATCCAGAAATGCAATCTTTGCAATTTGCTATGATTACAGGTACATTTTGATGGAGTAAAATAAGTTTTAGAAAAATCAAAGAAAGGGAGGCATCCTAAAGCATTAATCTGTATTAAAATGCTTTCTCCAAAATGTATGGAGTGAATGGCCTCTCGGTTAGCAACATTTCTTCTGCATGTAACCACTGTTACCATCAGCTGCCAGGAATGTGTTAGAGATGCAAACCACCTGAGCATAAAATAAAAGGACTATTTTATCCCTGTATTACTGTGTGCTACAGAGTGGAACAAATGAGTTTCCAGGGCTGTGTTACAACACAAGCAGTGCACACACTCGTAATCCACTGTTGGGTGTCAAAACAAATTTTTAAAAAAAAATTTAATCACAGCTTGATGCACAACGTCATGCATTTTGCCTAACTCATATGTGGGGGACTGAATTTTTAATGTGGTAAAAATGGTTTCTGCCACGAAATGTTGCTTTAAACCTCTTAAAATAATATTAAGTCAACTCTGTGCTGCCAAGGAAACAGAGTTAAGTACTTAACAGGCATCTTTCATTTAAATCAAAATGTAATAAATTTTGCAGGCAATCAAACTGGTGCATGCATCCTCCACTAGTCATTACGCGAACGCGATTACTTCATCGTTTCAACTTGGGAAGCAGACCTAAGTCTCGCATGCTGCTGGTGACACAATGTGCTTTTGGGTGCACGCATATGCTGATGAAAAAATGTCTGATGGGAGATGGTGCTTGTCAGTGAATCAACATATTGTGGCTGATCCTGGGATACTAGAACTCTGTGTGATCATGTTTGCTCAGTTGGTTTTCTCTGCATATTTTTACAGGACTGGTTAACATTGTGTGCACACTGTGACCACATTTCTTAAATGGATCATGAAATGCTATATTTTTTTCTTCCAATGATAATGTTATAAAAGTAACATTCAAAAAACAGTCACAGTATAGTAATATATGATCATTTTCCACCCTGTTTTTGGCCCTCTGTCTGAAATGCTCGTTTTTGACCCAAGTGCCTCCTTAAAACGTCAACGTAAATGCCCACTGTTATGATTGCTAACAAATTGTTCAAATTCATCAAACTAATTTGGAAGAGAATGAACAAGCCCCGGCCTCAACATTATAAAACAAAATTGCAGTGTTTCCATAAAACGAATATCCCAACACATTGCATCTGAACATATTAAACTGTTCATCTTAAGCACAAATGTTAACACTCAGCACCATTAGGCCTATAACAATAATTACATAATCAACTTAAAACGATATATGGACATGACCTTGATAATTTTTGCTGAACACTATATTGCCCATAGTGTTTACAATGAGTGTTTGTTTACATAAGAATTAATGTCACCAACATTTTTGCCAGTCACTCTGCTTCTGTCCACTCATCTGCTCTGTGTCGGAGGCGGGGCTCAGGCAGCTCCACACACACACAGGCAGGGGTGTAAAGTAACGAATTACAAATTCTCAAGTTACAGTAATTCAGTAGTTTTCCACAGGAATTGTATTTTAAGTAGATTTAAAATTGTATACTTTTAATTGAGTACATTTTAAGTGCATTTAGTACTTTTAATGCGATATTTTCCCACCATCTGTGTTCGCTACTTCCCCGTCCTGGTTTTATTTGTATCTATCAACATGATTGGCTAAAGAGAGTCCTGCGACTCCCGTCAAATCAAATCACACATAAAAAAGAAAACTTGAAATGGCAGCAGTAGATCAGGCACCAACTGTTATTTATGTGCAGGTTGCCTCAAACACATTTCAACACCTTAACATTACAGCCACACCTGAAAGGGCTTTTCGCAGTGAAAAAGGCCAATTGCCTGACTATGCCATGTTTAACTTGCTCAAGCCAGATATCAGGATAAATCCTGCCAATAATTTGAAGAAATTTAGGAGGTAAATTTCATATTACTGCTTACTAGATTCTGTGCATCTTAAATGTAGCCTGTAATATAACCATCACTGAGATTATTGGGTTGATGTGAGAGATTAAGGTGATGTTATCAATAGGGCTGGGTGATAAAACAATTGAGGTTTATCTGAAAAAAAAAAAAAGACAGAGAGAAGCCCTCGATATCAATAAGAAACTTGAGTAATTTTCTATACTTTGCCTATGTTCTACATCTAGACCAGGGGTGTTCATTACATCTATCACGATAACACTGGTTGGTTGATCTAGATAAAATTGCTAGATCAAAGAGTTAATTGCTCTATGAAAGGGTGTACTTGCATTATTATGCCATTATATTATTATATCAGTGGCATAAAATGGTCATAAAATGACAATAATATAGTTTAATTGCAATTATTTCTCAGACAATATATCATCCAACAAAAAAGTAGTTATAGTGACAGGCCTAAGCACCATAAATAGATGGGCAAAATAACACATCCATGACGCATTTGTGCTCAAAGAAACAAGAGGTAGCACCTGAATGAAAGAGAATTGTTTCTCTCTTTTAGAGTTGTAACTTGACAACGCGTCGTTTAAAAGTGGTAAGATACATGGCAGCAGTCAAAGAGTCTGTGAAGTTCATGTTCATATACAAAATAATTCAAAATATTCCAGATGGGTCCCCTTAGGCGTTATGTTATGAATAGTTAGCCACGGAACACCTGCTCTATTGACTTGAACTGAATGCCAGTAGGCGTGGCCAAGACGCATGTTCCCTTTAAAATCAGTTTATACAGGTGCTTTTACAAAATAAAAAAAATATACTGTATTTTATAATCAAGCCATGTAACAGGACATTTGAATGTAATAACAGGATAAAAAAATCTAAAACACATTGACTGCTTGAGCCATCCAACAAGTCTGAGCTCCAGACCTAAACTGTTGTTTTTGTAGAAAAGGAGTTTGCTCTTGTTTTTTTCTGTCCAGCTGTGCAGTTCCATCATGTGTCTGAGTATGTGTTCAAACCGCCAGTCACCATCTGACATGACATGGCACTCAACTCCCCACAGGTGGAAAAACCCAAAGAGGGCTCAGCCTCACCGGTCTATAGACTATTACTCAACTCAGTCACACCTGCTGTGAACTGGGGACTGAAATGAGTCACAGCCTCATCGGTCTCAAAGCAGATGAAACAGAGCAGTTTAAAGATTCAATTTGCTCAAAAATGGGAAACGGTCACAAATGTTGACAGCTGAATGGAATATATTTTAGTATTTTGTATTAATATCTAGATTATCTACAAGCCAGTGAAGCCAAACAAATTTTTATCTCGATTAAAATCACAAATTAGAAAGCAATGTGTGATTATTTTAGGGTTTATGGTGACATTATACAAAACGCAACAATTACAAATTGCATTAAGAAAAGCTCTCTTTTAGAACATTTTTGTTTACATTTGAAATTCTATGGGCTTTTAAAATCTCAAGTCTGCTAATTTAAAGCTGATTTAAATGGGTATTTTTTTCTGTATTTCCAAGACATGAAAGCTGCAATTCTTTCAAATTGCCACCATTCACTGGGTCTCATTAGGTGATTCTGCTAATTTCTACTAATCTTTGCAATTATGGTGAGGCAATTGACTTGAATACAAATTCAAAAATGGAAATAACATTATGCATTGGACATTAATGCAACAATTACATTCAATTTAACAAGCATATTTAACCCCATGACAAGGTAACCGGAATAGAATATAAAAACAACAGTGTTATGCTGCCTTCATGCTATTAGAATTATCATAAATATTAGTTTCCCACTCTGAAGTTGTACATAAATGACCCCCCAAGTCGTAATTACGACTAGGAATTTTGCAGAGGTAGGAAGAGTAGCCAAAAACTGTACTCAAGTAAAAGTACAATTACTTCAAAAAAATAATTACTCAAGTAGAAGTACTAACATAAATAATTACTTGAGTAAGAGTTTCTGAGATGGGAGAGTACGATTTCTGTAGTGAATTACATGTTTTATATTAAACATGTTTATGTTTGAATTGAATTAATTTGCATAAACACAGCTAATTGTTAGCGCTAGCTGCTTCAGTCATTCATGTATGTATATTAGTAACCATTGATGCATGTTGTAAATTTCTACACTATGAAAATAGTTTGTACTTGACCAAAAATCCATCCACGTCAGCAAGCTGAGTAATATGTATTATGGTGTTAAAATAAAACATTTTCAAGAAATATGTACGAATGAACCTTCTGTCTTCTATGTTTCCTGTTCTTTTGGACAACAAAGCACTTGAACGCAACATAGACGTAATTACTTCTTCAGAAATGGGAAGTAGGATAATTACTAGCTACTCCAAAACAGGCATTTCTCTGTGCGGTCAGCACCTCTTCTATGAGTTGCGTGAATGTCCCGATGTAAGGGGGAGAGATTGAAACTGCACCCGGCTGAACACTCTGTCACGGGAACACTCATCCCTTGAGCGTGCACACTTAATGCAACTAGATTATAACGTGATGGCTCGTGATTTATTGAATTTTAATATATGTGTCACTGTGCATTTCTTATCGTGAAGAAAATTGGCAATACTCAGCTTTATAAATAAGAGAGAGTTTGTTTTTTGTGAGTTAAAGATGGATAGAAGTGAAAGGTGGGAGTATAAGAATATTTAGTCTTTACTGCACTTACAGAAGTATAACAAAGTAAAAAAATACACTCAAACAAAATACACTTACTGTATATTTAAGATACATTCTTAAAGCAAGTCTAAATATCTCATAGGTTGCTTCAAGTAAATTTATTTTTAGCCAATTTAAACAAAAATACTTTAAAAAAAATCTTTAATTCAGTGAATGCCATTTAGAAATCAAAATAATCGTTAGTTGCAACCCTATATTCAAGCAAATTGTTGACAAAAATATGATTAGAAAAAAAAAATATTACTGCAAGATGTTAATATTGCAAGATATAAACAGAAATAACATCTAGAGAAATATCGGTTTATAAAAAATATTAGTTATATATTTATCTAATCAAATAATCCAGTATGTCGGGATTTCCCCGTTTGAGGTGCGTGAGTTCAACCTGCTGAACACTGGAAAAATAACCCGTTTGAAAATGGGTAAAATTACCTTACTCATACACATCCTATTTATACATGATATTTATCACCAGTGTTGGGTAATAAGTTAAAAAGTATTTCCTTAAAAAAAGTAAATTCATTAAAAAGTACATTTTTATGGAAAGTGTTCAGATACTTTTGCGTTACTTTTTTCTCACCACCACTCTCTCTTTTGCTGTGCATTCAATACAAATACAAGAGATGAAGTGACATTACATGTCATGCTAGCTTCTGTACAATACTCATATCAAAACAACATACTAAACAAACTGATATTTAGAAAGTCTACAATCAGTAGGTCTTCATGTCATATTTATAATAAAGACTCAATAACTGGAATATGCATGATTTGTTTTTCCATACCCACAGACTTTCCTAAAGCAGCAAAGTCCAACACTTGAACCTGCATCATATATGTCATCATATGCGGTGCCCATCGACAATATCAGTCAACCTGAGATGTTTTTCAGAAGTCAGGATAAAATTCAGTGGGGAATGCTAACCTAAAATGTTCAAAGAATAAGTATAATGAATAAACTAATATTTTTCACTTAAGTCATCTCAGTGCACACTTGTTTTGAGCTGATCCACAGTGTGTACAGATGCCACTGGTTGTAATATTACATATTCTGTATGTTGTGGATATAGTGCTAAACCGTTTTGGGGGGGTAACACGATAAAAGTAACGTGTTGCATAATAAGATTACTTTTTCCTAGTAACGAGTAAAGTAACAATATTTTTTATTTTAGACCATAATATCTGAGTTAATTTTTTTAAAGTTAGTTATGCATTGCTTTTGTACACCTCTCCTTTCCATGTATTGTGATAAATCAGGTGTAAAATTGTGCAAACTTTGAGGGGCATGATTACTAGAGATGTTCAGTGAAGTTGTAGTTTGTGTGTGCATGATGGGTATTGTAGTTCGAGAGAGTATGAGCCATGCTTATCAGTGATGGGCAGAGCACAACAAGTCTTCTTTTGCACAGTATTGTACATCTGTATCCCCAACTCAAAATCAATGCCTTAAAGTCGAATGTGCCTTTCAGTCGGACAAAATATGCAATATTACTGGTAATTGCACTTATTTTTGTAATAAATTATAATATCACTTTAATAATTAGTTTCTGTCTTTAAATGAATTTTATAACTCCCAACCCCCACTGGTGCTAAAACAAAAAAACAAAAATAAAAATCAGATGCTGGCGCTACCATCTGTAGAACTTGGTGGCACTTGTGCCACTGCTCTCAAATGTTGGTCTGGAGTCCTGGCTGTTCTTTCCATAAAGCATTGTGGATAATACTCATATGGCCCAAGATAACAGCTAATAGTTTGTTAAACTTATGTCTATTAATAAATAAGGCTCAACAATTTTTTAGTCATGTCATGTGACAGCCAATTCATTAGATTATATTGCTTGCCAAGACAGGCACTATCAGTTATACAGCAATGATGGGGATATGAAAGTAAAAACAGACTTCTCTACTCTCTTTGTCAGACAATGAAGCACTGGCTGCTTCATCTGAGCAGTCTGCTAATCTTTTACTATCTGTATGGTTAAGTCTGTGGATCAGAATTTGGAATTCCACTTGTAAAATTTGCATCCAAGGTGCAAGTCAAGCTTTCAGATTTGTTGAAGCTAATTCAACCCTTTGCACAAAGACAGAAGTTGGCTGTGAGGTCTAATGCCAATATTGTACTGAAATTACAACATTAGCCCAAGTGCGGTGACCAAAAGACAATAAAATAAAGAGCACCAGAAGGTGACCTAACTTCTCCCACATATGCACAGAAATGTGCAATTAGACATTACAGTTGAGATGTACAGCTGGAATGAAGGCAAATTAAACCATCAAATATGTGCTGAAAGCTAAACCCAACTTAATCTGCTAGAAAAGAAATAGAAATTAAGTTTGCATGTACAGTATGCGTTTAATACAATCGTATTTTATCAAACTACACAATGATGACTAAGACGTTTTAGATACAGTTTTATCTTCTGTTAATGTCTGATCTTCTGTAAAGCTGCTTTGAAAAGATGTGTGTTGTGAAAGGCGCTATACAAATAAAAATTACTTGATTTGAGGACTTAATAACTAGGGATGCACCGATCCTATACCTGTATTGGTATTGGCTCCGATGTTTTTAAACGGATCGGTCAGATGTGTAAAAAAAAGATGACAAAAGAACCATTAAAACACAATTAAAAGTAGTTCATATGACTAGTGCAATTTATTCAAAGCCACTTGAAGACGTGCAATAGCTCTGTGAATCACAAAAGGCTGTGTTTTAGAAGTAAATATATAATATGCATGCACAGCTCCGGCACGTCATTGAATGGTGCTGCTGTTTACACCCACGTGCACCTATTTTTGGCCTTCACAGTGGTGCGCAATATTTGAGTGCTACTCACGAACAACATCTCAGATATAAATGCTCAATAGTTTGGTTCACTTATAGTATGCATTTAGAATTGCACCAGAGGTGCCTTTTACCAGAATTTGAATAAAAAGTGAATTAAACTTCTGTGAAATTGCCTACATACAGACACATACAGGACTTCCTGGGGAGTTCAGAATGTCAAAATAAAAGCGTGAGGGTTTAAAAGTTAAAGCTGTCACGGAGAGACTCACAGAGGCAGAGATATGAAATCAGTAGCAGGGTTTATTGAACAGATGATTGAAACAGTGATGTAAACATGTGAGTAAATTCAGTTGAGCAGAGAGGCAAACAGCAGGTGAGTAATATCCAGACAGGGTAGACACGATGAACAGATGAAAGAGATAACTCACAACAGTCTTGTGATATTTGCAGGCAATAATGAAGATGCAGGTATGTTTGACATGGCTGAAAGATCTGGAGTCTCAGAGATACTAATGATATGCAGGTGCGTGTAATCAGAACTCATGGAGTGCTGTGACGGCAGTGATGAAACGTGCACGATTGAGATATATTACTATAAATTACTATTAGAATATATTAATACTATTATTATCATCATTTGTTTACAAATGATAATAATATTTAAGTTTAATGGGTTCCAAAAAGTGACTGCGAAAAGTGAGCTGAAATCTTACAACTAAATTGAACAAAAAAAAAGAGATCTGAATCCAGAAACAAATTAAAAAAAAAAAAAAGTTTTTGCCAAAATTTCTACGGATGACTTATACTGGAATTACTGTTAATTTTGCTGCTACATTACCAGTATACTAGTTAATTTTAAAGTGTTCATAAATAAGCGATCATTTATATTGAAATAGTGTAGTTAGAGGTTTGTGTTTCTTTACATATTAAAGAGTATACCCAATTATTTCCACACAATAAAGATATTATAAACTGATTATGCAAAAAAACAACACTGGTATTGGATCGGGATCAGCCAATACTGAGATTTCCAATATCAGAAAAAGTGGTATCGCGACATCCCTACCCTCATGTTTTTCCAAACCCGTTACACACAAAAAGAAAGGTTAAACAGAATGTTAGCCTCAGTCACAATTTACTCTCATTGTATATTTTTTTCAGTACAATAAAAGTGAATTGTAAATAAGGCTATTCAGCCAATCTCCTTTTGCGCTGCAGTCATACAGGTATGAAACAACATGAGGGTAAATGACAATTTTCATTTTGGGGAGAACTAAATTTTTAAGTGACATTGTAACAGTTTGTGTGTGACAGCTATGTGCAGCTGGGAATCTGTCCCATGACCTTGGTGTATTTAGCCCCCATGCTCTACAGTATATATAAAAGATACAGCTTTACAACAGTAAAACAGAGCAAAATTACCTAGATTTCTTGCTGCTTTGTACACTGATAGAATGAGGAAAAACCATAGCATGTAGCACAGGGCTGGTATAACCCATGAAGAGCACCTGGCCAGAGCACAAAGGCTTTGAAGAGCCAAAAGCTCTGTTCCCACACCAACAAACAGCTTGCAAATCAAGCACCGCATCACAGAATTACTGCAATTACCTGCCAAGAGATCAAACATGGCACCCTGTGCGCGCTGACAGCTCATGGACGCAGCCTCATTTCCACCATCACACTGCAGGAGAGCTGCTCAGGACCTGAGAGTTGATTTGACCAATACCTGTCAGATTAGTACAGCTGAATGAACACACATTTTTCCTCACACAAGGCCTACAAGTTCATAAGCTCCCTATTAAGCACTGAAAATGCCAGTGCCGTGGTATATAAATTGGGTCTGCTTAGAGAAATTGAGACAAATCCATCAAATCAAAATTGAAATTTTGTGGCTTTAAATTAGTGTCTATTAGTTTTGAAGCCATTTATAATCTTATGTAGTTGACAAAATTAGCCTTTTTGCCAATATATGCATATAAAATTTACACACGGAGCACTTTTTTAGGAACACTATGGTCCTAATAAAGTGCCCAATGTGGTCTTCTGCTGTTGGAGCATTGTTGTGCATTCTGAGCTATTCTGCCCACCACAACTGTACAGAGTGGTATTCTCAGTTACTGTAGCCTTTCGGTCACCTCGAACCAGTCTGGCCATTCTCCGTTGACCTCTCTCATCAAGGTGTTACTATCCACAGAATTGCCACTCACTGGATGTTTTGTTTTTGGCACCATTCTGAGTAAATTCTAGAGACTGTTGTGCGTGAAAATCCCAGGAGATCAGCAGTTACAGAAATACTCAAACCAGCCCATCTGGTACCAACAATCAAGCCATAGTCAAATCAAATTTTTTCCCCATTCTGATGGTTTATGAGAACATTCATTGGTTGATGTTGAAGATTCAGAGGCATCAAGAGAAATATATCATTTAAAAAATGGTTTGGATGAGCTCCTCTGCTTGAAGACTGTAAAGTTAGTTGGAAGTGTTGACCAGGGAGGGAATGATCAAATCTAACTGAACGAGAATATCGTCTCCATGATGGAACAATTAAGTGCCTTTCCAGAACCTCTACGGATTCAAAAATGAATTCTACCAGACTCCCACCACTGAATTATTCAAATGGTACACGCATGCTGGTGCAAGCCAATGAATACAGATTTGGCCAGAAACACAAAACTTTCTGGCTAAACTCAAAATAGTGCTGATTCAAAAGCAGCATTGTGATTTCAGTTGTGCCCCTGACAAAGCTGATGACTTCAAGTTGCTGAATGTTGGCTGTCCCAGCAATTAGTCTACTGTAAGCCACACTGGATAAAAAGCATCTACTAAGTAGCAACACCTGCTCAAGTGTTGGTTTAACCGCTCTTTAAAAGGGCAACAGGCAAACAACAATTAATCATGGTTGCAGCCAAAAAGAGAAGTGAAGACAGCGCTGTGTGCATTGTTACCTTTAAAGGTTCAGTAAGCAATTTTAGCCATTCTGGATCTTACATGAGACTGAGCTGTTGAACTAGACAAGCCCCCTCTTTTTAAAACACTGCCCACCAAAGATAACGTTGAGACGAACAAACAAGACTGTAGCTAAATAAAACCTTAAGCTGACAACTTTTATGAATCTGAAAATGGAATTAAACCTGAATGATCCAAGGATCATTTTCTGCATACCAATTTCATTAAAAAAAATATTAACCATTCTTTATCACTTAGATCACCTTTAAGTAGTTGTGTATAACACACAGGCTAAACCAAAACCAACAAAGCAAAAGCCTGGATCAAACAATCCATGAAAACAACTTCTACTTAATTTGTCATTAGAGCAGCAAGCAAATTGTACAACTGAATAAAAGAGCCACTAATCTTCTGAGTACATTTTAAGTGCAGATTAACCACTTGCATCAAGCTCATACAGACAAGAGCCAAAGAGTTGCTGCTGCTGTTATTAGACTTGTGCCTTTTGCCTTCTTGGTCAAATCAGTAGGATACAATACCTGGAAAGAGGTTAAATAAAATTGGTTATATAATATTTAATGCTATTTTTTTTCCCCAAGATTGTCTTGTGTTCCGTACTTTTATTTAGGAATTGCTTAATGCAGTTGGGAAGCTTAGTTTGTAGTAATAATGTGCCTTGCCACATATTCCAAGTGATGACTTGCATCATTAAGAGCCTAAAAAGAATACTATATCTGCTACGGAAACAAACATTCTAAGCAAAATCCCAACTCAATAAAATGGTCTTCTCATGGGTAGAGGCTAGGGATGTCGTAAAACTTCAATATATCGATTATTGAGTGGTACGTTATTGGTATAAAGACACTGATATATTAAAATTAGTCGACATTTCAAATAATAGCCCAATTTGCATGCTTTCCAATATACTCAGTTGTCCTCTGTTTAACAGTCTGGCATAATAGTGTTGGGAGACCACAAGAGGGCGATATACCATTTACACACAGACACACACACAGACAGACACAGACATACACACACACACAGACACACACACACAGACATACACACGATAAGTTGAAGCAGCACAGGAGATGGTAGTTCAAAGTTATGAAGATTTTGGTACTTCAAGAATGAACAGTGACATTGAGGAGTCACTGAACTGGTGTACCTGCACAAACTGACAATTAGAAATGGTGATGTTTTTTATGCAATTTCTCTATGCATGTCTTTTATTAGAGAAGTCACAAAAATCACATACTTGTAACTGAAAATACATTGTATAGGCTATTTGAAAGATTAAATATTCTTTTTCCACGGATAATGATTTGGGTCTAATTCAAAGAAAAACTAGGCAAGTTGCACTAGGCATGGCACTTCAGAATGTTGATGCTGAGTGTTGGCAGTAAATGTGTAAATTTTGTAGAAAATAAATAATTGTTTTGAATTTTAGAAAGTGCCATGTGCCCTTTAATTTATCCTGCCGCTCACACTTTATTAAGGTTGTCTTGAGAAATATGTGTGAAGAAAAAACAAGCAGCCCTATTTATATCTAAAAACAAATACCAATATATCTAATCATCAGGAAAATCTACCGATTGATCAGTTTATTCTTACGCCGTTTAATGCATTTAAATGACCACACACACGTTGTCAGCTTAAGCAAATTCGGTGTAAGAATGTGCATGTGAACGCACTCATTGTTGCTGTGTCGCTCAGAGCATTATTTTATAGTATGAGGAAATAAACCCATGAATGGCTTAATTATAGTTATCTGCATATTTAACTAGAATAGGAAAATGCATTTTAACATTGAAAATTTAAACAAATCAGCTTTAAGTAATTATATGTTGATTATGAACTATAAATATATAATCAACCAACTTGCATAAGCTACTTCATTTTAATCTCTCTTGCTCTTATCGTTTGTGTGTCAATGGTGGCAAGTGTGCCTAAGGTTTCCCAATACTGTTTTATCGGAATGTGGGCAGGAAGGTGATTCACAAATGGATTTTTGGTCACCATCTAAGTAGTTAAAATAATTAAAGTAATCATTGGCTATATCCTCTAGAGCTGGCAAAAATTAAAAAAAAAAAAAAAGCGATTCTGTTATTACAAAATCGCGATTCTTGAGCCAAACAATTTTAAAATAGTCTCCCTGATGAAAATTTTTTTTTTTTATTTAATTAAAAAGAAAAATTAATCTTGATGCAGCATTGATTAATAGATAAATATAGGATGCTATATTTGTGCAGAGTTCAGTGATCAATGTTCCTGTTATTAAGTATAATCGTAAAGTTTATTTGAAAGGTGTTGTGGAGAATATTTGTCAGAAGTCATTCTGCAGATTCTGTCTGACAATGCTTTAATGAATAGTTTAGCTGCAAAAACAAAGACTTATCAAACTGTTAGATGCAGTGAACTATGTCATGCCCCTGCAATATGTATAATCTAACAGCCAGGGTTTTCATGCGCAGTGGTGGGTAATTTTCGCACATTTACCTGCCACTGTTGACAAGGCAGCTAAACATACTGTTATTATGATAACAGTATTAGCCTATGGTAATGTGTTATATTTTATATTCTAAAATAACAAAATTAGTTTGACAAGTTAAAATTATATATTGTATATATTTATTTGTTGAATACAAATGGACATAATGCAGCCTTGTGGGTTCCTTTGCACTAAATAGTCAACTAATAGCTAGTCAATGACGCACTGAGTGGTCGGTAGTTTTGCACATCCCTACCTTTTACCAGCAAATAATTACAGAGCGAAAACAATTGTCAATTCAGACAACTGTTCTTCAATAGACATTGCTCGGAGGAAAAATAGTTAGTTTTTTTCTTTAAAAAATCTTTTTAAGAAGTTTTTATATCAAAACATCTAAATTGCAATACTTACAGAATTGCAATAAACATTGTATCGGCTAGGAAATATATTGTTGTAATATAGAATAGGAAGGTCTGGGGCAATTCCCAGCCCTAATATCCTCCACAATATCCTGCAGTCAGATGTAGTCACATTCCTCATAGTGGACGACGACCAATAACTGAAGTATTGCGTCAGCAAACACTGAAAACTTCAAACAGTGCAAACAGATCTAGACTACAAGGAAAAGTAGGCTCATTGTAACTAGGACATATTGTTGTGAACAGGAGCGATCAGTAAAAAAAAATTACTGCACTCATTAACCTTTTCTGCAACATCCAGGTATTCAAGATTATCCTAATTCATATAGAATAACCTCTTCTCCTTTCAAATCCAGTCAAGCCAATTTTTGGATCTGTAATTTAGCAGGGGATTTTCCTTCAATACCTCAGTAAAAAATTACATTGCATCTTCAAGCAATTAAATAATATTTCAAATGCAGAAAAAAGATTGCAAAAATAACATGCATAACCTGTGAAGTAAGCATCATCCTGGCCTTTGAAGTACTTAATTTCCTAAATACTTCCTCTATCCAATTTACAGGAAGGTTGTTTTTTCCATACAGCGACATAAATGTTATTACCTGTCTGAATATTATCCAATCTCTCTGAATGCTCCAAATAGAGCTAAACCTTAGCAATTCTTTAAAGCCATTTCCAGCGAACAAAAAAGTAGTGAAAACCAATCTGATATTTATTACAAAACATTTACGTTTCAGGCTGCTCTTGTCTGGGTGAATCAAACAGCCATAACTCCTCAGGGTCTTCTGTTAGCAGAAGAGACTGGTAACCATGGTTACCAAGGCCTGGACTAAAGACATGCTCCATGAAAGCATCTACACAGCATTATTCCATCAGACTACCCACTGTTTCCAATTTCCCAATAAACATCCGACTGAGGTGCCCGAGTCAGCTTAAGCAGGAGCTTTAACGGGCAACCTGACAGTCACTCAAGCCTGCCCACTCATCTCTAACTGCCCTTAAGAAAATACAAAAGCAGGCGAGCAGGAAACAAAAGGACATTATAAACTGACGGTTTTACATACTGCCACCAATTTAATGTATAAGAATCTAAGGACATGTCCACACTAATACAAGTTTGAACACGCATTGATTTTGTTTTCCAAGCCTCTGCTGCCAACAAAAAAAAAAAAAAAAAAAAAAAAAAAAAAACACACTAGACTTTAGGACTTAGTAATGGCAGCTTAGGCAGTTTGTAACAGGTTATTAGAGAAACAAGGATGTGGGTGTGTGTATGAGAGAGAGAGAAACATGGCTTGTGATTACCTGCGACTGTTGCAGTGATGAACAGTAATGATGCAGTTGTAAATTTAACTCTATTCCTCAGCTGTAGTGTATAAGTAATCCGCTCCGATCATAGATGCTGCCAAACATGCAATCGGAATTATCCTACGACTATTTCACTCGTTTGAATATTTTGTTGTCGGAGAGAAAAATATGGATTATGCCAATTTCATTCTTGTATATTTTTGGGGGAAAACTTATTTTGACAGACACAAAGCGTTCTTTCCGGATGACTTTAAAAGAAATTGACAGATGTCAATTGACACTGACAGATGTTTTGACATGTTTTGTCAATGTCAGCTGAACTCTCTCATAGCACACACAAGATGGTCTTTTGGTGCCACCTGCTGCCTCAAATATTTAAAGAGCACCTTTTATGGGTTTTAAATGTGCCTAATTTTGTTTTAAAAGGTCTCATACAATAGATTTACATGCATCCAAGGGCAAAAAACACTTTAATTTGCTCAATTTAAATTTCAGCATTGCCTCCCCCCCCAGTGTCAAAAACAACTCAATGATCCATTTTAAAGGATTCATTCTATACTCCTCCTTTCAGAGAGCCTACTCCGCTCTGAATGGTCAGATGTCCCAGTCTGTTGTGATTGGTCTACCGCTTACAGCGCATGTCGGAAAGGAAATGCCCACTACCATATCAGAGTTTCAGCTCCGTCTGAAAAGAATCATTTTTACCTTACCAATTTGAGCCAGAGTCCGATTGTGATACATCAGATGTTCAACCCGAACCACCATAGCAAGCACAGTAAGAACAGGACATTTCTCAGTGTTAAGTTTATATGTAGTTTGACAATAACTTGAGTTAGCCAGTTAGCAGAGGCGGGTTTTTTTTGTAACCAAATTACATAGGTTAGTACAGGAAGCAAGTCTGGAATTACTAATTTCAGTTTCAGGTGTTCAGAATCGGTTCATTCTTTTGGGAGTCAATAACTCCATTTGTAATGCACTTTGATTTATGAAACTTTGCAGACTTTTTAACATTCACAAACAGCTATATAGCATACTACATGAAAGGTAATATTTGAAAAACCATAATAGGTGCTCTTTACTGTCACAGTGATGAATACAATTCACACAGCAATCTACTCTTACACGTCTGCACTGCTTTTGCACGTTAGTTTAGAATTCCACAAACACAAGAAGAGTGATACAAAAAGTAAAGCATCGCAGTGCTTATGGTTTGAGCTTTCAGCACTCTTTTACCTTTCATCCAATCAGATTTGAGGACCGGTCCGGAACAAATGATTGTATGAAAATGAATCAATTCTGTATTCAGCTAGATTTATTTTTGAAGTGAGATGGAAAAACAACCCAACTCCCCATCTCATCATCATTGATATCATCATAGCATTGAGAACAAAACAAAAAAAAAAAAAAAAAAAAAACTTCACGATAGGGATGCACCAATATGAACATATAGAACAATGATACGAAGGAAAAAACACAAAAAAAAACAATTGGCTGATACAGATACTTTGCCACTTACCTTATTTTTTCATCAAAACACTTTTATTCAGAAGTTAAGTTTGAAAACATGACCAAAATTTTAAAGAGAGCCACAATAGCCACTTTTCTACTAACGGGGCCAGTGCGAGCCAGAGCTATCAGCTGGCCAGCCAGGGCCAATAGTCTCGGATTTTGAGATGCAAGACCAAAATCGTTCTGCATTCCCACCATCAGGCCAACAGCCCTGCAGCGATTCCCTAAAAGCCGCCCTTAATACACCGCCCTAATGTCAGCGGCACATACCTCGCTCTTTTCATAAGCAAGAGGGAAGCTCAAGCTAAGGTATCAAAATTGAGTTTAAATTGTTTGTAAACATTAGCTAGCAAGATAAGTTCATGTTGACAACTTAACTGTAATTGTCATGGTGTCCCAAGTGGTCTCCCCACTAACAGTGGGATTATGTCCCAGCACACCATCCATGATCTCAAACCATGGAAAGTTCTTTCTTTGGGCACCGCTTTGTCCATTGTGCATTTTAACAGATTTGAGTATTTTATCATATCATTGTGTCTGCTGACTGTTAAATTTACAGGATGCAAGAGACTAGGTTTTGTATTTCCATGACAATTGTCTCCATCTTTATATTTCTGCACATGACTAAACAACATGATATTAATGATATTAACACATGGTTACACAAAGTATTAAAAAAAACATCATGAATGAATGTTTTCAGGATATACTGTGTATTCAGGCCGACCCCAAGTAAAAACAGAGACATCAAATGTGCAGGGTTAGGAACAGAGGACTGATTCTTATTCAGAACCTGTTCCATTCATTACAAAACACCGGAATCTGATGATCTTAGTGAATTTCGGTTCCGTTAACGGTTCCCCCTACGTGAATTTTCTGCCAATGCGGCTGCATTTCCAGCAGCGCTGCCATCTTCATGAAACACACCAAGAAAATGACTCTTATGAGCCAGCACTGTTGAATCTACAGCACAAAACAGAAAGCACTTCCGGTATGGCCCGATTCCCAAAAGAATGATTTAAATGAGCCGTTCTTTTGAATGTACACATGAAACATCCAAAGCTTCCGGTCTAGTCAGGTATAGAATTAATCTTAAACTGATGTGCAAGCTATGAATGTCCAACTTTGAATTAAATAAGAACTGCTGAAGACTTACAAGCTTGAACAGTACAACATAGTCTAAACTGTCTCTGGAACCGTTTACTGCAATGGCATACTTTAGACCTGTGAGACTTTAATCAGGCAGTGCAGTTAACTGACTGGTTGTTCAAATGACATTGTTTAATTAAAGTTTTGTAATACAATAATTTTACATTTAAAAAAAAAAATTATGAAATATGCCATCACATTTCTTGTTTGTTTAGATACAACCCAGATATATCAATTATTTGATCTAAAAATGGGGGGGGGGGGGGGGGTCGAGTGTTGATCTGTGGAGAGTGTGGTCTGGGGAAGCTGAGTGGTTAAAGGATTTACACCTGTGCTAACACCTGTTTGTATTCCCAGTGAGCCGTGGCAGAGATAAAAGGGGAGGAGACAGTAGCAGATGGGAGAGAGCTGAGCTTGAAGCTGTGTGTGTGTGTGATTCCAGAGTGTTCATCTGAAAAGAGAATATTTTGTATAATGATGCAATCTCCTGCTTCCTCATTCCAATCCATATCCTCCATTCACTGGAACAAAGGGATTTGCTTCAGTGGTGCCGAAACACGGGATTGAGGGAGGCTGCCATCATGGAGTCCTCACCTCTGAGCAAAATCGTAAAAGACACTTGCCCGCATCCACCAAATGCAACATCAGGCCCTCCTGGAGGTGCGGGTGGAAAAAGAGCAATGGTTCCAGTCCCTGATGCAAGCCCAGGCAGATGACCGACAGGTGATCTGGAGCTTACTGCCACAGGGGGGGTACTCCAGCAGTGACTTTCCAGCCAGATTGGTGAATCCAGGGCCGCAGTTGTGGGGGGTAGGCCTAACCCACCTTTGTCAATCTGTCTATGAAACATTGAAATTTGACCTGGGATGCTTACTATTCCAAATGAAGGACTTCGCTATGCTATCAAATTGCTTGAAATAAGAGAGGGGGACAGCTACAGGGGGAGATTTTAACAGGTAATTGAATTTTAGAACATTTTTAATTACATTAATCTTCACAATCATAGATAAATGTAATGAAGCCCACCTGCCCACATAATTCGAAAATCTTTTAATTAAGGGATCAAAATAAACTGACTAAATCAGACAAATTTGCTGGGAATAAAATTCCCAAATACTTAATGCCCTGTTTGAGCTACAGGAAGGCACACGGCTGGAAGGCAGTTACTGGACAGTATGCTGTCAGAGCCAAAACTTCGGATTTAGGCCAATTGACTTTGCATCCATAGAACTTGGAACAGGAATTAATAATTCTGTGGGAAGCAAGGCATAGATCAAGTGGGGTCAGAGACGAATAACAAAATATAATCTGCATGAAGCAGAAGCTTTTGCGCCTACCACCACCACCCCTGGAAAATCATCCTCCTCTCTTAGCGCGGCTGCTAATGGTTCAAGGGCAAGACAGAACAATAATGGGGGAAATGGGGCAACACTGCTGGGTTCCCCAATCCAGAGTAAAATAATCTGAAATTAATTCATTTGTTTGTATTGCTGCTACAGGGTGTCTATACAGTAACTTAATCAAAACAATAAATGTACTCCCAAACCCATACATTTACAAAATCTTATAAAGGTACTCCCATATCAAACACCTTTTCGGCGTCAAGTGAGATGCAGTGACTGGAGAATGATCATTCGCTTCTAACCACATAATATTTATGAAATGCCTAATAATATCAGAAGCGCTACGGACCACCTGATCTATATAAGAGATGTCATCATTTTACTTAATTAAAACAAATATTTTACATCAAGATGGATCAGGGAACTTGGACGGTAACTTTTTACACTCACTTGGATCTTTGTCCTTTTTGAGTATCAGATTGATCCGTGCTTGTGTCAGGGTTGGGGGATGCTTTCCATTCTTTAATGATTCTGTATAAACTTCTAACAAAAGTGGAGCCAGTTCAGTAGCATAAGATCTCAAAGATTCAGTGGCAAAACCATCTGGACCCAGAGCCTTGCCTGTAGGTAAGGTATTAAATTACCTTGTCAAGCTCCTCCAAGGTTATCTCAGAATCAAGAAAATGTTTTTGCTCAGTTGTCAATTTAGGGAAATCTAATGGTTCCACAAATTGGCCAATATCCTCATCAGTAGACGAAGACGTGGAACTATAAAAATCAAGATAGAATTCTTTAAAAGCATTATTAATATCAATGGGGTAAAATTTTCACCACCAGCAGATTTCACTGGGGGAAATGGAAGAAAAAGATTCTCTCTGCTTTATATATCTAGCCAAAAGTTTCCTTGCTTTGTCCCCCGACAAATGACGGTCTCGCCCTGAATAACCAAAACTCCACTTTCCGCCACAAAATAATATTATATCTGCATTTCAATCAGGTCAATTCTGAGGCAATCAGATGACATTCGGCACTTCAGCTCTGCCTCAGAACTCCACGAGTTCTCGTGCTTTGGATTTTTTGGTAAATGAGGCATACTGTATGATCGGACACCTAAGAACTGCCTTAAGTTCCTCCCAAGCCACACCCACAGAAGATACCGAGGACCAGTTGGTCTCCATATAAACATTGATTTCAGTCTTAAACATTTGTGGGAAATCAGGATTTTACAAAAGTTCTCCATATGTGGCAACACCTTTAAACTCACCAGGGCGAGATCTGAGACAAAGCGGTTTCCAATTGAGCCATCCACAACAGATGAAATAAGGGACTAAGATCTATTTAAAAAAAAAAAATCTATTCTATTATAAATCTTATGGACTGGTGAAATTTTTTTTATAGTCCCTTCCAGGTGGTTTCAAAAGTCTCAAAATATCTGCAAGACCAAGATTTTTTACACATCCTGTGACGCATCAATGTTGCTCTAGGGGCCTTACACACTATTGATTCACTATGATCAAGGACTGAGTCCATCAAAATATTAAAGTTTCCTCCCAATATTATATCATGAGGGGTGCCAGCGCCTTGCAACATCCCTTCAAGATCAATAAAAAACCCCAATCATCATCAACGTTCAGCCAAAAACCAACTTTTTCCCCATTATTTCTGTTTAAACTATAATGATTCTCCATAATTTACATTTAGTCTGTTTGAGACATTTAAATTGTAGATATTTACTACTCAATGTAATGACTCCCCGCTCTTACATGAACCAGCACTAAAGAAAATATGTCCACCCCATAGCTTCCCAAATTTTCAGCTTCCTGTGATTTAAGATGTGTATCTTGAAGAAACACGATCACATTTCTTATGCTAAAGCAAAGAAATAACATTCCCTCATTTTATGGGGTGCCCCAACCCAATCACCTTCCATGTGGAGAAAGATAACCCACTCATATTAACATTTGACATATATAATAGACAAAATATATTGTATCAAAATCAAGATTATACAGACCACATGCCAACATTAGTGCAACAATCAATCATTTTGTTTCCATCGCCATAATCGTTTGACGTATTACAATGAGATCTTCCAAGTCAGCAACAACCTTTGTCAGCATCACTGAAAAGTTGGACAGTTGACACTGAATTTCCCCAGCAGCGCCATCCAAATCGAGTTCCTGGTCTGCAAGCCAATCAGAGGTTTAATCTGGAGTACGCAAGTGTCTTTTAATATCTCCAGAGCCAAAGGATTTAGTGACTTCTTTGCCATGTTTACATCAAAGATGAAATATGTAACTGGGTGTATCAAATCTAACCAGATTATAACATGAAAATAATTGAAAAAAATAGCAAAGTGCACAGAGCTCTTGGTTTACACGTCTGCTCCTCACATGGCGTCAAGTGACCCCTATCTCTCTCCATTTATGTTACAGACAGACGTGTTGGACAGGTGGGTTGGGGGCTGTATTATCCCAGGTAGTGGTGAGGGAGTAGCACCCCATGCTGTACATTAGCTCTCGGTGTGTGAGAAAGTACAGCACTATAGAGCGTGTCTGGCCATCAAATTGGCAGTCCTCACCCTCCGGTAATACTTGCTTGGGTGGGCCTTCACCCTCTCCAATGGCTCCATTGCATAAAGGATACCAATGCATGGATCACTCGTTGGTATCTGGCACTTCAGTCTTAAATTTGATGTGGTCCACAGGCAGGGGGCACAGATGGCTGTGGCTGATTTTCACTCGGAATGGTGGGGGGCTTCAGTGAAGCGTACAGGCATATTTTTATGAGAGAACTTCCTTCTACCCCCTCAGCATCAGTCAACTCTTTTCTAACAATCCCCTCTGCACTTCAGCACAGGTGGGTCTTTTCACAAACATGCGGCTACACGGTGAGCAAAATATCAGGCTGTCAAATAACATTGCTGATAAAGCTTTAATAGTAGCCTATGTTTTTATATTGTGCCAATATAAATTAATGTACTTTGCTCATAAAATATCTTTAGCTGTGAAAGAAAGCTGTTGTTCTTCACTTCAGATGCCACTGTAGTTTTAACAAGAGCCAGAGAATACAAATGTTCTGAAGTCCCATTTTTAATCCTCTCACGGTCAGTTTTGAATTGTAGACTTCAAGGGGGAGAACATGCCAAGACTGACTAACAGAAACAAGCAGTTGTGGGTTCGGGTCCTTCCCTTGCAAGGTAAAAACTGAAAAAGGACATCTAAAGCAGCACAACTAAAATTTTGTATAACTAATTTCACTATAAAGTGGAACGATTCCTTTAAAAATCTGACACCAAGCAGAAAATTGCAGTCTACTCTGAAAACAGTCACAGATGAGCACTTCCAGTAAATAGTTTCATTGATTATAATAGGACCAATCATGTTTCATGATTTTGGTCATACAGCATTGAACACATTGTCAACTCACCTCATTGATTATTTTTTTATCACTATAATTAGTAAGAATAATTCAATTACTGTAATAAAAGGAACACAGCCCTTAAGGTTAATGGGATCTTGCTTGGTAGCCACTGAGCTGAATTGAAGCCAGTGGCCCTGGTGTACAGTGTCAGGCTGGGAGCAAATCCTGCATAGAACAAACTGTGAGAAGACACGGTGGCGTGCAAACAGAGCAAAGGACATTCAATGAGACAATTGTATAGCCATGAGCCTGTGTTTGTCCACTGTCCAGGTCTCCGAAATGTGAGAGGAACTGAAGGTGTGACATGCTCTGCTCCAAACTGGCACAATTATGTCAGGCAGGGGAAAAAACATCCAGGATTGCATAGCCTAATATTTAGATATAGGCTTAAAGTGATATTCCATACTTTCTAAACATAACATTAAATGCATTCAATGTTAGCCTAGTAAGAGATCACTCATAATTTAATGAAAATACCATTTATTTATTTTTTGCGGTTAATAATTTGTAGGTAATAAAAATCTGTAAAAAGAACATAAGGAATTTTATGATTTCAATTTCATTCATTGCCCTTTTAAAGGAACAGTTTGCCCAAAACAAAGTTCTGCCATTATTTACGCACCTTTATGTTGTTCAAAACCTGGCGCCAATGGTCTCTATACTCAACTTAAGCTTGCAATGCTTTTGAGAAATGCAGCCCTGGTTGTTGTTTTTTTTTGTTTTGTTTGTTTGCTTTTTTTTTTGAGAGCTGCAGCGAAGGTGAAAATTATCAGTGAATAATGACTTACATTTTAGTCGGTCATTACACATAAACCTATCATATGATTTCAGATGACTTGGAATATATTGCATGAATCATTTAAACTACTATTATGGGACTTTTATAGAACTTTATCCTTTTTGGAGCTTGACAACCCATGGCAATATGAACTGTTTGCCCAAAACTGTTCATATTTACCATGTTAATGTATGGAAAAGATCTGTGTGAAGATCAACACTGATTTTTTTGGAGACATGAAAATGGAAAAATAACAGGATGAGACAGAACTGTCATTTAAGGGTGAACTTTTCCTTTAAACAAAGACTACATCGGTCATAAAAAGCCATGTAGTTTATAAAAGGCATTAGCGTATCGATTAAATTACAGCCCTGCTACTAGAACTCCCTAATTGAGTTCTCTCATCCCAATGCCAAGGAGTTGATCATTTTGTATTCATGCGAGGGCCTGGGTGCACACACACTGAGAAAAGTACATGCAGCCATCTCTCGTCCCAGAGAGAATTGAGAAAATGTGTTTCTAGGTAAAACAGCACTCTTAATCCAGGCTGCAAAAGAAACCTCGACTGCTGACTATGTAAACCGTGTACAATTTTAGCTGGGAGATATTCATGTCACACTATGGCACCTTAATAAGCTCATGGTGCAGCTTAAAATGGTCTTAAGGATCAACTTTTCCCTGATAATTTGACATACAAGGAGGACATTTACTTTAAATATATGCTGCAAGTTTCAGGACTCAAAACTTCCATTCCAGTCTGAAGAGCATTTATTGATTCTACTCTGCAAAAACGACTTATTTTTAAATTGGCTACATTGTAGGGCTGAAAAATTTATGATAAATCACGATATGACCCAGCGAGAATTTCAAACCGCAAGGGCTGCAATTTAAATAAATAAATAGTCTCAATGTGCACAACTGTTTTGTCTGTAGTGTGTAGTGCTTCCTTAAATGCATGTAAACGGGATCATTGTATTACACATGTGATTTCAGAGTGGTTCTGTGCTCCATACACACAAACTCCATCTATCTGGTGCTCTGAGTGACAGCTGTGCTCTGAGTAATGTTAGGAGTGCTATCGTAATCGGAGTGAATTATTTAAAGTGCCCCAGATTTACTTTAATTTCACATACCTCCATGTTTGGCCACTACAATTTACTGTAAACATTTAAAATAACAACATGAGGGCAGGTTTTTGCTGACAGCCATGCAGATGAGAGCATTTCACTGCATTAAAAGTAATAGTAATTTAAGAAATTATTAAAGAAATAAATTACTATTAAATTATAATAAATCATTATAGTAATAATGATAATACATTATTATACAATAATATTTCTATAACAATGTCTTAACATTATTATTATTGCAATAATATAAAATTCAAGTAGACTGGGTTTCGAAAAAATTATTATGAAAAGTGATTGTGATGCTTCCCCCAAAACTGCATATAGCCTTTTGAAGGAGCCCAACGTAAAGAATGAGCGGCTTATTTAAAAAAAGTTCCTGAACTTAATGTGGACTATGTTTTGCTTGGCACATTTCTCTGAGGATTCACTATGATTTAGACTTTGCAAAGAAACTTATATTGAAAGATGGACAGTGCCAACTAAATTGGACACGAAAGTAATGCCAGTGAGTAACAAATTAAATACTACAGTTTCTGTTTGTTTGATTTGTAAGGAATTGTATAGTTAGCGTTTTTTAAAAATCCATGATCGGGACTCAAACACAGAGGAGATTGTGTTTATTACAAGGTTAATCCAAAGAAATACATAATTGCTCACTTAATATTAATGTGAGATTAAATAATTAGGTAACAATTTACAATAAGGTTCCATTTGCACCTGAAAGACGTTAGCCAATCACAACACATTGGGCATGTATACTGAAGTCTTAAAGGGGACAGAACAGAAAACCAATCGTTTCAGACAGAGGGCTAGATACACGATGGAAAATTTTTATTTAATACTATATTAAGACTATGGTAGATCTCATTGTGATCATTGAGCAACCAAATGCAGGAGTGGACAGAGCAGTCATTGAATCGGTGAGCAATATTTTACAGTCACAAGAATAACATAAATGGCTGTAGACTTCATTTCTATCAGAAACATCTGTGAACCAAAGCCACCTGTCAGTAAATATAAGCATGATGATGGGTCCTTGCTGGAACATATCGAAGATCTGGTCAGAGACAACAGAGCTGTAAACAACATACCACTCTCAGAATAGAGATGATGAAACCGTACACAGATTGAGAGAGCAAAGGGAAATGGAGGATAATAGAGAGAGCTGCAGAGAGAGAATGACTGGTGAGAGAGCAAGAACGATCCATTAGAGCTAAAAATGGGGATTCTGAGATGAATGTGGGTCAATGGGTTTGTACCATTTTAATTTTCATTGATTGCTTCTGAAGGGTCAAAACATCCCCATTACACATTTTAATTATATAGTTTCCTGAACTTGAGATGGGTCTTAACGACAGTTTAAAATAATATTATATTTATTTATATATTTATTTTTTAAATGTATGCACAACTTAGACGTGGTAAAGACCAAATGTAAGCTACAACATGAAACATTTTGAAAACTTTCATAAATTCATGAAATTTACGTCAGAACAGCTTTACGAATGATAATTCAAAAACCTTTGCTCTTCCCATGTTTCAGGGATGTGCCCCTGCCCCCTGTATTTTTAAAATTGAGTGTGAATGTCCAACTTAAAAACAATCTGACTCTGGAGACCATCTAGCCCTCTGAACGAATACAGATTTGTACTGTACTCACAATTTCTTTAACATTTTTCCTGCCCCTGTACCGTTATGCATTGGATGCACAACTAAGCAAATTTGGTGACGATATACTTAATCACGTCTTCATTCATCAGAAGATCCCTGATTTTATCTGCTGACCACCAGTACTGATGATTCTTCAGTGTCCGTTGATCAGTTATGCAAACTGGTAGCTAGATATGAAAAATTGGGGAATAAGTTTCTTGGTGCTAAAACCTCTGACCTTCGAAACTTGACATTGACCCCACCTCAGTCCCCTGTTGGCCTTCTTTGGCCCAAATGTATTCGGCAGGCCAGAGGCTACAACTCTCAGCTGATTTTCTGAACAAATTACCTTTAAGAATGTTCTCTGAGTATTCAGCTGGGCGATATAATAATAATTCTATAATCGAGATCATTTTGCTGATGATGTAATATGATTTTAATGTGCTTTCATTTGGAAATTAAGTTTCATAGAGCACATCAGTAGACAAATTTCCTTAAGGGCTGCACAATTAAAAAAAATAACATCAAAATGGAAAATTGGCCATGTGTGATTATTAATCCACAAAAGGCTGTGATTTAAAGACAAAAAAAACAGTCCATGTATGATTTAGAACAAACCAGTGACACGCGATCTGTGTGCACAGGCGGCGCTCTTGGATCAGTTCACGTGCATAGTGAAATCAAAGTAATGCAGATTCAAGCATTCGCACAATTCCAAACATTAGTAACAGTTATATGTTATTATACAAATCTACAAATGCGGCACAGAATAACAGAAAAGGAGGCGATTACAGCGTTTCATGAAGTGCAGAAAATTGTAAACTGTCAAATACACAGAGCTTTCAGCTTTTTCACACACTGTGATGAAGTGTTTCTGCCTTATTTAGCAGCTTAAATCTAGCAAACTTTTGATATATTGAGTGTAGGTTTATAACATTATGCTTTGAGTTATATTACCCTGGAACTAGTTTTAAAAAAATGAATTACCACAGCTGCCGGTGGGTTTCGTTTACAGCTGCAGAGAAAGTGACAGTAAATTCTTAATCCATCACTCATTTAAACATAACAGTGGATTTTGGAGCAAATGGGTAAGAGAAAATAAGATTTGCTGTGCAATTGTTTACTACTTCTTCCAAAACCCGGAGTGTGAAGGTCTATTGCCTTTTCGGTGTCGAAACAAAAGCTCCTTGTGAAGTTGAAGTAAACAGGACATAAATATATAAACGCAAATCTAAAAACATAATAATAATAATAATAATTATTATTATTATTTCAGCATTATATTACAATAATCAACCTGACATATCCCACAGCAATAATTTAGTATTATGCAAATGTTCAATTGAGGTTTCAAAAATAAGTCAGCTTTGCACAGTAAAAACATTTGAAGGTAAATAATGTTTTTTATTAAGCTACCATGTCCTGTGATCACTGTGTATAAAATATAAATATGAAGTGCATATCATTGAAAATGATTGAATTTCATTCTCCCTTGTGTTTATTTAATGGAAAATTAATTTAGATTTTTATTTAAATGTCTTTAAAATATTTAAATGTACTGTTTGGATGAAATGATGGTTCCTCTGATTTAAAAAAAAAAACTATTTTTGAACAATACTTAATTATCGAGATATATATAAAATAGTCAATAGGCTAAAAATATTGAGATATAGTTTGACATATCGCAAAGCCCTAATTCAGTGTAAACAGCCTCAAGCAGTTGCTGCTCAATGAAGCAGTGGTCGTGTCCACCACAGACAGGGTGTTAAAAAGCATCTGTATGAGGTCTAGGGCTGCAACTAACGATTATTTTTATAATTGACTAACATAATGATTATTTGACTATTCGGGTGATTACAATGATTAATCATTAGCTCTTAACGGATTATTCTGCTTGTGCCCCAACTTAAAAGGTTGCATTAAACAAGCTTACTAACAATAAAGAGGAAAAAAAATCATCTTCTAAAAATACCTCTAAAATGACATTCACTGAATTAAAAGGGGAAAAACTACTTGGAATTTTGTTTATTTATCGACGTTGTCGATAATGTCAACTAATCGTTTCAGCCCTAATGAGGTCAGGTGAACACAAAACCAGCCCAAATATACACGGTTTCCATAAGTTCAGGCAACTCATATACTAGTTGATTTTGAAAATATGCGGTTTTTGCACCTCCCTAGCCTGACCAGAAGTTCAGGCAACTCAGGCTAGCTGATTGTGAAAATATGTAGCTTTTGCACATCACTTGAAAAAAAAAATCACTAGCAAAAATGAGAAGCTATTAGAATAAACAGCATTGACTACTGGCTAGGTGAGTCCTATCAGTCCCCATCATGTTGAAAAGTAACACAAAACACAATAAGATCCGTGATCAAAAGAGATTCAATTAAAATATCTTGCATCGTCAGCGTCCTTGCTCTAACAAACAGGTATGGAGGATAGGAGCAGACAGAAATGTGCAAACCCTTAATGCCCCATGTGTAGCCCGAGATTGCTTTTGACTGGAACATTCAATCAGCTTTATAACATATGCTTGTTCGCACAATAAAAAGGCAGTCATGTTTAATTTGTCTTTTTACCTTGAATGGCAAACAGATCCTGAGATCCTGATAAAACAAATCTAGCTACCTCTTTAGATGAGTGATAGCGAGCCATAAGTTGCAGTAAAGACGGCATGGTGCAAATGCACCTCAAGCAAAAGAGTTTGTTGTGTAGTAATTTAATGCCAAAGCAATCCAACATTTGAAACATTTCTTTAGTAAGTCTGGTGCTCTACGTTGCCAAAAGTAGGTTTACACCCCCCTAATATTAACAGTTTGGGTAATGCCCCTTAATTGCAATGAAGACAAATCTCAATGCTTCAGCATTCTAAAGAATTGCAAGAAAACACTGCCAAACACTTAAACACGGAATTGTGAGAAGCTTGGCGAGATAAACAATGCCTGTCCCACTAAAGGAGGGCAGCCGGCTGAATTTGAAAAACCATCATAATTTGCCTTTGTCATGCTGTGGGCAATGTCATCACCACTTCGGTCAAAGCTTTTGTTACTTTTCAGAGTTTTGCTAACTAGGATCAGCTAATCCAGTTTACTTTTGTGCCGGTTTTTCAGCAACATTGGATAGGATCATCCTGATCCAGAAACAAACTTTTCAAGATTACCAAATCTGGATTACCTGTGTTACTGGGGGTGTTACTTTTTCACAGTAATGGTAAACAAAAAAGTGTGAAATATCAACATATTTATAATACTAAATGATACAAATGTTGTATTATTTGACCAATTCTAAAGTTTTATTACATTTTGTGCCACCCTGAATCCATCCTTCTGCTAGGATAAGGATAATCCTGATTTTTTGGATCAAAGGTATCCCAATCCTACTAAACAGTTTTGACCAACACATTCTGAAGGTTTGATCCAGATCAAAACCAAGACTGGATTATGTGATCTGATTTCAGAATACTTTTTTTCTTTTAAACACATTTTCAAGATTTGATCCAATCCGATGGCTGAAATCCGATCAGATTACTTCTGAACAATTGGGCCCAGGGGATATTTGTGAAGGCCTTGGGAATTTTGGGGGGTAAATTTATAGTACTGTGTGCTTAATCTAAAACTTAGAAGAGAAACAAACCTTGGGTAACTCAGTGAGTATTGATGCTGACTACCACCCCTGGAGTCACAAATTCAAATCCAGGGTGTGCTGAGTGACTCCAGCTAGGCCTCATAAGCAACCAAATTGGCCCAGTTGCTACGGAGGGTATTGTCACATGGGGATTAGCGGTTCTTGCTCTCAATGGGGCACGTGGCAAGTTGTGCATGGATCGCCGAGAGTAGAATGAGCCTATACATGCTGGGAGTCTCTGTGGTGTCATGCACAACAAACCATGTGATAAAATGCATGGATTGACTGTAGCACCCAGATTGAGGAGTAACCACGCCACCACGAGGACCTAATAAGTAGTGGGAATTGGGCATTCCAAATTGGTAGAAAAGGGGATAAAAATGAAAACAAATATAATAAATGTTAATAAAAAAAAATAAAAAAAGGATAAAAACAAACATGGCATTGAAAGTAACATGGCAGCAGTGTGGTAGAGTACAATACCCCCAAAATTTTATATGCAAAACTATTAAACTAAACTTTAAAGTAATGTAATTTCTGCAACACTAGTGCCACCAAAAGGAATTGCACAAATAAACCGTTTTCAAAATGGCTTTTTGAAAATGCTCCTCGTCATTGCAACTCATGCCATTGGTTGAATAACGTTGTAAAAAAAATAATAAATGTTTGCAGTCAATTACAGAAGAAGTGATGGTCAAAAAAATACGTCCTTTGACGTGAATGCCATATACTGGTAATTTATGCAAAAAATGCAAGCAAGGGTTTTAAATGCCATTAAAATTCCGTTGTAGTAATACATAGATATACCACACACACACACACACACACACACAGATATATATATTTTTTTTTCCCTTTCCCTTGGGCGTGTCAGGGTAAGAAGGGAAGTGCATGAAGCAATGCGCATGAACCAATGCACCATCATGTGTAGTCCCCACTGTACAAGCCTCTGGAGGCAGTGTTATTCTGGGGTTGCTTCAATTGGTCAGGTCTAGGCTCAGCAACATTATGCGGCAATAAAATTAAGTCAGCTGACTACCTGAATGTACTGAATGACCAGGTTATCCCATCAATGGATTTTTTTCTTCAATGACGGCATGGGCATATTCCAGGACGACAATGCAAAGACATAATGGGATCAAATTGTGAAAGAACGGTTAAGGGAGCATGAGGAATTATTTTCACACATCAATTGGCCACCACAGAGTCCTGACCTTTACCCCATTGAAAGTCTTTGGGATGTGCAGGAGAAGACTTTCAGGAGTGGTTTGACTCTCCCGTCATCAATACAAGATCTCAGCCAAAAATTAATGCAACTCTGAACGGAAATAAATGTTATGACATTGCATAAGGCTGTCCAAACAATGCCACTTCGAATGTGTGCTGTAATCAAAGCTAAAAGGTGGTCCAACTAAATATTCGTGTATGCAACTTTTTTTTATGGCCAAGCAGTTTGTCTGTGCATGTTAAGCTGGGATTGAATAAAGTATTTATTTAGTATTTTACACTGAAAAAGTTACATACTTCAGCTATAAATATGTAACGGGAAAATGGAATTTGGAAAATTTGGAAAATTAAACTGATTTCATAGGGTCCTAACAACTTGAAGCAATGTTTCTTAACTGAAAAACTCAAGCAAACATGCAGTTGTTTCAATTTATTATTTATACTGCTACATTTAACTTTGTTAAATAGGAGAGACTTCAAATGCATATTACCTATTTTTTGTGTTATCAAAATTGGTATCGAGAAATTTGGTACTTGTACAGACTACTACAATTTGGGTATTGTGACAACCAAATAACTGGGACACCTTTTATTTTAATTACTGTCTACAAACAAAATGATGAACCAATAATCTAAAAGCATCATCAAGAAAAGGCTTTAATGTATTAAAACCAGGGAGATCTACAATTTCTGTAGAGACAGACAATATTTTTATATTAGGTCTTTTCTTTATAACTAATGTCCAGGGAGAAAACGTCATGGTTAAACTTTTTGCTTTGCTTTTTGATTATGACATTATATTTTTAGACAGCATTTGTGACTAGAAAGGTTTGAGAAGTTCAGTGGTCCTAGTTTTTTGCTTTTTTTTTATAGTGGACTTCTTGGGAAAGAAAATAATTGTAAAAAAATTGAAAACAAATTAAAAATAAAATAGTCCTCTGTGGAATATAGCTTAGTTTATTTGGCAGTAGATTAAAGAAAGATCACTAAAAGGTATTTGTATTACCTACATACACACAAAATTAACACAGAAGAATCAGCATATTAAAGTGTGCTTGATTTAATGTATTAAGTGAACCTAGAAAGCTTTGCTTTTTAGCCTAACCTATCACCTAAATTTTGCTCCATGGACATTCACAGAGGTCAAACACACTTTTATTGACATAGTTGAAGTAGCAATGGCACAGTGTGCGCGCGCAGCCAAGTAACAGCAGTGCCATCCAGTACTATGGACTCAACGGGGTTTTTCCTGGGTCAAAAATGGTTTTCAGGGGTGACTAACGTATACGGTTATCCACATGTTCGAAGTTGGTTTATTACATAATTGCATTTAATTAATATATAATTACTTCATTTCATGTTTACAATGGATTGGAGTTATTTTCACATACAGTGTTGGCCAAAAATACTGGCACCCTTGGTAAATAGGAGCAAAGAAGACTATGAAAAATAATCTCCATTGTTAATCCTTTAGATCTTTCATTTAAAAAAAAAAAATAAATAAATAAAATCTAGCCTTTAATTGCAAGAAAAAAATAAATTGAATTGAAAGAGGGGAAATATCTCATTATTAAATAAATAATTTTCTCAAACACAATGGCCATAATTATTCCTATGAGATAAATATTTCTGAAGTATATTCCCATTCATATTTAAAAAACATTTAGTGCACCTGGGTGACTAGGAACATGAAATTGTTCAGCCATGAATTCCTGTTTCACATTGGTATAAATAAGATGTAACACACAGGCCAAATTACCTTAATCATCCACCACAGTGGATTAGACAAAATAATTTACTTCTGATGTGCAGCAAAAGGTTGTTGAGCTTCGCAAAATGGAAAGCTATAAGAAAATAGCCAAAGCATTGAAAATGCCCATTTCCATCATCAGGGCAATAATTAACCAATAATTAAGTTCCAATCAACTGGAGATCTTAAGAATCGGCCTGGTAAAGGATGTGTCTATATATAGTCTCCACACACAGTGAGCAGGATGGTTCAAGTGGCCAAAGAATCTCCAAGGATCACAGCTGGAGAATTGCAGAAATAGTTGGGTCTTGGGAGTCAGAAAGTCTATTAAAAATAAATAAATAATTTTATTCATTCATTTTAAAATCAGACGTCACCTACATCACCACAAGTTGTTTGGGAGGTGTGGTCATGTGTCTGTTTACAGGAGAGAGGGAGTGGTGTGGCTCATCAAGCTGCTTGGCAAAATTTCTAACAGCTGTTTCTGGTAACAGTGACAGCAGAGAGAAACACACACGGAGCTGTGTGTGTGTGTGTCGTCAACATTTGTTATTATGTTCCAGTTCAGTTTGATAAGTTATAATTAAAGTCTTGTTGGGGCGCTAGTTGTGCTTCCCTGGAGGACAATGGCAGCAAGCCACCCACTGATCAGGCAGCCATCTCCACACCTTGGCCATCTTCTCGAAAAGATCGAGGTATATCTCCGGATAGTCGGCAGGGCCTATTTTCAACAGGGCAACCGGTGGGACGTTTTGGCTGCAGCCGCAGCCCCCTCGTGTGATCAGGCCCTGAAATGCCTGCCGGTCTTCCGCTTGGGCCTGGAGAAGTTGAAAAAGCTGCTTCTGCTCCAGCCGCAGCTCGACAAGGGCTTGATGTTAGTTCCGTTGAATGGTGGAGATGGTCTGGATCACGTCGCCCAGTGGTGAAGACTTCATGATGACGAAATTCCCATGAATCCAAGGTTTCAGCACCAGTGTAACAGTTCGGAAAAGGAGGTGGCGGAAACCAGATCGACATTCAACAAGACTTTAATTATAACTTATCAAAATGAACTGAACCATAAATGTCGATGACACACACACACACACACACACACACACACACACACACACACACACACAGCTCCGCATGTGTCTCTCTCTGCTATCACTGTAACAAGAAACAGCTGTTAGAAATTACACCAACCAGCTTGACGAGCCACACCACTCCCTCTCTCCTGCAAACAGACACACTACCACGCCCCCATCCCCACAGGAGGGTTTCAAGAAAAAAAGAATCTGCTCTCATCCAACAACAAACTCAAGCATCTTCAGTACACACTAAAGGGTACTTCAAATGTGACTGGGTTCTATGGTCAGATGAATAAAAAAATAAATTAAAAAAAAGCATTTTGGCAGCAAACACAGATGAGTTGGGTTGGGCACACACAGAGATGACGTACCACACAATGCCCACGTTTAAATGTGGTGTTGGATCTTTGATGTGGGGCTGTTTTTCTACCAGAAGTCTTGGACATCTTGTTCAGACACATGGCATCAATCAAATACCAAAAGATTTAAAAAAAAATCTAAACCTTGCTGTCTCTGCCACAAAGCTTACAATCAACACAAAAATGGTTCACTGACCACAAAATCAAGGTTCTGCCATGTTCTGCCCTAATCTGAAACCCATAGAAAATTTGTGGGGTGAACTCAAGAGGAGAGTCCACCAAGATGGACCTCCGAATTTGAAGAATCTGTAGAGATTCTGTGTGGAGGAATGGTCTCAGACCCCGAAACAGCTGTTCTCCAACCTCATTAGGCATTATAAGCGTCCTAGCTGTTATCTTGGCAAAGGGAGGTTGCAAAAACTACTGAATAAAAGGATGCCAGTAATTATGGCCAATGTGTTAGCGAAAAATATGTATTTAATAATGAGATATTTCCCCATTTCAATTGTTTTACTTCAATTAAAAAAGGTAAGATTTGTTATTTTTTTTTAATGAAAGATCAAAAGGATAAACAATTCAGATTTGTTTTTCAGATTGCGTTCTTTGCTCATAATTACCAAGGGTGCCAATAATTATGGCCACAACTGTATATATAAAAAAAAAAAAAAAAGGAACATTAAACAGCAGAATGTTTTACTTTAAAGTGCTATGTAATATCAAACTTCATATGGTTGTTCCAAATGAAAGCAACCAAATAAAAACAAGCAATTTAAACATGAGTGTAGTGTACAGACAATGGTGACTTTAAGAAAGTAGTTTTGCCAAGGACAAATGTGTTCCAAGTTTCTAAACCAATAAGTAATATTTTATAGATGGTATATGTCATCTTTTTATCAGCAAAGTGCATCATAGATTCACATTATAGCTGTATAATTTCACAGCTATTTTTTATCAAATTTTCAATGGAAAATATAAATATTTATCTGCCACAAAAACAAATAAAAAAACCCTTTACTGTTGAGCCCAGCCATGCTCCTCTCAAAGTGCTCATATCAAGTAGTCTTACCTTTAGGAGTAGGGCTGCAACTAATGATTATTTGGATAATTGATTAATCTAACGATTTTTAGAACTATTATTCGACTATTCAGCAATTATTGCAACGATTAATCATTAGCTCTAAAATTATTATTCAGCTTGTGCTGAATAAAAGGTTGTATTAAACATGATTATTAACAATAAAGAGGACAAATCATCTTTTAATTCGCTGTATATAAAAAAATTATTGTTATCAAGTGTTTTTGTCTTGTTTTCCATGTAAAATTATCTAAATATACTTAAGATAAATGTACTTGAGAAGCACTATATAAGATATTTAGACTTTCTTTAAGAGGATGCATCTAAATATAAGTGTATTTTGTATTTGGTTATACTTTTGCATTAAAGACAAAATATACTTATATTCATGATCTACTCTCTAAAAACAAGTATAAATATCATATATGCTGCTTTTTTTTATATTTTTAGATATTTAAAAATATTTGTATTTTTAATATTATATTCAGCATTCTCAGATAAACATTTTCTTCTGCAAAATAACTGCTAAAGAAAATGTACATTGTTTTAAATTAGTTTTATGTATTTTTATTGGAGTGTAAGCCAAAACAAATCATAAACGTGTTTTGTTGCGGTGTATAATAAGGGGAAGACTTCCTCTCTCAGCTTTTTATTCACTTCAATACTTCAAAACTCACAAAAAAAAAATTTGTAAAAAAAAAAAAACTCTCCCCCTTAGATAGGGACATTCGCGCAACTCATAGAAGAGGACGCATAGAAAAATGCCTGAGTCAGAGTTTGTAGTTAATTACATGACCTGCTTCTGTATTATTTGAACTATAATAAAGCTATAACGAATTAAAACGGCATTTAAGATGTAACACCAGGGTGTTTCCTTTAAAGAGCTACGACTCCACTCATTCCACAATGAGAGTGCTTCTGTATTTACTTATTTGGTATTTTTGTATAATTCCCTTGTACTTTGCGATCTACATCACCTGAAGCAGTTTGGAAAGCTTAGTGCATCTGAACTGTGATCTGTGTAATTCTTCCTCTCCTCAGTCAGGTGCAAACTGCAGTGCTGCTCTCATGCGTCATCATTACAGTTTAATGTGATCGCATGTTACGTTAAATGAGATCAAACGACTATTTGACAATAAAAAAATGTGTTGTCAATTTTTTTATTGTCTACGTTGTTGATAACGTCAACTAAACGTTTCAGCCCTACTTAGGAGTGAGTAGGGCATAGTGCTGTACCCTTTCAAATGGAATTCGACGTATTTTTTGATCCGAAGGACACAGCAGTTGTGGCATCTGTACAGCACATTTGCGCTGCTTTGCAGTATGGTGGGAGTTTGTCACATGACCCAAAAGACGCCGCAGTTGTGGCACGTGGACAGCAAATTTGTTCTGCTTAGGGATGTTTTGAGCCGAAGGCAGAAGCACTGCAGTTGTGCTTTAACTAAAATGGTTGCTTGTCTTGGAAAGACACCTAGATAGAGAAAATGAGAGGTAATCCTGTGTACAGTCCAGTGTCAGGAATTCAAATGGGCTCTCGCAGAGACCTGCTGGAAGTAATATTGGGGAGACCCCTGCTGAAGGCGCAATTTCAGGCATTGCTGTAGAAAAAACTAAATCATATTTAGGTGAAAATTTAGACCAAAAAAAACATGCTATGGAATACAGTACATCTTCATAAACAATCTGAAGAAAAACCAGCATAAAATGATCTGAGAAATAAGATATTTGGCTCTGTATTGCATACAGATATGCATGGACTTGCAATAATCATTGAATTATTCACTTTATGCCATTCGCTCCTTAGGAGTATAACTGTCATCTGTTGTACAATATACATCTTGCATGGGAAATGTGTCGCATAGCAATAGGTGTGAATTAATAACAATTTTTAAAAAACTATCAAGAAGAAATGAAACCTGTTATGCAGAGTGTAACATTATGCCAAACAAAATCAGCAATACTGTCAGAGAATCAGACTAGCTTTCACTGACATGCCAATGAACTGCTTCAGCAAAGGTGAGAAGCTGTCGACTGTGAATTTGCATTGGCCGTCCAGAGACTGTCATTTTGTATATGGAGACAAGTGCAAATTGGCTGCCCTGCAGACTCTGCATGTCATTCTAGAGGCCGCTGAGATCAGTTCGCTATTCCTGTCATCCTTCACCCATCTGTGCGAGTCCCCAATCTTGTACTTTGTTAGGGTTTCATTAGCAACAGCTAGGGAGTTCTTCGAGATCAATTACATTATTGACAGAGGGAGTACGCTTCAGCGGTTAGACAATGACCTGTTAACAAAAAACTATTATTAAATCCAAAATCCAAAGATTTATCCACTTATTCCACTGGCTTTGCTGCCTCCAACATGATGCATCAGGGCTCAACATTAAGGATGGCCTGCTGGACCAGAGCTACTGTGAGAGTTTCAGATCAGCTGACTAAAGGCCGATTTATATTTCTAAAACTACGCTGTAGGCTATGCATAGCTATGGTGGTTATAGTGCAGCCTGACGTGCACCTCTCAAAAATGCATCACATTGACGCAGAGCACAACAGCCATGACTGGACCACTTTGTAACCATCTCCCAGGATGATAAAAAAAATCTGGTGTAGCAGTGTATTTTCTCCAGGATTTTTTAAAGATGCATCAGATCAACTGATCAGTGATCATGTAACAATGACCACGTTTACATGCGCTTAAGAAAATTGTTTATTCCAGGGCTTTTGCAATAAGCGGTATTCTGAAATATCATGTAAACAAGAACGGCAGTTACCTTACGGCATTTAAGGCATTAAGAGAAAGCAGTTTAACATCCAGGTTTCTTCAGGAAAATGCAGCTTATTGTGGTCAACATAAGCATTCTAAAAGGTTTTTAAGGAGTGTGCATGTGTGTTATCAGACGTCACAGGATGGAGCCCAACAAAAAGACAACAATTGGAAAGAATTCAACATTCTGGGGGTACACTGGGAAAAGAAACTCTATAAACTATACCCATTTATACACACCAATGTCAAACATTGATGGCCCCTAGTTTTATGTAAGAGGGGAAACTCCACTATTGCAGAGCAAGAGTAAAGGAATTTCTGGAAATAAAGCAAAGCAACAGAGAATAAAATAGCAAAAAAAATTTGGGATATCATGTTTGTTATTTACACAAGCGTGTAAATTTAATTTCTGGGGAGAAAGCTGCTTACTGACCAGGCTGCATGTATACAGGAGTAAAGACTACGCCGCTTATACAGTGTAAACTGGAATGCTGCTTTCTCGCAATACACCGCTTTTTGGTTTCCATGTAAACATAGTCACTGTGTTTGAACTTCAGTTTTTGGGAGCATCTTCTGTTTTTATATTCTGTTTACGTTTCATAAAGTAACGAAAACGCAACAAAAAGACACATCGGTTTACAAATTACTGCTTTAACCTAGGTGTATACTTGATATACAGCTCTGGAAAAAATGAAGGGACCACGGCAAAATTATCAGTTTCACTGGATTTACTATTTATAGGTAGGTGTTTGAGTAAACTTAACATTTTTATCTTAATATTCCCAAATTCTAAATAAAAATATTGTAATTTAGAGCATTTTTTAATAGCAGAAAATGACATCTGGTCAAAATAACAATAAAGATGCAGTGTTTTCAGACCTCGAATGAAGCAAAGGAAACAATTTCACATCCATTTTTAAACACCACAATACTAATGTTTTACCTAAGGAAGAGTTCAGAAATCAATATTTGGTGGAATGACCCTGATTTTCAAATCACAGCTTGGCATACTCGCCACCAGTCTTTCACATTGCTGTTGCCACCCCTTTATGCCACTCCTGGTGAAACATTCAAGCAGCTCAGCTTTATTTGATCAAAGCCGATCCTCCACCTGGTCATCTAATGGATAGACGGAGACCTGCAGAGGCCTTCGAGCCGCAGTGTCTTCAGCAAGGGTGGAATCAGGCAGATTCGTCTTTGTAAAGGACGCTTGAATCAAGCCACACACAAAAAAAAAAACTTGCTTCCTTCTGCTCATGTCCAGCCCAATCTCCAGACCTGAACCACAATGAAACTCTCGAATGTGATCAAGAGGAAGATGGATGGCCACAAGTCAAACAAAGCAGAGCTGCTTGAATGTGTGCGCCAGGAGTGGCATAAAGTCACCCAACAGCAATGTGAAAGACTTGTGGAGAGCATGCCAAGATGCATGAAATCTGTGATTGAAAATCAGGGTTATTCAACCAAATATTGATTTCTGAACTTTACCTAAATTAAAACAGTACCGTTTAAAAATGAATATGGAATTATTTTCTTTGTATTATTCGAAGTCTGAAAACACTGCATCTTTTTTTTCCATTATGACCAGTTGTCATTTTCTGCTCTAAATGACAATATTTTTATTTTGCAATGATCTACATTTTTTCCAGAGCTGTATATTTGATATGCGAGTGACAATGTATTGTATTTGTTGTATTGCATTCAGATCGGTTTAATATTCTTGGCAGTATGGTGTACAGTAAAACGGACGGACGGACAGACAGATATATTTATTTATTAGCATGTAATGATACACAAATTTCCTGGTACAATTCTGCTCAAACTTAATCTAGTATTCGACATAAATGTCACAAATCACAAGTTCCACAAAAGTGTCTGACACTGGCAACAAAAACCAAAGCTCGAAGTAACTTAAACAACAGCACTGCCTTTATTTTGCTTGATTGTTGAGGAAAACTAAAATGATCTCACGATTTTTCATGTTTTTCTTTAGAAAATAAGTTTGTCTACACTCTAGTCATTTATATTTGAACAGCACTTTTCACAGTTTCAAAGCAGCTTTATAGAAAAATCATGCCTTGTTGTCTGAAAACCCGTTTTGAACAGTGTCTGTAGCAAGGAAAAAATTGCTTTCAAATGTTATTTAGTGATGAAATTTTTTTTTGAGAGGAATCTGACCTCTGGTTCTACAATATATGTACATAATCCAATATTATTTAGTGGACTGAGCAAAATCCAAATCTGTCATCGCTTTCCATGTAAACTTTACAGGCATTATTACTGGTTTTTAACGTGCGCAATTGTTGTTCTCAAAGTTGTTTACATGTCGAAGACAAAAGCAGATAATTATAAGTCTCACGTAACAGCAGGCTTCTTACATTGTCGTTTTTTTTTTTTTATATAGTTATGACTCCTAACTTGAGCATAACTTGAGCATTTCTGCCTCACAAATTCACCAGTTTGCACAGTGATGTCAGCGTAAATAAAAAGGCATGTTTCATGTACTGTGGCACCAGGACCTGACACCATTGTTTGGTTGAATTCTACAAGCTGTACCGCTACATTACAATCAACTTGGCATTTGCCACCAATCTTCTCGCCTATGTACTGTGCTCTGTTAATGCGTTTATGTATCGTACGATACATATGGTATTGTATAATGAGCTTGTATCGTACAATACCTTTTTTTTTTTTTTTTTTCTTCACACACACACACACACACACACACTAAAATATACATATATAAATCTCATATATAAAATGTTTTATCACATAAAAAAAATACATAGCTAAAAGAAAAAAAAAATTGTGGTGGGGTCAGAGTAAATATCGGTAGGGCAAGTAAAAAAACTGAACTTCTTAACCAGGAAAAACAATAATCACTGTTTAGCACTGCACGACATAATGACACCAAATTGTCAGTTTGGTAAGAACCATTTAACAGAAACAAACCTCCATCATACATCAAGGCCTACATATTCAAAGCCTAACAATCAACAATGATCTAGTTCTTCTTTTGAAGCACACTGAACACCTTTTATATTTTGTTGTCTCCGCTTCGTGTCCTTGTTGATCTGGAATAGATGGGATGACTAGCACACAGACGTTCACCATACTATGCTAGAGCAATTATTTTACCGTGAGATATGTAAATTGTCTTAACAGCAAAGGTGCGATGAATAACATTTGTCTGTTGGTCTGTATTGTAATGAAGATGCAGGCAGAGCACTTATGGAGGCCACAGACCTGGCAGATGCACAGGATGTACCTGCAAAGAATTAGATAAGCAGTGAATCCCTGGCAGACACAACACCTCCTAATAGCAAAGCTGGCATGGCCCGGAATGTGTTAGCCATTTCCAAATAAGAGCTCTGTAATTTAACCATGTAGAGGTGTATGCAAACAGGTCAACCAAGTTAGCCTCTAGCCTCGAGTTAAACTCTTAGTGCAGTCAAATTGTACATGTGAAGATTTACAGTGAAAGGACAAACTATCGAGATTACAATAAAATGATTCCATTAATTAAAATAATAAAAGAACTAATATTATTAATTCAGAATTATATAGAAAAAGAAGTACTAAAAAAAAAAAAAAGTTTGTATCTTCTGTCTTTGAAATGACAAGAGTAATGTTCTCTTAGGAGTCTGTGGTTGGATATGCATGAAAGGTAACTTTAGGCCGAAAGACAAGGGACTGCATTCAGCAGTTATTGAGCACCGTCTGCCCTCCTCTGCATGTTAATTAGCATGTAATTGATGCTTCTGAGATTTACAAAGCCACAAGAATGCTAACGTTTGCATTCTCGATTTAGTTTAAAATTTGGTGGAGACAAATGTTTGTCAATTGCATGGGTTAAATTACATAGTGTGGTTTCAGTAAAGGCAATTTACTTGAAGCATCTCCCCAAGTATGTAGTGTGTCTGACATCATAAATTTGAGTAAACACAAAAAAGTAGAAATTACACAGGACAAGAATATATTTGTTGTCGAGTGTGTTTTTACATGAATTAGAGCATGTGAGAAAACAAAAAACAAGGTAGGATAAAAGATATAAAATGAATTAAATAACTGTATTACACTGTAAGCTTAAGCAGAAGTATGTATTTTATCATTTAAAACAAGTGCACTACAAGTTATAGGCTCAAATAAACAGACAATTTCCTGTAGTGCATAGCTGTTAAGCTATGTAGTAAAAATGCTTTGTTCAAGTGTGAAGGATCACAGCGTGTCTGCTGTTGTACTTACCTTACAGTTATTATACAGCCTCATGCACGTGCTGCTTTGGTGTCCAATGTAAAATAAGTGTAAAAGTACAGCTAAAAATCTTAATTACTATAAAAGTTAACAGTTTATGTATGGTGAAAGAGGTTTTCATTTATGCTGTAGCAAAGTACTTTTAGAGTGCAAGGTGTGATAGATTTCCCCAGTAGCACAAAAGTAGCTTTTAATCACCAGCATTGTAAAGTCTTCAGTTGATATGATGGTACACCACTGGAGGCTATTCAAAAACCGAGCTCATTAAAATTATATGGCTATAACTTCTTTGGCTGTACGTCTTTGAGCGGCTGAGGCGGCAAACATCCTAGAAGCACTTGGCTAACGAAACTACATCTTCAACACGTTCATGGCCTCTGGCAGTGTTTTCCTATTAGTATTTATGTCTGGATACATGAAGAATGGTGCCCATTTCATATTTGCAAAACAACTCTGACTACTAGGCTCTTATATGAGGATCTTCAGTTAATCCATGTGAGCCAAGACACATTCACTATTATACATACACCATTTCAAACTCAGGAAGACAGGACATCTGCCATTGACAAAAAGCACATTTTCATACTTAAGATGCATAACTGGTTTCCAAAAACAGCACTTGTATATGAAAGCAGTTACATTTTCTGGTTTAGGTTTGTCATTCATAATTTGGCAACTGACACTGAACTTAGAAGATGTTAGCAAGACTTTGGTGAAAAGATGACTTAGACAAATATCATTAAAGTGTCAATTTGAAGACAAGCAATGAAATAAGAGAACAATTGTTTCCCTGATACTAATAATTAACTTATTTTTGTATGGGTCCTTTGAAGTCTTCACATTGTTGCAGTGGGAGAGCTACCTCTAGGCTTTAACAATAAGACACTTGACTGCATTTGATATTCATATCAAAGGATGGAGGGGGATTATGTTGCTCTTGTGACAAAATCTTCCAAATTGCCAGCTAGGTCAACTAAAGCTGCAAGATAATTTGAGATAACAAATGTGCCCATCACTTTAAACTGTCCAGCCATGACTAGGCAAACAGTCTGCAAATAAATGGTTGCTCAAAAAAAGCACACACACACACACACACACACACACACACACACACACACACACACACACACACATATTGTTGACTGCCATCGGCAAATACGATATCATTGGCCAATGTTTATCGGTTTAGATGCATTGGTTTTTTGAGGTCGGCTTGGACAACCATTGCCTACCCAGCTGCAGATTCAGAGAAGATCCAACAGGTGGTACTATAATACCAACACCAAAACGTTCAATTCTGGTGACTGAGATAATTATTTATTTAGTTACTCGAGTACGAGTAGCATTCATGTAACTATTGGCTAAAGCATTTCTTCCAGTAACCGTTCAGACAGACATGTTTTCACAGTAAAAAAGAAAAACGCATCACAACGAATAGAACAGAACGTGTTTATATCAGTTAAATTTTTTTTTAACTTGACACGGTATCTAAAAATGATCCGCTCCTATGAGAGATGCTAAAAACACAAGTGAAATGTGACAGTTGTCAAGACATCCATCTAGCGAATGTTTACATGGAAGACAATTGAAAAACAGCACGAGCAGACGCAAAAACATGTTCAGTTTGAAGAACCCCTTGTTCACATGACACAGCACTAGCTGAAGTTTCTCAAATTTACCTCTCAAAAAGACAGCCTTTTGTTTCAGTTGACAGAAGGTACATTTACAGTGTATACAGCACTGTACTCATAAATATCCAGATGCTCTTTTACTGTGTGAAAATCTGCTCCAAATGATTCAGTGAGAGAGTTCTCTGAATGAATTTGACTGAATCACAAATCAATTCAGACCATTTTGCAAGCTCATTTTGAACAATTCACTGAAAAGAACCAACTGAAAATAATTATTAATTTGCAAATTGGGCATTGCTCGCTCTTTTAAAGAGCCAACAGAAATACGGGGCACACTTCATGATCGGTAAAATATTGAGTAAATATTTCTCAGGTCAGTCGGAGTGCTCATGGTACGCACAGTGCGTACTGCCGTACAGCTGCAGGCACCACTGGGCGCTTGCTTGCAAAAGTATGGGAAGGTATTTCCTAAGAGGCCCATTTTTGTTTTGTAAAGAGGCCCATGTTCAGCCCCATGTTTCAACCTACTGTAAGTTTGTGCTTGATGAAAACACAAGAACTTTGTATTCTGTATGAAAACACAAGAGCTGAAAGATAGTCCTATTTATGTATCTTTTATAATCACTTACATTTAAATGTAATTACATTTGTTTCACAAAAATCATTACTGTTGGGCTATGTACTGAAAACTTCACATTGAGTAGGCAGATGTATAGCGGGCTTAAAAAGGCTCTTGAAAAAGTTATTAACAATAAGAAAGAATCTTTGTCATGTGAAAGAAGGTTATATTAAACGTTGTTTCATAAATTTGTATGATTTAATTTTTGCTCATTCAAAAGGTAGGGTGATGCAGGGCAGATAGATTTAAAAACAGCTCATTTATTTTTTTATAATAAAGATTTCTTTGCCTCACTGGCAAAAAAGGGGGATTAAATTACATAATTTCACAATCTGTGCATCTCATACATTGAGCTATTTATATATATATATATATATATATATATATATATATATATATATATATATATATATATATATATATATATATATATATATATTAGCGCTGTGTCGGAATACACAAACATATAGATGTCCTCTAAGCAAAGCCACAAAACTCTTAAGTTAAAAACCATTTAACTCTTAAAATACATGAATTGTAATTTTACGATACATGTAGTAAATCATGACCACTCCAGTCAAATCAGTAATCTTATAAAAGCCATTATATTCTACACGGAAAAGGTCCACACATTGGGGCTGCCATGTTAGTAGTGTTGTCAAAAGTACCAGTACTTCAGTACCAAGTCGATACTAAAATAAAAAAAGAGATGTAACAGTACCAGTGTTTCTACAGTACCGAGCACCGAATCTATCCGGCACCAGCGCACAGTACGACTGACACACGACAGCTTTAAAATGCTCACAGGCTTATTTTGAATGCGTGCTCTGTTACTTCTTGTACACTGAAATTGACAATTAATCAAATTAAAATCGTGACATGCCCTAGAATGATTTAATAAACCGATAAAGGCTGCAATCTTACTGTGGAAGAGATGTGTACGTTAAATAAATCCAACCTCTCATCCACTAAACTCCACAAACGTTGAGAATCATTCACGTTGTATGAGATGACAGAGTACTTCTACATTGTGAATCATGTAAAATATATATTTATATAATTAAAATCACAGCATCTGCGCTCTAATCTCAGCTCAATTTATATCGCATTTAAAACAACATTTAACCGAAGTGCATCACAGTAATACAATTTAAAACATAACAACAATTCAAAATGACCACATACACAAACACCAGTTTTCTAAAATACAAACACTCCAAAACGGTGTCCTACATTCATTCGTCAGACTTAAAGGCCAGTTTAAAGAGATGAGATTTCAGACACGAGTTAAAAGTCTTCAGTGATCACACTGCACAGTGTCGCAAACTGTTTATCCACAAAAGCGAAGCATCCGACCAAAAAAAAAAAAAAACACGTCACAATAAAAGCACGATTCAAAATAAAACCTAGATGCCTGAAATTGAATACAAATACACTCACCTAAAGGATTATTAGGAACACCATACTAATACTGTGTTTGACCCCCTTTCGCCTTCAGAACTGCCTTAATTCTACGTGGCATTGATTCAACAAGGTGCTGAAAGCATTCTTTAGAAATGTTGGCCCATATTGATAGGATAGCATCTTGCAGTTGATGGAGATTTGTGGGATGCACATCCAGGGCACGAAGCTCCCGTTCCACCACATCCCAAAGATGCTCTATTGGGTTGAGATCTGGTGACTGTGGGGGCCATTTTAGTACAGTGAACTCATTGTCATGTTCAAGAAACCAATTTGAAATGATTCGAGCTTTGTGACATGGTGCATTATCCTGCTGGAAGTAGCCATCAGAGGATGGGTACATGGTGGCCATAAAGGGATGGACATGTCAGAAACAATGCTCAGGTAGGCCGTGGCATTTAAACGATGCCCAATTGGCACTAAGGGGCCTAAAGTGTGCCAAGAAAACATCCCCCACACCATTACACCACCACCACCAGCCTGCAGAGTGGTAACAAGGCATGATGGATCCATGTTCTCATTCTGTTTACGCCAAATTCTGACTCTACCATCTGAATGTCTCAACAGAAATCGCGACTCATCAGACCAGGCAACATTTTTCCAGTCTTCAACTGTCCAATTTTGGTGAGCTCTTGCAAATTGTAGCCTCTTTTTCCTATTTGTAGTGGAGATGAGTGGTACCCGGTGGGGTCTTCTGCTGTTGTAGCCCATCTGCCTCAAGGTTGTGCGTGTTGTGGCTTCACAAATGCTTTGCTGCATACCTCGGTTGTAACGAGTGGTTATTTCAGTCAAAGTTGCTCTTCTATCAGCTTGAATCAGTCGGCCCATTCTCCTCTGACCTCTAGCATCAACAAGGCATTTTCGCCCACAGGACTGCCGCATACTGGATGTTTTTCCCTTTTCACACCATTCTTTGTAAACCCTAGAAACGGTTGTGCGTGAAAATCCCAGTAACTGAGCAGATTGTGAAATACTCAGACCGGCCCGTCTGGCACCAACAACCATGCCACGCTCAAAATTGCTTAAATCACCTTTCTTTCCCATTCTGACATTCAGTTTGGAGTTCAGGAGATTGTCTTGACCAGGACCACACCCCTAAATGCATTGAAGCAACTGCCATGTGATTGGTTGATTAGATAATTGCATTAATGAGAAATTGAACAGGTGTTCCTAATAATCCTTTAGGTGAGTGTATATTGCAACTCTATAGTAAAAAGTAATAGTCTATATAATAATTTTAATAATAATAATTAATTAAAGTATCACAAGCAAGACATCTGTTAAATAAACGTTTGGCAAAAAAAAAAAAAAGCAATGACATGTTAAAAAGTTTTGTTCACTTGTTAAAAGTTAAGAATGTATTGATTAGTCACTTTAAAATTAAATTAAATTAAACTTTAAAAAAATGTTCTGGAAAATAATGATAATTATTAAACTATAATTATTCAAGTAATAAAAAATAACTAAACTGGCCTGTTCAATAGCACATTATCATATTTTTGCTGTGGTATCGAAATTGGTATCGAGAACCGTAAAATTGAACTGGTATCGGTACCGACTACTGACATTTTGGTACCGTGACAACACTATATGTTAGAATCACATGACTCACTTGATCTCAGTAACTGTCCTGTTATTTGACACTTTCACTCACTGATTAAAGTAATCATGGCTGACTTTGAACATAAAATTTACAACGTCATCTGAAACTGAAAACTATTGATTTTAAATGATGCTGCAAGGGACAAGCTTCAAAGTATGTTGAAGAATGAATGACCTTAACATCTTAAGTTCATTTCTTATCAGGAATCTACAATTAACGGAGCTGCTGGAGAATCGCTTTGCATTCCACTCATATACGTTTGGTATTAGCTAAAATATAAATCATTGAGTGATCTGAGACTGATCTAAATGCTTGAGAAATGTGAAAAAAATTTCTGATATATTACAACCCAGAGGTTAATCAATTTTGTCTAATCATATATTCAGCAGAAGACACATTTGCCAAGACACTGGCCCTTTGGATAAGCATGCTGGCTTTTCTCTACCTCTCCATACAATATTTAAAGACCCTTTGGTACTGCAGGTGTCAAGGTTTCCATGGAAGCAAGTTCAAGTTTCCTCCTAGTGCCTTTCAAATCACACATTCTATGAGGGGGTGAATATAAGAGACAGCTTTATCAACTTGTCTGAATCAAAATTGATTTGAGTCAGACATCTAATTCTGTAACCATCAAGATCCCGCAAGGTTATTCTTTTTAGATCGCATGATTCAAGTTTCACTTCCTCATGCCATTGGCTTGTTGCCAGTGTGCTGACAAGCATTTGAGGGAGTCTATACTGCAACCCAAATGGTTCTTCCTTTCCTAATGTTCATACAATAAGTTATCTTGTTCGTCTAAAACACACAGTAATTTGCTGTTTATTGAGAAAATGCACAGTTACTTTAGTAAACACTTTCCAAACTATGTTTAGTCCAGAACAAAGAATGAAGAGATTTAAAAGATTTTCAATGAAAACACAGATAAAGCGGAAGTGTTAAAAAGTTTATCAAATCTCACTCCCTAACTGAGCAGGCAGGGAGTTTTGTGAGCATTAGAGGGGATCTCCGCAAATCCACACATAGACCTTTATCTTGCCAAATAAGGAGCAATTATCTCTGTTGCCAAATACCTCAGTAAAAATGTTGAATGTTTGGACACAAGAATATTTCAAAAGTAATCTCAGCCTGACAAAATAAATCACTGAAAACATTGATTCATGCTTGCTATAAAGTGATTTTTCTCTGAGGAAAAAAAAAATGTATGACTACATTTGAACAAACTTTTGAGTGATATTTTTGAGATACTTTAGCATAATATGCAGAGACAACTATAAGTAAGCCATTTATATGCCAATTACCTGGAAAAGTGTAAACACAGTGGCAAAACAATGTTTGTTCAACCAATGGAAGATGGGGAATGATGTTTGGGAAACCTGTTTGAAAACAGCAATTAGTTCTGAAGTTCCGTTTGTTGACGCTAGTCCAAAAAAAAAGTGTCACACTTCACCTTCCAGAAGTAGAAACTCTGAAATACGATCAATACATTTTCTCAGCTAGGCTAAACGTTTCATGCATTTACATAAAATGTCAAACCTGATTCAAGATTATCAACAAAATACATAACACTGGTTTAAGCATCTTAAATAGGGTAAAAGCAAGTAACCTATAGACTTCTCTCCAAAAAAAAAACTCATTTAACTTCCATTAGCAGAAACAAAACAAAAAAGAAAACTTGCCGTGCTAGATTGCGCACAAATAAAGTCTTGTCCGTTCCCTCACTATTTTCAGAATGATCTAGGGCTGCTTGATTATGGCAAAAATCACAATTGCTTAATTAATTTGGTCAATATTGAGATCACGATTATTTAACAAGATTACTCATTGACTTTGGAAGCATCATGCATTTAACTTTTTTTAACAGTGGATTTCCTTGAACTTGAAGATGGAGGGAGTAGGCCATTGTCATATGATAATTGTTTTATTACGTATGGCAGTCAAATAAAGGAAAGCCTCCATCGCCATCATTTACAGCAGGGGTGCTCACACTTCTATGTGTGAAATCTACTTTTTAATCATGTTATTGCAGCAAGAGCTACAATGTACAATAAAGGCTATACATTATCACAATACCAAAATTCCAGTGGTCGGAAATTTAACGATTCTCAATACCAGCTTTAAAACCTCAACAAACACTAACTAATATGCTAATTATGGAAGAATGGTTTCAAGTTCTTAATTATTCAAGACTAGTAAACAGGCAGCGATTAAAATAATAAAAACAGCAATGAATAGAAATATATTAAAAATAAAAAACAACAAAAAATACAAATCAAGATAATTCAGTGCTTTTTTTACAGCTTTAAAATTTTTAACAGCAGTAGGCTATCAAGTATTCAGGTAAACATTCAGAATCAAATGCATCATAAAACTACTTCTGGTCATCACTGTATGATTATAATACATTAATTTAAATTTACTAAAGTTAAACAGTCAAGAGCAGTGAGTGTTTTCTCATTTTCTTGTTATGGTTGTTTGATTATTATAATGAAACTCTAGACAGCAGCAGATCTATTAGCTTACATTTACATGAATACCTCACCAAGATGGCCATTTTGGGGGATGTATTTGACTGTTCAGGTGCACATTAATATGTGCTTTTTTACACACGCACATGTTCAGCACACATACGCCACCTGTCAATCAAACAGGGCGCAGCTGTTACTAGATCACAAACGAATTATAAAATTACATGCTCTGGATTACTTTCAACAGCGGAATAAGAATATGAACTTTCTAATACATGACATTAAAAAAATAAAGCAAAAGTGCTTACCGGTGTTGAACTTGAACAATGCACAGGGGGGCTGACTGACTGGGAGTAAGAGATGCTTTGCCGAAGCAACGGCGCAAAACACAACATTAGAGATCTTTTACGTTATTATGCGAAGTGTAAAAATATTTTCGGTTCATTATGAAACAGTGGCGCAACAAATTAGGCGGGCCACCACAGTCTAAGTAATTAATGGGAAGCACTGGAGTTAATTTTCATAATCCGCTTTTTATTATTTTAACTTTAATATAGGATGCTATAAAGATATAATGCCGGGGTGTTTCATTGTGAAACGGAATGTAGCACAATAATCGTTTTATCTCGATTACCTTGTTTTCATAATAGTTGGAAGCCAAAGTTGTAATTGAAAATAAAATTGTATTAATTGCCCAGCCCTAACATAATCTCATGAGAATGTGTGATGCGTTTGCACAGACAGCGAAACTTACAATATTGAAGTACTGACTGCATATAAAACGTAATCATTTTATGTATTAGCACATAATTTCATTGCATATATAACCAATGAGATTAGTTAAATGCCATCACATTTACTTAATGCAGTAGATGCATTTACCTTTTATGACATTAACGGTTTCATTCAGGTGTGTGACTTCTGTTGCCCTATTCAACATTTTTGAGGATTACATCTCTTTAACCAAGACTAAACTTTAAAATGTTAAAATACAAATTCTGCAATTGTTAAATCATTCATTAAGCATTTTATCTTATTTGCCATAGGACACAAGAGTTTCCAGAATATACCAAAAATTACAAAGTCCTATAAAACAGTCACCGTTAAACATATTTTATTTGTTTGCTATAATGCAAATCTTTAGACAGCTTTGTTTGAGAAATAGCCCCAAATTCAAGAATTTTATACAACGATCTACATACATGAATTATGGTGATTACTCTTCTCTTGAGCTGGCACCTTGGACCTTTATTATTATATTATTTAAAGAGATAAGATTTCAGACGCGAGTTAAGTCTTCAATGATCTCACTGCACAGTGAAAAACTGTTTATCCACAAAAGTGAAGCATCCGACAAAAACGTCACAATAAAAGCACGATTCAAAATAAAATCTAGATGCCTGAAATTGAATAAAAATATATTGCAACTCTATAGTAAAAAGTAATAGTCTATATAATAATAATTAAAGTATCACAAGCAAGACATCTGTTAAATAAACGTTTGGCAAAAAAAAAAAAAAAAAAAAAAAATTATTGACATGTTAAAAAGTTTTGTTCACTTGTTAAAAGTTAACTTTCAAAAAAAATGTTCTGGAAAATAATGATAATTATTAAACTAATAAAAAATAACTAAACTGGTCTGTTCAATAGCACGTTATCATATTTTTGCATATATATATATATATATATATATATATATATATATATATATATATATATATATATATATATATATATATATATATATATATATACATATACACACACAGCCAATAATTATAATGGATTCTGGGATTCAAATATACAGTATTTATAATGGAATCAAAAATACTTAACATTTCTAAAGCTGTAAATATGTAAAAACATTTCCTTTTTTGATTCCATCAAAACATCCATATTGTAAGTTTCAGCATATACTCAAACATACAAAAATGTACATTTAAATGTTCAAATAAAAAGTTTAAATGGCTATGAATAATAATGAGATCAGGTTGCTACTTCAGCTTAAGCCATCCTTCTGGTACAAACGGAGGCCTGAGAAAGAGGAATTCCATGCTCATAAACCTTGGTCAATGACCTTTGCTCATTCAGGTCACTCAGTTATCCATTGCTTCCAAAGTTATAGCACAGGACAAAGGTGCCTCTTTAGCCAAAGTCTCTATAAAACCATTTATGGATAGACATAACAACGATCCAGTCAAAGGTCAGGTCATAAAAAAATGCAACGTGTTTCCTATATACAATGATTGCCAGTTCTTATCAAAGATAAGGAGGGATAATTACGGGAGAAGTTAACATTTGTACAGTGCGTTTAGATAAAAACTTAGCTCTGTTTAAAACAGGGCATTTATTCAATTTCTGGAATTAAACTGCTGAATCAACAAGATGAGAAAACACAATCTTGTGGATTCCAGTTGCCAACTTAAAAGCAGCCAAAAAATATTGAGGTCTTTTGAAGCTCAGCTGTTAGATACGAGGAAGAAAAACATCCCATGGCAAAAAAGTGGCACAAGCATCATATTTCCAAGGCTGGGAAGAGTTTTAGCAGACAGCATCTTGGGGAAGAGATAAACCATAAGAACCCTACAAATATTGCCCTTCAAATTTAAAGTTCAGTTTACCCTCTAGCAAGTCAAATTCGTACATCAAAATGTCCTTCTGGAAAATATGTACTGGCATGCCGAGATGCAACATTTGAGCTCTTTAGCATTTACTAGTACATAAATCTTCATCAAAATTCACTGCACAGTGGCAGCAGAAAAGGAGAGAGTCTCCAGGCATCATAAATTTAGGGCCCTTGCTTCTAATTATTGCAAGATATAATTCAATATGACAGATATCAGACACAAATTACTTCATTTTCTCTCTTTAATCAAAAGGTGAAACAAAAAGGTACACCACATGCAAATACACTGTGCGAGATGGACGAATCAGTCATGCAGTCTGGTTCATCGTGATGTTAACAAGCTTTGATTTGAACAAGTGACTGAAAGCAGTATTGTCGCATCACAGCACCACCATACTGCAATCCTGCCAACAGGGGCAGAACTATTAGCATGTCAATAATTGTGTCGTGGAGCAGATATCAGATCAAACGCATTTCCCGGGGGAGATAAAAGCCGCCCGTTTTCCTATCCTGCCTGCATCCAAGAGCAGCCGTGGCTCCAAAACCAATCTGATACTCACGTCGCAGATTGGGAAAATATTCAGTTTGCCCCTTGCATAACTGAGGTACTAGAATCTGTGATGAGCATCCATGAAACTCTACCATTGTCCCGGGGCTGTCACATACCCTCACCAAGCATCAAGAACTTGTATACAGAGACACAATTTTTGACATCCGTTTAAAATCTATGGTGCAACTACCACAGTTGCTGCAGAAATAAAATGCTAAAAGAAAAATGCACATTTTAAGTCTGGGCCTTCTGTGTCATTCATGTCATTAAGTAATCACAGTTTCACAATGACTAAGACACCCTATGCCTTTGAGCATCAGACATAATGTCGCAGCTAACTAATAACACCAATTGACATTTTAAAAACACGTCCACGCACGAAAGCCAGAACTTGAAACGACACTTAATGCTCAAGCAAGCCTAATTTTATCTGCAGCATGACTGTTTTGTGAAATGAATGTCTCCTGAACAAACATTCAAAAATCATAATTTTCTATATGAATCTACCAAGGAGGTCTAGAATACCTGGAAAAATCTATCTAATAATATTTGCGATTAAAATGTTCCTTGCAATAAATTTAGTTTCATCAGGGTACACAGTTATGCTGCGTTCCATTCAAGTTGGATGTGGGATATTATTACTTGATATCTCCGACCATAAATGTAATTAACTCCCCAATATTCGGAACTGCAAAACTCCCGTTAGCTTAGCAACGGTTTGACTCTCATTAGAGATGTCTCCTAGCAACCCAACTGATAAACAATACTGCAGCGCTAACATTTGTGCTTCAGGTGTACGATTATCAAAAGAGATTATAATGTTTTATACACTTGTTTCAGCAAGCATTTATTAAATAAGTTTTAATATCATGTAATGAGGAAACAAAATCATTTATCGATATTACTTAATAAAGTGAATGTTTATCACTTACTTTGTACATCTCCCTAGTGTCGACAAGTTTGTGTGACATAATGCACCTGCATCTTGGCGAAATCGGGAGTTGAGAATTTCTGCACGAACCTACAAGTTGGAATGCATCTTTAAATCAGAATTACATTGCACTTTTCGGCACTTTTTAAATCTGACTTTGAGTTCAATGGAACGCAGCACTACTTTTCAAAACTTGATTCGACACTTTTGTGACACAGATGTCACACTTTGCTAGTAAGCATCACGGAATACATTCTGACTGGATAAACGTTTAGTTTTTCTCTATTTGTTTGTAGATTAATTAAGAGTGGAAAGCGATCAAAAAATTTTAGGCAAAAAGATGATTGAGTATGAAATGACAAAAAATATTTATTAATTTGGCATGTTAGGCCAGCAGAGAAGGCTTTGCTGGCCCTGAGAATTTGTCACTGGTACACATAATAAATCTATATTAAATATTTTGATAATAGAATGCATTTTTAAAACAAATATATTAAAATAAAGAATAAAACTAACCAAAAGTTTCATTTTAAGTTTAATTACACTGCTTTACCAACAGATGCACAAGCAGCAGTCTTGATGTTTTAATGATTTAATGATAAAAGCAGCAAGAATCCAACTGCCAGCAGAGAAATTGGTAGTCTAGGACTACTCAAAGTCAGACAATTCCTCAAGTTTTAAGCTCTAACATTAACAATGCCATAAGGGAGCAATTCTCAAATGTGCAGTGGTCCATTTACCTCATTGTGCCTTTATCACAATATCAACAGCACGCACAATAGAAAAGGAGTTGGCTGATGGACAGCTTGCTATGGAAACAAAGTATGAAACAGACCAAAACCTCAAGACAATCTGTCACTTAACGTTATGTACATGAGCTAAACATCGGCATGAGTGAAACAATTTATTCAAACATCTCGAGACAAATGGTGTCATACTAAAACATGTGGTTGCATAGTACACCACCTCCACCCTGCTCTCAAAACTTAGTGCGCAATATTTAGACACCATCAAATGATGATTAATGGAATTCAGAAATATAGGTCCTAGAGATCAAAAGTTAAAAATGCGTAATATCAGATATTCTATCAGACAATACTGATACAGACGAATGTTGTTGAAAGTTACTCCTCAAACTACTGGCCTCAGCCTTCAGCTGACTGAATACGGTTTATGAACTTAACCTGAAAAAATTTTTACCAAAAAAGATTCAGTCCCATCCCTCATTTATTTAGAAAAAGCAAAAACAGTCATTACTGTAAGGCAATTATAATAGAAGTGAATTCGGCAAGTTCCATAAAAAAAAAGACATTGTTTAAAAGTATAGCTGTCAGGGATAATGATATACAAGTGTCAAAATCATGTTAAAACATAATGAAGGTAAATGGGTAGAGACTTTATAGGGAAATCACCTTGTTCAATGTCACAGGGCTTTTGGTAATAGAATCTTAACATTATTCCATTGTCAATTCAGAGTCAATTTGTTTAAGCAGTGGTTAGGCATAAATTGATAAGCTAAAACCGCATTTACTTGCCCTAGCCTAGAATAATCCCAGTTTAAATGGAATGGAAAAATTGTTCTGCTCTTTATTCAGCAGAGGAATGAGTGAGGGAGGAAAGGACTGGGAACAATATAAATTGCGCTCAATTGACAGCATTTGTTGCATAATGTTGGTTACAAAGAAAATAATAATTCCTGTCCCTCGTTTATATAGAAAAAAGCAAAAAGAGTGGTTACTGTGAGGCATTTATAATGGAAGCAAATTGGGCAAGTTCCTAAAGACAGCGTTTAAAAGTATAGCTGTAAGGCATAAAAGACATACGTTTTATTAAGATTTCGACACTTATAATGAAGGAAATTGGGGCAAGTCAATAAACATTCAAATAGACACGGTTTTAGAAGTAAAGCTAAATGCGTAAAAAATGCACATTAACATGATGGACACTTACAATGGAAGCGTACGGGCCAAGTCCATAATCGTTAAGATAGACACCGTTTCAAAAGAATAGCCTCAAGACGTAAACATTATACACGCTTACATGATTTTAGTGACATATAATCAATTATTAACTTCATCTGTGTCAAGTTATGTTCAATTTTACAAGTTTGTTGTCATGACAATGTAACGGTAAACCATGTAATCTGGTAATGGCCGTAACGCCGGTAAATCACTGATTTTATCACACAAAAAAACAAGTTAACATGTATATTGTTTACGTCTTGTGGCTATTCTTTTGAAACAGTGTCTATCTTAACGTTTATGGACTGGGCCCGTACGCTTCCATTGTAAGTTCGTTACAGTAACCGCGAATTTTTATTTATTATTATTAATAGGCGTGAGGGGTGTTGAAATTATTTATTGTGTTAATCAACATAAATCCAAAAATGCTGTCGATTGAGTTTAACTGGTTTTAAACCCGGACCATTCTTTTAACAGTGCATAACATCTGATAACTGATTGTTTAAAAATGAATGAATGCGGGCAGTTCAGTTATACGGACGCAAGTTATACAGTTCCAACCTGCGAAAAATTTTATTTTTAAAGCCAAGGTCCCTCTCGTTCCTAAATTATATTTCAAAGCTTTAAAACATGACTTCAGAGTAAATGCATACTTTAGAAAGAAACACGAAAGCTGCGTACATCCCGTTTAAATCACAGTAAAGAGTCGGCACAGACCGATAACTAACTATCTTTGTGAGTCCAAATGCAGAGCTGAACACACAACTCACTTTGGGTAAAATGCTGGTTAAACGGTCTTCTCTCGTCGTCCTCTCTTCGGCTATATTCGTGTCACCGTAATTGTTTTTACCCGCAAACGATTCCACCCCCAAAAAAAACAACTTAGACATTGCAAAATAAACAAGCCAGTAACCAGAAGAACCTACCTTTCGACTCAGCGTTGTCCCCGAGTAGAAATAATATGCTATGCCTAGGACCCAGAGCACAGCAAAACATAATAATATCCTAGATTTCCGGCGCATTTCTGCGGCTGGCTGGTTTAAGATTTGTGCCGTGAAAAGACACGGTCGTCCACTTTCAGCGTCTCGCTGTGGCTACAGCGCTCTACTAACGAGCGAACGCACTAGCAGCAGCGGTTGCACAGAAGAAGAGGCAGGAAACAGCCAGCATCACCGGGTTAGAGGGGAAAGGGTAACTGACTTTAATCCAATCACGCTCCGCAGAGACGGAGGAGGGGTGGGGCTTGGCGTGGGGGTGGGGACATCCATCGTGAGCTAGTACCTCAAGATGCACAGAGGAATCGTTGTTTGGTTTACTCTCATATTACAGAAAGACGTTAATCCTCATGCAGGAGCGTATGTTTTATGATCATATGCTGACGTAAACATCTAGTTACCACCCAAAAGTCAGCGTTTATTTGAATCTGAGGATGAAAGCCTCTCATATGATGAGAAATCTGTAAATTAATTACTAGTTTTGCACACATCTCACTGATTAATTTCAGCTAAAAATGCACACGTTTATGTAACCTGATAGGTCCCCTTCGCACACTGTAATTTTAATCTGACTAGGTAGTCTGACTAGATCTTGAAGGTAATCAAAATGGCCATGCAAATAAAAACATATCCAATGAATTGACAACAAGCTAGTTTAACATTTAATGCATGGACCAAACACTCTTACATATACAGATCTTTAGAGATATGGCACGTATCTATCAGAAATAGGTCTATGAAATGGCCAGATGGAGTCAAATTTTCAAAATATTTTCAAGAAAATAACAGAATAAAATATATTTTGATGTAAGTATTTTTTACGTTTTTATTTTTCAGATATGAAAGAGAAAATGCAACAAATTAGTACAAATCTAGAACAGGATTCATTACATTAACACTGAAATTTCATGAGATGCAACTGGCTGTCAAACACATTGAGCTACACATAACACAAAACTACACATGTAGTTTCTCAAGCACTTACTGAGTCTAAATTGATGCACAATATACATATACACCCAAATGACAACAGTCATATCACATAGTTCATATGTTGTACTTGCTATAGTTTACTTCCATGTTGTTTCTTCATCAAATAGCAATATAAAATGTTAATGAAGTAAATCACTGAAACAAAAGTGCCACATTGAAAAAAAATAACATGTAAAATATGTATGTGTACACACACATGGGAGGAAAAAAAAATCATTTCATGAAAATCATTTCATGAAAATCATCGTGATATACCATTTATTTGTATGAATATAGTACTCATTTCTCTTGTAATAAACAAAGAAATAGATATCCTTTGATGGTAAACCTATAAAAAATGAGGAACAGGTTCACTAAAAACCAGATGTATTAAGGGTTAAATAAATATTCTGGTTTCAATACGGTATGTTCAGCTGAATTGACAGCATTTGTGGCATAATGTGACTTCCAAAAAAATTATTTCAACTCATCCATCCTTCATTTAAAAAAAGAAAGAAAAACAAAATTTTGCAGTTACAGTGAGGCAGTGGCGTAGCTAGACCCTGGCTGACAGATCTGAATCCCCGGATCTTTTGTTAATAGCCCCGAATGTTTTTTTGTGATGAAAAAAAGAAAGAAGTAAGGCTTACTGTTCATTACATCAGGGTACAAAAGCAACATGATAGGCTTCAAATGTAAATTAATTCCAATCAGTGAGCCAATCTTGCATTAATTGACAGTTCGCACTTTGACTTTTACCTGCTGTTCATGCGCAAGTACATCAGACACGTTGTGATCGCCTCGAGTGGGAGCTTTCTATTTTCTCTCACAGGGGTGCAGCTTTTCTGTATCAGAGGCACTGAGGTTTTATTTTGCAAGCCTTATTTCTAAATATATATAATCTATAAGCCTCATTTCTAATCTTCATTTGTTTTTACAATCCACACACCAAGTAGATTTTAATGTATGCACCAATCAACTCTTCCGGTTATTCGGGTTTAGTCGGGAGTCGGGACATGGGAAAAATTATGTTTATTCCAATGGAATTTTCTCAAACACAACTCAAAATAGAAGCACAGTGAGCTATAATCCTAAATAGCACAATATGTCTTATAAAATCTCACATTAAAGTTAAACCAAAATTATCAAACTGTCACACCTGTAAATGCGCTCTGCCATTGCTGGTTCACATTTCCATGTCATGTGCGTGGAGTAAAACTGCTGCTTTTTAAAAACAACCTGGAATCACGTTTAATAACAGTCTTGAAACCCAACCCAGGTGTTTCGAGATGCGTTTATAAAATGAAAGTTATTTTTAACTTTACTTGGTTATCCCACGATGGTGTTTTATTGCCACGTTAAATAAAATGCAAAAAATGAAGATTTCGATAATTAAGTCGTAATATTTTGCAAATAAAGTAAAAATTATGAGAATAAAGGTGTAGCATTAAGAGGTTAGTCATAATAGTTTGAAAATGAAGTCGTAGCATTATGATATTATATTTCATATGAGAATAAAGTCAAAATTATAAGAATAAAGTTGTAGCATTTTAAGATTATAGTCATAATATTTTGAGAATAAAGTAAAAATGATTAGAATAAAGTCATAGCATTGTGCGAATAAAGTAGTAGCCTATATTGTGTGACTAAAGAAGAAATATTAGAGAAAAAAATCTCAATATTAGGCTAAACAGAGCATCATTATCACAATGATAGAACGGACGCGGAGCCAGCAGCTTTATTAATGCAAGAGATGGATGTGGACGATGTAGTTAAATAATAGGCCTACTTTAGTTTAGGATTTAGCAGTAAAGAAATCCTTGGTCTTTTAGCGCATCAGCACAGAGTTATTAGTATCCGTACTCTGCAGCGGTTATGTAGGAAATTTAATTTATTCAGGAGAAAGAACCAGATTTGCACAATCCCAATCGCCATTGGGTTTTCCTCTTTAAACAATACTGTAACTGAGGGGATGTTACCACATCTTGAAATGGACTTATATAATTCAGCCGTTCCAATTATTTTTCACTTCACTTGAGTGTGGGCTTATCTCGCGCCTCCCTTGACAGGCGCCCACATGTTGAAAACTCCTGTACTAATGCACACCTCATTCATGAGCAGAGAGCTTGCAAAAACTTCCAAAAAACATGCAAAAAACTTGAAACACAAATTCAGCTTGGTTGCATAGCCAAGTTATCTCCCTGGTTAGTGATGTTGTATGTAAAGACGCTCCACTTTGCTGTTGTCTACCACATCACTTTGATGTTACTTTCCTTTCAATTTATTCTCAAAATATTACGACTTTAACCTCATAATGCTTTGACTTTCTTCTCGTAATTTGTACATTATTCCCAAAATATTATGATAAATGACAATTGCAAATTGATACTTTGGTTTTATTGTTAGCATTAGTTTCTCCACAATGAACAATGAGCAGTCAAATCAAGTAATTTTCACTTTGATCCTCCGCAGTTTGTTGACCGCTTCGGAATAGATTTGTTTATTGTGCGCCTGATGTTTGCTTTTATAAAGTTCTGAACCAGTGTCAGTGTTGCGTTTAAAAAATGACCACACTTCCTGTCAAATAATAATTATATTAAGTCATGGAGGGAAGAATTTTTATATTATAATCTGGCCTGTGGGCTAAGCCCCGGATGACAATGAAGTCTAGACGCCCTTGCAGTTAGGTACTTAAATTTGAAGTGAATGGGGCCAGTCCATAAACTTAAAATACACACCGTTTCCAAGTTATCGCTACAAGATATAATTAACATATTAACATAACATATGTTAACATGATTTTAGTGTGTCTAAAATAATATAGATAAGATAAATGTCTTATCTGTGTAAATTTATATCCAATTATAGAACGTCATTGTCATGACAACAACACATGTTAGCCATATAATGTTTACATCTTGTGGCTATACTTTTGAAACAGTGTGTATTTTAGCATTTATAGACTGAACCCATTCACTTCCATTTTAAAAGCAAAGGTCTAAGTTTAAGCAAGTAAAACATTTTATTTTGTATTGTTCTGCTCTGCACTACTGAATGTACTGATAAATACACGTCACCTTTTTTGTTATTTAAATATTTTATATTTTGTTAATAAATCCTTGAGTTACTTTGTGAAAACTTGTTTTTCCCTCTTTTGTTGCAACCTTTGAGCCATGGGTCATAACAAATATTATGACACAAATGCTGTTGATTTAGCTAAAAATTTATTGAACCCGGAACATTCCTTTAACTAACTTTGTTTGTCATAAAACCATTCTGTGGTATGACAACAAAACACGATTTTCCAGTATGCCTTAATTTGTTACATATGTGTGAAGATCATCTTTCATAAGATTTCATAGATAATCTAAATCTAAATTTCAGTACTGTACATGACTATTGCTCAGTTCAAGATATACAGAGTGCACGGTTAAAGGTGCAGTAAAAAAAAAGATTCCCATTGGAATGCAAGCAGTTTTATAAGCTGATGCTTGATGTCTGCTGGAATCTTGTGGAGGTTTGAAAGAGAACTTTGGACATTTCAGGATGGGCTAAACTCTTTGCAACACTTGTCTGATGACTGAATTCAGACAGTCATTTTGATAGTCACGTTTACTTATTCATCAAAAATGTGTCCTCTGGGTTTCTTTTAAAATCTGCTGAAAAATGCGTACTGATAGTCTAAATTAAAAAAATGCATCAGTATACTGTCATAAATAATGTAAGCCAAAGTTGAAAGTCGAAACTTGTTTTTGTGCAATCGAATAATTTGAATGAAGAAGCTAATTTAGAAACACTGTTGCACTTCCAAGGAATCACTTGAATGACCTACTTTTCATACGGTGACAAGCACTGCAGACAAAATCTTGATGTACATATGAGCTGCAGTTGAAGATTTGGGCTGGTTACCCAAAGATTCTATCTTAAAGCAAGGCATTTAACCCCAGACTGCTTCAGACAACTGTCCCTGTTGTAAGTGTACTGTAAGTTAATTTGGATTGAGTGTCTACAAAATAACAAATAGACACATTTTTAAATGTTGACATGTGCCATGACTCAGACCACTCAAATACAACATATACTGTACAGAGATGTGCACAGACCTAAGCAGGGGCAGGGGCGAAAGGACTTGGAAAAAGTGTTTAGAGAAATCTGCCGTCAATAACTAGTGGATCACCAAGTAAAGTTAAAAATAACTTTCATTTTATAAACGCATCTCGAAACACCTGGGTTGGGTTTCAAGACTGTTATTAAACGTGATTCCAGGTTGTTTTTAACATAGCAAAGTTTCAACATTTGACAAACTGTAAGACATTTTTCCCCCCTTTTGCTCTGGTGTGCAGACTTGAGTACAATAATTAGATAAGTTCAGTGTCATTTGATTTTAAACCCTTTAAAAATCAAGGTAACGCAAAGAGGCTTTAAAAGCAGCAGTTTTACTCCACGCACATGACATGGAAATGTGAACCAGCAATGGCAGAGCGCATTTACAGGTGTGACAGTTCTATAATTTTGGTTTAACTTTAATGTGAGATTTTATAAGACATATTGTGCTATTTAGGATTATAGCTCACTGTGCTTCTATTCTGAGTTGTGTTTGAGGAAATTCCATTGGAATAAACATAATTTTTCCCATGTCCCGACTCCCGACTAAACCCGAATAACCGAAGAGTTGATTGGTGCATACATTAAAATCTACTTGGTGTGTGGATTGTAAAAACAAATGAAGATTAGAAATGAGGCTTATAGATTATATATATTTAGAAATAAGGCTTGCAAAATAAAACCTCAGTGCCTCTGATACAGAAAAGCTGCACCCCTGTGAGAGAAAATAGAAAGCTCCCACTCGAGGCGATCACAACGTGTCTGATGTACTTGCGCATGAACAGCAGGTAAAAGTCAAAGTGCGAACTGTCAATTAATGCAAGATTGGCTCACTGATTGGAATTAATTTACATTTGAAGCCTATCATGTTGCTTTTGTACCCTGATATACAATGTGTTGTGCTGTAGTAATGACACCTCCACTTAAATCTCCATGCTTTTACGGGTACCTAAGCGCTCTTTAAGGCACTTGTGCTTAAATGGGCACCTTTAGATTTGTTAATAAAAGGGGAAGTAGCCCCTATTCTGTGCACGTCAGTGACAGTAGGTAATGACTTTAAAAAAATGCAGAGATTAGAACTTGATGTTTGAAAGACTTTTCAACATGCCAAATATACCTAAATACTACAAACATGTGAAATAACATCTTTAATGGCAGAGGGAGACATTTTTAAAAGTTTGCAAATGTCATTATAGTACGAATGCCAATGGACTACATTATCCACATATAGTATAAAGCATAGCATTTACATCAGTTCACAGCACTCTTTTAATAAACTTGATTAAAAACACTATTACCTTTGAAGACCCAAGCTGGATTTGAGTCTTAAAGTGATAATTCACCCAAATATCATAATTCTGTCATCATTTACCCACCCCTATGCCTTCTCAAATTCGCATGCAACTATCGCTTAAAATGTTATGATTTTACATTAGAAGGCAGTGAACAGTCTTGTGCTGTCAAAAAGATAACACCAGAAGACTTAAGCATGTCACCAAATCTAACATTACTATTCTGTAATGAAGTAATTCTGCATTTCCTTCTCATGAACTTCGCATTGGAAACCTCTACAGTGGGAACATTTGGCCTACAATGTGGCTCAGCCTTCTATTGGAGAACGCATGTAATTTCCTTATGGTGTGCACATATTGTATGCAATCTTTTATGCTTCATTTCTCCCCTACCCTTCCACCTCCTCCAAATTTACAATTGAAAGGCCTTCCTCTAATGTCATGAGACTGTACAGCTAGGAGGATCAAAAAGAAGGGTTAGACAAGGTCTGCAGTCTGAGCTCTGCTCAAACTACTGGCATATTTAAGCAGGGAACATGAGTAAATTCTTAAATGGTCTGCCTTTTTATCTCTTCTTTTTTCCATTTCTGTGGTGAGAAAAATATGTGTTTGTTCTCTTTTGTCACATGCTAAAATGAGGGCTCATTCAAACATTATTGCTGAGCCCCTGAGCATAAACACCCAGTGGGAACTCAGCCGTTTGGGGAGAAAAATAGCTGTTTTAATTCTGGTTGTTGTGACGATGACTGCCATGGAAGCAAATATTGGAGCTAGGAAAATGCTTACTTTAACAGCATGAAGTGTGTTAGAAAATCAGACCCTTCCAACATGGTGTTTACCCTGTTTTTGTGATTTATAAATAATAAATGAAGAGTTTCTGTGTATGGTCTCCAGGTGTTAAAAATTTACTAAATGAAAGACTTACAATAAGGGAGTTTATGGAAAAAAGATGTCTTAGTGGCTATAAAAGATAAAAATAAAAAGTGTGTTTTATTAAGGCTCCATCACTGCAGGGAAATAAAGTATTCTTAAAATTGGCTGCTGTACTTTCAACATTAAGTCAACGAGCACTCTTAACCTCAATTAAATAAAACATTTATTTAAATTAAACTTAAAACAAAAACTATTTGATTCCAAAGGTCAACTTGTCGCATTTAAAACCCAACAAAAAATTTCAAACATGTCAATGCTAAGCACTTCTCACTGAGCAAGTCAACCTCAAATATGACGCCAGCTGAGTATTATGACAATAACAGCCATGCTTGAAATTGAGTAGAACCTAAGAAATAACATTGGAATAGTTTAATAAATACACATTGACAAATGTTATTATAACCTTTGATGAATGCCCAATTGTAATTGCCATCCAAACAAATCAGACAGCAAGCCTTGTACTGTGAGGAGACTGGTTCCAGCTTATATTTGTAATACTTATGACCTGTCAGTATAAATAATCATACTCCTAAACACAGAGAACCAACATATGTCAATAATGTTAATAAAATGTGTCCTTTTGTGGTAAATAAATGTTTTAAATTCTCTAGATTTGCTGAGTGGATTGATCTATCTATATACCGATGAGCCAATACATTATGACCATTCACAGGTGAAGATAACAACATTCATCATCTCCTAACAAGGCCACATGTCAAGGTCTGTATAGATTAGATTGTAAACGATCAATGAGTTCTCGTAGACAACGTATTGAATGCAGAAGCAATGGTTAAGAGTAAAGACCTGAGCGACTTTGACACAGGCCAATTTGATATGGCCAGATGACTGGGTCAGAGCATATCTGAAACAGCAAGGCTTGAGGGGTGCCCTGGTAAGTAGTGGTGAGTACCTACCGACAGTGGTCAGAGGAGGGACTGTAAACCACAATCCGGCAATAGGGTGTTGGCGCCCAAGGCTCATCGATTCACGAGGGCAATCAAGGCTACCTCGTCTGGTCCAAACCAAAATAAGTTTTACTGTGGCACAAGTCACAGAATTTTTTTTATTTTTGTTAAGGGAGGAATGTGTCGACAAGGGGTTTGGGTAGCTTAATGTGTCATGCACAACGAGCCACGTGATAAGATGCACGGCTTGACGGTCTCAGAAGCAGGGGCAATTGAGACTTGTCCTCCGCCACCCGGATTGCGGGAGTAAGTAACCGCGCCACCACAAGGACCTACTAAGAAGTAGGAATTGGGGATTCCCAATTGGGAGAAAAAAAAAATGGAGGAATGTGTCCCAAAACAATCATCCTTTTGATTATCTAGTCAGCCAATCGTGTGGCAGTAGTGCAGTGTATAAAATCAAGCACATACTGGTCAGGAGCTTCAGTTAATGTTCATATCAACCATCAGAATGGGGGAAAAATTTGATCTCAATGATTTGGACCGTGGCATGATTGTTGGTGCCAGATGGGCTGGTTTGAGTATTTCTGTAACTGCTGATCTGCTGGGATTTACACATTTTCACAGTTCTGTGGACAGGAATAACTTGTTGATGAGAGAGGTCAACTGAGAATGGCCACACAGTTTCAAACAGACAGTCTACGGCAACTCAGATAACCGCTTTGTACAATTGTGGTAAGAATATAATCTCGGAATGCTATTCTGAGATGCGAGTTGGTGCTGTTTTGGCCATTCATTCAGGCTAGCATTGTTGTGACCATCACTGCCAGCTCCTGCGTACCCTCTTTGTACTCTTGCACCTCTGCTGGTCATGAGAGAGGCAAGCTGGGGAAGCTCCATGCATGCACATCCAGTTGCTTTCAGCTTCATACAATATTCACAGAACATTTTGTTGTGCTGTATTGCAACTGCATTATGTGTGCATTTATAGTTTACATATATGCATTTTGCAGTAGCTACTGTTTGAATCTGAATTCCCATTTAAGATAACCTCAGAAACAACATGATCTGAACAATGTCAATGTACAAATGCATGAGTTAAATAGATGCATGCACACCACTGCAGTTATGGTAACTGCCTATATAAATGTTTAACATCATTTTACAATATAGGTCTGTTGGGGTTCATTTTTAATTGGTTATTTGTAACTCAGAAGACACTTTTACAGTACACTAATTTTATAGCCTAGAGTCCAACTGAAGTAGCTCCTGAACCACTTCAAGACTTTGTGTTGTCAATTCAGATATTTAATAACTCCGCTAACACAACATTTAACTCAAGTTCTTTTATTTCCAAGCATACCTTGGTTGAGGGCATTGTTACTAATTAGATGCCAGAAAATTTTTACTTTAACATGAGAAAAAAACGTTTTGTTAATGTCAGTGATAGATTTTCTACTGTTGGGAGTAAAATATTGATTAGTGTGTTTAACTGGTGGCAGTATGTGTTATATAGTTTGTCCCCCCACATTTAATAAAAAAACACTCCATTACATTTTTGTTTTCAAATGTTTCTAGGAATAACCTTGACTATAAAAGAATAGACTACTGAACTGTTGTTGCTTTTTTTAGGAATTGACAGACTTTTTACATAGTACATAAAATACTAAATACAGATTTAGTCACTTGATTCACACAGTTTGAGGATTAAATTGTCAGATTGTGTACTTTTCTTCCCCTTGCCTTTGAGATTTATGATAGTGTGTGTAACTATTGTACAGTTCATTAAACACTTCCTTGACACCCATTTGAAGGGTGGTGTTCAGAAATGTTATATCTTGTTCAACACAGCAGTCCAGGATACAGTAAATGCCCTCTGTTAGATGTGCTTTGATTTCTGGCTGAAGCGTCACCTAGGAAATAAGAGACAAAAAGCATTGAGGGTATAAAATGACAATTAATCAGCACTTATGTCATTGTTCCGTGCAGAAACATGAGTCTCAGGTCAGAAGGTCAAATGCATTTTGCTCTGCAAGTTGACAAATACAATGGAATCAAACTGCCTTCGGCAAAGTGTTCCACTCCCATTTTCTCTGAAAGCACAAGCATCCAGAGATCTGATTTTGTCTGTTCTCATTTGGTCTCTGCAAATACAACTTTATTGCTAAGATTGCATGACATAGGACAAAACACAGTGGACTTAACTCACTAACTATAATTGTGTTGCTTAAGTTTTGAAATCCATACAGACCCAATTTTTCCATTCTTGAAAGAATTTTCATTTTTGAATGGACTATGCCTTTATCTAATTCCCCTCATGGCATACCAGATGAGTGACTTTCTTTGTTCTGCTGAACAAAAAGATTTTTAGAAGAATATTTCAGTTCTGTATGTCCGTACAATGCAAGTGAATGTGACTAGAACTTTGAAGGTCCAACAACCATATAAAAGCAGTATAAAAGTAATCAATAAGACTCCAGTCCTTAAATCCATATCTTCAGAAGCGATATGACGGGTGCGGGTGAGAAACGGATCAATATTTAATTTTTTTTACTATAAATTCTTTGTTAATTGCCACAAACACAAGAATGTGAAAGTTAAAGTGGAGATTGATAATAAAAAAAGGACACAAATATTGATCTGTTTCTCACCTGCACCTATCATATCACGTCTGAAGATATGGATTTAATAACTGGAGTCTTATGATTACTTTTATGCTGCCTTTATTTGGTGAGGGTGATCTCAATTGACGGCCATTCAAAAACAACCATGTTCCTAGTCTTATAGTGCATGAATCATTGGTGCACTTTATTTTTTTAATGTCAATGTTTTATTAAAATATAATAAATTACTACACCCCTGAAATTACTTTTCAGTTGATGTAACAAATACTTCTTTGCAGCCCATTCCCTCCAACCACTTGGCTTCATTCTCGTATGTAATGCCCACTTTTTATGAACCAATCAACTCCAGATGAATAAAACGAAGTCCCGCTCAAATGTTCTTATTTCTTCTTCTCATTGCATTTACAATGCTTATTACTCAGAAATATGTCGGATGACGGAAATAAAATGTGCCAGAGTAAAAATACTTTATTATTCTTAAGTATCATTTGAGGGATTTACACTTTCCTCAAGAGCAATTTAAACTGAATACTTGTACTTTTACTCAAATAAATGTCCAAAGAATTGATTTTTTTTTACATTTATACTCCTTACAACTTAATGTATACTTGGAAAAAGTACTCATAACATTTTTGCAGATCATTTTCTTTGTTCTTACTGACTTAAGTTGCCCTTTTACTGCATACAACGGATGACCGATCAGAGGTCAGTCATTTCAAATGCGAGTGTTACACAGAGGCTGTGTGGCGTTCAGACCATCTGCAGAGGCGGAATTTCTGATCTGATTTGTGACTGAATGTGATGAATTCATTAAAAACTATGAGCATGAAGTGAGAAACACTTAAAACACCTCAACTTAATTCTACGCCTGCTACCTCTAAAGATTTACGAAGTCAAACATTACAATTTACATTGAAATATATATATATACACATTGGGCTATTGTAATGTCATTTATTTCTACACTTTCCTTCATATTTAAATCGGATATATAGATTCTACTCCCTATTTACTAAATTATTGTTGTTGTTAGGCAACTTAATTATAACTATAAAACAAACAATGATAATGATAATAAAAATAATAGAATCTGATTAAATATTAATTGTGAATTTTATTGAATTCATCAGCAAGGTTTGGTAGCAAACCTCAAAACAACTCACAAAACCAACAACATTACTAACTTTCTTCAAAGCTTAACTTTATTTATTTTTTTAATCTTTCTCTGTCTCAAGGGGCTAGGTGCTCTGACATCACAATTCACAAGTGCTTTCTCCCATGCAATGAACATGGGTGACTGTGGCAATGTTTTTGCAAAATAAAATTATGTGGGTACATGTCTCAGGGCAGTTCCGAAGTGAAATGTTCACTGTGTGGACCTAAAAGTGAGTGAAATGTTCTCTCGAACAGATGAGGTTTTAAAGGTTAATGTTCTATAGAGATTTAAATCAACATGCCTACCCTAAACCTAAATGATAGAAAAAGCAGATGCGAGATAAAAAATACAACCACGTCATTTTGTGGTGCTTCTATAACACGTTCGGCTCACATGTCGACTCGTGTGCACTTCAGGACTCGTATCCTGGTCATTTGTATAGCATACGCAACACTATGAGTTGAGCTACTGCACAATTTGTTCACACTTAAACAGGCTTTTAAATGTAGTTGGCTATGTGATGCAAATGTTATAGTAAATTACTATAGTAAAGGTGTTTATATGTCATAAGAAAGCATTGTGTGAGGAACAGGATGAAAAGTGTTCTTGAACTGACATTCTGCATTTTTACTTGCGATTTGAATGAAAGGCGCTAAAAGTAATTGTTGATTTAGCACATCTAGTGTTCCTTTCACCTGTTACATACAACAGGACACCTAAAATCATTTTGCAAAAATTTAGTTATTGTAACATGAGTCTATGACTAGGTTGCAAATGCCACCAGGTGAGAAATATGTTGGAGACATTAAAAAGGGGACTTAACCAATCGAATTTAACAACATCCTCTCTTGATTTTATTCTAGCTAATAAAATCTTTTTGGTTTATTCGTACTACTACAGTACAATTTAACGAGAATACTTTTTTTCATTCACTCAAGTGTGTTTTTGGTTAGATACGTGGAATTAATTGTGTACAATTTTGATTCAGTATCCATACTTTCACTTAAGTATAATTTCTCAGTACTTTTTAGACACCTGTCAGTTTCATGCTGAATTTAACAGTTTTAAAACTGGATCCGTTTACTAAAACGTAAACTGGTTTCAAAATGAATCCTTATTAACCACGTATATGTGATGAAACATATTTAGTTTCAGTAGTCTCATTCTACTGCAACAAACAATGTAGACTTCAGACAGTCAGTCAATGAGAGTACAACAAACAATTACAGGGAATGTTTCAGGTAAAATGTACCATAAGTTATACAATATGAAGACAGATGTCAAATACATTTAAACTCAATTTTTCACAAGTCCTGACATATAATCGTAGAAAAAATTACCTGTCTTAGGTCAGTTAGGATCACTACTTTATTTTAAGAATGTGAAATGTCAGTATAATAGTAAAGAGAATGATTTATTTCAGCTTTTATTTCTTTCATCACATTCCCAGTGGGTCAGAAGTTTACATACACTGTTAGTATTTGGTAGCATTGCCTTTTATATTGTTTAACTTTGGACAAACTTTTTAGGTAGCCTTCCACAAGCTTCACACAATAAGTTGCTGGAATTTTGTCCCATTCCTCCAGACTGAACTGGTGTAACTGGAGTCAGGGTTTGAAGGCCTCCTTACTCGCACACGCTTTTTCAGTTCTGCCCACAAATTTTATATCGGATTGAGGTCAGGGCTTTGTGATGTCCACCCCAATACCTTTACTTTGTTGTCCTTAAGGTATTTTGCCACAACTTTGGAGGTATGCTTGGTGTTGTTGTCCATTTGGAAAACCCATTTGTGACTGAGCTTTAATTTCCTGGCTAATGCCTTCGAGATGTTGCTTCAATATATCCATATAATTTTCCTTCCTCGTGATGCCATCTATTTAGTGAAGTGCACCAGTCCCTCCGGCAGCAAAGCACCACATGATGCTGCCACACCCATGCTTCACAGTTGGGATTGTGTTCTTCGTCTTGCAAGCCTCACCCTTTTTCCTCCAAACATATCAATGGTAATTATGACCAAACAGTTTGATTTTTGTTTCATCAGACCAGAGGATATTTCTCCAAAAAGTAAGATGTTTTCCCCATGTGCACTTGCAAACTGTAGTCTTTTTTATGGTGGTTTTGGAGCAGTGGCTTCTTTCTTGCTGAGCAGCCTTTCAGGTTATGTCAATATAGGACACGTTTTACTGTGGATATAGATACTTGTCTACCAAATTCCTTAAGCATCTTCACAAGGTCCATTGCTGTTGTTCTGGGATTGATTTGCACTTTTCACACCAACCTATGCTCACCTTTGGGAGACAGAATGCGTCTCCTCCTTGAGTGGTATGATGGCTGCGTGGTCCCATGGTGTTTCTACTTGCGTACTATTGTTTGTACAGATGAATGTGGTACCTTCAGGCATTTGGAAATTGCTCCCAAGGATTAACCAGACTTCTGGAGGTCCACAATTTATTTATTTTTATTTATTTTTTATGATTTATTTTGATTTTCCCATGATGTCAAGCAAAGAGGCACTAAGTTTGAAGGTAGGCCTTAAAATACATCCACAGGTACAACTCCAATTGACTCCAATTGGCATATCAGAAGCTAACTGACTAATTGCCTAAAGGCTTAATTTTGTGGAATTTTCCAAGCTGCTTAAACATTTACATTTATGCTGTTGGCAGACGCTTTTATACAAAGTGACTTACAGAGCCCTTATTACAGGGACAATCCCCCCGGAGAAACCTGGAGTTAAGTGCCTTGCTCAAGGACACAATGGTGGTGGCTGTGGGGATCGAACCAGCAACCTTCTGCTTAACAGATTAGTGCTTTAGCCCACTACGCCACCACCACTCTATATAGGCAGAAAGGCATAGTTAACTTAGTGTATGTAATGGTCTGACCATTAGATTTGTGATAAGGTCAATTAAAAGTGAAAATCTGTCTGTAAACAATTGTTGGGGAAAAAATTATCATGTCATGCACAAAGTAGATGTCCTAAACGACTTGACAAAACTATAGTTTGCTAATATAAAATCTGTGGAGTGGTTCAAAAATTGTTTTAGTAACTTCAACCTAAGTGTATGTAAACTTCTGACTTGAATTGTACATTTAAAAAGCGCAAGTGTGGCAGGTAAAGAACTGATAATGGGTATTGATCTTACCCTCTGTAGTTCACTGACATATTGTGCAACCATGAACGAGGACAGGACTGTGAAATTTTCAGCTGCACCGGCAATATGAGTGTACATCCTCTCCACCAGTCTGGCACACTTCAGAAGACTCTCTCTGTCTTTCTCAGAGGCTGAAAGAAGAGACACCAACGCAAATCAAGTAAATGGAATATTTAAACGCATGTGATTATTTAAAGGGATTGTTGAACCAAAAATGAAAACTCTTGTCATAATATATTATCCCTCGTATGGTTCCAAACCCGAATTTGTTTTTTGACTTCTGTGAAACACAAAAGTAGATGTTAGGTGGATTGTAAGCCTTGGTCAAACTTTAATTTCAATTTTTTTTTTCTCCATAAAATGAATGTGAATGGTGACTGAGGGCATCATTCTGCCTAACATCTCCTTTTGTGTTCCACAGAAGAAAATCAAACCAGTTTGAAACAACATGGGGGTGAGTAAATAATGGAAGGTTTTTTATTTTAGGGTGAACTATCTCTTTAAACATTATTAATATGGATCCGGGTAATATAGCAATGTTATTCAATTAGTTGTGGAGAAAGCCATTGACTGATGACAAATTTAAGCTCTTAAGTTACCAGAAGATGATCAATGGCATTACATTATGATTGAAACTGCCTCACATCGGAGTATAGTAAAACTACGGTTGTGCTCAAAAGTTTGCGTACCCTGGCAGAAATTGTGAAATTTTGGCATTTATTTTGAAAATATGACTGATCATGCAAAAATGGATGGTCTTTTATTTAATTATTATCACATAATTGTTTGGCCCCTTTTTAAATCCTAATGATAACAGAAATCACCCAAATGGCCCTGATCAAAAGTTTGCATACCCTTGAATGTTTGGCCTTGTTATAGACACACAAGGTGACACACACAGGTTTAAATGGCAATTAAAGGTTTAATTTCCCACACCTGTGGCTTTTTAAATTGCAATTAGTGTCTGTGTATAAATAGTCAATGAGTTTTAGCTCTCACATGGATGCACAGAGCAGGCTAGATACTGAGCCATGGGGAGCAGAAATGAACTGTCAAAAGACCTGCGCAACAAGGTAATGGAACATTATAAAGATGGAAAGGGATATAAAAAGATATCCAAAGCCTTGAAAATGCCAGTCAGTACTGTTCAATCACTTAGTAAAAGAGGAAAATTCAGGGATCTCTTGATACCAAGCCAAGGTCTGGTAGACCAAGAAAGATTTCAGCCACAACTGCCAGAAGAATTGTTCGGGATACAAAGACAAACCCACAGGTAATCTCAGGAGAAATTCAGTTGGCTCTGGAAAAAGACGGTGTGGTAGCACAATATGACGGTACTTGAACAAAAATTAGCTGCATGGTCGAGTTGCCAGAAAGAAGCGTTTACTGCACCAATGCCACAAAAAGCCCGGTTACAATATGCCAGACAACACCTTGACATGGCAGATATCTCGGTGAGCATATATTGGATATCTCCCTGTGATGAGGGCGGCGGCGTGGCCGGGCCGTGGGACAGATGCTTGGTGCTGAAATGTCCTAACCAACAAGGAGAGGGATAAAGACGAGCCAGGGGTGCCAGTTCGAGAGACACATGTGGCCGCTGTGTGTGTCTGTTTGTTTGTTTCTTTAAGTTCATTTAAGTCATGAAAGTTATGTTGATTGTTCTGCTGGTTCCTGCCTCCTCCATTAAGAATCCCGTAACACTCCCTAAACAAAAACACCAGGCTGCAGCATCACACAAAAGCAAGTCTGGTCAATGGTGCCATTGTAGAAATACCCTGTTTGCAAGTGAAAGTGTATGATAATAATAATAGGTTTACCAATATAAGTAGCATCCGTATTCAGTCATGTAATCTTAACATGGCAGCCTTTATGAGGAGGGACCACCCTTATGTATTCTAAAGCATAAGCTCACCCAAAAATTAAAATTCTGTTGTCATGTACTCACCCGTACGTTGTTCCAAACACGCCTCACAGCTTCTGGCACGCTGTAATTTGGAGTGACGAGACCAAAAAGAGTTTTATGGTCACAACCAGAAGCGCTATGTTTGGAGAGGGTTCAACAAGGTCTGTAGTGAAAAGAATCCCCATCCCCACTGTGAAGCATGGTTGTGGATCACTGATGTTTTGGGGGGTGAGCTCTAAGGGCACGAGGAATCTTGTGAAAATTGATGGCAAGATGAATGCAGCATGTTATCAGAAAATACTGGCAGACAATTTGCATTCTTCTGCATGAAAGCTGCGCATGGGACACTCTTGGACTTTCCAGCATGACAATGACCCCAAGCACAAGATGACCCTTCAGTAGTTACAGCAGAAATAGATGAAGGTTCTGGAGTGGCCATCACAGTCTCCTGACCTTAATATCATCGAGCCACTCTGGGGCGATCTCAAATGTGTGGTTCATGCAAGACGACCAAAGACTTTGCATGACCTGGAGGCATTTTGTCAAGACAAATGGGCAGCTATACCACCTGCAAGAATTTGGGGCCTCAGACAACTATTACTAAAGACTGCATGCTGTCATTGATGCTAAAGGGGGCGATACACCGTATTAAGAACTAAGGGTAGGCAGACATTTGAACAGGGGTCATTTAATTTTTTTCTTTGTTTTATGATTGTGCCATTCTGTTATAACCTACAGTTGTATATGAATCCCATAAGAAATAATAGAAATGTGTTTTGCCTGCTCACTCATGTTTTCTTTAAAAACAGTAAATACATTACCAATTCTCCAAGGGTATGCAAACTTTTGAGCACAACTGTATATAATAAATAAATATAATAAAACCATATAACTACATTAAAAATGAAAGCCTGAGAAATGAATAAACTAAAGCCTAACTGTACTGATGCTACAGTTAGAAGAGGCTTTAAATCTTAAAGAGATCTCAAATTAGAAAAATGCATACTAAAATGTGTTGAGCCCTGAGCTTCAGGACTCGACCTTCAGCTCACCATCTTGGTAGAATTTTTCTCTGTCACTTTGAAATTCAATCCACAAAACCACAGTCTGAAGCTGTCTGAACACAGCTCAACAAGATGCTTGTCTCATTATTTTAGATGAATCATACCCCAAGTAACATATTTTTCATTCAGGGCAACTCATGGAAAGGAAAAGATCACAGACATATGGCTCTATCAATACTCAATTAATGATTCTTATGTTGAAGTTCCAAACATAAAAGCTTGCCAAATTCAGGTGCCCTCCACTTTCTTTATCTGACAGCTACAGAACATACAACAGGAGCAGACATGCTGGCAAAAGAGCATGCTGGGTCTTTGTATTGAGGCTTTGTTTGCTTGCATAAGAGTTGCTTGTGGAATAGGTTACAATAGTGATATATAAAAGATTAAGAGCATGAAGAAACTTAGCCCTGAAATTTAGACCGTATAATCCCCTTGAAGGGAACATGTAAATTAAATATTAAATACTTATTCAAACCATTGAGGGTTAATAGCTTCTCTTTTTTTGTATCAGAGAATTGCTACTTAATGAAGATCAAGTAAATCTCTGGACTCAATTGCAAGAAGCCAACATAGGGTTATTCTATAGACTTGGTTTAGAGTTTTTTTTTTTGTTTGTTTTTTTCAAAATTCCTAAACCAAGACCAAATATGTTTGATTGTAACTCATCCTTCTAAAGCTTTCAAGCTACAGTACTGTTCTTATCTATAAGATAAGGCTTTGAGTCAAGTAAACATCAGGGGTTTAAGTTTGTTTATTTTTGGTTTTTGCAACCAGCCGCTGAATCTACTCAGTTTGCGAAAGAAAAATACAATACACCATTTTTAAATTTACACTAAATAGATTTTTATATATATATATATATATATATATATATATAGAAAAATATAAAGGGGAGCATACTTACCTCTGTCAGACTCAACCCTCTGTCTGCCTTCATGCATGACTGATGAAACCAAGCGATAAAAGCAATTCAGGAATGTGGGGGAAGCCTTCAGCATCACCTGCAAACATTTGAAAAGTTCTTAAAATGGGTGCATTGCTGAGCTTAGTATAAAATACATGGTCTTATATTAATCCACAGTCTAACACAAATAAAGAACAACAGATTTATGCCAAAATCTTTCATCAATAAGTGGGAAATTTTAAGAGGGGTTTTAGACATGAAGTTGGTATTTTACCTATTTTTTTGGTTTCTGTAAGAGCAGCAACTGAAAGACTCAAACTTTCTCTTGTCCTGTTCTGAGAATTAAATTGATGCCTTGATCCCATTTTGATTATTAGTAAGTCAATTGCTTGAGTTTCCTGTTAAAGCTTGTCTGTGTGAATATGCATATGCTATCTGTTCTGAAGACATTCTTGAATTGCTATGAGAACACATCTTTACTCTTTCACACTTTTTACTGTGTAAAACTATGGTTTTCTGAGCACAAATAACACATGTAGTTTTAAGTAGTGACACCTGTACCTGGACAGCCACTATTATCATTGCTTTAATAGAAATTACAGTATGATAAGTTGCTACTGTAATTTCTATTAAAGCCACTATTATCATTGCTTTAATAGAAATTACAGTAGCAACTTATCTTACTACAGTACATTCTTATTTTCACTCTTATCAAGTGCAAATGAAACACCTCTTCGGGGCACCATCATGTTACCACTTAACATTTTAATATCTAACGCAGACCATATCTGAGAGAGCTACATTAGAAAGCTTGATTAGCCAGTAAAACCCATATTTGCATAAACCTAAAATTATATGCCTATATACATTATAAAAAGCATCTCAAGAGTAGTAACTGAGTGTTACTCATTCACAATGACTTTTAACATTAATATGGTTTAAAACTAGGACAAAAAAGCAGAATTGTATTTTTTAGAAACAGACAGTTGTCACTGTGAATACATAATGATTATTCTTTTTAATCTCAAGAATAGCTTTAGTTATTCTGTTCACTAAAGGATATATTATTTTCTTGATCAAGACTAAAGGATACATTTTGCTTCCACCAGTCATGGTATGCTGGGTGTGCTTGTGAACAAAAACACTCAAGACCACATTAATAAAATGTTTTTCCAAACAACCGCAGATAAACATATGTCCCGCCCGCCTTTAAAAAAACTGAAAGCATCTGGAACGGTTTCTACTTCCTCAGCCTTTGGCTAATTTGAAAATACATTTAAGATGTATTAAGATATAATTCAACTTGAAAAAGTGTAACAACTTAAATGTATAAATATTATCAGCTTTAAACGAATATCTTTCACACTCCATTCCCAAGATACTCACCTGAGGATAGCAAAAGATAACTGCAAACAGAGCTTCATGAATAGCCTCAAAAGCAGCATGGTAGTCCTCCAGAGAATGACTGTCAAGAGGCACAAACTGCAGAGCACCAAGCACCATAATGACATGGTGTGGATTAGAGAGGTGTGATTCACCATTCCGGAGCAAGACAGTCAGAGCCTCGAGGGTTGGCACAGTCAGAACACGGGTCAGGGAACGCAGCTTGCTGGACTCCTTTATCAAAAACTGAAAACAAGGGTAAAATTACATATGTAATTGAATTATACAGTATACACTGATCAGCCACAACATTAAAACCACCTGCCTAATATTCTGTAGGTCCCCCTCGTGCTGCCAAAACAGCACCAACCCGCATCTCTGGATCAGCAGTTCCAGAAATACTCAAACCAGTCCATCTGGTACCAACAATCATGCCATGGTCCAAATCACTGAAATAAAATGTTTTCCCTATTCTGATGGTTGATGTGAACATTAACTGAAGCTTCTGACCTGTATCTGCATGATTTTATGCACTGCAGGCAATTGGCTGATTAGATAATCGCATGGATGATTGTTGGTGTCAGATGAGCTGGTTTGAGGATTTCTGTACAATTCTGCTGACCTGCTGGGATTTTCACGAACCACAGTCTCTAAAATGTACTCAGAATGGTGCCAAAAAACAAAATAACATGCAGTGAGTGGTGGTTCTGTGGATGGAAATGCCTTGTTGATGAAAGAAGTCAACTGAGAATGGCCAGACTGTTTTGAACTGACAAAGTCTATGGTATCTCAGATAACCAATCTGTACAATTGTAGTGAGCAGAAAAGCATCTTAGAATGCGCAACACATCGAACCTTAGGTGAAAGGGCTACAACAGCTAAAGACCACTTCTGTCAGCCAAGAACAGAAAGTTGAGGCTGCAGTGGCACAGGCTCACCAAAACTGAACAGTTGAAGACTGGAAAAACTTAACCTGGTTTGAAGAATCTCAATTTCTGCTGAGACACACAGATGGTAGGGTCAGAATTTGGTACCAACAGCATGACTCCATGGAAACAACGTGCATTTTTGTCAACAGTCCAGGCTGGTGGCGGTAGTTTAATGGTGTGGGGAGTGTTTTGTTGGCACACTTTGGGCCCGTTAATACCAATCAATCATCTCTTGAATGCCACAGCCTATTTGAGTAATGTTGTGGACCATGTCCATCCCTTCATGGCCACAATTTACCCACCTTCTAATACAGTGGTTCCCAACCCTGTTCCTGGAGCCCCCCCAACACTAAACATTTTGGATATCTCCCTGTGATGAGGAGGGCGGCGTGGCCGGGCCGTGGGACACATGCTTGGTGCTGAATTATCCTAACCACCCGGGAGAGGGATAAATACGAGACGGGGGTGCCAGTTCGAGAGACACACGTGGCCGCTGTGTGTGTCTGTTTGTTTGTTTCTTTAAGTTCATTTAAGCCATGAAAGTTATGTTGATTGTTCTGCTGGTTCCTGCTTCCTCCTTTCCCATTAAGAAACCCGTAATACTCCCTAAACAAAAACACCAGGCTGCAGCATCACACTAAAGCAAGTCTGGTCAATGGTGCCATTGAAGAAATACCCTGTTTGCAAGTGAAAGTGTATGATAATAACAGGTTTACCAATATAAGTAGCATCCGTATTCAGTCATGTAATCTTAACATGGCAGCCTTTATGAGGACGGACCAACCTTATGTAGTCTAACGCATAAGCTCACACAAAATTTTAAACCTTTTTGATGTTCCAAACACAGCTTACTTTCTTTCAGGGATATGTTAAACTAAATGTTGCCCAATAGTTCAAAGCTTAAGGTTTTATTTTCTACACACAATGGTACACTTTGGTACAAAGGAAGTTCTCCTATTTAAAAGTCCCATTATGCATTAACCATTCATGAATGGCCTCTAAGCAGCATGGAGTCATCCAGAGAATGACTGTCAAGAGGCACAAACTGCAGAGCACCAAACACATTATCAATAAACATAAAATTTCATTGTATGAAAAAAAAATGCCTTTGACTAAACATCTCCTTTTGTGTTCTACAGAAGAAATGTCATACAGCTTTGGAATAACAAGAGGGCGAGTAAATTATGAAAGAATTGTGATTTTATTGAACAGGAATTTCTTGCCCCTATTCTGCCATAGCAAAACCTTTTGTAAAAAAAGTTCATGCTCACGGGCAAGGAAGAGGCAAGAAACCGGCTTGACATACAAATAAAAGTTTAATGATAAACTCAAAAGACAAACACATAAGACGACGGACATGTCCGTAAGGATCTCTCTCTCTCCTGCACCGCCCTCTGCAGTCGGCCTTTATCCCTCCCAGTGGCTTGATTAGCCTAATACGGACCGGGCGTGTTGAGTCACGACCCGGCCCCACCCTCCACTGTGCCATACCTTTCTATTAAACTAACCGAAGAAGTTACACCCCGTTATCTCGCATTTGCATACTGTATGGACAAAAGTGTCCAGATTGTTTAATTCAGACATTAATTTAAATGTTACCTCAAGCATATGGATGAACCAAGGGGATTTTCAGGGGGAGGGGCTTAATGTATATAAATTGATAACGTATTTTATGTTACGTTTATTTATTTTATTAATGGAATCAATACATTTTTTTTAACAAAAAATAATAATAATTTTAGAGGGAAAAAAAATTGTTGGTACACCTTTAAAGATTAGGAAAGGCTAATATAATACACATGTGCAATACAATATGCAGATCTCTTACAAACCAGACTGACATTTATCTGAAACCAATCCAGAATGCATCTTAAAATGCAGCACAACAATGGTTCTAACTTTCAAAAGCACATCAAAACATGAGACCACTACCATAAAATAACAACAAAAGTGACTATTACAGAGCTTGTGTTGTGTACTAAAGACAGTTTAGGTGTGAAAGCAGCATCAGGGAAACAAAGCTTTTGGTCGTTGTTGTAAACAGCGCTAGCGGCATCTCTTATATGTCAGGGTCTGACAGAGAAAAAAGGTGCAATGATAAAACTAACCTGACAGGCACACACAGAATCATTCACTGACTGAACTCAGTGACAAAAATAAACAAGACTTGGAAACCTGGCTTTTCCAGGCTGATGAATTTTAATGAAACAAGACAAAGGCATGTCGGGCCAGTCAGCGCTGTATGAGAAATGCTTTACAAGACTAGTTGTCAAAGGCAGAGTTTGGGGGAAGAGAGTAGCCAGAGCCAAATTTGTTTCATCATTCAGTGAGTTCAGTATGTTAAAATAACATATAATATGTATTAGAGGTCGACCGATAATGGATTTTGCCAATACAATAACTAAGGTGGAGGGAAAGGCCGATAACCAGTTAATCGGCCGATAGTTTTTAAAATTGATTTATAGAATGTCAAAAATGTCTTATTCATTCCTTACTATGATAGGCACAGACAAAGAGTCCTAAATAAATAAAATACCAGATGCGGTTTACTTTTTAATCAAAATCCCCCAATTAACAGGAAAAAAAATGAAGATTTGGTGCATAATGCTGAACTTGCATATAAACGAGCCGGCGACTCTTATTTTGAAATTATGAAAAAAGTATTGCAATAGATTATTGCCGATAACATTAGTTCCAAAAAGCAACTATTGGCACTGTTTAATCGGTAAAACCGATAAAATGTCGATTTAAAAAAAAATTATTGACATTATTTTTTTGTTGCTATTGTTAGTTTATTTTGGTCCAAATTTAGCGAGCAAGATTCATCTTTGGCTGGTAACTTTGTAAGTCCCAAAAACAACAGTCTGACCATCACTGGTTTTTTACCTGCCATGATGTGAACAAATCAAAAGACAAGCACTAAATTGAACGTCTAATCATTATGGAAGTGTTTTTGCATCAAGATGCGTTTCCATACATGCACAGTTCTTCTCCAAGGTTCTGTCTGCACCTGAAGAATTGAGCTAGTTAAGCTAGTCACTGTCAAACTTGCACATCTTTTAACAACATTTACCATCGTAGGTTTATCTAGAATGCCTAAAAGATATTTTCCTCTCCAGATCTCTATGTGATGACACGTGTGATATTACCACCAAAACGAGTGTATAAATGTTTTAATGACTTAGCATTTGACAAAAACATTTATTAAAAAAAGGTGCATCAATTCAGCTGTGAATTGTTAAAATAAACATCTGAGCATTGGGACAACTGTTAAAGGTTCTTGTAATAATTCTTCACCAATGTTATTCTTGTGTTGGATTTTTATCTTTGAAAACATCCTTTTCTTGTATACTTATGCATACTATGCAAAAATTAGAGGGTTACCCGTCACTGGATATATCCCTATTGGAAATACAGTATCTTTGCACAGACACAATGTTGAGTGTACCTCACAATGAACTCGGAAAAGTCCTTTAAAGGGCATAGTCTACCCAAAAATGAAAATTATCACCCACATGCCATTCCAGATATGTGTGCGTTTCTTTCTTCTGCTGAACACAATGAAGACATTTAGAAGAAAATTTCAGCTCTGTAGGTCCATACAATACAAGTGAACGGTGACCAGACCCTTCAAGCTCCACAAATCACAAAAAGGCAAAATAAACTTAAAACATGAATTCAGTGGTTAAATCTATATCTTCAGAAGGTATATAATAGGTGTGGGTGAGAAAGATAATTTTTTTAGTGAAAGTAGAGATTTATTGTAAAAATAAAAGATGTATGAAAAATGAATCAGTTTCTCGCCCAAAGTGACTGCATTGCTTCAGAAGACATAGACTTAACCACTTAAGTCATATGGATTACTTTTATTGAATTTTGGAGCTTGAACTGTCTGGTCACCATTCACTTGCATTATATGGACCTACAGAGCTGAGATATTCTTCTAAAAATCTTAAAATGAGAAGTCAAGAGAAGAAAGTCATACACATATGGCATGAAAGTGAATAATTGATGAAAGATTTTTCATTTTTGGCTGAACTATCCATTTAATGTTCTTGGATACAAATTGAAGGAAATATTTGCTGTCAAGCATCCTTTCCCAATCATTCAAGTCCTGTGCTCTGAGACAGAAATAACAATGCTAATGCAGATGCTTATACGTGAAAAAGAAAAAATAGGATATTGTGATACTACCGCCTTCTTTAAGTTTGGAAATTGCAATAAAAAGAAACTAGTACACCAGAAAATCAAGCATGATAATTCTCATTCAAATTGAAAACAGGTATTGAAATACTTACAATGAGAGTAGATATGATTTGCGGAATGATGCGCCAAAATGCTTTTGAGCAATGCTCTGGAAACTGACAGCAGGCAAGCAGCTTTGTTAGAGTCACAGCTGACAAAACCTCCTGTGACAGACAAGTTAAACAAAAACAAGATGTCTTCAGTTAACACTAAAACAATGCTTAGAAACAAATTAAATTTGATCCTAATCTGTAGTGATTTGCATGTTACCAACAATATTCTGTTTCACTCAGAATAAGAACAGAAAACAAATTTAACAATCTATTCAAAAAAATATCTACAGATTTCTAAATGTTTAAGATAGGGCAGTGTTTCCCAAACTGGGGTACGCGTACCCCTGGGGATACGTGAGGTGACAATGGGGTGGCGAATGACATTCTGAGATTTACCGTTCTTTCAATTTCATCACAGTCAAACCAAGTTCATGTATTTCTCACTGACAAAAAATATTTTGTGTGCCCTCTAGTGTAGAAAAATCAAAATGGTTGTGTCACAAAGTTCAGAAAAATATGCAATGCATTTACTCAGGCGTCCTGCATCACACAAGTATATTTTTTCATCACCGCTAGGTGACGTAACTACGTGATAGCAAGTAAAATACTTAACTGTTTTACCAGACTTGCACATGTCAATCGTCCACGATTTTAGTTTAGTTTTCTTTTTTTGCAGTTTAAAACGTAATTTGTATTTAAGGTTAGATGCATAGGGATGGTATAAGTTCATAAGCTTTGATGGCAGGTGACAGACATTCAGCAGCACCAAATAATTTCCATATTCACACGCAGTAATTTTCAATCACATTTGCTAACAGTGTCAAATGTGACATAAAAATCCCCTTGAGCTGACCGCGCAATTGCACAGATAAATTAATGCTTGAATTCGGCCGGCAATGCCTTACCTGCAATGATGAATTCCAGGCACAGAACCGAACGCTATTCTTGCATAACACGACGCAATGAGGGGGGAGATTTCAAGTTATATCATATAACTTTCAAGTTATATTTCAGCTATATCATACCTAGCATTCCCATCTCAATCGGTAAGCCATTTATTCAGTATACGTATATGATTAATATAACATGTACAAAATGTACAAATAAAACATGTTTAATATGTTTTTACAAATTAAGTGTTTACAAAAGTACAAAGTGTTAAACAGACATTTTTTCAAATGACCTTGTGTGAATTTTATCTATGCGTTAGTGAGGGGGTACGAAAAAGGATGTTGAATGTTTGAAGGGGTACGCCACTGTAAAAAGTTTTGGAACCACTGAGATAGAGAATCTTACGGTATGGAGGCCACCTTCAACCTTTGACGCCACAAGCCCCTCTCTGAGCATCAGCAGTAACAAATGGAACTGCTCTTGAGAACAGTTGGCCACCAGCTGATTAAAAAGCTCCTTTACTGGCCCTTCAAGCTCCTTTACCTCTGACAAAGACATCCAAGTACCTGTTAAAATGATTGACAGACTGTTTTTAAACATTTAAGCAGAGGTTTCACAAAATTGCTAGATAATCTGCCATCAATTTAATAATGTTAAACAAATGGTAAGTTGAATGATAAAAAATTTTGAAAAGTTCAAGGAGATTGTACCTGACAGCAGTGCATGGACACTCTGCAAAATCTCAACATGGAGTTCTCCCAGGTCAGCTGCTTTGGTCCTTTCAGCAGCCATATAGAATGCAGAGAGATAGCGAATTGAGGAAATAAGGAAGTCCATAGGCCGAGGTGATGGATACAGTTCCTTTAAGATCTGCTGGCAAAAGCTCCGGTAGAATGACATGCGGGATATTCTCTCCTGTCTGTGGTCCCTAGAACCACTCTGAAACAGGTGGGATGCTCTTGCTAGCTCACTCCTGATCATTACAGTCACCACTTCAACAGAGAACGACTGTCTGAGAAGACCACTTTCTTTGCCCATAAGCACAGCCTGAATGTCTGGCTCCATCACAGAAGTGGCCTTTTCTAACAAACAAGTCAGAGATCCATCCAACTGTTTGTTCTTCCCCAGGGTTGCAATCATTTCATTGCAAAGTGTGCTCAAAGTTACCAGATGGAGTTGTAATGAGCAGAGATCCCATTTAGATTGCCCCACTGCGTTTAAAGACAGACCTCTCACAGCAATATTACTCTCAACCATGAAAGAGGTAAACTTCTCCAGATTGAGGCAAGCACTGCTCCTCCTTTCAATAATGAGCTGTATTAGGCACTGGATAAAGTCTTTAATGGAGTCCACAAAAGATAACCAGGTTGAGTCATCGACAATCTTAAAGAGGCCCTTAGAGCTACGAGAGAAGAGGGATGTCACAGCTACCTCTAGCAGATTACTTCCATGCACAGCTTTTAAGATTGTTTGAGAATTTGTAACCATCAGGAGTGAAGCCATGGCCCTAAAAAGCTCCCTCAGGAATCTAATAGCTAACAAGGGCTCCATGCTTTCATCACACTTCACAAAAACAGTCATTGTGTACAAGCTTAGAAAAAGCTCTGAATAATCTTCAGAGAACATCGTGCATCTATTAAGCATTCTTGTGACTGTGAGTAACTTCAGTAAACCATCTACCTGTGTTTCATTTAAAGGTATGGAAGAACCCGTTTTGACAGAGTCTAAAATCTCTTGTCCAATGGCCTTCAATCTCTTCAGAGAGGATGTCATAGACACTTCTCCATCTTCAACTCCAATGCTTACTTCTGCAGAAGATTTAAAAAATGAAGGACTGATTAACTCCACATGTGAAGGGTCGAGCAGTCCAAAAAATGCCTTGATGATACACTTTACCATTGCTGAGAACATTTCAGGGAGCTCGCAAAGAATTGGACCCTCAAGTAGTTGTCTGGATATTGAGCAGACTGAGATTCCATCATTCTCCAAATTGTTTCCAGAAGCATGCAAGCTCTGAAGCAAAGACTTCAACATGAAGTCTGCTAAATCAGATATGTTGTTCTGCTTGAGATAAGGGAGAATTAATGGAAGGTTGGATATTATAAGAAACCAGTGAGCTGCCATAAATGTGTCAGTGTTAACACTACAAAGCTGGAGATCCCAAATCTGGTCAACGTTGAGCATTACTGAAAGTTCTTGTCTGTCGATGATGAACTGGGCTGTTTTCTGAAGAACATCTGTTATATTTTTATCTGATGATACAGTAGATGATTTGAGCAAGAGTTTCTTCAGTTTGTGTAGAGAGAGCAGTTTCTGTAGTAGTTTACCAACTGGACTAACGAGCTGGCAGTCCATGTTCTCTAGTGTCAACGCTCTCTCCACTAAACTAATCGTGACACCACTCTCTGAGGCAGCAAGTGATTTGTACTTAATACAGTGAATATGAAAAAGCGTATCCACCTCAACCCAAATGTACGTAAGGAGAAGGGTCACCTCTAGGATCTTTTGCCTCCACGGACATTCTGTGAACAAGTTCTCTTCAAAGTGCCTCAACAGGTTTTCAACAATCTTCAGCATCTCCTCCATCAGATTCTGAGTCTGCTTCACGATTGGCATCATGGTACTGTTGTCCAGGGTCTTAAAACTGAACAGTACCGCATAGAGGAGTGAACCCAAAGAAAACATTTTCAGTGCCAAATCCTCTGTTTGTTCCTGCATGTGGGGGAGCAGATAGCTCTGCATCCTTTTTAAAATGCGCCAGCATATTTCAAGATTTTGGCCAGGAGGATTGTCTAGCAGACTCTGACTCAGGGTCTTCTGTATAGTCTCAGGCAACAGGGCTGGCCTCAGTTCATCCGCTGCTGGCCGACAGACTACGTCAAGCAGCTCATCAATAAGTTTGGGCATCTGTCTAAGTTTGGCATAAGTTTGCAAAACAGCAGACACAAGTGCTTCTCTGGCCTTTCTAACCCGTTGTTCCATGTTGTCTGCATCAACCCACCCGGTTGAAAGAAGCTCATCTAAATCTGGCTCCAGGATATTGTGATTCAGCATGAGAAGAGATCTGAGACAGCGGTACCAGGCTGGGATGGCCATCTGCGTATTGTTAAATAAAAGCTGAGCCAGTTTCCGGTAATACTTGAACTGCACTTCTCCATGTTGTATTCTGTCTGTAGCTACATTGTAGATATTGCCAACCAAACAGGAGTTCAGGATGTTCTCCAAAGCGAGAAAAGCAAGACCCCAGTTCGATGCACTGAATGTCTCCTTGATATCAAGCTCATCAGTGAAGCCTAAAGGGATAATGAGCTTAGTCATGAGATGGAAGCACACTTGCTTGTTCTCTCCCCCATTGCAAAATGAATCGAGGGCAAATTTAAAGAGCAGAGCGAGAGAGTTTGTTTTAACAGCATAAAATAATGCAGCCTCCTCATCGTTATCTCCTTGGACACAAAGTTTTGATAGAATCATACTCATGGGGCCTAGCAAGCCCTTGCTTGCATGACTCTTTTTGGCACTGGCTTCTTTCTCTGAAGGCAAAACTTCTTCCTTGTAGGACTGTAAATGATCAGGGTTGAAGAGAGCTGACTGAAGAACAGTATCTACTTTGCTTCGGATTTCCTTGCTCAGATTCTGTCTAATCTTAACGTCATCCTTCTCAGTCCATACCCTTGTGTTCAGTAAGTGTCTGAGCAGGAAAAGGGGCTGAAGAATGTTTGCAGTTACTTGGGAAAACACTCGGTTGGAGTTGGCCTGCTGATTCTGAACAGGAAGGTAGATGCTGAGAACAAGGAGGAGGACCTCAAAGACTTTGAGTGAGAGAGGCTCATCAGATATTTGTTTCCTGAGCTGATTGCTGGCCAAGCCAGAGAGTCGAGCTATGAGCTCCACCAACAATGCATAGTTAGCGGTGTAGGTCACAGAGAGGACTGGGGAGGTCAAGATGCCATGACAACAACTCAGAACAGTGTGAAGACTCACAGAGGTCAGCCCTGAAGTACACTCCAAAATCCTCTCATTGATCATCTAGGGTAAAATAAAATGATAAATGCAATGGTGTCTAACATTAACCACTACCAAAATGTAAAAATAATACAGTTTTAAATTTGGTATGGTTGCATTTATGGCCCAAATAAGATTAGACTTTTGGATGAAAACCCCCATTTCATTTCACTGACTTTATGAAAATGCTTTCTGTATCATTGCAGTTTGTTACCATTTAATCCAAAGAGATTTACAAATGAGAATAATACAAGCAGAAGTGATTAATCAGTGGGATTTTTATAAAGTAATTTTTCATGTTTTTATCATATTTACCATTTTATCCCTTTTTTGTATAAAAGTTAAATAAGCCTAATTAGTCAAGTGCTCTTGGAAGAAGTGTGTCTTTCATTGTTTTAAAGATAATCATGGATTCAGTTTTTCAGGTAAAAAAGTTGAAAATTCCTTCCACCACCAAGGAACATGTCAGTTAAGATTGTTTACAAATGTAACAAATAATGCCTTGAAAATGTCCACGTTTTGCTGTACTGGTAAATACCTGTGCTACTGTGAGACGAAGGCTGATGGTTTTCCCCTCACTCTGCAAATTATGAAGCTTCCTGCTGTGAAGGATATCATCAAGGTAGGTCCATAAACCCTCCACCACCTCCAAGGGCACCTCCACTTTTTTATTGTAAACACAAGTGAGAGCATGACTTGTCCAGTCAAAAAGAACCTTTGATAGTGAGAAAAGAAAACAATTGTATTTGTTCACTAATAAAATATGACAAAATAATAAAATGACAAAACATTTGCTAGATGTGTCCAATTAAAAGAGGATCTTGAATCTATATTTTCTTAAGATTAGTTACCTGCTCTTTATTAGGAAGAAGGCACTGTGTTGATACCCACGCAAATCGAACAAGTTTCAGTTTGTCTTGCCAGGGTGTGCGAGGATTTTTCAGTTTCAGATGGATGCCAGAGTAAATGGCAGCCATATCTAAATACCTTTGTGTCTAAAGGGGAAAAACTGAAGAGAATCTTTGTTTACATACCCTTACACCAAATAAACAAGTTTGATGTGCATCACATGAGTAGCTAAACATTTAGTATACAAATCTGAACAGAGGAATCTTGGCCACTAGACGGCGATTCGTCATTATAATATCCGTTTGAATTCATTTACATGCCACAAGTGATTTTAAAAACGCACCAAGCTAGTATGATTTAAGCCTACTAAAAAGCAGCAGCAAATTTGTAAAAGTCGTTTAGCAGATTTGACACAATTCGTGCAATTGTGCTTAAAAAAAAACTAGCGCAGTAACTACATTAACCGGCTCGACTCAAACTGGCTTTTCCTTCTTCCTTTCTTTTTAGGAACATTGTAATAATGCAGGACAATTGCAAACCAGGTCCAACGCAACACTGGCTGAAATCCAGCGACTAAATTCTCTCTTAGGCTATGTGATCATTTTAACATCCTAGCTGCCCCCAGCGCATCGTATTGCAAAACATCCTCAAAAACGTTTGTAAGATGCAGTTCTCTATATATAGTTTAATAGTAATTATAATAAGCATCCGTTTATATTTAATAAGAATTAACGGTCAAAATACTTACAATCGCATCACACACGTGTTTTCGTTGTGGAGGCTGGAAAGACCTGTAACCCTTACACTTTAACCCCAGACAGTAATAATCAAGAAAGAGCATAAACGCTTGAGGAAGAAGTATGTGAAAATAGCATTGCAAATTGCGTCAAGAGCAATTCTACATAGTATCAGGAATGTTGGTTTGCTAACATGCAGATAGAAAGAATTATATATATATATATATATATATATATATATATATATATATATATATATATATATATAAGGTAGTCATACAGTGATACACTTACAATGGAAGTCAATGGGGCCAATCCGTAAAACTTTAAAATACACACTGTTTCAAAGTATAGCCAAAAACCTTAAACAATATGCATGATAAGTGTGATTAAATCACCTACTAACCTTCCCTATGTAAAGTTACAATTTCACAACTTGGTTGTCATGACAATGTAACACGGTAAAACCATGCAATTCAGGCAAACATCTATTCAGCTCGGAAAAATACACAAGTTTAACAGAAGAATTAATGTAAGCGCTTTTATAAAATTATAAATGTAAGATTTCTGCCTTTTAAACCCTCAAAAAATTGGTCCAATTCACTTGAAAGAGCATCACTGTGACCTCGATTTTGGCTGTATTTAAAGAAACGCTGGGGAGAGTGAAACACATTTTTGTGGTATGCCTAATCAACTATGCTACAAATGCTGTCAAATAAGCTTAATTTGCATTGAACCAGGAATATTCCTTTAACAGATTGACCAAGTTCCAACCACCCAAAACGGCTAATGAATGATGGACAGAAACCAAGTAAACAGAAGTGTGTTGAAAGGCCTTATGTATCAGAAAATATGAACACATTCTAAATTTCTCACTTATTTAACCAAACATTTTATTTGCAGAATGTGAAGAGCACAAACATCCATTTTTGCCCATAAAAGCTGCGTGGTAGACGTTTTTTACATCTTGACATTATTTGTATTCATAAAAGACAACTGGACTGTTGTTCTTAATTTAATTATTTTTATTTTGTTTAATGAAATAATGGATGTAACACCAGTGATGATAACGCCAGTCACAAATTCTCTTAAAAGATTAATTTTCTTAGATGGTGTCAATAACATAAAATAAAAAAAATTCTCCACTGATCAGACTAAAACTATATATTTTTTCAATACAAATATTTCACATACAATTTAAATTTAAACACCAATGACATATTTAAATGAGCCATGGGAAAACAATTAAAATGTAAATTAAAAACTTTTTCAACATGGTGGGAGGATCACTAAATGAACATTTGAGCAGCGTCTTCTTTCTCTGAACTTTGTCCTTGAAAGGTCTTTTGCACAACTTTTTGTATTTTCAAAATAGGCTTTTTAACACAAAGTTTTTAACATTGATAACACTGACATAAACTCAGTGGAGAAACATTCTTATTAAATCATTTAAATAATGAATTACTTATTTTGTTTAGCTTTTTTGTACACTTATCAGGTCTTGCACTTATACTTGACATAAGAAAACAAAATGAGTAAAAAACAAGCACATTCATAACTGTAAGTGTCATAAATGTGGTGTACAAGATGAAGAGGACAAGGTTTTCTTTTTTCAGGCAACTGTGTAATCTTTTTATGATTTTCTCCCCTTTTGTACCCAATTTGGAATGCCAGTTCCCAATGCGCTCTAAATCCTCATTGTGACTCCCTCGATCCGGGTGGCGGAGGACGAATCTCAGTTGACTCCATGTCTAAAACAGTCAATCCGTGCATCTTATCACGTGGCTTGTTGAGCGCGTTAGAAGTGGCATCCACACACAACTGACCATGGGCCCTACCGAGAGCGAGAACCACATTATAGCAACTACGAGGAGGTTACCCCATGTGACTCTACCCTCTAGCAACCGGGCCAATTTGGTTGCTTAGCAGACCTGGCTGGAGTCACACAGCATGCCCTGAATTTGAACTCAATGGGTGGTAGTCAATACTTGCTGAGCAATCTAGACCCCTCATATATATTTTCTAAAAAATGCCTAAAACAATATAATCAAACCATTTTATATTATTTAATAAATTTGTAATAAAACGTACCTTTATACGTTTCCATTTGTTAACATTATTTAATGCATTAGGTGTCATGAACAAGCAATTAATATATTTTTAATCTTTGTTTTATATTAGTTAATAAAAATATTTTTTTTCATTGTTATTTCATGTTAGTTCACAGTACATAGTCACATGTTAACTAATGTTAACATATACTCTTTATTTTAAAAATGTATTACTATGTGTTAAAATAAACATTAAGATTAATGCATCGTTCATTGTTAGTTTATGTTGACTAATGTTGTTAAATAATGTTAATAAACTGAACTTTATTGTAAAGTGTTACCAGTTAGGTTATAGAAAGATACATTTTAAATGGGTTTTTTTGACTATTTGAAATTAGTTTTAAGGCTGAAAAGTCAAGGGACATGCTTGTCACCATATTTTTTATAATGGCCCATATATCATGTTTTGTATTACTGATCTCAAGATCTGTATGGAAATCCATTCAAATATGAAAAACCTGAATCATAAAACTGTAAAACTAAATGATAAGTTTTTCTTTATACATTTTTGTTTTATTTTAATTATCTACTCTGCATTATACATTTATATCTAATGTATAAATCTGTATTTATGTATATATAAGTCTCGCCATGAATTTTTGTGCTCGTGCTAAAAAAAAAGGTATTTTCTGATGCTCTTCAGACGATTAAACTTGTTTGACTGGCCATGCCTTAAAAAAGGGCGTTCCTGAAAGCGTCCATTGGTGAAATTGAGCTTCGCTTCCTCAAAAGTCAAAGAAATACCCGGGTCACATTTTATATTCATTTCTGCTTTAGAACATTCAATTTAACTCTTAGACGATAATTTCCTGTTGCTGAACAAGCCATTCCCGATATGCTCAGTAAAGTCCGACAGGTTTTTGTGCCGGGTGACTGAAGTGGGCGTGTGTGAAGATAACATCGCACAACAAGGGAAATGAAAACAATGATGAACAGATAATGCTTCGTAATCGCTGATCCTGCTCTACAATTAACCAGTCTCATCAAACATATGACGTCTTTCAGCCTCATGCAGTCAAAGGAGTGTCCACATAGTCCTTTGTTTAATTTGCAATACTGTTGGTTAACAGCTCATACAGTGCATCCGGAAAGTATTCACAGTGCTTCACCTTTTCCACATTTTGTGGAAAGACATTTTGTGTTTACAGCCTTATTCCAAAATTTATTAAATTAATTATTTTCCTCAAAATTCTACAAACAATACCTCATAATGACAATGTGAAAGAAGTTTGTTTGAAATCTTAGCAAATTTATTAAAAATAAAAACTAAAAAAAAAAAATCACATGTACATAAGTATTCGCAGCCTTTGCCTGTTCCCACTGATCATCCTTGAGATGTTTCTACAGTTTGTTTGGAGTCCACCTGTGGTAAATTCAGTTGATTGGACATAATTTGGAAAGGCACACACCTGTATAAGGTCGCACAGTTAACAGTGCATGTCAGAGCACAAACCAAGCCATGAAGTCCAAGGAATTGTCTGTAGACCTCCGAGACAGGATTGTATCAAGGCACAGATCTGAACAATCTGAACAATACAGAACAATTTCTGCAGCATTGAAGGTCCCAATGAGCACAGTGGCCTCCATCATACGTAAATGGAAGACGTTTGGAACCAGCTGGCCACCCGGCCAAACTGAGCAATCGGGGGAGAAGGGCCTTAGTCAGGGAGGTGACTGAGAACCCAATGGTCACTCTGACAGAGCTCCAGCATTTCTCTGTGGAGAGAGGAGAACCTTCCAGAAGAACAACCATCTCTGCAGCACCCCACCAATCAGGCCTGTATGGTAGAGTGGCCAGACGGAAGTCACTCCTCAGTAAAAGGCATATGACAGCCCACCTGGAGTTTGCCAAAACCACCTGAAGGTCTCTCAGACCATGAGAAATTAAATTCTCTGGTCTGATGAAACAATGATTGAACTCTTTGGCCTGAATGGCAAGTGTCATGTCTGGAGGAAACCAGGCACCGCTCATCACCTGGCCAATACATCCCTACAGTGAAGTATGGTGTTGGCAGCATCATGCGGTGGGGATGTTTTTCAGCGGGAGGAACTGGGAGACTAGTCAGGATTGAGGGAAAGATGAATGCAGCAATGTACAGAGACATCCTTGATGAAAACCTGCTCCAGAGTGCTCTGGACATCAGACTGGGGCGAAGGTTCATCTTCCAACAGGACAACGACCCTAAGCACTCAGCCAAGATAACAAAGGATTGGCTACGGGACAACTCTGTGAATGTCCTTGAGTGGCCCAGCTAGAGCCCAGACTTGAACCTGATTGAATATCTCTGGAGAGATCTGAAAATGGCTGTGCACCGACACTCCCCATCCAATCTGATGGAGCTTGAGAGGTCCTGCAAAGAAGAATGGGAGAAACTGGCCAAAAATAGGTGTGCCAAGCTTGTAGCATCATACACAAAAAGTCTTGAGGCTGTAATTCGTGTCAAAGGTGCTTCAACAAAGTATTGAGCGAAGGCTGTGAATACTTATGTGATTTTTTTTTTATTTTTTAAAAAGTTTGCAAAGATTTCAAACAAACTTCTTTCATGTTGTCATTATGGGGTATTGTTTGTAGAATTTTGAGGAAAATAATGAATTTAATCCATTTTGGAATAAGGCTGTAACAACAAAATGTGGAAAAAGTGAAGCGCTGTGTGTATATATATGAAATGAACACTCACTTTACACAATCTTTACTCAAACTCTATTAAAAATTATTTGACACTATAGGTGGAACGACCACTTTTGTTAATTGGCATATAAGGCACAGTTATCAACCAATGCAGATAATTTCAATATGTATTTATAAACATATATAACATATGCAAAGCTCGGATGGACCTGTGCAAAACAATTAATTGGCAAAATATTAATAACTAAAATCTTGGCCAACACAAAATAGGTTTTGTTTGAAAGCTTAGAATTTCTACTTTCCAATGCATGTAGGTAATATGACCAAAACTGAACAAGTGGTTTGAAATTTGAAGACAAATCAGAAGTGTTCCGTTTTTATATTTTATAAAAAAAAAAAAAATATATATATATATATATATATATATATATATATATATATAGTTGCACTGTACATATTTTTGCAATCAGGAAAAACATCAAACTGATCAAATAGCCATGTGTCATTTGTCGTTGGAAAGCTCTCACAGCTTTTAGCTATTAGCGAGTAATGGCTAAATAGCTATATGTCTTTGACATTTATGTTTCATGTGAACAAGTGTTGCTTATATGCTGCATTTATTATGCTTATAAATTCACAAAACAAAGAACATAAAATATAACATACCATTACTTAGAGGAGGAGATTCTCTTTTAATCAAGTCCACACTCAAGATAATCAATTACATAGCTCATTAGATAATCCACACAAAGCACGTTACATATGGCCACCAGGAGATGGCGCCAAGGACATGACACAATGAAGAAATCTCATTTCTAAAATCAAATCAAATCACTTTATTGTCACACTACCATGTACACAAATGCAAAAGTATCGTATCGTCAGCAAACTTAATGATGGCATTGGAGCTATGTGTCGCCACAAAGTCATGTGTGTAAAGGGAATACAGGAGTGGGCTGAGTACACAGCCCTGCAGGGCTCCAGTGTTGAGGGTCAGTGATGAGGAGATGTTGCTGCCCATTCTAACCACGACGTCTGCCTGACAGGAAATCCAGGATCCAGCTGCACAGCGAGCTTTTTAAGCCCAGAGCCCAGAGTTTCTGATCAAGCTTGGAGGGCACTATAGTGTTGAACGCTGAGCTGTAGTCTACAAACAGCACTCTCACATATGTGTTCCTTTTTTCCAGGTGGGAGAGAGCAGTGTGTATTGTAGATGCAATGGCATCATTAGTGGAGCGGTTGTTGCGGTAGGCAAACTGCATTGGGTCCAAAGAGGTGGGCAGCACAGAGCAGATGTGATCTCTGATTAACCTCTCAAAGCATTTGCTAATGATGGGGGTCAGAGCAATAGGATGCCAGTCATTTAGGTAAGTGATTATAACGAGGGTTCTTGGGCAGGGGAAAAGAAGGACACGAAGACAGCTCTCTCACTCAGGTAAGGGTCTTTTAATGGGCACGCAGCAGTGCACACAACTTTACATAAAACGAAAAAGCTCAGAACAAATAAAACTCAGGTCTTTCAGTCAGGGACCACGCCAACACTAGACTGACGTATCAGACTCTCTCGACTGGTGGTGTTGTGGCTCTCTTATGCCACTCTCCCCGTGCTCACTGAAATTAGAGACAGGTGTTAGACATAACTTAGCTCAGGTGCCCTTACCGCTTTTCCCTCTCCGGACAGGCGCTTGACCACGCCCCCGCTGCCACATACCCCCACCGCCCGACTCAGGCCGGGGTGTCATCCGGCCTGCCTACCACTCCCCCCCCATTTCTGGAAAGGAAGTCGGCGACAGCCATCTGCACCCCCGGTCTGTGGACCACCTCGAACTTAAAAGGCTGGAGAGCCAGATACCAACGGGTGATCCGGGCGTTAGTATCCTTCATGCGGTGGAGCCACTGCAGTGGGGCATGATCCGAGCAGAGAGTGAAGGCCCGCCCCAGCAGGTAGTAGCGGAGCGTGAGGACCGCCCACTTGATGGCCAGACATTCCTTCTCCACGGTGCTGTACTTAGTCTCCCTTAAGGAGAGCTTTCTACTGATGTACAGCACCGGGCGCTCCTCCCCCTCCACCACCTGCGAGAGTACGGCCCCCAGCCCTCTGTCTGAAGCGTCCGTCTGTAATAGGAAAGGGAGAGAGAAGTTAGGTGAATATAAGAGCGGCCCTCCACAGAGTGCGGCTTTAACCCGTGTGAACGCCTGTTGGCACTGCTCCGACCACTGGACCGGATCTGGAGCTCCCTTTTTAGTGAGGTCAGTCAGCGGGCTGGTGACGTCCGACTAAATAGGTACAAATCTTCTGTAGTAGCCAGCCAGCCCCAGGAACTGCCTCACCCCCTTTTTGGTCTTGGGCCTAGGGCAAGTCGCAATCGCCGCGGTCTTATCAATTTGGGGACGCACCTGGCCATGACCCAAGTGGAACCCCATATACCGCACCTCCACACGCCCAATCGCGCACTTCTTAGGGTGTGCTGTGAGCCCCGCCCGCCGCAGCGACTTCAGGACCGCCCTCAGATGCTGTATATGCCGCTGCCAGTCATTACTGTAGATAATAATATCATCTAAGTAGGCAGCGGCGTAAGCAGAGTGCGGCCGGAGGACACGGTCCATCAGACGCTGGAACGTGGCTGGGGCCCCGAACAAACCGAACGGAAGTGTCACAAATTGGTGTAATCCGAACGGCGTAGTGAAAGCTGTTTTTTCTCGGGAAATTGGTGTCAAGGGGATCTGCCAATAACCCTTCGTCAAGTCTAAGGTCGAATAAAACCGAGCAGTACCTAACCGATCGAGCAGTTCATCAACCCGGGGCATTGGGTATGCGTCAAATTTAGACACCGCGTTGACTTTTCTGTAATCCACACAGAACCGCACCGAACTCTTGGGAACAAGAACGACCGGGCTGGACCAGTCTCTGTGGGACTCTTCTATTACCCCCATATCAAGCATGGCATTCAATTCGTCCCGAACAATTTTCTTTTTATGCTCGGGGAGGCGATAAGGGTGACTACGAACGACCACCCCCGGCTCGGTCTCGATATGGTGCTCGATGAGGTTCGTGCGACCCGGTAGGGGAGAAAACACGTCTGCAAACTCCTTTTGCAACCTGGCAACCTCTGATCGTTGGCAGGGGGAGAGGTGGTCTCCACAAATGACCGGGGCATTGAGATCGGATTTTAGATTTACCTCCGGTCCAAGCTCCGCCCTCTCTGGAACTACCGTAGCCAATGACACAGGGACCGCCTCCCTCCATAATTTAAGGAGGTTGAGGTGGTAAATTTGACGCGCGCCCCCCCTATCGGTTCGTTTAACCTCATAATCGAGATCCCCCACTCGTCGTGTGACCTCAAAGGGTCCTTGCCACTTGGCGAGTAATTTGGAGCTCGACGTGGGGAGCAATACAAGAACTTTATCTCCCGGTGCGAACTCCCTTAGCTGCGTTCCCCTGTCATACAGTCGGCATTGACGTTCTTGGGCCCGGAGGAAATTCTCCTGTGTTAGTTTCCCCAAAGTGTGGAGTTTTGCTCTGAGGTCAAGGACATATTGAATTTCGTTTTTGCTATTCGAAGATCCCTCCTCCCAGCTTTCTCGTATAACATCTAAGACACCGCGTGGGCGTCGCCATACAGTAGCTCAAATGGAGAGAAGCCGGTTGAGGCTTGCGGGACCTCTCGCACTGCAAATAACAGGGGATCGAGCTATCTGTCCCAGTTTTTAGCATCCTCGTGTACGAACTTACGAATCATGTTCTTGAGCGTTCTGTTAAAACGTTCCTCTAGGCCATCTGTCTGCGGATGATACACGCTAGTGCGAATCGATTTAGTGCCCAATAGATCGTAAAGTTCGCGAAGTGTGCGTGACATAAATGTTGTGCCTTGATCGGTGAGGATTTCCTTTGGAATCCCCACCCGGGAGATTATTTTGAAGAGCGCCCCAGCAACACTACGTGCTGAGATGTTGCTTAGAGGCACTGCTTCCGGATATCGCGTTGCGTAATCCACTAGGACTAACACAAAGCGATGTCCGCGTGCTGTCCGCTCTAATGGCCCGACGAGGTCCATTCCAATTCTCTCGAAGGGGACCTCGATCAACGGAAGAGGGCGCGATGGCGCTTTTGGGGTGGCCGGTGGGTTTACCAGCTGGCATTCACGGCACGCCGCGCACCATCTGCGGACGTCGCCGGTAATGCCCGGCCAATAAAAACGGGCTATTAGACGGAGAAGTGTTTTCCTTTCTCCTAGGTGACCCGCCATGGGATTATAATGAGCCGCCTGGAATAACATTTCGCGGCGGCTCCGTGGAATCAATAATTGTGTAAGATTTTCCTTTGTATGAGTGTCCTGCGTCACTCTGTACAATCGCTCATTTATAATCGCAAAATAGGGGTATGTGAGAGCGATGTCCGGCTGAAGACGCTGACCATCAATCGTCTTCACCTGATCGAAGGCGTGCTTAAGGGTTTCATCCTGCGACTGCTCCAAAGGGAAATCCACGTCAGGGAATTCCCTACGAAGAGGAGGGGCGGAAGCCTTGCCCCTTCCCTCGTCATCCTGATTTGGAACAGTCGAGGATGGCCCCGGCTCCGCCTCCCCTGCCAAAGCATCGCACATCGCACATTTCCCTATTTTAGTGCAGGACCCATCCTCACAAATATTCCCTAATAGTTTCTTAAATGCAGGCCAATCAGTTCCCAAAATCAGAGGATGGGTGAGGCGCGAACTAACCGCTGCCTCCACTCTATGTTTTTTCCCTTGAAATTTGATCAGCACAGTCACCAACAGATAGTTGTGAACATCCCCATGCACACACCTCACCCTCACCCGTTTAGCCGTGCTCAAAGCCCCGGGTTTGAACCAAGCGTTGATGGATGGTGGTCTGATTACAACCGGTATCCAGCAAAGCTTGGTGTGTACCCCCCTGGATTCTTACCAGAATCCGGTACGCACCAGCCCGATCGGGGGCAGCATGCGGGGGATCGGAGACCCGAACCACTGTCCCCACCTCCATCATCGGACACTGATCGCGGAAGTGGCCCGAGTCTCCGCACCTCCAACAGGCCGGCCCAGACGCCACCCCCGTACCTGCGTCGGCGGACACCCCCACCTGAGGGGGAGAGCGGCTGAATGTTGCGGAGGGGGGGGTGAGCTGATGTGGAAGGCCTCTGCCAGGCTCCTCGCCTGGGGGGGCAGGAACGGACCCTGGAGAGAAGACAGAGCAAGAGGGGGGTGGGGGATGGGAGAGAGTAGAAAAAAAACACAGGGGGAGGGGGAAAAGAGAGAGAGAGAGAGAGAGAGAGAGAGGGCTCGTCCACCCTTGGGATCGCCGCCATGTGGTCCTCCGCGAGCTGAACGGCCGCCTCCAGCGACGCCGGGCGGTGGCACTGGACCCACTCCGCCGTTTTCTTGGGCAATCGTTGGATGAACTGTTCTAGTACCACCTGATCGATAAGTCCCTCGACGTCGCGGTCCCCCACTAGCAGCCACTTCCGGCAGGCATCACGGAGCTGCTGGGCAAACGCGAAAGGGCGGTCGGTTTTCTCCAGCTTCAAGACCCGGAAGAGTTGGCGATGTTCCTCGGGACTCCGACCAACCCGTTGCATGATGGCCCTCCTCAAGTCAGTGTAGGCCAGGAGGTTCGCTGCAGGCAGTTGTTGAGCCGCGAGTTGGGCTTCCCCGGACAAAAGAGGAACAAGGCGGGCTGCCCATTGATCGCGCGGCCAGCCCCAAATTTCAGCAGTCCGTTCGAACAAGTCCAGGAATGCTTCTGGATCGTCCGTTGCCCCCATCTTCTGTAACGTGGGCGGGGGCAACGGGGAACGATTGTCCGGGGTCGCGGCTGTGGCGGGAGCGACCTCCTGGCTGAGCAGGCTCCGGAAGGCGTGTTGGTCCTCTGCTTGAGCCCGCATGATTTCAAAGAAGCGCCGATCTTGGTCCTCTCGGAGCTCAAGCAGGGACTGATGGTGGCTCTGATGTAATGCTGCGAGGGACTGGAGGACTTCGGCCAGCTGGGAGGAATCTACGGGACGACCTTCCATATTTTGGATTCCCGGGTTTCGGCACCAGTGTAACGAGGGTTCTTGGGCAGGGGAAAAGGACACGAAGACAGCTCTCTCACTCAGGTAAGGGTCTTTTAATGGGCACGCAGCAGTGCACACAACTTTACATAAAACGAAAAAGCTCAGAACAAATAAAACTCAGGTCTTTCAGTCAGGGACCACGCCAACACTAGACTGACGTATCAGACTCTCTCGACTGGCGGTGTTGTGGCTCTCTTATGCCGCTCTCCCCATGCTCACTGAAATTAGAGACAGGTGTTAGACATAACTTAGCTCAGGTGCAAGCGCCCTTACCGCTTTTCCCTCTCCGGACGGGCGCTTGACCACGCCCCCGCTGCCACAGTGATTTTGGCTTGCTTCGGTACAGGCACAATGGTTGACGTTTTGAAGCATGTGGGGACTACAGACAGGGAGAGGGACAGGTTGAAAATGTCCGTAAAAACACCAGCCAGTTGGTTCGTGAACACTCTGATGACGCGGCCCGGAATGCCGTCTGGGCCCGTGGCTTTACGAATGTTCACCCGTCGGAAGGATCGGGTTACATCCGCAACAGAGACGGAGAGTGAACCAACCTCTGTAGCGTCAGCTGCGAGTGCTCTCTCCGTGAGTGTGGTGTTATTGTCCTCGAAACGAGCATAAAATGTGTTAAGCTCATCCGGGAGAGAGGCAGCGGTGTTCAAGGCAGAGTTTTTATTCCCTTTGTAATCTGTAATGATGTTAATTCCCTGCCACATACTTCTAGATTCTGTGGTGTTGAACTGTCCTTCAATTTTGTGCCTGTACTGGCGTTTGGCTGCACTGATAGAGTTACGGAGGGCATAATTGGCTTGTTTACGCTGCTCTGCATTCCCAGAATTAAAAGTGGAGGTGCACGCAGTAAGTGCCGCGCGAACATTGCCGTTAACCCATGGTTTCTGGTTGGGGTAGATCTGTATTATTTTGGTTGGCACAACGTCCTCTATGCACTTCCTGATGAAACACGTTACGCTATCAGTGTAAACCTCGATGTCGTCATCAGAGGCGGACCGGAACATCTCCCAGTCCTCGTGATCAAAACAGTCTTGTAGCATAGAGTCTGATTTGTCTGACCAGCACTGGATCGTTCTGAGGGGGGGGGGGGGGGGGGGGGGGGGGGGGGGGGGTGGTGCTTCCCGTTTTAGTTTCTGCCTGTAAGCAGGGGAGGGATTTGTAGCCATCCACAAAGGATGGAAAAGGAGAGGAGATTAGCAATGATCCAATACCCGGTCCCCTCATGTGTTGGTGTGTTGGTGGTATTTTGGAGCGATTGTTTTAAAATTGGCTTTGTTAAAGTCCCCGGTAATAATGAACGCGGCCACAGGGTGCATGGTTTCCTGCTCACTTATGCTCCCATACAGTTCCCTGAGTGCCCGGTCTATGTCGGCTTGTGGGGGGATGTACACAGTTGTGATAATGACTGCTGTGAATTCCCTCGGTAGCCAGAATGGTCGACACAGAAGCATGAGATATTCAAGATCAGGAGAGCAGAAAGACTTGATCAAATGTACGTTCCTCTGATCACACCATGATTTGTTGATCATAAAACATACACCACCACTTCTGCTTTTATCTTTCGCTCTGTTCGCTCAGTCCACGGAGAACCCCGCGGGTTCGATGGCCGAGTCTGGAATCTCCGCAGACATCCAGGTTTCTGTAAGGCAGATAACACAGCAACCTCTCATCTCTCGTTGGAAAGAGATCCACGCTCTCAGCTCGCAGAGCTTGTTGTCCCGAGACTGAACATTTGTCAGTAGTATACTGGGTAGTGGGGGTCGATTTGCGCGACGTCTTACTCTGATGAGAACGCCGGCTCTTTTTCCCCTTTTCCTTCTGCGTTTCCGCGGCTGGGCAGCCCAGACAAAGGGCTCCACTGGCGTGTTTGTAAACAGCGGGTCGGCATTGAGGAATTTGAAGTCCGGTTTTCGGTGTGTAATTGCCGAACCAATGTCCAAAAGCGTTTGTCTGTCGTAAACAATAAGGCAGACAGCATCCAAGACAAAAAACTGTAAACAAAACAAACAATAAACTGCAGTGTTGTATCAGAGCTCGCAACGCAGCAGCCATACTCAGTGCCATCTTGAGTCCTTATCGTGTCTGGTCTCTTGTCAGTGCCCTGGATGCAGAGAATGAGTTCCTGGTACAGGAGGCTTTGGAGTGGCTGATGCACGGTCGTACTGTGTTGATTATCGCTCACCGTCTCTCCACCATCCAAAGCGCAGACACCGTGGCTGTGCTGGATCAGCACCGTGTGGTGGAGATCGGCAGCCATGCCCAGCTCCTTGCCAACGACCAGGGGCTCTTCCGCAAACTGATGGAGATGCAGTCCTTTCTGCAGGCTGAGCAGAAACTGGCTCTTTTCAAATAGGAGAAACCCTAACTTGTAACTTGAAGACAACAAAGAAAGTGTACAGAGATATACTACAAACATATTTAAAATGCTGATCATTTTATATTTGATTTTGTCTTTTGAGCACTCCTACATGACAGAAGACACAGCATTTGCAGCATATCACAAACTGCCAATTATCCGGAAACCAGTTGTATTCCGATCATTGTTAATTACATGGTGCAGCTGTGCTGTTATATTTATTGAATAGCAGACATCACATTGCTGCTGTGGACATGATTTTTGTTTTGGTATAAAAATCACACAATAATCAAATACAGAATGACAATAACAAAAATGACAATAAAATCAGTAAATATATATATATATATATATATATATATATATATATATATATATATATATATATATATATATATATATATATATATATATATATACACACTCACCTAAAGAATTATTAGGAACGCCATACTAATACTGTGTTTGACCCCCTTTCGCCTTCAGAACTGCCTTAATTCTACGTGGCATTGATTCAACAAGGTGCTGAAAGCATTCTTTAGAAATGTTGGCCCATATTGATAGGATAGCATCTTGCAGTTGATGGAGATTTGTGGGATGCACATCCAGGACACGAAGCTCCCGTTCCACCACATCCCAAAGATGCTCTATTGGGTTGAGATCTGGTGACTGTGGGGGCCATTTTAGTACAGCGAACGTGAATTGTCATGTTCAAGAAACCAATTTGAAATGATTCGAGCTATGTGACATGGTGCATTATCCTGCTGGAAGTAGCCATCAGAGGATGGGTACATGGTGGCCATAAAGGGATGGACATGGTCAGAAACAATGCTCAAGTAGGCCGTGGCATTTAAACGATGCCCAATTGGCACTAAGGGGCCTAAAGTGTGCCAAGAAAACATCCCCCACACCATTACACCACCACCACCAGCCAAATTGAACAGGTGTTCCTAATAATCCTTTAGGTGAGTGTATATATATATATATATATATATATATATATATATATATATATGTATGTATGTATATATTAATACAAAATATTACAAGTAAATAAATAGTTAATAAATTAACAACAAAATAATACAATTAAGAACTATACATAAGGGTATTAAAATCAAAAACATATCTCTAATTATAAAATAAATACAAACATCCTTAAAAAGGATAATATTTCAAGGCTTTACAACAATCTAAAGTCTTTTTTGCTTTAGTGTTCCTTACACCCTCCAATGCTTAAGATACTGACAAAGCTCAAACTTAAATTGTACAAAACTTGGTGTACTTTTTTGACCAACGACATTTATGTATGTGATATTTTATATATAGATTTATATATATATATATATATATATATATATGTATATATATAAATCCTTTAAAAAGAACTTAAAATCACACCAGAACAACTGAGTGCAAATGCATTAAAAAAAAAAAAGAAATATTCTCTTCATTCAAATTACAAAACACACATTTCAAATCAATATCTTTCTTACATTTTTTTTATAACCTGATTTACAGGATAAATACAATTAATAATTTTAAATGAAATCTCTCTAATCTTATTGATGACACAGTATCTCATGGAAACCATAAAAGCCTCCTCCCACTCAATGTCCTGGAAGTGTGAATTCCAGAAACTTCTAGCTGGGGGAACCCTAAAAGATCGACAGATCTGTCTAAGGAAGTTATTGTTGCATTTTTTATCAACAATACTTATACCATCCAATTGTGGACATAATATTACACGTATCAGAGCTTCAAAATATCACAGATTTACATTTACATTTACATTTATTCATTTGCAGACGCTTTTATCCAAAGGAGACAGTGGTATGAAAAGTGCCATACTACAAAGTTTCACTATCATCAGAATAGTATACAAAACTGATTTAAGTGCAACAAGAAAAAAAAACTGCAAAAAAATTTTTTTTTTTTAGCGACTGGTTAAATACTCTTGGAAAAGATGTGTTTTTAGCCGTTTTTTGAAGATAGAGAGTGAGTCAGCTTCACGGATTGAGTTGTATATATAATGTATATATATATCTATATATACAGTGAGGAAAATAAGTATTTGAACACCCTGCTATTTTGCAAGTTCTCCCACTTAGAAATCATGGAGGGGTCTGAAATTGTCATCGTAGGTGCATGTCCACTGTGAGAGACATAATCTAAAAAAAAAATCCAGAAATCACAATGTATGATTTTTTAACTATTTATTTGTATGATACAGCTGCAAATAAGTATTTGAACACCTGTCTATCAGCTAGAATTCTGACCCTCAAAGACCTGTTAGTCTGCCTTTAAAATGTCCACCTCCACTCCATTTATTGTCCTAAATTAGATGCACCTGTTTGAGGACGTTAGCTGCATAAAGACACCTGTCCACCCCATACAGTCAGTAAGAATCCAACTACTAACATGGCCAAGACCAAAGAGCTGTCCAAAGACACTAGAGACAAAATTGTACACCTCCACAAGGCTGGAAAGGGCTACGGGGAAATTGCCAAGCAGCTTGGTGAAAAAAGGTCCACTGTTGGAGCAATCATTAGAAAATGGAAGAAGCTAAACATGACTGTCAATCTCCCTCGGACTGGGGCTCCATGCAAGATCTCACCTCGTGGGGTCTCAATGATCCTAAGAAAGGTGAGAAATCAGCCCAGAACTACACGGGAGGAGCTGGTCAATGACCTGAAAAGAGCTGGGACCACCGTTTCCAAGGTTACTGTTGGTAATACACTAAGACGTCATGATTTGAAATCATGCATGGCACAGAAGGTTCCCCTGCTTAAACCAGCACATGTCAAGGCCCGTCTTAAGTTTGCCAATGACCATTTGGATGATCCAGAGGAGTCATGGGAGAAAGTCATGTGGTCAGATGAGACCAAAATAGAACTTTTTGGTCATAATTCCATTAACCGTGTTTGGAGGAAGAAGAATGATGAGTACCATCCCAAGAACACCATCCCTACTGTGAAGCATGGGGGTGGTAGCATCATGCTTTGGGGGTGTTTTTCTGCACATGGGACAGGGCGACTGCACTGTATTAAGGAGAGGATGACCGGGGCCATGTATTGCAAGATTTTGGGGAACAACCTCCTTCCCTCAGTTAGAGCATTGAAGATGGGTCGAGGCTGGGTCTTCCAACATGACAATGACCCGAAGCACACAGCCAGGATAACCAAGGAGTGGCTCTGTAAGAAGCATATCAAGGTTCTGGCGTGGCCTAGCCAGTCTCCAGACCTAAACCCAATAGAGAATCTTTGGAGGGAGCTCAAACTCCGTGTTTCTCAGCGACAGCCCAGAAACCTGACTGATCTAGAGAAGATCTGTGTGGAGGAGTGGGCCAAAATCCCTCCTGCAGTGTGTGCAAACCTGGTGAAAAACTACAGGAAACGTTTGACCTCTGTAATTGCAAACAAAGGCTACTGCACCAAATATTAACATTGATTTTCTCAGGTGTTCAAATACTTATTTGCAGCTGTATCATACAAATAAATAGTTAAAAAATCATACATTGTGATTTCTGGATTTTTTTTTTTAGATTATGTCTCTCACAGTGGACATGCACCTACGATGACAATTTCAGACCCCTCCATGATTTCTAAGTGGGAGAACTTGCAAAATAGCAGGGTGTTCAAATACTTATTTTCCTCACTGTACATTATATACATTATATACATTATATATACAAAATATATACAAAAAAAAGTATACAAAAGTATGATTGTCTGTTGTTTATTTATTTTCCATTGTTCTATCTGCACTATTTAATACATTGATTTGGAACATACAGTTCTGACCTGTCCACACCCCGGTACGTAAGAACATAGTTACTTTAGTCGCCAACAGAGGACGCTGTTTACTTTTAAAAGAAGCAGTACTTTTACAGAAGCATTACCAGTTACAAAATATTTTGGAAGCCAGATATAGAGGGGCAGAGAGAGGGAGGAAAGGGTTAAATGAAGGAGGTAAGAACTGCTAACCTTTCAGTTCACCCCCTGAAACAAATTAGTCTTGGCCACTCTATTGGTGAGAAACCTTGTGCACCTCAGTAATAAAGTGATTTAATTAATTGCCCACATCGTGGCCATGTCTTGATCACAGAAGTTAAACCACCAGGTATGATTATGTCCAAGCAAGAAGTCCCGCCTAACAGTGAAAGAGCCAATCACCTTTTAGATACAGACATCGCCTGTCCATCAGAACGCGCTTTAGCTATACAAGCGTGGAATTTTCCTTTTTTATTATTATTTTGTGTGTGTGTGGGCATGTTTATGTGGTTTAAGAAGACACTTTTTTAGGTTACAAACTGGTAATTACAAGGGTATTATGCTATAAATTTGGTTTATGAGGACATTTCTAGTGTCCCCATAATTTAAAAATAAATTATAGCTTAAAAAGCATACTAAAATGAAAATGTAAAAATGCAGAAAGTGTTTTGTGAGGGTTAGGTTTAGGGGACAGAATCTATAATTTGTACAGTATAAAAATCATTATGTCTATGGAAAGTCCTCATAATGATAGGTAGACCAACGTGTGTGTGTGTGTGTGTGTGATCTGAGGTAAAGGAGCACAATGTATGAAATACCAATGGTGTCAGATTTTGCTGCTGATTTGAAATATGTTCTTTATTCGTAATCTTGACCAACCGTTTTGAGATTTGGCTCGTCCCCATTCAGGTAGATAGGAGCTGCACTTTTGTGGATGGAAATAGCTTCCCAGAATCGTTTCAAAGATGACCGACAGTGGACTAACTTGCTAGAAAGCCTATGAATCTACTCAGTTACAGCTCTAGCTCAGACTGTTGCCCTGTTTTGTCAAGCAGCAATAAGTTGCTAACCCCCCTGCACCAGGCCCGGTTCTACGGGGGTGTTCACCCTCAAACGAACCTTAGAGCGCTCTTAATTGCAGACCAGGTCAAACTACTGCCCGCGAGTTGTTTTTGATCTTTCATTTATCTGGCTTTGGGACCTATCGCGCATCCACAAGCTTTGCCAGATAATAGATGCAACACCCCAATCAGAGATTTATACTTGCACAAATTGGAAATATTTTACCTTTTACATTTACATTTATTCATTTGCAGACGCTTTTATCCAAAGCGACTTACAAACGAGGTAAACATAAACAAATAATATGAAGTAGACAGTGGTAAGAAAAGTGGCATATTACAAAGTTTCACTAGCACCACAATAACAGATTAAAGTGGAGCAAGACTTTTTTTGTGTGTGTGACTTTAGTGTGTTTTAAGTCGTTAAGACAGAGTGAGTCAGCTTCACGGATGGAGTTGTGAAGGTCTGCCAACATCTCTATCAAAGATTCGTGGACGCTCTGACGTAGTTGAAATAGGCGGCAACGTTCGTTCGGAATGTTTGGTTTTGTGAACTAAATTTAAAGGGGACGCAAAACATCCAGACATGTCAACCGGTATCTTTTGCCGACCTATCACAAGTAGCGTATATCCTCATTAAAAAATGTAAACGTGAAAGTAAGAAATCGATCGATAGCAGAAAGTAATTAAACGTTGTTTGTCACCAAAATAAACTAAAATACATATATCCCTGTAAGCAAACAGGGACTGATCATATATTACGGGAAAACCCGATACGGCAATAATTAGTTTCTCCTCCATTTTGTCTTCGGAACTATTGTTTGGCGGGAACCAAAGTTTATACTGTTGTGTTCTCTAGGCTCTCTAGCACTTCTATAGGTTGCCGCCGAACCGTGTCTTAGCTCCATTAGCCCATCGCAGGCTTCTGGTGTGCGTGTAGCTCTGCAGAAATTATGTCATACTTAATTTATGCAATCTGCAACCATACATGCAAGTGCACGCACTTTCTCTCCTTTTCAGGAAACAAATTTGTGCTCAATATGGCACTATTATGCTCAAAGAAAAATGTGATGCAGTCACTCCGTGTCCATTCTTGAGGCTGCATGTGCTGTTTAGGGGCAAGTCTGCGAGCAACCCTTTTCAGTGATGAACTTTAGTAAAATCCCAATAGATCTTCACATGTTATTCTGCCTATATCATTTATCAGTGTCAAGGGCGTAGATTTGGCTTGAACATCAGGGGGGTTGCAGTGTATAGCATTTACATGTTTGTAATGGTATGGCATATTCAAACATGCTTATTTTGATTATTGGGGCTCCTAATTTTGAATTTCGAATACTAAATTACCACTGCAGTGAAGTATGATAAAATAAACAATAAAAATTATATTCAGCTTTACTAAGACATGATACTACAAAGTATCAGCAAAACTTCAAGCAATCGCAGAATGGTCCTATCAGTCTGTGTACACTTCAGAAAATTGTGCATCATTCATTGGGTGCATGAGTGCACTTCTTCTTCTGGGCTTAAAAGATATAACTATGCAGACATTTTTATCTTCTCTCATCCGTGTTGTACTTAATGGCTGATGTGTCCCCAGTGCCAAAATAATTGCACACCCCTGCTCAATTTAATATGTAAGGCTAATACTTTAAACTGGCAAGCAGATTTTCTTGAATACCAGCAAACACAAACAAAATGTTGCATCAAAACTTATAAACATGTATGATTTTGCAAAGGTGCAGAATTTTGCTATCATTTTCAGCGACAGATAATGCAAAAAAAAAACACAAAAATGAATCAATAAATGTTTTGAACATTTAAGAAAAAAAAAACACTTTTTTACGTTGTTTTAGTAGCATTTAAAAATGATTTAACTATATATATATATATATATTAAAATACGATACGTCTCCTCTTAAATACGTCTCCTCTTTATGCAGAGCACCCCCTCTATTTTCAGAAGCACCCTCAGTGATTTTGATCTGGAACCGGGCCTGCCTGCCCGATGACTGAAGTGACTGACTTGATTCACTGGACTAAGAATTCGTTGACTCACTCAGCTCAACGTAAACTTGCAGAGACTGGCCTCTTTTTGGAGTAGGCTAAAGCATATGCAGAACAAGAGCAGTGAAAAAACTTGACACCTGTAATATTGTAGCTTTACAGTAATTTTACTTTTATTTGTAGTTGCTTAGTCATTACAGCCTAACAAGCAAATGAAAAATGTTTAATACAAACAATAGAAATATCTACCATTGCAGTGATATACACACCTTTCACATTACATTAACTTTTATTTAAATGTTTATACAACCTCAAAATAGGCATATCTCACAAAACTCCAAGTAAAGAACAGGCTATTAATAATCAGGTTATTGATGATAAAATACAGAGAAATATTCAGTAAGCTGTCTTGAACACCCTCCAATCCATTTGCTCAGAAACCTGCCTGCAGTAGAGTTGTGAACAGATGGTCCAAATGCTCTCAAGTTTCTAAAATAGAAGCTGCAAGTCTATAAAAGGACACACTACTCACAATTCACATTTAAGGTTTGATTTGCTATTATCGCAAATGTGTGTGTGTGTGTGTGTGTTTGGTGGGGGAAATTCTTTTCTGTTAAAAATCATTCAAGACAAGCAATGATCACTTGATCAATTAATGAATACTAGATGATTTAGGATACCATCAATAGCTAATAGTATTCACATCAATACTACTACTACTACTAATAATGGTAGCACTTTATAACAACGTTGTATTCTTTAACATTAGCTAACTACATTAGTTAACGTAAACTAACAATGAACAATACAAGGTTGTATATGTTAACATTAGCAAATGTATTATGAACTAACACAAACTAATAATGAACAATAGTAGGCTATAAATTAACCAAGATTAATAAATGCAGTTAAAATATTGTTTACTATTAGTTCATGACACCTAATGCATTTATTTATGTTAACAAATGAGTAAATGCATTATATATATCACTAGCATTAGGAACCTTATTGTAAAATGTTACAATAATAATAATTATTATAATAAGATTCATTGTATACTAAATAGATATTTCTGATTTCTGGTTAACTAGCCATTGAACACTTCAGTAAGCATAAAGGGAAAGAAACAGGATGGTGTATAATTTCCATATAAAGTGTCATAATGAGAGTTTCACAATAAAAACGTCTTACCTGATAAGACATTACAACAAATAGACATTTTAAAAATGAAATTTTTTTAATATCCTATAACAAGTCTCTTCCGAATCTACTTTCCTAACATTACGCAAAGTAGGCCCATACGAGAATAATGAGGTAAAAAATGCACGGTACACAAATGTCTCAACGTGTCTTACAATTGACAGAAATATACAACTATGCACCTTGTGGGAAGTGGCTGGTAACAAATCAATACCGCCCCCAGCCCATGTACGCCTCAAGCAGCGTGGCTAGGAATAATGACTTTCAAGCCATATAAGGATAGCCCTGCACACTTCGAACTTGGGGATACTGGGGAAACATGCGGCTTCACTACGAAGTCACCCCTCGCTTACTGCGGGAGAGCCTAATATGGTTGAAGTTTGGGGGGGTACAGATATCCTCAATGGTGCGCGTGGGGGACATACGAAGAGTATATAAGGCATTCGGGAGTCAGTCAGGCCGTAGCTGGATTCAGCCGTGGTTGTCTTCTGCACTTCTGAGCTTCATCAGATAACGGTAAGCAAACTCAAACAAACCCATGTGCTGCAAATGTATCTTCTAGATTTAAAGTTGAAAAAAGTGATTACACCAGGATACAGCTTTAAGTGATAAGCTTTGATGGGACCTGATAACTATGACGGAGATTTTAATATATATATATATATATATATAATTAATACATTTGTATTATTTATTTTCAAAATTTGCATATAATTACTGTATTACATTTTTAAATTCATAATGTATTATTTGTATAATTTAAAGTTGTGAATGGCATTGTTGTTGATCGCATACTTGCATAGACATATACTGTATACTTACGTCACGTGACATCATGTGAGACAGTAATTCATTAGAAAAGCCATCTAACAAAAATATTAGAATTATTGTGCACTCCAAAAGAAATTTGAAGATTGGTGCATTTCAATTTCACATCAAAATTCCATCTAAATAATTAGTATTTGATAAAATAAAATTAAACAAAAACTAAATATTTAAAGTTTTGTTTATTTAATTTTGTTAAAAATGACACTTCAATTTGATGGAATTTTGCTATGAAACTGAAATGCGTAAATCTTTAAAATAGGCTAGAGTGTAAATATCATATCTTTAAAAGTTATAATGTATATGTATTTATGACAAATGGTCATGGTTTAATGATATTAATACTTTTGAAACTCATTCATCAAAATTATTTATTTTGATTGATTTACTCATTAATGTAAGCATATCCACTACTTTAAATAAGTTAATGACCTGTTGTAGATCCAATGAACTCAGTTCACTTTAAGCCTCAATCAGTGCATGTATAAACCTGCATGCAATACAATATTTCTCATCCTGTTCCTCACTAGAACCCACCAAGATGTGTGACGACGAAGAGGTTACCGCCCTGGTGTGCGACAACGGTTCAGGCCTGGTCAAAGCTGGCTTTGCCGGTGATGATGCTCCCAGGGCTGTCTTCCCCTCCATCGTTGGTCGCCCCCGTCACCAGGTATACCCAGCAGCCTTTTGTGCTTCACGTTTGTAAATAGCATTCACATTCTTAAGCTATAGCCTTTACAACATTTAAAAAAATGCTATTTTTCTTCTTCCAGGGTGTCATGGTGGGTATGGGACAGAAGGACTCCTACGTTGGAGATGAAGCTCAGAGCAAAAGAGGTATCCTCACTCTGAAGTACCCCATTGAACACGGCATCATTACCAACTGGGATGATATGGAGAAGATCTGGCACCACACCTTCTACAATGAGCTCCGTGTTGCACCTGAGGAGCACCCAACTCTGCTGACTGAGGCCCCCCTTAACCCCAAGGCTAACCGTGAGAAGATGACCCAGATCATGTTTGAGACCTTCAATGTCCCAGCCATGTATGTGGCCATTCAGGCTGTGCTGTCCCTGTACGCTTCTGGCCGTACCACCGGTGAGACATGGAACATGTTTTTAGATACTTATTTTTATGGGATATCACTTGCAGTTTGCACATGCACAAATCCACACAATATGTGCCAACATATGGAAGCCTTTTCTAACAAGTTGTTCAATATTTAAGGTATTGTGCTGGATTCCGGTGATGGTGTCTCCCACAATGTACCCGTCTATGAGGGTTACGCTCTGCCACATGCTATCATGCGTCTGGATCTGGCTGGTCGCGATCTGACTGACTACCTCATGAAGATCCTTACTGAGCGTGGCTATTCCTTCGTCACAACAGGTAATTCTACTTGCTAGTCATTTCTGTTTTTTTTCATGTTTATAAAAGATTGGTCTCCCCACTTCATATAATGACTAACTCAATAATCTCTTTATAGCTGAGCGTGAGATTGTCCGTGACATCAAGGAGAAGTTGTGCTATGTGGCTCTGGACTTTGAGAATGAGATGGCCACTGCTGCCTCCTCCTCTTCCCTGGAGAAAAGCTACGAGTTGCCTGACGGCCAGGTCATCACCATTGGTAACGAGCGTTTCCGTTGCCCAGAGACCCTCTTCCAGCCTTCCTTCATTGGTGTGTACAGACAAATATTGTTAGAAAGTATTGTAATAATCCATTCAGTTTTTAATCTAAGTAATCATGGACCGGTTTCTAAACAGGTATGGAATCTGCTGGAATCCATGAGACCGCCTACAACAGCATCATGAAGTGTGACATTGACATCAGGAAGGACCTGTATGCCAACAATGTCCTGTCAGGTGGTACCACTATGTACCCAGGTATTGCTGACCGTATGCAGAAGGAGATCACTGCCCTGGCCCCCAGCACAATGAAGATCAAGGTAATGCAGCTATATCTTCCAACATCCTCTACTCATTTTCCATTGATTTAACAATAATCACTTCAATAACCTGCTATCTCAAATATCTCTCTCCTCATTTTTGACAGATCATTGCCCCACCTGAGCGTAAGTACTCTGTATGGATTGGTGGCTCCATCTTGGCTTCCCTGTCCACCTTCCAGCAGATGTGGATCACCAAGCAGGAATACGATGAGGCAGGCCCCAGCATTGTCCACCGCAAGTGCTTCTAAATCCACCATTGCCATCATCTGCATCTGTCTGCTGTGGATCCCACAATATATTATTATATATTAATTACATCGGGACAGCTCTGGTACAAGTGTATTTTGTGCATATATGCTACTCGATGAACATGCTGCAAGGGTAAACAAACACAATCAAGACTCAGAAGACCACTATACCATGTTATGTAACATGAGACTGTAATATGTACATAAATAGTAAATAACTTATTAAAGTACATTATTTGGTATTTAGTTTTTGAGTTTTGTGTGGTTTATTTGTGCAAATAAATTGTTTCACTTGGCACTGGAGACTATAGTAGGGCAAGCAACAAAAATTCAGATTAGATATACAATCAACTTAATAAGAAGATCAAGGCAATGTAGTTCACCATCCAACCTATTAAAAATACTGTTTAAATTGTAAAAAAAAAAAAAAAGAACAAAAAAAAGATTCATATGGTCGTTTAGCCCTTCCCATGACCCTAAGAGGAGTTAAAGTTGTCTTCAATTTGTCCCTAAAGGAATGTACTGCATATGCCTCTTCGAGAACCCTGATGGGATTCTGACATTTGATCACCTGCAAAGATGAGAATTATGTAGGGTGGAGAAAGTATTTCTTTGCAATGATTAAACACCGTTCCTCACCAATACCAATTATTTAAATTATCTTAAAACGATATTCCAGGTTCAACACAAGTTAAGCTCAATTGACAGCATTTGTGGCATAATGTTGATTACCACAAATTTTTTTTTTGACTTTTTCTTTAAAAAAAAAAGAAGCAAAAATCAAAGTTACAGTGAGCCAATTACAATAAAAAAAAAACCTTTTTACACACATATCCTTTCTATCTTGTAGCTATATATTTGAAACATTGAGAATTTAAATGTTTATGGATTGGACACATTCACTTCCATTGTAAGTGCTTCACTGCAACACAGATTTGAAGTCAAAATTCTGTTTGTAAGATCCAGGCTAGATATGTTTATTTGTATCCCAATAAATTAGGCAATAATTACAATTAAGTATTTATAAAATATATATACATCGGCGGCCAAAAGTTTGGAATAATGTACAGATTCTCCGAGGAAATTGGAAATTTATTTCTCCAAAGTGGCATTCAACTGATCACAAAGAATAGTCAGGACATTACTGATGTAAAAAACAGCACAATCACTATTTGAAACAGTAATTTTTGATCAAATCTAGACAGGCCCCATTTCCAGCAGACATCACTCCAACCCCTTATCCTTTAGTAATCACGCAAAATTCCTAATTTGTTACTAGAAAATCACATGCCATTATATCAAACACAGCTGAAAGCTATTTGGTTTGTTAAATGAAGTCTTAAGGTCAATATTAGGTCAAAAATGGCACAAAAAAAGAAACAACTTTCTCTAGAAACTCATCAGTCAGTCATTGTTTTAAGGAATATACAATTCCAAAGGACTATACGATGCTTGAAATTGCCAAAAAATTAAGATTTCATACAAAGCTGTACACTACAGACATCAAAGGACAACTGGCTCTAACAATGACTGAAAGAGATGTTGAAGGCCAGACGTACAACTAAACATGGATATAAGTACATCAGAATCTCTAATTTGAGAAATATATGCCTCACATGTCCTCAGCTGACAGTTTCATTGACTCAGACTCGATAGACTAAGACTCAGGGGTGCAAGCCTTATGGGAAGAATTGCAAAGAAAAAGCCACTTTTGAAACAGAAAAACAAAACAAAAGGTTAAAGTTGACAAAGAAACACAGACATTGGACAACAGATAATTGGAAAAGAGTGTTGTGGATCTTAACCTCATTGAGCTTTTGTGGGATCAGCTAGACTGTAAAGTGAGTGAGAAGTGCCCAACAAGACAGTCACATCTATGGCAACTGCTACAGGAAGTGTGGGGTGAAATATCACCTAAGTATCTGTAAAAACTGACAGCAAGAATGCCAAGGATCTGCAAAGCTGTCATTGCTGCACATGGAGGATTTTTTGATGAGAACTCTTTGAAGTAGTTTAAGAAGTTCTGAATTTGTATTTTTTTTTCAAATTGTAACAGTAATTTTTCACATTATTAATGTCCAGACTATATGTTGTGATCAGTTGAATGCCAAATATGTATTTGGCTAAGGTGTATGTAAACTTCTGACTGAATATATATATATGCTATATGTGTGTGTGTGTGTACACTGTCATTCAAAAGATTGGGGTCACTTGATTGAAATGATTCATGATCTTAAAAACCTTTTGATTGACCTTTTGAAGGAAGACATATGCTTAAATGTTTGAAATATAATTGTGCCAACATGTTAATTTATTTAATTACAAAACTGAAATTTTATTAAAAAAAAAAAAAGTTTTTGAAATGGATGACTTGGACCAAATAATTAAGAAAAGTTCCCCCTATTGATGGAAACTCCTTCAAAACGGTTTAAAAAGCATCCCAGGGTGATACCTCAAGAAGCTGGTTGAGAAAATGTCAAGAGTTAATTTCTGAAAATTCTATGCAAAAATATATTTTTTAGAAACAACACAATTCATATAGTTCAACTTCTGTTCTTCCATAGTTTTGATGACTTTACTATTATCCTTATTAACTTTTGACCGGTAGTGTATATATACAGGGTTGGGGAGTAATGAAATACATGTAATGGGAATACGTATTTAAAATATAAGTAACTGTATTACACTACAGTTACAATTTAAATCAATGGAATTTAGAATACAGTTACATTCAAAAAGTATTTTGATTACTGAAGAGATTACTTTGTATTTTATTGTCATTTGTTTCATTTAATATTTTGTTCTTTCAGATGGAAAACATTTATACATATAAATGATGCGAAAATGATAAAAAGTGCATTTAAACAGCAGTGAAACACTTTCTTATGATGTGTGATAATTCTTTCTAATGATGTGATACATTCATACGAGCAGACAGAGAAGTAATTTTGAAGTAAGTTTGGAGCAGAAGAAATAGAAATAAACCTTGTGTAAATTCTCAGCTTTACGCCCAGAAAAAATGCTATTTCTAGCCATTTTACATGCACATATATACATTTCAAAAGTAACCCTCCCAACCCTGTTTGTGTTTGTGTGTGTGTGTGTGTGTATTTATCACTTTGTGAGGACCAAATGTCCCCATAAGGATAGTAAAACCCGAACATTTTGACGTTGTGGGGACATTTTGTCTGTCCCGATGAGGAAAACAGCTTATAAATCATACTAAATTATGTTTTTGAAAATGTAAAAATGCTGAAAGTTTTCTGTGAAGGTTAGGTTTAGGGGTAGGGGATAGAATATATAGATTGTAAAAACCATTATGTCTATGACAAGTCCTCATAAAACATGGAAACACAACATGTGTGTGTGTGTGTGTGTGTCCAGACTTTTAAGTGTCTATACAAAATATTATATTGTTTTTTGCCTTACATATCGTTTTCTTTTCTTTTTTGTACAATTCTCAAAACATGTTAAAAGTTTAACTGTAGATAACACCTGTTATTCGAGCGATTTCCAACGCCTTTACCACAGGGCGGAGCTAAAGCGAAGTATTCTGCTTTACTACCAAAGCAAGCTTGACGTCTCCGCCATCTGTTTACATTTGCGTCCTTGCCTAACCAGAAACCCAGTAACGGTAAGTAAATATCTCTCTTACCTTATCAAAACAAGGCTCATGTCAGTGTCGGCAAGGAGTCAATTATAATTTCAGACTGTTGTAAGATTGCAATCAGATCCATTGACTGTTGACACATGAACACTTGCTTATAAATATTAGTAGGCGACGTTCGGATCAACAAAGAAACAATGTATGCATTTGCAGCAGGCGCGCCGCTGTGTCAAGTTAAAAATCGTCTCGAGACACCTACGTTCTGTTCTGTTCGTTGCGCTGCATGTAGTTGTTTTTGCGAAATTACGTGTCCGATGTGAACGGCCCTTATTTATTAATGAAAAGACAGAAAATGTACTATATATATATATATATATATATATATATGATACTTTACGGTAAAATGTAATCTACTTATTCGCCTGTCATTGATAGTTAAATGTTTGTTTATTATTGAAATCAGCATAACAATGTATCGCCACCCAATAAACGTTAATATGCTAATAGGTTCAGAGAGCGAGATAACGCCATAGTCTAAGAAGGCGTGTACAAGAAGGGGGCGTGTCTATGAAGAGCTGTTCATAGCTGAACAGCGATTGGTTTACTCTTGTGCCCTATAATTCTGTTGCCATAGAGATTTTATTCAAATGTCTGGCGCGAGAGGAGGTTAAACTGATTTAGAATTGCTACTATGTAACACATGTCTGTATTCCCGTGCAGCCGGACGACAGTGAAATATGGTGACTAAGCGAATAAGGTCCGAATACATGAAGAAATTTAAGGACCCAAAATGGGAAACGCACGCAAAATGTTATGAGGATATGTTGAAGTACAGATTGTCAAGACGACTGTTGGAGCAAGCGCACAACCCCTGGTTTTGGGGAGAATTGGGAAGTGACACAGCGTCCAGTGGTAAATCTACTCCTCTTTGTCGGAATAAAGTCGAACCTCTGCAGCCCAATGATGAGACGCCAGTAACTGAACCAGAACCACAAGGAGAAGAACAAGAAAGAGAAGCTTTGGAAACCAGTAAGTTCAAATCTAAGCTATATGTTTACAAGGGTCCCAATCCAAAGTGACATGAAGATTTAAATAATAAAAATGAAAATTATGTCATTTACTCTGTTACATCTACTGTTCCAAATCTGTATGACCTTTCTTCTGTTGAACACAAAAGGAAAAGTTAGGCTGACTCAGTCACCATTCACTCACATTGTATGAAAAAAGATGACTGAGTCTAACATTCTCCATGGAATAGATCCACAGAAGAGAGAAAGTCAAACCAGATTAGGCAACTTGAGTAAATTATTACATAATTTTCATTTTTGGGTGAACTATCCCTTTAAGAAATAATATGCACTAAAGATGTGCAAGGATAAAGTGCAATAGGTAAATAGAAGTTAAATTTGATATTTGAATAAATAATACAATTTGCAGCAGCTGTTATGTCTAAGTTGTCAAAAACTGGATAAGCAGACCATTTTTGAACCATCATATAAATTAACAATTACATATGGTACCTTATTAAAATAATTGTAAAAAAAAAAAAAAAATGCAAACTTGGTGTTTCATCAACAGAACTAATCACCCGAGATACTGAGCAGAGTCCTCAAGGCGAAAAGGAAGAGAAAAGCAGAGGATGCTCTCCTGCTCTCAACCCAGACCTAGAAACTGATACTCATACACCAAACAAATCAAAGAACAAACAACGCTCCTCACACAAGTACACAAGATCAAAGATCAAACCTTGTGACACCAAAGACACTGACAAAGAAAATCGTCACCCTTTTGCCCTATATGGCTCAGGTGAGAGGCAGACAGATATTGCCTTCAAGAAAACTCATAATGTTGGTCCAGCCACATCAACCTCAGAGGTGAGTATCCTTTCACGGAGCATACTGTGTGTAAATGATAAGATGCTCTTCACCTGTCTGAAAACTACTGCAAAAATTGCTGCTTGAATAAAACATGTTATGGTTTGGTTAATACATATTGTTTTTCTAAGTTTAAAAGACAGTTTTTTTGCCAAGCAGCTGATTGTTGTGACTTTAAAGGAACACGTCACACAAAAATGAAACAGTGTCATCACCCTTATGTCGTTCCGAAGTCATATGACTTTCTTGCTTTGGTGGAACACAATAAGTAGATTTTTAAGTAATATCCTGACTATTATATATTTACTAATACAATGAAAGTGAAAGAAGACTTGGTCTGTCAAGTTACAAAATAAAAAATACCATAAAAGTGGTCCAAATCTCCTGAAGTGGTACGATAGCTTGGTGTGAGGAAAATTCAATATTTACTGAAAATCTTACCCACAGCTGTAGCTCTCAAATCAAATATGGAGGCATTAAGCATGCATAGAGACATGAAAAGCAACATTGTTTGTCATAATTGGTGTCAAATGGTGTAAATATGCCATATTTGTTGTCTATAAGAGGGGTTTTCAAATTTGATGCCAAGGACCCCTAAATAAGATGTTTCCCTTGTGAGGGACCCCCTTCCTAAAATATAAAGGCAGCTACAGTATACATTTTTATGTAAACCGACCCATTTTATACTCTCTCAGAAAGCAATTGAGGTTACACTTTATTTTACAGTGTCCTTGTTACAATGTAATTACACAAGTAAGTGTTGAGTAATATTACTTAATAACATGTACTTACTATAGGTTTATGGTTAGGGTTTAGGGTTAGATGCTTGTAATTCTGCATAATTTACGGTTATTACTATTGTCATTACATGTAATATGTATAACAAAGACACTAAAATAAAGTGTTATCAAAAGTGATATTAAGACAATGTTGTTTCCGAAATAAATAATTCGTTTTTATTTTTTATTGTGCTGAAGCCAAAACAGATTAAAATAAAATAAAGTACTTTTTTATATTAGTTTGTTTTCCACCCAATATTAGAGCATTAGATAAATTAGTGAATATATATTTATATATTTATAATTATTGAGTGAGTAAATGCATTTCTGAGTAAACTAACCCTTTAAGTACATTTTGATTTATACAATCTTTCTTCTGTCTAGATCCATGAATCAGCTTTGCGTGCAAAAAACAGACGGGAGGTGGAAAAGAAGATAAAGAGAGTTGACAAACAAAGAGCCAGATCTGCTGACTTAGAAATGAACAGAAGCAAGATTGTCCCAGAGTACAACCCATGGATGACAGAGTACATGCGCTGCTTCTCTGCTAGGTCTCGGTAAAAATGGTTTCATTAATCCTTTGTGGGAAAAAAATGTCTGTGACAATCGAAATCACTCAGGCTTAAAAACTCGAAACATTCCACATGATGACTGCCGAAGGACATAAATCTATCCAGCTCTTTTGCCATCTTCCAAAATGGGTCAAAATGAATTAAACTCCAATTTTAATGCAGGGGTTTTAAAGTGTATTTACAACAATGGACATGTTACATTTACTGGTACATAATATCAAACATGATATGCCAATCAACTGATGCTGCAGGCAAACTGTCAAACAATCGTATGCCTTGTTGAATGATTTTGTATAAACAAGTCACATAGATGTACAGGCCATGAGATTTATTTCTCTTTACAATCTTAACCATGCAGTTAAAGTAAATTATAAACAATTAAGTGCTCTGTAATTATCAGACCATTACAGGTATATGTTGTAATTTGATTTATGTATTAATTAAATTGTTTGTGTTTTATTGATCGATATTTAGGGTCAGTGTAAGAAAATCTATTTTGTACTTTCTAGAACTTGGGAAGTGTAAATTAAGTCACAGTTATTTAAATGGGATGCCTCACTGGCAGTCCCAACAGTAATACTAATATTGGCTTCCTTTGATTTGAGATATATTATATTTGATTGTTGTATGTGTAAGCTCAGGTGCATTTCACAGGGTATTCTAGCTGAACAGTAGTAAATATCATTACAATGTAGAAGATGGGAAGCTGTCACTGGTATCTGAAGCATGTAATAGATACAGCAAAATCATGTTTAAGGGTATGAAGTTCATCATCATGTATAACTTACATTCAGTGTAGTGATTTGGTATTTAGTGGCACTCAGGTATTTCATTCGGGAGTAAAGATGTAAAAAAATACATTTATCTATACAAGGGTATTTCATTAATTTCAGCTTGATGTCAGGAATTATTGTATTTGGTTCAATATTTTGTAATGGAAGAATGCATGTGTTGTATGAACAAATGTACAGGTTTTGTTTTCCACTTCTTTTCAACTTTGACATATTGTTCTGTATGTATTATGTTGATAGTGTTATGATTTTACTGTAAGAGTAATGAAGCCATTATGTTCATGAGCCACTAATGCATTGAGATGACAAATATTCATTCCAGCATCTTATTTATAATACGTGAAAGTTGGTTTGAATGGTGTTTAGAAAAGGATTACGTGCTTAGTCTGCCTGTGAAATTTGATATATGTTTGAATGTGTAACATTTATATTAGACTACAATAATGGGACTGTTGTGATGGAAACTCTTATAAAGAGGCAATTTGGTAGTTTCTAAATGTGTCATAGTTTTCTGTCCTAAATTGTTTTTAATAGGCTGTACTGATTAAAATGAGATATTATTATTGGTTTGTTTAATAGTTGTGAACTGGCTTAACAAAAATAAAAGTACAAAAAATGTTCAGAGCCAAATTATGGATGGAAAGTACTTATGTCTGTATTCAATGAAAGATTGTACATAGTTCACTACATTTTTAAAGGGTTTACCATTAATAAAGCAGTATGCACACTAATGCATATCAACACAAGGCAGATTCTGAGGTATCAACTCATTACAGCATCCTGTTCCTGGACATCAAGATTCTCCTAGCCTGCCAAGGATATTTCCATTCATTACTGGGGAAAAAATGGTGGAAATGGGCTACTCTTAACCATGTCAAAGCCAGGGGTGAAACTTCTGTTTCAACAGACAAGGATACATTTGTAGTGCCTCCCTTATTAGCCAGCATGGTACAGATTTAAAAAACAATGTTTCATTTTCATTAAGAAAAAAAACACTCAAACAGGCTTGGAAGTTTGATATTGGTTCACAAACTGTTAAACATATTTACGGATAAACACTGATTTTAAATTCAGGAGCCAGGTTTGTGTTTTTTCACAATAAATTAAACTTTTTGTAATTGCAAAATGCTTTACCAGAATGTTCATTACAAAACACTTTCGTAATAGAGAAGACTTTGATAAAATTGTGTTACTTATAATTTTGATTCAAAGTAAACAATTCACGTGATCACTACTACTACTACACAGAATTAGCTGAATACACACATTTATTTTGTGTGGTAGTCAATGTGGAGATCGTTGGATCAAACAACAATTGGAACTTAGGAGGAATCAAATGCAATTCAATATAGTGTTAAAGGGATAGTTCACCCAAAAATGAAAATTCTCTCATCATTTCCCCACCCTCATGACATCCCAGATGTGTATGATTTTCTTTCTTCTTCAGAACACAAAGATTTCTAGAAGAATATTTTAGCTCTGTATGTCTGTACAATGCAAGTGAATGGTGTTCAGCACTTTAAACTCTGAAAAACACAGACAGTCTAAGTGAAAGTAATCCATACAACTCCAGACATTAAAGCAATGTCTTCAAGGACATAAATATTGATCTGCTTCTCACCCACACCTATCATATAGCTTCGGAAGATAAGGATTTAACCACTGGAGCCGAATGAATTACTTTTGAGGCCTTTATGTGCTTTTTGGAGCTTCAAAGTTCTGGCCACCATTCACTTGCATTGTATGGACCTACGGAGTTGAGATGTTCTTCTAATTTACATCTGGGATTACATGAGGGTGAGGAAATGGTGAGATCATTTTCATTTTTGGGTGAACTATTCCTTTAAACATAACTATTGGCAATCTGTCCCATGTCAAATTCATGCAAAAAAACAAAACAAATAAAAAATAATTGATATAAAAGGCATAATGGCATAGATAGGCCTTTTGATGCACTGTTGTTTGAAATGTCAATTTAAAACTTGTAAGAGTAGATAAGGGACAATAGAGGATTTCAAAGAAAGTAAATTAAAATACATTATCTCCAAAAAAGAAAAAAAAGAAGATATTGTACTATACAATATAGTTCTGAAAACAATGAATTACTTTAAACACATTGGAGACATTCCAACAAACACCTAAGAATTGGACAGCAGCACTAAAAATGCTTCACAATAAGTATATAGCATGTAACACTGTGACTTTAAAGCTGATCATACTGACACTTTATTACAGTGGGATATAAAGGGAAGTGTGTCAAAAGCCACTTTAAAATAACAAAAAACATGTTGAAGTATGTTTTCCTTCAAAACATATTAACATTAAAAAACAACAGAGGGGAAAACATCAAAAACCCTAAATAAAAGCAAATGATGTGTTGACGTAACAATGCGCATGATCACTTTCATTGATAAGATTTACAGCTGTGTGCTAAAGAGCAGTAATGCAGTATGCCCAAGCGATATATGTGATGTATGATAATGTTGTAGTACTGCAACCATGAAAACATCCTCCATGGTGATAATATAATTTATTCTCTACATAAGATCTACATATGTAAGTGGGGATGGGCTCAGTGCAGTATTCTCAGGGGCATGGGCCAAGTCTTTTAACTACCCTCTGGGTTTTGGGGACTGCAGATGTCTTTGCCTGAGCCCAAGGGGACAGAAACTTTTTCTGAAGACTTCTGGAGTGCAGGGAGACCCCTGCCATGTCTGAACAGAAGTAAAAGTAAGGTGAGGGAAACAGTTGCTCCACCATGATGAGCCTTAAGTCACACTCCCCAGTAATTTCCTCCTTGTGTTCACAAACCTGCCTTGGGCAAAGACACAGATAAAGGGTTCTTTGAGCCATGGAGAACATGTGTTTGGAGGCATGAAGTCAAACAAGCTGAAGTCTGGTAAATAGGTAATGAAATACAAACTTTGGGTATCTCAATTGTTTTAACTAATCAGCGATTCCAGGCCAATTTAGGTGAGAAATACTGTTAAAAACAAAATTAAATTAAGGATTTTCCTTAATTTAGCATAAAGCCACTTAATCCCTAAAGCAAAATCTGGGTGCAGAAACAAAACTATTTGTGAAGCACTGCATTAGATTTGACTTAAGTGCTTTAGGATCTAGCGAAAGGGTCGTGCAATAAGCCTGAGGAACAATATCGACTTAAAAGCAAGCAGGCTCAAGATCAGGTAATGATATAGATTTCTTTGGTCATGGATTAAATGAGAAGCTTCAGCAGACCCCTTCTTCAAGGAGTAGCTCCCTAATTAGTTCAGATCTTCCACAGACACCTTGGATCACTATTTCTAGCTTACATTCCAGGGAAACCAAATAAGGCACCTCAGAAACCTGACATGCTAATACTCTGGGAGGGACAAGGAGTATCTGAAGTTAAATATATCCATTACCCTGTTTCTCATGTGGTTGTGTGGCATTTGAATGATCAGCCTTAGCAGAGGGTGAAGGGGGTTGGAACACTTCTTTATCCTCCGGTGGGGGTGGGTTCAAGAAGGTGAACCATGTGTGTGTGTGTGTGTGTGTGTGTGTGTGAATAACTGGTGCTGTGTCATCTTCAGTTGTAAGTTAAGGCATGCAGAAGTTAACTTGAGAAGCTTTTGGGGGGCGTCAATGACAAAAATAGCACCTCGTCTTGAAGACAGCTCCTCCCCACTAAGGCATTCCAAATACAGTACAGATCCTGTGAAGCTCCAACCAATCTCCTTTTACAGACAACAGTGAAAGGAAAGGCACTGTTTTATGAGATGGATCGAGCCATAAGGGGCCATTCAGACCGAACACGTTCTTGGGCTAAAAAAAAGCTAGACGCAGCACAAGACACAGAACACAGGCATCTAAAGACGCGTTTTTAAAAACATGGCACTACTGCACGGTGCAACGGTCTAAGATGTCTGTCAAAACATACAAATGTTTTAAAAACAGTGCAGGTGGATAAAAATGCATTGGGTGTGATCGGCCCCTAAGAGTGAATCTGATGAATGAAAAGGAAACAACACTTAATAATTACTAGGAATTTTAACAAGCTTTTTTTTTTAATGAAGTATTTTTATAACTGTATACTGTAAAGTTGTTTTTTGTGAAGTTACTTTAGAAAAATATGTATTGTTAAAAGCGCTATACAAATAAATTGAATTGAGCAAAAAGAAAGAATGCAAAACTTAAGCTCTTGGGAGTACTTGATTTTTATAGTCCACTATCATTTTAGATATGTATATTTCATTGTTGATATTTAAGTGTCTCAAAAGACTAGTAACCTTTTCTCAACTCTCTATTCCAGCTGTAATAACAGAGAAACAACTGAAGACTAAAATTTGAAAATATGATTAAATAATTTAATAAAGGACAAGGGCACTTATGAACAGAAAGCAACCACTTTCTACACTGAACAAGCAACATTAATCTAATATGCAGGGAATGATGTCTTGAGTAAAGTGAACAACTGTATCTGATTAAATGTGAATGCGGCTCTGCTATTTTTAGTGCATGTTGCAATTTGTGAGTGATACAGAGGTCAAGCAACCAAAGTGAACATTCAAAATGTGGGGTGTGTGCACTTGTCAGTCATCTCATTTAATTAAGAACACCTTCTTTAGGATATCACCATCAAGGTTATCATATTGCAGCATGAAAATGAGTAATAACAATAAACAACAAAAAAAAGGAAGTATTGCACATCACAACGTAAAGGAAGCATATAAACCGCTCAGGAAAGAGTTTGAATTGTTACAATTCTATCAATAAAACCTCATCTCTGAAAAACAAGCCTGTTTTTTGGTTGGCTAAATATGGAAGCCGAAACAGGCACTGATCCCTCTGAACATTCACCTGGTTGGTCAGCTGTTAGGAGATCTGTGCTAACAGCCACACTCCTGCACGCTCTCTGCCTGAGCCCGTCTGGGAGAACGCAGCTGCCGCAACGCTGCATCGCCATACTGGATTCCTGAACCCATCCGCTCTGGGTCCAGCTCTCCTACACAACAAAATGACAAGCACGGTACCATGAGAGAATTGTTTTTAAGAAGCAAGATGCATACAAGTAAGAATAAATGGAACTGGTGGTTTTGTACCTGACTCTATTTTGTTAAGGATTTTCCGAGCACACTGGACAAAGGCTTCCTCCACATTCTCCCCTGTTAGTGCACTAGTCTCCAAAAACATGAGCTCTGGGAAGTAGAAATTTAAACAATTACCTCAAGAACTGATTTTATTCTATAAAAGACAAAGCTTTTTCTCCCCAATTTGGAATGCCCAATTCCCAATGAGTCTCGTGGTGGCGTAGTGGCTTGCTTCAATCCGGGTGGCGTTGGAGTGGAGGCTTACGCTATTCTCCGCGGCATCCACGCACAACACCCCATGTGCCCCACCGAGAGCAAGAACCACATTATAGCAACCACAAGGAGGTTACCCCATGTGACTCTAACCACCCTAGCAACCGGGCTAATTGCTTGCCTGACTGGAAATACTCAGCACGCCCTGGATTCAAAGTGGGTGATTTTTTTAATATTGAAATACTTTCTCCTATCCCAGCTTAGACAACTACTGTATAATTAAGTAACCCATAAAAGGTGTAAACATTGCCGATTGGCAGTGCTGTAAAAAATTAGCTCTGAGCATTCCGAACATTCAAATTATCTCAATTAATGACGTGAATCTGGGGCCGGAACTACTGTATCTGTTTGAGGGGAGCATTTGGGAAACCTGTTTGAAAACTATCATTATTTTTGCAATTCTGTTTGGTGACACTAGTGGTGCAAAAATGATACAATTTAGGTTTGAAGATTGTGTTTTCATTGTTAAAGGTCCCATTAACAGTCCAGTGCAACAATGACTCATCACTGTTTAGATACTCAAAATGCCCATTTAAACTTAAAGGAATATTTACAATTTAAGCTCAATCGACAGTATTTGTGGCATAATATTGATTACAAAAAAATCATAATTTTGACTTGCCCCTCTGTTTCTTTAAACAAGCCAGGGTTCCAGTGTGGCACTTACAATGGAAGTGAATGGGGCCAATCCGTAAACGTTAAAATACTTGTTTACGGTATATGAATATAAGAGATTTTATAAAATTATAAGCTTAACATCTCTGCCTTTAAACCCTCCAAAAATTGGCCCCATTCACTTCCATTTTGAGTGCCTCACTGTAACCTCGATTTTTGCTTCCTTTTTTTATTTTTTTTAAAAAGGAGGGCCGAAATAATTTTTTGTGGTAATCAATATTATGCTACAAATGCTATGGATTGAGCTTAACTTGTATTGAACACGGACTATTCCTTTAATGAAGCCAGTTCTGAGTCTATAAAGGTTCACTGATGACTAGTCTTTACGCTGACATTAGTAATACTATCCTCTAGTGACCTCTTGTGGCACAGTCACAATATGCTCTCAGCTCTATCTATTATGGCAAGCATACAATTGCGATCTATAAACATGTCTTCATAATTTTTCTACAATAGTTGATTGTAACAAGTATGTAACTGGTTATTTGACATACGCACCATTCTCTTGAGCGAAGCGTGAGGCTTCCAGGAAGGTGACTTCACGATCAGCATCCAGATCCTTCTTATTTCCACACAGTATAATCACAATGTTCTGGCTGGCCAGCATCCTGGCATCTGTCAGCCAGTTGGTCAGAGCATTGTATGTTTCTCGACTAACATTCAGACAGAGACAGAGAAAGTGTGACAAATCAATACAGTATAAACACCTGGAGGCACTCCAGAATCTAAATGTATTTAAGTCTGGCCAGACTTCCAGATATGTTTAATGAAAAAGAAAGAAATCAATCAATCAATATACATAAATATTATTTATGCACAGGCACTAGATATGCAATTGTAACATTACCTAGTGATGTCATACACCAGAAGAGCCCCTGCTGCCCCTCTGTAGTAACTGCGTGTAACAGACCTAATTTTTGGAGGGTTTAAAGGCAGAAATGTGAAACTTATAATTTTATAAAAGCAGTTACATTAATTCATCTGTTAAAACTTGTGTATTATTTGAGCTGTAAAGTTGTTCAAAGATACAACAGATTTTTACAGATGTATTAGGGTTTGTTTTTTTTACATCATCATGGCAACGAATTAGTAAAATAGACCTTTTCACAGACTTTTTTTAGACTAACTCACACAATTTAATTATTGAATGTAAATTTTAAACATTATGCTTTGTGTTATATTACCCTGGAATTAGTTTAAAAAAATTAATTACCACAGCTGCGAGGGGTTTCTATTGCAACTGATGAGAGAGTGACAGTAAATTTGGCATCTTCTCCCATCTCCCGTCTTAATCCATCACTCTATTTTTTTTTTTCCTATTATGGAAAGTCATTCAAACATAATAGTGGATTTTTTATTTTGGTCTTGGAGCAAATTAGTAAGTGAAAATAATATTTGCTGTGGTCTCCAATTCACATTGACCGCTGTCAAAGTTTATCCTGCAAACGTTTACAAAACCCAGAGTGTAAAAAAGGTCTATTGGCAAACTTTAAACAGAAAAGGTTAGCAAGCAATTTTATCACACTAAAATCATGTTAACATGCATATTGTTTATGTCTTGTGACTACTTTTGAAGCAGTGAGTATTTTAAAGTTTTTATGGACTGGCACCATTGACTTTCATTGTAAGTGCCTCACTAGAACACAGATTTTTGTTCTTTATTTTTTTTTTTTTTTTTAAAGAACAGGAGGGATGAGTCGAAATTCATTTTTGTAGTAATCAGTATTATGCCACACTTGCTGTCAATTGAGTTTAACTTGTATTGAACCCGGAATATTCCTTTAAATGGCTGATTTCTGGCCATTTCAAAATTAGCGGCATTGACAATTAGTTTCATCAATTGATAATGCACTTTTCTTTTTCTTTTTTTTAAATATATATCAGAGAATTTTGAGTAAATATTACATCAATAAAAAAATTTATTTTAACATAGTATATATATATATATATATAATTTTTTATTTTTTAAAGCAGTCTCAAGGGTAAAAAATAAATAAGCAGAGAAAAAACGAAATACACAAAATATTGTTTGTGTGAAATTTGCATGTTTTTTCTGAAACCTCCAGAGGCTATTCTGGCTCTAAGAGGAAGATGCTGGCACATGTTCAGAGCAAATTTAGTCCATATTGATGGCACTCACAAAAAAGAAATCTGTGCAAAGTACTATAATCTCCTACATGCAATCTGGTGTTGAAGCGCTCCCTCTCCAAATGCTCTACCATCTGACCAAGAACACAGAAGAACAAATCTGGATAATATCACCATATCGCTCACTGGTCATTAATAACATACCCAACCAGAGAGGGAAATGTTTTTATAGAAAAGACACAAACACGTGAACACACCTGAAACGCTCCTGTCCTGCTGTATCCCAGATTTGGAGCTTTACAAACTTGTTGACCACACTGATAACCTTTGAGCCAAATTCAACCCCAATAGTGTGATTCGAGTCATCTTTGACTAGAAGAACAGGGCAAACACATTAGGAACAGAACAGTGACACTGAATACATTTGATAGCAGGTAACATACATACATCTTTTTTCTATAAACTGATGCAGAAGACATGACTTTCCAGTTCCTGCATTCCCAATCACAAGAAACTTAAACAGGAAATCTAGAGGGGGAAAAATAAAAACATTAAGACATGGCAGATGAATCTTGTTTCTCAAAAATGCTTTGCAATGCTTTATAATAAGTGGGATGGCTGAGTGCAACCCAACAGTGTAGGGAAGTTATTATATCATCAAGCTTCAATTTGAAGTGCATTGGCGTGACTGCTATGCAGATCTACTGTGATGCTCACATAACAGATGCTGATCAATCTGAGCTATAACAATAATCAGACTGACATATTTATGCAAAATAGGATTATAGATAACCTGTCATAATCTAATCTAGACACTATAAAGAGACTTATCATAAAATACAATCAAAACTACTTTTATTAAGCGACATAAAATAAACAAACACTTGAATCACTTTGAAAGAGCGTCGACAGCTGAAACAGATGGCAGATAGCTGCTCTCTAGCTGACACTGAAGAGAGCTTGTAAGCAAATATTGTGATTAATGAGCTCGGGACACCTGCTAAAACTGATGCTATGCTGTTTACAGGAAGTGTGGCGATGAATAAGGGAAATCAGTTACCCTACCGTATGTCTCTGACATGGCTGACGCTGTGATTCTAATCTGTTATTACTGTTTTAGCTGTCAAGGCAATCAACAACGATATCAAATACAAGGGATCCCTCAGAGGGTTTCGCGCATCACTTCCGGAAAATTGTGGAACGGTTACGTCCGGTTAAAAATTTCAAAATAAAAGTTAGCTCGACAATTTTATATTGAAGGTCCCAGGGAGTCTGCAATATTTGACGACTGGACCAAAAATGAATGTATTTGTAGTATTTTTTATATCATGAAAAGCATGAAGATTCAGATATTACAGAAGTTACATTTCAGAGATTTATTAAAACGATGTTGCATACAATGCCAGTATGCAACATCTTATTCGACACCTTTTATAGATACCAGCAGATTAACCCATAGCGTCCTCTTCTGGACAATAATCAACAATACAAAGACACAACAGTATTCACAATGTATAAATTAAAAGATGATATATTACTGACTGTGATGGGGGTTGTGATATGCTATGTGTCACTATTCTATCGTATTACTGCAAACTAACTTAAGTTATCATGCAACAATTTGTTTGAATATTCCACCACAAGTCTAAAAAAAAAAACTTCACTGTAAAGGGACTAAGAAAATGTCATTATATTATATTATGTTACTGCTAACTAACTGCAGTAATCATACCAATATTTTTATTTTGCAAAACGAGTTAAGAGAAACAAATTCACTGTAAAGGGACTAATACAATTCTATTCTATTCTATTCTATTCTGCTACTGCTAACTAACTTCAGTAATCATGCCACTGTTTATATTTTGCTCTATGGGTTGAATTTTGAGAAACAAATTCACTGTAAAGGGACTAATGAAACTATATTCTATTTTATTCTATTCTGCTACTGCTAACTTAAACAATAGTGCCACTATTTGTTTGTAGATTTGCACCATGAGTTGAAGTTTTATAAAATAAAATAGTGTAACAAGAATAATAAATCTTAGTTAACAGGAAGAGTATAGAATAAATTATATTCTATCCTCTTCCTGCGAACTAACTTCCGTAATGATGCCAATGGCTGGATATTAGTTTTAAGATTTTTCTGGTACTAAATTGGGATATACTGCAGACCTTGAAAAAGGTTCAAATGGAAGAGTGTATAATAGAAAACATCTTTCAGATGTGGTATGAGCTCTACCACATGGGGGTGGTAGTTAGTTGTCCTACTGAATTGCATCTGTTTTGGAAAGTCACACTATCTGGTGATAATTTGTCCCAGATTATATAGGGCTGATCTGTTTGTACTTCTCACAACTAATTAATTATATTTTGTTTTTAATGCATGTTTTATAATTGTGAGTATATGTTACCCTTGAAATAACCCCAGTGTCATATAAAGACCTAATTGCATCACAATGTACTACACAGAATAATACTTTTTAAATGAAATCAGGATTCAGCACCTGAAAGGAGTGTTATGAATACTTGGGCAACAGCTATTAAGATCAGTAAATTATTACTTGTATAGACCAAATGTCATTCTGTATTGATTTATGGATGTTATTACCCACAGACATAATTTGGAGCATATGGAACAAAGGGTATTACATCAAATAGTTTTATTTCATCACTCCTCAAAGGCATAATCAGTTCCTGCTTTCCTTTCATTTATAAATTAGCTCATTTGAAATCAACAGAGAAAAAAAGGTCAGAGAGTTTTCAATTGAGAGCCAACAGTTTAAAGCCATCAAGGCATTCTTGCTGAGATACTTGAAGCTCTTTTAGCAAATCTACAATCATGTCAACACCCTGAGGCTGCTTGCTGAATAAGCCACCACCACATATCTTCTCCAGATGGCTGTACATTGGTTCTGGTGTTCATTGCATAATGTCTTAAGATGTATAGACTGCAGATCTCCTTTCTACTTTTATACGTGTCCTGTTTATTTCAGATGCTTCCTGACTCTGTATGTCAAAGATACATGACTGAACAAAAGGATCTGAGCTCAAAAAGCTATGTCAACATGTAAAACAATTGACTCAATTAACATGCATATATATATATGTTATACAGTTGTCTATATATTATGATACTGCTATGAAAATTTGTGAAGAATTTTCTATGAACATCATTTCTATAATGTAAGGGTGATTAATTTCTGTGTATTTTTAAAAGGAAAGGCAAGTGTTAGGCTCAACCAACACTAGTAGTAAACACATGTGTCATCTGGCAATATCTCACAACCTTTATGTCTCTTATATATGTAAAACTAACTTCTTTCTAAACCATTGTATGCTTGTGGTATGGAAAAAGGGGGGTTTCATTCAACCCTGTGGGATTCTGCTATCACAAGAGCACAATGGTAACCAGGAAGAAGGGAAGTTAACTGTCCTTGGAATCTAAAATTGTCATCACACTCTATGCACCAGGATGTTATTTTGAAAAGTGGGAGGTTTTGCCAGCTCAAAGTAATGATTAGAAGGGCTTGCTTCGGTGCCATGTTAAACCTGAGGGAAGAGAATGTGCAATAGCACAAAAACAGTATGATAAATGCTGTCATGTTAGGACTTGAATTGCCATTGTTCTGTTTGTTTTGCCTTATTTTATGATGTAATGTTTAAATAGAGGCACACTGACACACAATTAAACATAATGGTATGCATTGAATTTAGCCATTATTTTCTCACAGGTGTTGAAAACTTTTGTTGAAACATGAGAAGAATCTGTATTCGAAACGAATGCATTTGTGCATCTAACTGCATTTGCCTTTATGAAATGCTACCTAAAGCTTATCCTAAAGGTTTTGCCAGTGTGGCAGTTTGAGGAACCCCAAATGGTCCCTCCAGCATCTTCTAATTTTTACAGTGTAGGTGCTCAGTGCACCAGTGCATTTGTATACTTCATATTTTTCAGCACTTAATGGCACAATACATAAAGTGATTTTGGTCACCCTGCAAGTTGTTTGATTCTATATTTATATATGTATATCAACTCACATTTTGCATAAACACATTTTTTATACAGGGCTTTGCAGAACAACATATGCCTTGTTAGTTTAAAGCCAATGAGAAAACACACCAGAGACTTGAGCATTACATTAACAGTGAGGCCTTTGACTGGATCTGCCTTCATTTGCTGCAACCAGCGTGTCAGTGTTTCTATGTTTCAATCCCAGCATGCTTCCAAGCATCTGTTTAACTTGTAGCACAGTCTCCTCTCAGCAGACTGAGACTGACTGAAGATACAACTCTGAGAACAAGTATACTCTCTCAATCTCAACCAGCCTGAATACTTTCGTTGTGTTGCATCCAGGAAAAGCTGCTCAGAGAGTTTGACAGATTACCACGCAGAAAAGGAAGAAATGCTTCACCATATACTATCTTAAGTGAGCCTCCAGAGTGTCATGCATGCAACTTGGATACATGTAGAGTTGCTCAAGTAGAGTGAAGTACTGATTTGAAAAGCCCAATTAATTCTTAAACTTTTGACAAAAGAGGTTTGTGTTTTTTTTTTCTTTTCTAAACTACATTCGATAACATAAACTTACTCGTTGTATATTTTTGTTCCATGCTTTAAAGGCGCATTCAGTCAACATATTTACATGTGCAGTAACAGCATAGTCGCATTACAGTCTTCATCTGTCACTCACCTTATCCAAGTATACATAAGGATGTCAGCTCAGCAAGTGTTAAATACATGTCTGGCATCACCTCTGACTTTCAGAGCATACACACATTTGCTCTGGCCAATATGGCAGTCACCTTGGACTTATACTTACACCTTGTGGCGCATGGTTGCAGAATCATTCCTAAGCAATCGCTTTTGGTTAAAGATGCCATTGTAGAAATGAGCAATTTGAAGTAAGCTCTGATTAATTCTGCGAGCAAATATTTCCTATAACGGGCATTTCTGAGATGAAGTGCACTTAAAAAAAACTATTTGACTGAACTTGATTCAGTGGGGAAGGTGGATTCACATGTTTGAATCAAGACACAAACACTTTACGTACATTTTGAGCAACTCTCAGAAATCTCAACATAACAAAACATTATATACTAACAAGTATCCCCCCTTTATATTCATCTTCCACAAAAACACATAAAATTACACGTAATTTTGTTTTATTTACTCTCCCTATCGAGTTCCATGCAAAGCATGCTGGTAAATGGAAATTTTCCCTGCCCAGTTTCATCAACGCTACATTAACGCCACAAAAAGTATTAATTTAGTCCCAACGCAGATGTATTAAGTTAACTTCGATTTTACATATTTAAATTGGGTTGTGACAAAATTATGTGGAAAAAACATTTGCTGATTTAGTTCATTTTAATTAAGTAAAAAGCAGCAAAAATACGTTTTTTTGTTTTTATTCTAGCGCAAGTAGTATTCAGCTGGTCATGTGATCTCAACATAACGCCCCCCATGAGGTGATCTGCTCCATTCTTCATCTCTTGTAATTTTCTTTTCTTTTTTTTCTCCAAAAGAACTAGTTATTTATTTAGTGGTAAAAGTTTTGGTGTTTGCGTTTCCTCTGTAAAGCAAATATGAAACTTTACAGTTGACAAAGTAAGAGTGCAGGGAGATCAAACTGTTGGTTCTTATAAGAGGTTAGCCAAACATTTGTCCCTCAGAACTTCAATAAATACAAAACTCCATTCAAATACTGCCTGGGTGGCAAGCTATCCTGGCCTAAAAGCCTTCACTGGGCCACATTTGAAAGTGATTTGTGGCCAGCTCTCTATTGCCACCACACAACCACAGTCACTTAATAATCTGATGTAATATGTATGAGGGAGCTTGGTCACTGGACATTAATCCTAAAGGTCACAGTTAAGCTAATCGTGCTGCTGTCCATCACAGCAGACTTTCAAATTACATTCAACAGGCGTCTCACGTTCCTTCTGTTTGTAACTATAAATCATGGGTGAAGATTTGGGTATGGAAATGTCCCAAAGTTATGAAACTATTGAATAATCCCCACCAACTTTTCTTGCAGTCACATTTGTGACAAAATATAATATAAGTATTAAATGTAATATAAAAAGTTTAAGAAATTACATTTTGGTTAAACACATTAAAACATTTTTGGTGCTGCATAAAATAGACAAGAGCTGAATATGAACCTTGAATTTTAATCATCAAGTTACATGTAACCCAATTTTCTCTCTAAATGATGCGTGGCACTTGTTATCAGAATGACTATACACTCAACAAAACTGTTATATTTTAGCAGAGAAAAATGTCTCCTATCATTTCTGAAAGGCTTTTACTGCTCTCTTTCATACGACCTTGCCTCCATAGCACTTCATGGTACAAAGAAAGAGTTCACCATTGTTCTCAGCACAACACTATTGGAGACAGACAGCCTGGGAGGCAGCGGACAGAGGGACAAGAAAGAGAGAGACAAGGGCAGGGCTGAAAAGAAAGGGATGGAGGAGGTGGGACTTGGTTCTGTTTTGATCACTCGGGTGTTCACTAACATGGCACAAAAGGGGAGCTGGGATCACTTGGCATGTCTACACTGCTGAATCACTGTGCTCTGGTTGTGAAGACGTTTATCACTCACCTTAGATACAGAACATTAATCGGCTGTTTATGATGTCATCCTGTTGCAATTACTCATTATTTAGCTATTCTCTGACCAATAAAAGTCGTTATCATTCTGATCTCAAAACACAATGAAAATTACTAAATGATTTAGCCTACCAGGGGTTCTGTGACGAAATGAAAGATCTGTCATCATTTACTTACCCCTATATTCCAAATATGTATTACTTTCTTTTTTTCCCCATGAAACACAAAAGGAGATGTTCAGCAGAATGATAGAGACTTCAGTCACAATTCACTGTCATTGTATCTCTTTTGACCACACAATTCGAGTGAATGATAACTGAAGCTGTCATTCAACAAAAAATAGGTTTGGAACAACATTAGGGTGTGTAAATAATGACAGTTTTTACTTTTGGGTTAACCATTCCTTTAACCTACAAAAAGAGCATATCTTTTAAAGGAGCAAAATAGTTTCATATTTATATTAATAGGTTATGTATATTCTTATTTACCTAAAAGTGCAAGTAAACATTATCAGAAAAAGGGTACTGTGCAGTTAACATTTAGTTCCCAGAAGAACAAAACATAAATGTACCTTTAAAGGTCCACAATAGTGCAATTACAGTATGTACCCAAACTGAGTTATACATTCTTCATAAACATGTTATAACTAACTAGAGAACAAAAAAGGTCCACTTGAGGGTACCACCTCAGTAAAGTTAAAGCAGCTTTATCTCAACCCCACAATCTTAGCTCTGCTCTCACTCTTTCTCTCCCACTCACACATTGTTTTAACCTCACAGTCCGATGCCATTGAACCAGACTAGCTGGTAAATGTTTGATGGTTTGGGATACTCTGGACCAAGGACACCATGATAAATGGACTTGATATGTGACAATATGCTCAAGCTGAATACATGTCACATGGAAAGTGCTTGGATTCACAAGACCCTGAATAGAATACTAATGGAGTGAGCCCAGCTGTCATGGTGCAGGATCACAAATCAATTGTGCAATGATGATTCTTTTGAGTCATTATGGGGAACTTTTACCTATGGCAGATCTGTTCAGAAGGAAAAAAATAATACTGAGGCCAGGAACATCTTTCTCTGAATACCAGTGAATGAAGTATTAAAAAGAAAAAAGTTAGACACTTTATACACTTTTCAAATTGAGTTAATATGAATGTTTTTCCGACAAATAAAAAAAAAATCTGTTTCAGCTACAGCTCTGATTGTGTCATGAGCTGGATTTTAAACAAACAGTGCCACTTTATTGTTTGTATCTTGCAGGCTGACAAGGGGGTCAAACAAAATCATTGATAATTTGAATATAACGAGCTAAATGCAGAGGAAACTAGCAGAGCATACAGGAAAGGATATGGAAATATTGTCTTTGAGACAACAGGGATTAAAGAGGATTAGAGTGTCTACCACACTATATCTTGTTTAATGACTAATCCATCTTCCTTTAACAGCTTCTTATGCTACAATGCTGTCAAAAACCGAGTGAAACCTGGCTATTTGGTCATTGTGATATTGGAAAATTCTGCATTAAATGTCAAAATATCTTTTGTAATTTTATTCCTCTGAGGATTTAGAATTTTCAGACCTTTAAAAAGATACATTTAAAGTTGTCATCTTGATCCCATACCTTTTAAGATACCTGAAACTTAGATCTTCTTTCAAACAAGGGTGGTGGCATTGCTTTGTGGTTAGATGTGGTTTGGGAGATGATGAGTTCACCCAAAAAAATTAAATTCTCTCATCAGATACACTTAAATTTACAGTATTATACTGGCAGCAATTTACTGCAAATATACAGCACTCTTAATGTATGCTCAAATTCATAAAAAACTGGCAGATACAGTTTTTCAAAGTAATTTCAGTACAGTTCTACAATACTATGTTTTCGCTTCAGTTCCCAGCATGCACTGCGGCATGAAGAAATTACATACCATTTATTGGTTTATTTTGCTGTTGTTTTTGCTGCAGTTTTACTTTTTGTAATTTGATAGTCACCATTGTTTTGTTTTTTATGCTGAGTATTGATATCTGTATGTGTCTGTAACAAGGTTACTCGCTTCATGGGAAAGGAGGAGGCGGGAACCGGCTTAACTGTCAAAACAATGGTTTAATGAAAACTTAAACAAACACACTAGGGATGGGCAATGTGACTTATTTTATTTATTTGATCCAAGACCAAGTACTCTTAGGCCAGTATTGCCGATATCAATACCAATACTGATACCTCTAATAAATTGAATTTTTACTAATTCTTTGGATAAAAAGAGTAACTTTATTATTACTTAATTTTTTTAAATGATGTATGAGCCTAAACAGAAATTTATTAGGTTGCTTTGTTTAACTTTTAAAAATTAGTAAGCATAAGCAACATATAAAACCTCAAAATTAACCATAGATTAACCATTATATGGTTACTATTACAAAAAACATGTTGCAATATATATACTACAGTAATGCTATGGTAAAACCATGGTTAATTGTATCACAACCTTGTTTTCTGCCAAAAAAAAAAAAAACTTGGTTATTGCAGTTGTTGTTACTAGTCATGGTTAATACAATACTACTACAGTAAATTCATGGGTAGTTTTCATAAGGATAAACCTGCAGAAATTGTTACACACACCCGTTATAATACATGTCATGTGTAGGTTTGTCATTACTTAGTGAGAATAACTCCAGATGCTGTTTTTCTGCCATTACCTCATGTAAAGGATCTCCTCTTTGGGGTGCTGTTCCCCTCCAGACCAGCAGGGGGTGCTTCCTGCTCATTATCCCTCATTCCCTTCACCTGTGTCTAGGCCTATATAAGTCTGTTTCTTGCCAATGTGTTCAGTCTTGAGCCTATGTACCTTGTGCCTCCAGTGACCAGCTCTTAAGCTAAGTGTTATCCTTGTTGTACTTTCTTGACACTTGTATCTATTTTGTTTCTCAGTTTTGTGGAAGCTTCTGTTTTGACTCCTCTCAAGATGGAGCCGGCAAAACCCAAATCTTTAACTCATCTTCCCAAGTTATCACGAGTACCCCCGGAGTATGCGGACCTCCATGAAGTCTTTAGTAAAGAAAAAAGCTGCCTCACTGCCCCCTCATAGACCTTATGATTGCGCTATTGAGCTGCTTCCTAGTACCTGCCCACCTTGTGGAAGGCTCTACTCTCTCTCTGGTCCCGAAAGATTAGCCATGGAAAAATACCTCAAGGAATCTCTGGACAGTGGGTTCATCCGCCTTTCCACCTCACCTGCAGGAGCTGGGTTTTCTTTGTTGAAAAGAAGGATGGCAGCCTCCGACCCTGCATAGACTACCGAGGTCTAAACGTATCACTATCAAGAACCGGTACCCTCTCCCCCTCATGTCCACAGCTTTTGAGATCCTGCAGGGCACCACCATCTTTTCCAAAGACCTCCGGAATGCATATCACCTTGTAGAATCCGTGAGGGAGATGAGTGGAAGACAGCTTTCAACACCCCGACGGGGCACTATGAATACCAGGTAATGCCATTCGGCCTGGTGAATGCCCCAGCCGTCTTCCAGGCCTTTATTAATGATGCTCTCAGAGAGATGCTTTATAAAATTTTGTTTGTTTATCTGGATGAAATTCTCATTTTCTCCCACAACTTCCAAGAACACGTTCAGCATGTTCGGCAGGTCCTAGTGCAGTATAAACTCTTTGTGAAGCTGGAGAAGGGTGAATTTCATGTCCCGGCAGTCTCATTCCTCAGCTTCTGCATGTCCAAGGGCAGCCTCCAGATGGATCCTGGCAAGAGTCTTGGATTGGCACTGTCCAACTTCTGTGAAGCAGGTACAGCGCTTTCTTGGCTTCTCCAACGTTTATAGAAGGTTCATTAGAAACTTCAGTTCTGTTGCAGAGCCTCTCTCCGCACTCACCAAAAAGTAAACCGGACAAGCCTTCATTGAATTGAAGCGACTCTTCACGTCCGCCCCTATCCTTACTCTCCCTGATCCAGAGATACCCTTTGTTTTGGAGGTGGATGCCTCAGATGTGAGGATTGGAGCTGTCCTGTCACAGAATAAGAGTGATAATGAGCTTCACCCTTGTGCATTCTTCTCTCATCGACTTACCCCAGCTCAGAGAAATTATGATATTAGGAACAGGGAGCTGCTGGCCATTAAGATGGCTTTGGAGGAGTGGAGGCATTGGCTGGAGGAGGCCAAACACCCTTTCCTCATATGGACGGACCACAGGAACCTCACTTACATCCAGGAGGCAAAGAGGTTGAACTCTCGACAAGCCCTTTGGTCACTCTTTTTTAACCGTTTCAATTTCACTCTTTCCTATCGCCCAGGTTCCAAGAATATCAAGCCGGATGTACTCTCAAGACAGTTTGAGCAACCAGAGGGGGAGTCCTGTCCAGAACCCATTCTCCCCACCTCCAGGGTGGTGGCCCCCATCCAGTGGGATATTGAGAAGGCTGTCAAGAGAGCCCAATTGCAGCAGCCAAGACCAGGTAATGGCCCTCCAGGGCGCCTCTTTGTCCCTAACCATCTGCGTTCTGAGGTTTTGCAGTGGGCTCATGCCACCCTCCCTTCTGGACACCTGGGAACTACTAGGACCTGCAAGCTTGTCCAGAGGAAGTTCTGGTGGCCTAAACTGCAGAGGGATATCCGGGCCTTCGTCGCTGCTTGCCCCGTTTGTGCCCAGAACAAGGAACCCAGAACCTACCCTCAAGGCCTGCTGCACCCACTACCTATCCCGAGACGCCCTTGGTCCCACATTTCCTTGGACTTCATCACAGGCTTACCACAGTCTCAAGGAAATATGGTAATTCTGGTGGTGGTGGACAGATTTTCTAAGACTTGTCGCCTCTTACCTTTGCTCACCACAGCAAGCCAAACAGCAGATCAATTAATGAGGCACGTGTTCAGGATCCACAGGCTTCCACAGGATATGGTTTCCGACTGGGGCCCACAGTTCACGTCATGGTTCTGGAAGGCATTTGGCTGGCTCATCGGATCTTCCATCAGCCTGTCTTCCGGCTTCCGGAGGTCCAATGGCCAGACAGAGAGAGTTAACCAAGACATTGAAAAGACATTAAGATGCCAGGTCACCGACAATCACTCGACTTGGAGCTTCGATTAATCTGGGCTGAGTTTGCTCATAACACTCTTTCTATTCTTCCCTAGGCATGTCTCCTTTTGAGTGTCAGTATGGTCCCCCCCCCTCTGTTTCCCGGACAGGAGCCAGAGGTTGAGGTCCCTGCCGCTACACAGCTGGTCCACCGGTGCCGACATTCATGGCAAAGAGCTTGTGCTGTGTTATTGAGAGCCGCCCGACAGCAACAGAGGCAGGCTAACCGACGCTGGAGGGTGGGACCCACACTTCATCCAGGGCAAAGAGTTTGGCTGTCAACCCGAGATCTTCCTCTGCGGGTGGAATCCTGAAAGTTGGCCCCACGATACATTGGCCCATTTAAGGTTCTCAAGAAAATCAACCCAGTCTCTTATCGACTCCTACTGCCCAGGTCCATGAGGGTTCACCCAACTTTTCATGTTTCACGATTAAAACCTGTTGCTTGCTCCACTCTGTCTCCAGTTATTAAGCCTGCCCCAGTACCTTGTATCATTGATGGCCAGCCAGCCTACACAGTCTGCAGGCTGTTTGATTCTCACTGGGTCCGTGGGAAGACTCAATATCTAGTCGACTGGGAGGGCTATGGCCCGGAGGAGCGGACCTGGGTTCCTGCTCGAGATATCCTCGATTCCGACTCTCATCTCTGAGTTTCACCGAGCCCGAGGGAACTGACTGGGGAACATCAGGAGCCGTTCCTAGGGGAGGGACTCCTGTAAAGAATCTCCTCTTTGTGGTGCTGTTCCCCTCCAGACCAGCAGGGGGTGCTTGCCTTGATCCTCCCTTACCATCCTCCTTCCAGTCGCGTGTGGCTCTCTCTCTCTTGACCTGCCACATTCCGCTGCAGTTATCCCTCTCCTCGTCACACTCCTCCCTCCTTTGCCTCAGGCTGGGGAACCCCCAGCATAACGTACCCCCCCCCCCCCCCCCCCCTTTCTGTAGGATGAGGGGAGGGAAAAACAAAAACAAAAAAGAGGAGAGGGAAAGGGCAAAGTGGAGCGACAGCGAGAGAGAGGAAAGAGAGGAATGACCTGGTTTGCCGGCGCAAAGATATGCCAGCGCCCGGCCCTCAGCCACTCTGGTGGACGACAGCTCGCTCCTCCCCCGGTGGACGGTAGTTTGTCCTCTGGCACCGGGCAGATGATCACTTTTTCTATAGGGAGAAATGGCAGTGTGCCTCAGATCCTCGGCATCTGGCAGTGAAGTCTCCATCTCCGGGTGGACTGCCGTGGCTGCTAGGTAGAGGCGAGGATTCCATGGCAGTGCATCTCTCCTCCTTCCCGGTTTTCGGGCCCCAATGTAACAAGGTTCCTAGCTTCATGGGAAAGTTGGAAGCTGGAGCCAGCTGAACAGTCAAAATAATGGTTTAATGAAAACTTAAACAAAAAGACACAGAACACAAAGGCACACACTGCAGCTGCATTTGGCTCTCCCTCTCCTGAATTGCCGCATTCTGCTGCACTTACCCCTCTTCTCGGCTGATTAGCCCGATTGGGGGCCGGGCCGTGACTACCCACCCTCTTCCTCGTCACAGTGTCTAATTGACAATTTACTTGTTTACCATTAACAATAGATACTCAGAATAAAACTCTTTTTGAATGCTAATAATTAAATTACTTGTAGTGTATAATGACATAATGCTAATACCTCATTTAGTGGCATTTACAAGTTATGACAACACTAAAAGTCTGATCTTTAGTTTAGCTTTTATACCTTCCAAGTAACACAGTACCTACTACACATTAACACAATCTCAAGGGAACACCAGTCACTTTGATTGACTTTAAACAAAACACTAAATAGTGCTAAGAACTCTAATAATTCTGAATGAAAACTATGTCCCCATAAAACCCTGATACATTACCCAAGCATATATTACTCATTCAAGTACAAGGCCTGATCTGTTTTAACAATTTTAGAATCCCAAAATGCATTGCAATACTGTTATATTGCATTTAAAAAGAATTGTTTATTTGGTTAAAAAGTTTTAAAAATGCATTTAGACAAGTGAAGAATGAGGGATGACAAGGTTGGATCAGTATTGTTTTTATGTGTCAACAGCGTGAACACTGACAATAAGCCACAGATGTAAAGTACACTTTGGGTTTTAAAATATATGGTTCAAAATGTCACTAGCTTTCACCAAGATGGCAATAGGATTGAAATCTTATTCTTCTCAAAATGCTTTGCAAATAACAGCTTTTTACCATTAAACTAGTCACTGTTGTATTTAAGAATTACAGTAGATTTCTGTTAGAAATTGGCTGTAAATCTACAGACATTTTTAACAGTGTACTCACTCTCATATCATCCCAGATGTGTGTGAATTTCTTTCTTCTGCAGTACAGAAATGAAGATTTTTAGAAAAGTATCTGAGCTCTGTTGGTCCACACAATGCAAGGGTACCAACATATTGAAGCTTCAAAAAGCACATAAAGGAGGCAAAAAAACAGACAAATACATACGACTCCAGTGGTTAAATCCATGACTTCCGAAGATGATAGGGGTGCGTGAGAAATAGGTAAATATTTAAGTACTTTTTTACTATAAATTCTCCTTTCTGCCCAGTAGGTGGCAATATGCACAAAGAATGTGAATAGCCTAAAACAGAAGAAGAAGAATGTGAAAGTGAAGATTGATAGTAAATAAGGACTTATATATTGATCTGTTTCAACCCAAACCTATCATATCACTTCTGAAGATATGGATTAAACCACTGGAGTCAGATGAATTACTTTTATGCACCATTTGTGATTTTTGGACCTTAAAAGTACTGATCACTATTCACTTGCATTGTACGGACATACAGAGCTAAAATATTCTTCTAAAAATCTTTGTTTGTGTTCATCAGGAGAAAGTAAGTCATACACATCTGGGATGGCATGAAGGTGAGTAAATGGTGAGAGAATTTTCATCTTTGGGTGAACTATCCCTTTAAAATGATTTGACCTTTTATTGTGGTGCCCGAGTACTGAGCGAAAGTGAATGTAATGTTTTCAAAAGGCAATTTTTTTAAGTCAGCCAAACAGCAGCTCAAGATTGGGACAATAACATGAAATATCCTAAAGCAGAATAACCCTCAGTTAATTTAAAAACATCTGATACTGTGCTGTGTTTTTACAAAGAACTGGTGGAAGGAGGTAGGGACAGCTCAAGGATATAGATAAGTGGAAAATTAAATAGCGGACTTATCTCATTGGGAACATGCCTGAATCCCTGTCATGAGCCATTTCACAGGACCTGCACACTCAAATGATGAGCAGGAGAAGAGAAGCAACCCATGCAATACAATGCAGTCATCATTACACGCCACTGAGTTTCCTGCATATTTTGGATGTGAAACAGGACTGTATTAAATCAATAATTCTGTGTCTTTATCATTTCCCTGTCAATGAGTATGTCGGTGATCCCTCAAAATGCTTTTGAATTCACTTACTGTAAATAGCTTGATACCATGATGAATTTTACATATGATTGCCATATGATTGGCTGAACTGAAGAGTGGTTGAAATAAAAGTGATAGATTCACATGTTGTCCAGTGAACTATAAATACATTTGTCCAAGGTTATGCTATGGAATCGATATGGAAACTGCATGGAAACCAACTATATCCCATCCTTGGTCAATCGTTGGTTTCCATGCAGTGACATATTTTTCTTGGCCGTCTTCAGCAATTGCATAATCGATTCCATAGCATAACCTTGGACAAATGTATTGCCTGGAGCAATTGACTGCTGGGAAAATGTATTTTCCTGAGTTATACTAAATTATTTCATTGTAGCTTGAGTTTTGTGCTTTAACATGCGTCAAAATGTTTAAAAACATTTCAACTCATTTACACAGCCTAAAATGTCATTGCATTATATTTTGGTTTTATGCTTTAATGTCGAATGCATCTTTTTTTCTTATGTTTCAAAAGTTGAAAACTATGAAATTTTAACACATTTTCCAGTATTAATGTCAGTATCATGTAAATATATACACTAATATTTCTGCAAGAGTTAGGTTAGATTAGGGTTAGTGTTTTCTACTTTAGAAACATAGTGCTATCTCTAAGCAATTGATGGATACAAAATGTGTGTGTAGATAAATATATAATGCCTGATTTGCTTTAAAGCATTTATCTCTCTCTGTGCACTCATGATGACTTTAATGTTTTTTATTCAGCAAAATCTGGTCACAACTGGCTCTGTACTGCTTTTCCATGTTGTGAACTCTGCAAGCGGTAGATGATCTTTTCTGTTTTTCCCTCTGCCCCATCTCCAAAACACTTCTGGCCCCAAACTGCCGGTTCCTCTTATGTCAGAGTGCTATTATCACTGGAGATAACGGCTGCTGTTCCCTCTCCCTCACAGATAGCTGAATAAATACCGGATCTGGGCAAGGCAACACCAATGGACACAATAATACATGTGTTGTGACAAATAGCATGCACTTGAAACCAAACACTATTTTAAGAGCTTTCATGGCTAACATTGGAAAATGGAATATACAATTTTTGGAATAGAAGGCCACGTCTGCAGCTTTAGGTATAGCAATAAATTTTTTTAAAAGATACTACCTGAGATTGTAAGCGTTCTTTAATAGACATCTTTAGACAGAACAACACAAATGTGAACCTATACTGTAAAAAATTGCTGTATATTTACAGTCATATTCCTGCAGGAATCAACTGATTATTAAAAGCAGTAGTTTGCCATTAAAAATTTTGCATTCTGGGAGATCAAGAGCAGGCTCACTGTGAAGTGACTAGTTTTACAGTAAATGGCTGTTCTATGAATATAGGGGAAAATGAACATTTAAAATCATGATTTTGCCACATGGTTAGTTTTCATGATGTTTATGACCAACTCCTCTGTTTTTTATCATCTCCACATCAGCCTTCACTTGTCTGTCTAATGAGAAGTCAAATAAAAAAATAACAACCTTTGAAGAAATTGACATATTAAATGTACAGTTTTGCCAGGACTGAACAGTGTATTTTTTTACGGAAAAAACAACAACAACAACCTGCACACAGTAAAATAACAGCATAGCACTGCATTGTGGGTTATAATGATGAAATACCCATAAGCCTTTGCACTTGAATAAGTTTGTATGCTTTGGCAATGCATTGGGGATACAAAAAAAAGTAAAAAAGTTTTTATTCAGACTTAATAATAATAGTAACTTAACTTTAATAGTTTAATTAGTGTTGTTTTTTTGTTAACAAGATTTGTGTTTTGTTTGAAGTCACCATCATGGTGATCTCTTGTGTTGGCACCTAGGACCTTTATTTTTATGTAATGTACTTACAGCCAGTGATTTTATGTTTGAGTGACACAAAAGTTGTTGCTTTGTGCTACTTGGCAGACAAAACCCAAGGTCAGAATGTATATCTGATCATACCTTGTAAATGGCACTATCTGTGGCAATAGTGATGCATTATACATATAAACATAAAATCAAAAACAGTAAAGCATAATTCAGCCAAACTTGATCAGCAATCTGATTTTTTTGTGTTTTTCATGAATTTACAGAATAACAGAAGTTGTTTACAAGACACACACAGATATCAACTCTCGGCATACAAAATGTACAACAATTGTCACAATTAACAAACATACTTTTACGTAAAAAGTAAAAGCTGAACATTAAAATACAAGTAACTTAGACTACAACAAAAACAATATCAAAATAAACCAGTAAATAGTAAAATATCGAAGTAATTTATGCCGCAGTGCATGCTGGGTACATAGCTGTTAATTTCAACAACCGTAGATAGTATGTAATTTGACATCTATATCCTGCTAAATTACAGTTGTATACTGTAGCTGTAAAAAACAGGATCTAACTGTTAATTTCAGCAACAGCAATTCCATTTTACAGTAACTTGCTGGCAACCCTGCTGCCAGTTCTATACTGTTTTTGGATGAGAAAATCTTTAACAGTGTACAGAGAAGCTTTAGTCTATAATCTTTGTCATGCTTCAGTGTTTTGGGTGATGTCATATAAACCCTTTACATACAATATTCCTGCTAAGTAACTTAACTTTCATTCTATCTCCATATTTTCTATGTTTCAGTTCATTTTAGTGACTGTACTGTAAAAATATACAACCGCATTTGCAAGTGTGATATTGATTTCAAACAACCAATCTATAAAGAGAGTTAATTACATGGCCAGTGATTATGTTTCTTTTTGCTCCGCTTAACATAGTTGTGTTACATCCCACGTTTGTTTTGTGCATTATTGCTATTGTGGTTTGCACCTTCTCTGTCTTTGTGTGAGTGTGTTTCATTTGTGCTTTGTGTGTCTGTTCCAGGTGCAGCTGATTTGCCAATAATTTGTTCCACCTGTGTGATGGCACTGCTAACAACATCTCTGTGCTGGCATTCAGATACAAGCTGTTGTGACTTTGGCTAGTAAATTTTCTCTACGCTTCCTACCAGCTGCCAGACCACCAACAACTTGAGTTTTGAGAACTGTGATGGTTCTCTGCAATTGTGCTCTTCAGCAATAATGTTGACTGTATATTAAGCAGCTAGTTTTGTAGGGGTGCTCTGCCCTGTTTATTTGACTGTTCATCCAGTTTTGTTAGTCAAGTCAGGTTAGTTGAATTGTATTTTATTTCCTTCTTTCAGGTTAGTTATTTTATTCAGAATTTTTGGCCAAGGGGTCACCCTGAAGCCCAAACACCTGCTGCATATTCTACTTCCAATAAAAACAAATAATGGATCCTTGTTATTTTGGTCTGACGGTAGTGTGGGGAGCACATCTCCCTTTACTTTGATGTGTTTTACCCCTAGGGGACGTAACGGTTGCAAAAGAAGCCAAAGCAGGATCAGCAATTGCCTGTCATCAAGCACCAAATGCAAAGCTGACAGCTAACAGCACAGGGACTTGTCCCAGCGCTGTTATACTAAATATCAACAATCTTGGAAAGCCGCTTGTCCAAAGAGATTGGATGAACAGAGTTTACCTACGCCCTTGTCAACTGGACTGTCTGTATTAAATCAAGCCACACCCATAGAACAAACATACAGTGCATTAAAAGAGGCTTCCTCAGAATTCTGCCCTCCACTGAGAGAGGATCGGCTGACTTAATTCTAGCCAAATCCTGCCTTTTATTGTCGGAAGATCACAGAGTTCAGACTGTGGAATAAACAAAGGAAAAAGGAGAGGCATCTAAGCTGAAGAAGTGCACAAGAGAACAGATCAAATGTGTTTAACTTGTGTAAAGTTTCAAATAATTCCCCCCCCCCCCCACCATATTTATTCTATCAAAAGTTAAATCATGCAGTAATCATCTCACAGCTGAGCCAATTGCAGCAGATGAGATGCCTCACCAAACTCGCATTTGAATTTAAAGGTGCTTATTAAAAGGTAGCTCTGACGGGGAGTTTGATGGCTAGGAATGCAAAAGAATGCCATTTACAGAGTGTGAAAAGAGCCGGGTTTGAAATTAAAAGGGAAAAGAAAATTGTGTTTCCATACAACTGGACCTGTCTATCTCTGAAATGCCATGTGTCAATGGATGTCTGCATTAGTTTGTTGTCGCAAATGTTACAATTTTCCCAGCTTTTGCTTGCATGATGAAGCATCACTTTCACAAACCCTGATTAAAATCAGTAGATTCTCAGCATAAACTCTGGCACATAAGGGCTATCTAACAAGAAATTTGTCCTCCAAAAATGTTCCTTTTCCCAAGAAAGCCACACAGTGTCTCTCCCACTCACTTCCGCGCTTTGCACTCTGCTGCTGACCTCTCCACCCTCTCAGCATAAATCAACAACACACATCCAGAGCAGAACTGACCTAGTCAAGATCTTGTTCAGATTATATGATCAGTATGGATTGCATTTCATTACCTTAATTTAGCAAGTGATTAATGGGTAATATGGATAATCATACTTACTAGAGTATGGCTAGTTGTCACAAGTTGTCACAAGGGCTATATCTCAGTAATTATAAGGTTTTGAGTCTAAAGTCCAATTCCACAAATGCTTATTTTCTCATTTTGCAGGTTTTTCATGTTGGTTTCAAAACCTAAATGGGTGCAGTTCATTCCAGAGAACTGTTTTGAAAAATGGCAAAATTTTGACAAAAACAGATGGGTTTTGCCACTAAACTTATATTGAAGCCCAACGCGATTCCATCAATTTATCCTGGGGACACAGTGAGCCAGGATTGAGTGGAGATGGAGGCGAGTTTTATCTATGCCATTTAAGGCATGAAGGGATTATATTCATGGAAAAAACTTTTGAATATGTCATTTTGATTAACAAAGTTTATAGAGGTTAAACCAGTGACTGGAGAGGGACTTTAAAAATCGTATAAGTTAACATTAGTTTATACAGTATATGAACTAACATCAAAAAAAACAATAAACAGTTGTATTTTTTTTATAAATTTACATTAGCCAAGATAAATAAATGATGGAAAATTGTATTATACATAGTTAATGATACCTAATGCAAACCTTATTGTAAAATGTTACCCAGTAATTATCATACTTGCAGTTTGACCTCATATTATTTGAGACACTGGTTTATTTATACTTCTATAAAAAAAAGTTGATAGGCGATAAAATAAGGTGATAAAATGGTTACTTGTCACAGCAACTAAAATACACATATTCCTTTATGCGTGCATGCACGTTTTTACCTAACATCTTCATGTAGTGAAAAAAGCTACTGGACACATACTGAGCTATACAGTATAGTGTTTGTTTTTTAGTGCTTTCTGTTAAAAAAAAAAATCTTCTCATCATGTTTGCTGTGGTTCTAAGGATGTTTTAAATTTAGACAATTTTCACACCGGGGGCACATTTTCATGATTTCTCTTTGGGCCCCACATCCCAAGGGCCAGCCCTGGTTAAAATACTCAAGTGTTTCAAAAGTATAGCCACAAGACATAAACAATATGTGTGCTTTTAGTGTGATAAAATCCCTTACTAGCCTTTTCTGTGTAAAGTTAGAGCCACTTATACAACTGCATTGCCATAACAAAGTAATGTCGACAAACCCTACTGTAAAAATTACAATTTAAGCAACTTTACAGCTCAAATAACACTTAAGTTTTAACGAAATAATTAATGTAAGTGCTTTTATAAATTTATAAGTTTCACATTTCTGCCTATAAACCCTCCAAAAATTCACTTCCATTGTAAATGCCTCACTGTAACCTCCATTTTTGCTTTTTTTAAAGAAAAGGACGAATGAGTCAAAAAAATTGTTTTGTGGTTATCAACATTGTCACAAATGCTGTTGTTTGAGCTTATCTTGTATTGAACCCGGAATAGTCCTTTAACTGTAACTTGGGTCTTATATAAAAGAAATAAGTTCTAGTTCCCAGGATTTATAGTACTACTGTTTGTGCTGATCATGAGAAAGCACAAGAAGATGTGTTTTTATTCATGAGTCCTTATCTCAAAAGTCATACACAAACTCACTCTCATCCAAAATGTCAGTCTGGGTGTCTACTTTAGTGGGAATAAATGATTCACAGTTGCAATAAAACACTTGCTGCATTTTTATTGCATCAGCAGAGAAAATCTGAAAAAAAGACAGAGCACTTTGGAAGAATGCCATCCATTTGACTAGAGCAGTGGAGTGGAAAGAGTGGAAAGTACTAAAATAACACATACTCCAGAAACCAATTAAATTCAGCTCATAATAACAATTCCCTGATGAACTTGATGAACATTTAACAATTCTACACTTAAAAAGTGGTCACTTGCAATTGTTACATTAAGGAGCTATTACCTGATCCAACCCTTAAAATTAGTTTTGTTGAAATAACCTAATGAATTCAGTTTGATTAAGTCATGTTAAATAGTATTTTTGACTTGAATCAAACCAGTTAATTTAGATGTTACCATATGCACATTTTATGTTTAAATGTTTTTCAGAGTACATTTTTAGTAATGTCCACATTCATTTTGATTCTTTTTTCATTATATGTCTAAAGTGTCATTGCTAAAACAGCAGCTAATTGTCAGTTTGTTCAGTATACACATTTTGTGATGAAACATACATTTGTGGTATAATCATAGGACCCCCCACAGACAAGATTTAGGGACCGGCAGGGATCAACAAGCTTAACAAAGAGCTTTCATTGCTCAATACCACAACATGAAGGTGTATTTGCAAACAGCTGTGTGCAATCATTTGTGGCTTTGGAGGCGTGGCTAATGGTTTCTTCGAAGCTGTCCTTCGACTCATTGGCACAGAGTGCACAAAGTCAGAGCTTAACTCTGTTTGGAAGACGAGAACACCCCCAAAGATTAAAGATACAAACATACACTGCACACAGCACACATACACACACACAATTGAGTCTATTCTGTGTAGTGCTCTCTCAGCATGGCACCACTTTGACTGTTTAGTATTCACACTGACATTCACATGCTCACTATCAATCTCATCAACTTTGAAAGAACTCCAAAGAAGTTTTATAGAGCTCAAACTGGGACAAAGAGACTTTTGCCAAGTTACTCATTGTAGCTTAGTTGACAGTTGTTAACTATAGTAAGGCTGTTGTTGACGTCATTGATGTTCCATTAAATAGATGCTACGTGGAAATAAAGAACTTTTTTCCTGAAAGGTAAATATTGACCTTCAGTCTGGGATATTGTCTAGTTGAACTTGATTTAGGGAATAATGTCATATGAGCACCTTCTCAATTTTTGGTTTCAAAACTAATCCCCACCTGCTGTTGAAGAGATTTTTCAACAAATTGATCCCTGACTCCTATAAACCAAGCGATTTTGAACCAGCTCTAAGTATTGTGTGAACTTTGTGGAGCAAAAGTTTATGAGTTCCTCTTTACATCCTTGTTGGGAATTATATTGCTGTTTTTACAGGAAAATGTGTACATCTCAATTTAGAGGAGCCTTCAATGAATATTCCATGTTCGATAAAATTTAAGCTCAATCGACAGCATTTGTGGCATAATGTTGATTACCAAAAAAAAAAAACAAAAAAAAAAAACAATCGAGGTTCCAGTGAGGCACTTACAATGGAAGTGAATGTGGCCAAATTTTTGAGGGTTTAAATGCAGAAATGTAAAGCTTATAATTTCATAAAAGCACTTACAATAATTCTTATGTTAAAATTGTGTATTATTTGAAAGAGTTTTCCTTAAACAATAGTCCTATTTTACTGCATACAAAATGATGCATATTTTTTTAACCTTTTGCTGTAATGATTGCAAACAGATACAGTCCCCTACAACTAAAATGCCTGGACTATTACACATATGGTGGTTGAAAGAGTTGGCCTGTAGCCAGAGCTGTTACACATGATCTGTTGCTAGTCTCTTCTCTTCACACAGTCAGATACACTCACACAAACGCAAGTGCCCCCTGGTTAACAACTCCGACAAAGGAAAGCGCTTACATAAGACATGGGATCATGGTGTATTTCACCTCTTTACAGTGACATAGCTGGCCTGCAGCTGTCCTCTATACTTTAATCACACTGTGTAGACACAATGTATAGTAACACATGAGTTTTCTTTCATATAGCACATGTTCTCATGGGGTGTGCTCGTGGAGGGGATCTTTTTCTACCTCTTATACTCTCCTTCCTTTCTTTTTTCCAGTAACTAGCACCTTGAATACTTTCTGTGAAAATGTGGGTGGCAGTTTGCTGTTATGCAACTTAATAAGTGCGAGGGGATTGAAAGTCTTCCCTGAGCCAGGTTGTTCTGCAAAGCCCTCCTCTCTGGCTCCCTCTGCTTTGCATCTTGATTTGCTTGCAATCACTAGCTTGCAGGATATGACAAACCAAGTATTAAAATATGTTTTAGAAAAGCATGTAGGAGAGTCTGAGGCTATTTGTCATGCAGTCATGTAAATACAGTATAAGGGTTTTAGGTCAAAGGTCAAATTACATAAATGCTTGTTTTCCCTATTGCTGTGGTTTTGTATGTTTGTCTTAAATTATAATAACTGGATGAATTCTATCTTCAAAACTTAAAATCCAAAGTTGTTATATTTTTTAATCTCTCTTGGGTAAACAAGCGTGCACAATACAACAGCACTGGCATACTGTACATTCAGGCAAGTGTCTAGTATAGTGGATTATATTATATTATATTATATTATATTATATTATATTATATCATATCATATTATATTACTTGGGATATATGATCAGAGGGCTTTGTGTTGTTGTTGATTTTGAAGGCCTCTAAGCACATTCAGGCACAAGTTTGTTTTACCACCTCTATTGGTCATTTCACCAAGAAACTGCAGCAATATATAATGAAGAATGAAGGTATAGTTTGTCTATCTGAGTTAAAGTCATATCATACCATTGGTCCTAGATGTCTGGTCACTTGAACTATGTACTCTGCTATTGGTCAGGTCAATCCTAGGCCATGCCCAGATTCTACTTTGGCTCCTAAATTAATTTCTTGACATTATCTGCTAACTTGCTCACTTGATTTCAATGGACCTCTATGACAATGGGCATGCCCATGGGATACTCTCCACCTAGGCACTCAAAAGTAAAAAAATAAAATAAAATTATGGAAGGAAAGGTCAGAGACAAACCAAACTCTGTAGGGGGCATCAGGGGGCCGGTTGGGGCCCGTCTTGTAAGTTTCCGAGCCGTAGCTCCCACAGAGTAGGAAAATGGCAGGGAGGGTCGTACGGGGTGGAAACTCGATATGGGGTCTCAGGGTACCCTCCCAAGGCACGTCTGTGAGTTTCAGAGCTCTAAATGCCTCGGTGTCCTCTGTGTTTTACAGTGGTAAAACTTTGAACACCTATATCTCCGCACCCATTGGTCGGCTTCATCCCAGGCCATACCCAGAAATGATTTTTGGCTCCCAAGGGTGTTTCCTGACTCCTAACTCCTGCATTAGTCAGTTGACTTCAATGGACCTCTATAGCAATGCCTGTGTCCTGAGGGACTCTATAACACCCCCTAGTCACTTCAAATTGAGGAGCCCCCATTTAGTGGATAAAAAGCTATTAAATGGCTGAAAAGCCATTAAATAGCCAACAATATGATATTTAATGGCAGGTTCCCATTAAGACATTACAGTCTTACGTTTCCATTAAAACGTATCCTATATGGTCCGACAAAATGCCCAATATTGGTAGCAAAAGGTATTTAATAAATTCATTGAACAAATGTATTGTAAATTAAGTAAATCATATTTCCTGGGTAATAATTGAGGAAATATGCAATAACTTTTGTAACCATGACTATAAAGGGATGGTTCACCCAAAAATGAAAATTCTCATCTACTTCTCATTTACTCACCCTCATGCCAACCCAGGTGTGTATGATTTTCTTTCTTCTGCAGAACAAAAAGGAATATTTTTAGAAGAATATCTCAGTTCTGTAGGTCCATACAATGCAAGTGAATGGTGATCAGGGCTTTGAAGTGTAAAAAAGCAGATAAAGTCAGCATAAATATAATCTATGAGACTCCAGTGGTTTAATCAATGTCTTCTGAAGAGATCCAGTTGGTTTTGTGTGAGAACAGACCAAAATATAACCCTTTTTCACTGTACATCTTGCCATCGGCACTGTTTTAAGCTTGATTACACTTCCTAGAGCTTGACACAGATGCGCAGAGCCTTAGATGGAGTTATAGGAAGTGTTATCTAGCTTTAAATCATAATTGCCAAGGTACACCTTTATGAACAAATCAAATATAGTTAAAGTAGCATTTTACATATTGTCATTACACTGACCAGCTGCTTGTTGGAGGATAAGTGATAAACAACTGAACAAAGTGTGACTGAGGAGGTAAACTAAGTAAATGAACCCAGTTCATACTGGGAAAAGTCCCAGTTCTCCCGATGGCCAGTCCGCCCCTGTCCTAAGATCAGCATCCTGCTCCTCCTTAAAGTATGCTTTTGCATACTGCATCCAGTATAATTACTTTCTTCCACTGTCATTACCCTCATTTAGTTTTATTTTGTTTGTATTGTTCTGAATTTCTGAGGTAAACCCTGTAACCTCACATTATCCATAGGAGCAAAAGTTTTGCATAAGAGTTAGAAATTATCTATGAAAGAGATTTCTCTGTTGTTTTTCTTCTTTTCAAAATGGTGTAGGTGAAAATTGCTTCTTGGCTACATAGGACGTGGCAATGGCTTTCTCAGACACCATGATACTCTGGAATTCCTCACGACTGGATTTCAGAGTGCGATTAGCTCTTTGTGGGAGCCCTAACATTGGCACGCAGCTCCTGCTTCAGTCCTGACCCATAATCACACAGAGCATCAGGCCAAGTGGAAAAGCTACCAGACTCAGAGATTTTGGGTAGCTGGTAGATCGAATTAACCATCACCTGCATTGTCAGCAGTCACAGCACAATGTAGGCCAGCACAGATTTCAGCTAATTGTGTTTGGCATAAATGTGTGCACGGACCCTAATAACTCAACAGAGCAACTTAGTGTGGTGATGTCACTGAATGAAGTAATGCAGGAATTTCCCCAAGGTCTTGAGAAAACATATCAAGTATTAAAAAAGATTAATTTACCTCACAGAAACTCCATAGTTGACTCTTATTTCTGCTAACAATGTCCTTAAATGTGGAAGATGTGAAGAAGTTATATTGCATGACCCGTAAAGGACATATAATTAACTGTGAGCTGAGTGCAATAAAAAGAGCAGCATGAAGATTGTCTGATAAATAGATCTGTGACCAGCAGATCAGCTCTTTTCCTGTATTTCCTTTTTCAAGTCAGCACTGTGGAATATGACCTACCCCTCATTTCCTTCTTGGACAGGAGTCCCTGGGAGGCAAATCCTCCTCCATCTTTTATTGCTGTTTCATGATACTCCACTTACACCCAGTATATAAAAGCCAAGTAGCATGGCCTACATTTGAGTAAGCGTACCGTTAAGAGTCAAAGATCAACTGAGGAATAACTTGAATACCACCCTAGGTGAGGTTCAAACACAACCTTTGGTGTACTAGCCCAGAGCTTTACCCACTGTAAAGTGACATAGCCATGCCAGTTGCCAAAGTGTCAGCAGAGTCCATGCAGAAGAGCATTGCCAAGAAGATTTGGCAAACGTTTTAAATACAAACAATCACATTGCAAGTTTTACTTGGATAGGACAAAGTGTTGACAAGAATCTCATAGAATCACGTTACTATACCTTCATTTTTGCACAATTATATTTTCATGGCTCATATTATATATTGCCGCAGTTTCTTGGTGAAATGACCAATAGAGGTGGTAAAACAATAATTAATTTAATTTACTTTCACACAAATCACGTGTAAAACGGCAGATTATTATTTTTTATAGTTACATTTTGCACTGATCCTCATGTCATCTAATAACATTTCAAACATCTACTACAGAGTATGACTTACAAGGCGATACATTTTTAGGTTTGCATTACATAACCAAATACGTGATCAAATTGCACAGTAGCATATGTGATAGAATGTTGCACTTGCGATGCATGCCGACACGTGAAGGAAAAGAGTCAAAGAAGCACCACAAAGATTTTTTTTTATGAAAGTATTTGTTAGGTTTAAGGATTAGGGAAGGGAAGCTGGTTTTCTTAATTTTTTAAAATGTTTTACTTCTAAAGAAATTAATTGATATTTTGAAACATGTATACAATTGTAAGCACTGATGAAGCACTCAGGTGATATCAATAACCTTATAAAAGCTGTTTTATTCTACATGGAGAGATTCCCCTTATGGGGGCTGCCATGTTAAAATCACAGACCAGCTGAATACTACTGGCTTAATCTCAGTATATTATTAGACCCTTTCACTCAGGGATTAAATGAATCATGGCTGTGAATTGTGAATTTCTACAATGGCATCAAAAACTGAAAACTATTGCATTTGAATAATGCTGCATCCAAGCCGCAATGTGTCAGTGTAAACCCAAGATTACATAATAAAAAATTACTGAGTGCACCTTTAAGAAATCACGTAAGATTATAGTGCAAAAACGTCACCACAGTCACATAATTTTTTTTGTAACAATTGCAAAAACAATTGTCAGGATCTTATTCAGTGTCTTCTGTGGAAAAACCTATCACTTTTGTGAAAATTGATCTAAAGATCATCTGAGGCAAATTTGGCAGACAAGATTTGTAGGTAGCAATAAAGAATATTCAAAAACATATTGTATGATTTGGAAAGATCAAGATGGCAGTAAATGAACACCAGATTCAACCAACTCAGAGTCAGGACTAAAAGCAGCAGAAGAAACACTAACATTGTTATTGTTTTTCTAGAATGAAGCAATTGAAGAAAAGTCCAATTTTGATCTGATGGTGGTTCTAAAGGTTTTGACTTGGAGACCCCAAAATTGGCCAGGGGAAGATTCAGATCCTTCCCAATCAATGCACCAATTTTCACAACTTTCCTCCAAACTGTTTTATTGGCTGTAATAGACTCCCATGGCAGAACAAAAAAAAAAATGCTAACAAAAACAAGATATCATGCATCTTTGGTTGCTTAGAAAACACAAGCAATGGTAGAGTATAGCTCTGACTAATCAATTCAAAATGTTAGGATTCTGATAAAGGGCTTGGGACATGATGTGATGAGAATTGATGACTGATTCATATTTCACCTGCTTGCTGTCATCATAGTTTTGATGAGGTGAAATGTCTCCACCATAGTGTTGACAGTGGTTTTAATATCGTCCATCAGTGGACACTGATTTCCAGATCTGTTTCAGCTGTGGGTGTTTTATGGAACTTATCCACTGGAGCTACAGATGAGCTAACAAAATCTAATCAGTGCAGCCTGTAATGTTTGATTCATTCTAGCCAAAATGTTAAAGGCTATTTCAGCATGAGATCTTTTGGTAGAGAGGACTGAAAGATGATGTTTTTCTTTGTTCATCTGCCACACAGAAAAATGCAGTATGAAGCAATTTTATAAAAGTGGCCCAAATATGTCGTAACCAGTTTAGGCAGCATTTCAGCTGTTAAAGAAAGCAGCTCAATAGAACTAATGAACCCAGACGCCACATTAATTGTCTTGAGTGATTGTGGAAATGTGATTTAAAGCCAGATAAAACAAAACCAATTATACAACCATAGCCCAACTGTCAAAGACATCACAGAGCAACTACCATAACAGCTTTTTTCAAATTTAGATGAATTCTTGCTCACAGTCATTTCAATGCCTGCAGCTCTAGTCCAGCCTATTTACAGTACACTAAGGTTTTAAAACCGTATAGGATATCCATGGGTTTTTGATTAACATGAATTTATCTGTGATTCTCTTGGCCAAGGCATCACTTGATTGCTAACTAGCTGTCAGTGATTGTGTGGATTTTCTTATTGGGAATGATAAGACCACATGCAACATCAGACAGTGAATGGTACATAACCTGGTATTGGACAGACATGGCTACGCCTGCAATGCAAGAGTGTGTTTACAAAGAGTTAACTATAAAAAGAATTGAGATTATAAAATCATCCCCTATATCTGTGCTACAAAGGCATGGATTGCTTTGTATTGAAAGCATATTCCAGGAAAATTAACACAGTAAAAGATGATGCACAGACAAAGAGTACAAAAAAAAGTATATTTATTTTGTGAAAGATAACCTACAGGCATGTCTGTTATTACATGTCAGTTTCATCTGAACTACCACCAGATCCTGAACAGTTCCGTCTGGTGGGACGCTGCAGCAATGAGCTCACTCACAAAGTAAATATACATCACTGCAATGCAACTCACATGCACAAAAAAATCAGTGAATAAACAAATAGCATCTGTTTGAAGTGAAAATTTGGCTACTTGTCAAAAATCTCTGACCAAGCTATTGATCTTTCCCTGATAGTACACAGCACTGTAGCACTCATATGGTTCGGTTAGTCTGAACTAAAAGGGATTTTTCACTGACAAGAGAAAATTCTGTGTTCATTGTTTCATAGAAAACAGTAAGTCATACAGGTTTAGAACAACGTTTTGGTAAATAAATGACAGAATTTTCATATTTGAGTGAACTACATGTATTGTTTCAACATATGTAATTCTGAAATTCACATTATATGACCACAAATATATTTTTTGATAAATGATTAACTACAATGTACTGTTTACAGCATGCCTATCCTTTCCACAACATCACATTACATAGTTTGTTTCGGAGCTTAAAATCAATATGATTGTTTGATTTGGGGGTACAACTCACATTATGCCATCACCTTCAACACTTGCAGTTTACAGCACTATAATCACTTGCTATAATCACTTATTTTCAACACTTTGCCACATTCCCCTGCTGAAAAGACCAGCATTGCTGGTTACCAGCTTACAGTATGTTGTGTTTTGGGTGCTGGTGTCCCAACCAGACATCGTAACTAGACTAAACAGCGAGAATTACATAGTCAAAAAGCTTATCAAGTGGCAACATGCTGGTTGACCACCTTCAGAATCAGCAGCTACAGAGAAATGTAACGTAACTTATAATTAGGGTTTATTCTTAAAACAAGAAAAACTATTTGCCAATGGGGTAAGAAAAATAAACTTGTTTTAAGCATAAACATTGGCAGATTTTGTTATCAAATATCCAAATATCTTGTCATTTTTCGTCTCAAGTAAATTTATATTGTCATAAGAATGTTTTTTACTGGAAAAAAAAGACTAAAATAATGTAAACTGATGCTAGTGTAAGCTGGTCTTTTTTGGCAGGGTCAGGCATAATCTAACACTAAAAGTGGCATACAAAGAACTGTGAGCAATTACTGTATCTCGGTTCATTCTTGGTTCATTTGGTGCTCATGAATGAAAATGTTTGCCACTAGTGATGCAGTAATTCTTCAACATCTACCCCAGCTTATGTAATGAACCATTAACATTTTATTACTGTCCTTCACTTTGCACTTGATCACATATCGCATAGCAGCAGATGACTTTTCCAGTTCATCTGACGTGAAAGCTTGATAAAAAGTGTAATTTGCCCTGGGACAATCCAACACAAATGTTATAAAGACTTTCTTCAATGATAGGACCATAATGTTTATCAAAGTATGATGTGGAGGACATCATTGTTGTTTTTTATGGAAACAAAAACACATCTAGAACTATAGACAATTTTCTTACATTAAAAGAATTTCTGTGACAATTTTGATGTTTAAAAATTGCATAAATCGCATTGCCATGAAGAGTCTGGAATGTAGATTTCTTTTAATGGGAAGTAATTAGAAAGAAATGATGACCACTGGTCTGTAATTCCCAGTTGAAAATTTGGAAAACAATTTGTGTTGGTTAGTCTGTCATCTCAAATTAATGAACAATGTATAAATACAAGTACATCTGTCTCCAACAGATTTCAATTTTGTTGAACCTGAACTGAATCGTTTAACTCAAAACATTGTGTTGTTGATGAAACTCCAGGTTCAATGACCAGATATACAGTCCAACTGGCCAACTAAGTCTACTTGCACTTACAAATGCCCTGACCTCACAGCATGTTTGGGTGTGGACTTAACTCCAAATGTAAACAAGAGAGCCTGGAGAGATGTCCCAGTGTCCTGCTGTCTCTAAAATTGACTATCATTCACCCTAACAGGACAACCAAATACATGTCAGTGATGTCAAGTTGACAGTGTGCCCAAACATCTGCTTTTAATCTAGATAACGATTAAAGGGATAGTTCACCCAAAAATGGAAATTCTCTCATTTACTCACCCTCACGCCATCCCAGATGTCTATAACTTTCTTTCGTCAGCAGAAGACAAATAAAGATTTTTAGAAGACTATTTCAGCTCTGTAGGTCCATACAATGCAAGTAAATGGTGACCAGACCTTTCGAGCTCCAAAAAACATATAAATGCAGCATAAAAGTAATTCATACAACTCCAGTAGTTAAATCTATGTCTTTAGAAGTGATATGATAGGTGTGGGTGAGAAACAGATCAATATTTAAGTACTTTTTTTTTACTATAAATGTCAACTTTCACATTCTGAAAGTGCTGAAATATTTTTTAAAAATCTTTCTTTGTGGTCAGCAGAAGTGACAAAAACAAACATCTGGGATGGCATGAGGGTGAGTTAATGATGAGTCAATTTAATTTTTTTATTGAATTATCCCTTTAATGCTTTGACACATACATGACAGAACATACAACAAGTTATACTGTTCATGTATGTAATAAGGAATTCTTTGTGGGTTTATAGCAAAGTAGAACATTAAAACACCAACACAATCCTAGGCTTTGTTGAAATTGATCAAGATGGTCTTTGCTTCTTACAGTGTAGCGAAACTTGGATGGAGGAGTGCAATTCTGGAAAAGGTGACTGGTAGTCTAATTAGATCTGTAGTAATAAGGCAGCTCTTAAGTCCACTTAAACCCTCCTCAACAGGAGATAAGGTAAAGATAGAGAGATGACTCCTACCCTGAATTGTTCAAATGACCATTTGAGGTTAAACTGGGATTTTCCAAATGCAGAACAGATCTTCAAGTGTACAGTGAAGTTCTTTTGTCCATTGTAGCAGATGGCTTGGAATCTGCTGGCTATGAATCATTCCATTTTTTAGGACAAAAAAGATAACAGATCTTTTCTACAGATTATGTCCTCTTCAATGTCTCATGACCACCTCTGCTCCAGTTAATCCACTAAAGCAGATAGATTTGTTTCCATTTGTATTTTTAAAAAGCAAGTTCTAATCAAACCGCGTCTTCAAAAACAAAAACCTTTGTTCTTCTATGCCAGACAGCAGTATTTTTTCCACCAAGACTTGGAGAGATTCTTCATTTTATCAGGCGTGCGCTTCTTCAGTCTTTTCTGCTGCTGGCTGTCAGAGTACTGGATGCTGGCCACTATGGCTGTGTCAAACACCTCCTTGAGATTCTTCTGGGTGAGTGCTGAGCACTCCATGTATGAGACAGCCTGCATTTCTTCAGCACATAAGCAGGCTTCTTGGGTGTCCACTGGACGCTCTTTATATTTTGCAAGCTGGATAAGCACTTTCACATCTTGACGGAGGTCACCTTGAGTGCCTACCAGCAGTATAGGTGCCTTCGGGCAGTGCCGACGGATCTCAGGCACCCACTTCTCCCTCACATTCTGGAAGGAGGTGGGACTTACCACACTGAAGCAGAGCAGGAAGACGTCAGCATTGGTGTAACACAGCGGCCGTAGCTTGTCAAACTCATCCTGCCCAGAGTAACGAAAGAATCAGTAGTGAGAAATATTAATGTTATGCGCATAGGAGAACAAAATCACTTGTTGTTTTGGATTACTGAAAGTAGTTAAATGTGTGAACAGCTCCTGTGGGTTTCTGTTCAGCAGTCTCAATTTAATTGTGTCATATTTTCTTTGACATTAACCTTTATAATATTCATTACACAACCATTAGTTCCAGTCCTCTAATCCATTTAGTATAACAACCTTGAGATGCTTCACTGTTTTTATAACATGCTTGGCTGTGTTTGTGGTGCTGTCAGTCTATCCAAAATCAACTCAGAATTAACTTTTTGTTTATGGGCGATTCTCACAAAACCTGTCAGGAAAATGTCCTGGTAATATTAACCCAAAATCAAATAATAATAATGGAATTATTTTTTGCATAACTACAATGATTTTTGCGTTGTGAAATTACCCCCCTCCCGGCAACTGTCATTGCCGTAATGCGCCCTGATGCTTTACATTTACTTTTCCCATTGTTTTATATTATATCATTTTCATTACAGTAACGCATAATTAGATTTATTTTTTTTTCCGCTGTTGTCCAAAGATTTTATTAATTAAAATTAAAAGTCCCAAAAGACTATAAATGTAAGGTCCAGAAACGGGAGAGGATCTATGTGCAGCTTTTATTAAATCAAAAAACAAGAACACTAGGGATAACGAAATCCACAGAGAAAGTAACGCTAAACAAAAACATGAAATAACAGACAACTGGACAGGAAGGAAACAAGGGCTTAAATACACAAGGGAAAACTAGAAACACCTGGGGAAACAATCAGGGCATGGGAAACAATCAGGGGAAAACCAATCAAAAAAAACAGAACTACAAAATGACTACAAAAACCAAACAGGAACTAAACAGGAAACTTCAACATAAAAACACAAAAAAACAAAAGACAGAGAACATGACAGAGCCCCCCCTTTAAGGAGCGGATTCCAGACGCTCCAAAAACAAAAAAAAACAAAAAACAAAAAAAAGTCCATAGAGCACAAGGTAAACAGATAGTCCAGGGGGGCACCAGGGGCAAATAGGCAGTTCAAGGGGACACGAGGGGTCTGGAGGCCGGGGAGGTGGCCGTAGGGCAGGGACCGGGTCAGGTGGCCAGGGAGGCGTCCATAGGGCAGGGATCGGGTCAGGGGGTCTAGGGGATGGCCTCAGGGCTGGGACAGGGTCAGGAGGCTTAGGAGATGGCCACAGGACTGGGACAGGGTCAGGAGGCCAAGGAGAAGGCCACAGGACTGGGACAGGGTCAGGAGGCCTAGAGGAAGGCCACGGTACAGGGTCAGAAGGCCTGAGAGGAGGCCGCGAGACAGGGCCAGAGGGCCAGGGAGGAGGCGAGGAGGACTCCAGGGGCGGTGCCATGGTAGGCGGCGACCAAGGAGGCTTGGAAGGTTCCGGAGTAGAGGAAGGCCCTGGAGGCGGAGACCTGGGAAGCTCAAGAGGCGGAGTACTGGGTGGCTCGGGAGGCGGAGCACTGGGAGGCTCTTGAGGCGGAGCACTGGGAGGCTCGTGAGGCGGAGCACTGGGAGGCTCGTGAGGCGGAGCACTGGGAAGCGGAGCACTGGGAGGCTCGGGAGGCGGAGCACTGGGAAGCTCGGGAGGCGGAGCTCTGGGAAGCTCGGGAGGCGGAGCTCTGGGAAGCTCGGGAGGCGGAGCTCTGGGAAGCAGAGCACTGGGAAGCAGAGCACTGGGAAGCAGAGCACTGGGAAGCAGAGCACTGGGAAGCAGAGCACTGGGAGGCTCGGAAGGCGGAACACTGGGAAGCAGAGCACTGGGAGGCTCGGGAGGCGGAGCACTGGGAAGCTGAGCACTGGGAGGCTCGGGAGGCGGAGCTCTGGGAAGTTCGGGAGGCGGAGCACTGGGAGGCTCGGGAGGCGGAGCACTGGGAGGCTCGGGAGGCGGAGCACTGGGAAGCTGAGCACTGGGAGGCTCGGGAGGCGGAGCACTGGGAAGCAGAGCACTGGGAGGCTCGGGAGGCGGAGCACTGGGAAGCAGAGCACTGGGAGGCTCGGGAGGCGGAGCTCTGGGAAGCAGAGCACTGGGAGGCGGAGCACTGGGAGGCTCGGGAGGCGGAGCACTGGGAGGCTCGGGAGGCGGAGCACTGGGAGGCGGAGCACTGGGAGGCGGAGCACTGGGAGGCAGAGCACTGGGAAGCAGAGCACTGGGAAGCAGAGCACTGGGAAGCAGAGCACTGGGAAGCAGAGCACTGGGAGGCTCGGAAGGCGGAACACTGGGAAGCTGAGCAATGGGAGGCTCGGGAGGCGGAGCACTGAGAGGCGGAGCACTGGGAGGCTCGGGAGGCAGAGCACTGGGAGGCGGAGCACTGGGAGGCAGAGCACTGGGAGGCTCGGAAGGCGGAGCACTGGGAGGCTCGGAAGGCGGAGCACTGGGAGGCTCGGAAGGCGGAGCACTGGGAAGCAGAGCACTGGGAGGCTCGGGAGGCGGAGCACTGGGAAGCAGAGCACTGGGAGGCTCGGGAGGCGGAGCACTTGGAAGCAGAGCACTGGGAGGCTCGGGAGGCGGAGCTCTGGGAAGTTCGGGAGGCGGAGCACTGGGAGGCTCGGGAGGCGGAGCACTGGGAGGCTCGGGAGGCAGAGCACTGGGAAGCAGAGCACTGGGAGGCAGAGCACTGGGAGGCAGAGCACTGGGAAGCAGAGCACTGGGAAGCAGAGCACTGGGAAGCAGAGCACTGGGAAGCAGAGCACTGGGAGGCTCGGAAGGCGGAACACTGGGAAGCAGAGCACTGGGAGGCTCGGGAGGCGGAGCACTGGGAAGCTGAGCACTGGGAGGCTCGGGAGGCGGAGCACTGGGAAGTTCGGGAGGCGGAGCACTGGGAGGCTCGGGAGGCGGAGCACTGGGAAGCAGAGCACTGGGAAGCAGAGCACTGGGAAGCAGAGCACTGGGAGGCTCGGAAGGCGGAACACTGGGAAGCAGAGCACTGGGAGGCTCGGGAGGCGGAGCACTGGGAAGCTGAGCACTGGGAGGCTCGGGAGGCGGAGCACTGGGAAGTTCGGGAGGCGGAGCTCTGGGAAGCTCGGGAGGCGGAGCTCTGGGAAGCTCGGGAGGCGGAGCTCTGGGAAGCAGAGCACTGGGAGGCGGAGCTCTGGGAGGCGGAGCTCTGGGAGACTTTCTTCTCCACCTCCTCCTCCAGACGGTCGAGGCTACAGGCACTGGCTCTGGCTCTGGGACGGTCGAGGCTACAGGCACTGGCTCTGGCTCTGGGACGGTCGAGGCTACAGGCACTGGCTCTGGGACGGTCGAGGCTACAGGCACTGGCTCTGGCTCTGGGACGGTCGAGACTACAGGCACTGGCACGGTCGAGGCTACAGGCACTGGCTCTGGCTCTGGGACGGTCGAGGCTACAGGCACTGGCTCTGGGACGGTCGAGGCTACAGGCACTGGCTCTGGCTTTGGCTCTGAGGACGGGGCCGTGGAGGGTGGAGACTGGTGAGCAGAAACCCTTCCTCTTCTCCTCCTCTTCCTGGCAGACGAGGCAGGCAACGCTGGCGCTGGGACGGACGAGGCAGGCAACGCTGGGACGGACGAGGCAGGCAACGCTGGCGCTGGGACGGACGAGGCAGGCAACGCTGGCGCTGGGACGGACGAGGCAGGCAACGTGTTGGCCGTGGCAGGCGTGGGCGTTGGCTCGTTGGCCGTGGCAGGCGTGGGCGTTGGCTCGTTGGCCGTGGCAGGCGTGAGCTCGTTGTCCGTGGCAGGCGAGGGCTCGTTGGAGGTACCCACAGGGGCAAACGTCTCCAAAACCAAGTTAACATACTTCTCCCACGTGTGATCACCAGTCTCAGGCAACTCTATCCATCCACGGGCCAGGAGGCCGAGCTGGAAAATGGACTTGAGTTGCCTATCAGGAAAACTAGTGCATCGGGCAACGGTGCAAAACAGACGAGAGTATTCTGTTATAGGGAGGTTCGCTCGGCTCAGCTGGAGAAAAATAGCTGCTAGATCCATGTTTGGCGGTCTGTTATTCTGTAAGGTCCAGAAATGGGAGAGGATCTATGTGCAGCTTTTATTAAATCAAAAAACAAGAACACTAGGAATAACGAAATCCACAGAGAAAGTAACGCTAAACAAAAACATGGAATAACAGACAACTGGACAGGAAGGAAACAAGGGCTTAAATACACAAGGGAAAACTAGAAACACCTGGGGAAACAATCAGGGCATGGGAAACAATCAGGGGAAAACCAATCAAAAAACAGAACTACAAAAGGACTACAAAAACCAAACAGGAACTAAACAGGCAACTTCAACATAAAAACACAAAAAACAAAATACAGAGAACATGACAATAAATACTTTATATAGTATTAAATTTATTTATTTTTTTTTTATTTTTTTTATTAGATTTTTTTCACATTGCAGTAATGGGAATTGGGGGTTAAAATACAAATATCTATCATGAAAATAATGTTAAACTGTTTAAAAAATATATATATATAAAATTATGACCCTAAAACAGGCTTTATTTTCTGTATGCAAAATATAATTTCTATCTCTTTATTATTTTAAAAATAAAACACACCGGGACATTTTCTGTACAGGTTTTGTGAGAATCACCCTTTTAAAGCTGCTATATAAAAGCAATGTCACACTACCAATCATGCAATCATACAGAATATCAGCTGATATTCAGTACAACGTCACTTCTGATGATGACAGACAATTGTTAGATTATTAAATTCCTCTATACAGCAAAAAATATTTGCTTTGACATCTTCTTCTTGATATGTTACAGATTTTCCATAGAGAAAAGTATTATCAGAATATGCATTTGTACTTTCGTGTAATCTGAATTCATGCTGTCATGACTGTCAAACAAATAAACTTATCTAGAGTATTTGTCCTTGAATCTATTTCAATTCACTACTTCCAAGTCATGCTTATGATTCCATATTTCTAAAATATCAGGAACCGCTGTGATGATAAAGCATGAGAGATAAAGTCTACAACGCAAATATAAAATCTGTTGTTTATTACAGCTGCATTCCATCTCTTTGACTCTCCCTATGAGTCTCCAGCCTGGTTCCTGTTGATACGCCACAGCCCCTCTCATATTAGTTAATTGGATACATCCTAACCCATGAAAACAATCCTGTCCAACACCACAATTTATATACCTGTGTGCATATATGCAAGTATGTTTGTGTATGTTTTATGTGACTGAAAAATAATTGCGGTTTGTTTGATGCTTTTCCCAGTTGGGATGCACCAAAACCACTTTTTCTCTCCCAAACGGTTTTTGACATCTGAACTCTCTTTATCGGCAAATACCGACCCCAATCCGATACAATTGTTTTATACTTTATCAGTTTAGAATATTTATACCTTACTGTGTGGGGATACTCTTTTATATGTAAAGCAACACAAACATCTAACTATATATTATTTAATTAAAAACAGAGAAAAAAAAATGTATTACATAAAAATGTGTAGCCTGTTAAGAAAAACTTTATTTTTTAAATAGTCTGCTGGATAATGCAGCAGCAAAATTAATAGTAAGTCCATGAAAAATAGCCAGTTCTCTTTGCACATTTTTTTTTTTTTTTTTTTTTTCAACTTTAAATTCAGACCACTTTTTTGTTCACTTCAGTTGTAATAGGACATTGGTTCACTTTCTATCACACAGTTATTTTTTGAGAACCCGGTCAAGTTAAATACAATTATACAGAGTGGTTATCTGAGTTACCATAGCCTTTCTCTCAGCTCAAACCAGCTTGTATCCCAGCCTGGTCTGTATGCTTGTTTAAGATGGGTTTTGGAAACTTCTCAGCTGGTCAGACAAAGACCAACTAGAACAGGCTGGGAGACCAGCTAGATCATTTGAAACCAGCTAAGACCAGCAAGCCAACTTGGCTTGGTTTAAAATGTATTTACAGCAGGGTAGGTTGGGACTCTTTTAAATACTCTGTATATACTGCATTAACTAAATGTACTTTTCCGCTGTCTGTTTCTCTCTCTTTCTCTCCCTCCCCCTTCTCCACAGGCCTAAACAGGGCTGATCCGAATCTCTCTTGGCTTGCCTCCCTTCAGAGTCTCTCCTTAGCTTGCTAAAATCTTCAAAAACACTCATCTCACGTTTCCAGTGACTAGCCCCAGCTGTACCTCAGCTGAAAGTAGGTCTCCCTTTCACTCGGATCAGGTCCAATTCATCACAATTAGACTGTTTCCCATTTGTGATCCCCTAGAGCTGGTTTAACCCTCCCAAAAAGGGAGAGACGTACGCATTCCACTAACCTTTAGCCCTATAGTGTGTTCCCATAGGATGAAGCATACTCATCCTTATGTTTCTGGACTGTAAACTCCATCTGAACTTTACCAGAAACCTTTAACGCGAGTAAGCAAAACAACACTGAATCACTTTCACTCTTGTCCCCCTTCCCTTATCTTACAGATAACCATACATATGACTAATTAGGACATGACTCAGGATTTACCCCTGGTTAGTCTTCCTCTTTAGATTAATCCAATGTGCTGGCTTTTTCCATTCAAGATGAGAGGGCTACAACCAGCATGCTTTTGTGCAAACAATGTGTCATCATCCCTATACAATGACACCGTAGACATGAACCTGCACTGTCTTCAATGTATATGAGAGGTGGTTTGTTTTGGTCTGTTGGTGCTGAGATGGTTTGCTGGACTGACCTGACCCGCAGTGTCACAAAGCTGAAGTTTCACTGGCTTGCCATCCACAGCTACAACCGCTGCAAAGGGGAACAGATAGAATTTGGCATTTGACGCCTTTCTTAATAATAATGTATTATTAAGACACACAGACTGTGATTAAAGGTATATTCTGGGTTTAACACAAGTTTTTCTTTAAAAATTACAATGAGGCACTTACAATGGCATGGGGCAAAATTTTGGAGGGTTTAAAGGCAGAATTGTGAAGCTTATATGTTTATAAAAGCACTTAAATTGATTCTTATATTAAAACTCATGTTATTTGAGCTGTTAATTTGATTAATTAATAATTTTTTGTCATTTTAGAGTTTGATGACATTACATAGTCATGGCAACGAAGTTGTAAAAGTGGATATACGTAACTTTACACCAAAAAGGTGATTTTATCACACTAAAATCAAGTAAGCATGCATGTTGTTTATGTCTTATGACTATACTTTTGAAACAGTGAGTATTTAAACATTTACAGATTCACCCCATTCACTTCCATTGTAAGTGCCTCACTGGAACCAAGATTTGTGCTTTTTTTAAGAAAAGGAGACAAGTCAAAATAATAAATAAAATAATAAATAAGGAGACAAGTCAAAATCATTTTTGTGGTAATCAATATTATGCCACATATTCTGTCGATTGATCTTAACTTGTATTGAAACAAGAATATTCCTTTAATTAGACTGAAATTGTATGTGCCAGCTGAACTCCCTGGCCTTAGAAAAACTGAAACATCACAAAAACATCAAACAGTCAACAATTATGTGGCCACATGATACATTAAATTAGGTCAGTGGTAAACTACAATCAATTCTCTTGCAGTATCATACTTCATTATGTGGGAGACTTATAAATTAACATAAATTAATAATACATAAAAAAGAAAATTCTTCAGCCACTCTAATGGGAGTAGGTGGCAAGGATTGTAAAATTTAGATTTTTTTATTTTTTATTTTATCTTTATACAGTTTTACAATTGTTTACATAAGTTGGAGTGGTATTTACCTGCAAAATTGTCGAAAGCTGTTGGAACATACTCAGTGGGATATCCATTGGTGGTATAGCTTACAATGAGACTAGTTTTCCCCACTGCACCATCACCGACCAGCACGCACTTCACCCGGCGATCCACTGCGGACCCGAAACGGCTCTTTACCGCTGATGACAAATCTCTGCCCCTGAATCTTCTCGGGGGTACCGGGGGTACAACCGTACCTGGAACAGGCTTATATTCTCTACCTCCCTGCGGAGGCATCTCTGAAAACACTGACTTTCCAGAAGTTTGAACGCCAGATTTAGCAATCCATCTGGCTTCTCAATTCTGAATGAGAGATCGGAGTCTCCGGTTTTACAACGGAAAAACAGTCCGCTTACATCTACATTTCAAATCAAGAATCGTTTGGATTATATGGAGGTAAAACATAGTAACTCTGAAACAAAAATAAATACGAGTCCCACACGTTCACTGACGTTATGCTCTCATGAGGCGAGCTCTTCTCCGCCCTCTCTAAAACTAACTGACCGAGGAGGCACTTTACTCCCAAAAACCATGACTGGTTGTGTCTCAAAGCCCAGTGAGCTGTCTACCTAGACAGCATTTTTGACCCCTTAGCGAGTGCTGCATTTTGAGCATCACAGGCGGTTCCGGGTCTGCTGCCCAGTACAGCTGCTGTTCGAAGTGTGATGGTGATGATGAAGATGATGATGATGATGGCAAACACGCTGTTGTTTAGGAAGGCAGCTCACTGGCTGTGTGAGACAAAGCCTATGACATCATCCACTATGAATTGTTCAGAGACCTGTTGTCATACTTGACAACTTGACCGGTTTCTCAAAAAATAACTGTGTGATTGAAAAGTGAACCGTGAAAGTGGTGTGAATCCATAGATTATTGACAGACTGAAATTCATAATTTTCCCCAAAAATATATATATTTTAATAAAAACACAATTAATAATATTATTACTAAAAAAATATGATTAGACCAAAAGTCATGTAATTTCTGGTACACTGACTTAAATTATCGAGATATTAAGACAATTACGCATGTTAAACCAATAAATATTGACTACAATTGAATTTTAACACAAATACGCCATCTATTGGACAAACGCAAACGCAGGAGTCAGTAGAAATAAGATTTTAAAATCCCTCAATAACAACAAAACGTTTTAATGAATGAATAACGAATATGCCTATTAGTAATTCATATCACTTTCATATGAGTCACATATTAATGACTTTCATGAAATATCGCTCTTACTGTGCTTCTTAAAGGGATATAGTTCACCCAATATCATTATTTTCTCACCCTAATAAAATCCATATCGTCAAAAGTGATATGATAGGTGTGGGTGAGAAACAGGTCAACATTTAATAATTTTTTACTATAAATTCTCCTCCTTACTGGCAATATGCACGAATAATGAGAGTCATAACAAAGAAGCATGTGGAAGTTAAAGTATAGTGGTGCGTTCACGTGCTATGGTAATTATGGTAAATACCAAAAGCCGACGTGGAAAATACACATGAACACCCCCTCATGTGGTATTTTCCACTGGGCAACTCGTAGAATATTTTGATGCCCGAGTTGCCGAGATGAGATAACCTTTGACATTTTCAAAATGGCGGAGAGCATCGCGATAGTGTTGAATGGTAAACATAGTACAAAACCAAACCTTTTTTGCTACTGTAAGCTAGGGGTGGAACGGTACATTCGTATTGAGTCGAAACGGCGCGGTCCGGTGCACGAATTTACACAGAGAATACACGTTATAAAAATAAATAAAACTCTAAATAGCGATAAATTACGCTCTATTCGCGTTTGGTGTGAACGCAGCATAATCAACAGGCTGCGATGTCAAGATTGCAATTGTGTGTGTGTGTGTGTGTGTGTGTGTGTATCTCCATCTTTTTTACCACATTACGACAACAAAAGCACTTGAATGCAACACACTTGTAAATACCAGTTCACAAGTGGAAAATATCATATTTACCATAGCACGTGAACGCACCATAGATTCAGAGTAAAAAAAATTACTTCGAATGTTATCACTCGATTGAATGGGCGTTATCAGTGGTTATCAGCTCATCGATATGGGCCAGAAGGGGCCTGCTGCGCCTACTGGTAGGCTCAGAAGGCTATCACCCATCCACATGGTTAATCACTGACAAATAGGAGAGAAGACTCCAGATCCAATCCCAGAGGAATCCAGCTCGCCGGTAATGGGAAGTCTACTGAATGACGCGGCAACGTTGCGATATTTCGCGCTTTATATTTTCAGGTAAGACCATTTAAATGATAAAAACGTGCATTTAAACGGTAATTAATTAGTCAATAAGGGAAAACAATATACATAAAATGTGTTTTAATGTAGCGTGACATGAATGTTGATGACATGAGATAACTTACGTTGCGATATTTCCCGCTAGCTATTTTCAGGTAACGTTAAGACAATTTAAATGATAAAACCGAACATTTAAACTGTAATTAATTAGTCAATAAGCGAAAACAATACTTAAAATGAGTGTTAATGTTGCATGACATGAGTGTTGACATGAGATAACCGTATTGCGATTTGTTTGTAAACGTTATATAGGCTAGGCGCTGTTACGTTATTATTAGCCTATCGTTACGTTACATGCTTTATGTGAGCATTAACGTTGCTAATAAGCATGTTTTTACGTCTGAAACTAACGGGGAAATTTAGTTTCTAGTTTAACGCAAAGTTAGCCTGGAAAACAATATTTTTCCACACTGTAAGACAGTATAGTTTATTGCATAATATTGAAATAATTGCCAAATATTTTGATTTCAGATATGGGAAAAGCAGTTAAGACCACACGTTTCAGGAGCGTTAAGATTAAGGTGGTGAGGAGGTGTATCGCTGGCCCTGCAAAGGTTTCTTACCTTAGTCAAGGGCTTCCCCAGCCCACTTCCAAACAGACCCACCCTTCCGACCCTTACATGACTACTACATCTCAACAGGCTGAACCTGATGATGTGGCACCGAGCTGTAGTTCATGTTCTGAGAGTGCATACAGTAAGGCAAAGAAGAGAGAGCTGAATGCCTGGGATATACTGCATTCATGTATATCCCATTCAAATGCAGTATTCATTTAAATTAACACATTTATTGCTGTCTTCGACATTGAACTTGAAAAATAAAACCCAAAGGCAAAGGTCTGCCTGTCTGGTTAGCTGTTTGTTTATCTCTCTGTCTGCCTGCCTGTGTAACATTAATATCTCTTTACCTAACTTTTTTGTCTCCCTTTACAGCATCAATTTCCAGCGGATTGCAAGGACTTCTGTGGTAATTTTGTTTTATTACTTCCATGCTCTATGTCTTTGTTGAACAATCCAAAATTTGGTTTTGGGCTTTTTAGAGAGAGGGTCCGTTCACAAATCTGTAATGTGCAAGTTTCTCTCTGTTTATGTTTTAGGTTGAAGATGGCCCAGAGAGGTAAGCCTTGCAGTTGCTAATCCAGAAGCATTAGGCAAGTGTGTCTGAGAACGATGGTATAATCTGCAACACTGTAAATTTTATTACTGATTTATTATTGACTAGCTTTTTCTTTCTTTGTTGTTATTCAACAAGAGAGAACTCCCATTAATGGGAATCAAAAGGAGACACTGAAATCCTTTTTTAAGAATGGGATGACACGAGTTGGTTCAGAATTGATACCAAGAGCTGCATTGGCTACTGGTTTGGACACCAGTGTCATAGAAGTAAGGTTTACTTTAGTGCCACACCATTTCAAAGAAATATATCATTCTGCTGCACTGCTTGAATAAATGAAGTGTTTTGTTAACAGTCAGTTTAATTGGTGTAATACTCTTTTGTTATTTTTTGTTTTGTTGTTCAGAACTGGATCGGTAATTACAAAAGATCCGAAATGACAAAAGCTTCGTCTGAGCCCCGGCCATCAAAGGCCAAAGTTCACATCAGAGAGCTGTCGCCTTACAATCTTTTTTGTAGGGACATATTCAAAAATAAAGGTGAGAGACAAAATTTAACGGCTGCTTTTAATTGTTATACTAAATCGTTTGTTTTTGTACATAGCGGCCCTGTTGACATCAGGGGTTTACAAGGGTCATGAAACAGATTTTCAAGATAGTATTTGGCAAGTACTTCACTCACGCAAGTTGCATTCATCAGTGTAAGACTGCTGTGTGTATTGAAAAGAATCATCAGGTCATCTACTTCACACGTTATCTTGTTTTTACAGAGTTGTTAGAGAAATGGGTTTCACAACCCAAGTAAACCAGTGTTTTGGACAGATTGTCGTTGTATGAATTTACTTTAAAAAAGAGATGCTGACTCTTAAGTGTTAAGTTTTCTGTGCATCAATTTTTTCTTCAGGCACAATGAATGACATTAAGGGCAGGTGGGCCACATTGGGGGAAGATGGAAAGCAGAAATACTTTCAAGAGGCAGCAGCACTGAGGGCACATGGGCAGGCACATGACCTTAGCCCTGAGATGAGGGATGCCAGAATTAAAATGCACCTTAAGAAGCTGAAGTTAGAGGTTTGGAAAGAGGCTTCATTTGCTAGGCATTAGTGGTATTATTATAGTATTGGATGGAAGGATGATCGATTAAAATTGTGATGTGAGCAGAACATCTGAATGACATCTGACAGACAGACATCTGGATTGTTGATCTGTAGATTTTTTCATAATTTCAAATGAATTCATCCCAAATAGATATTCCAGCTGATTTTTGTTTACAAGACTATCAACATAAAATATTCTCACTTTGAAGAAATTGTCAAAGGCTCATACCACCCTCTCAAACTAAATTCCTACTGTTTGGGCTAAGTCTATTCACATCTAGGTGGTCAATTGAAGCATTAGTAGTCACAAATGGCTATGAGTCAAATTATTAGTTGCATTTGGACTCATATAAACACAACTAATTTATAGTTAATGTAACCCTGGTGGTTCCTTACCACTTATTTGCCATGTGTGACAACACTGTTTTCATATATTGCCAAGCCTTGTTATGAGTTGTTTCTTCAGTGTGTGTTGAATTTTTAAAAGTAGGTTTTGTATATTTTGTGTATAATCAATTATTTACTATTTTTGTGGTTGTCTTCTTTATCTAAATATTGTAAAGGTGTCCAAGCTTGAGGATTTGGGTGTGGAAACAGCCATTTTATCATTTGACTGCCAAAAGTCCTCTTTAGAGGTGTTTGAACTGAGCAGCAAAGGAGCCACTGATTTCCTTGATTCGACGGACACAGTGAACAACTTTGCACTGCATTTCAAAGGTATTGGTTATATGAAAATCCACAGAAATAGTCTCAGGACTGTAATAGTACAAATATACATAATCGTTTTATGAAATGAATTGTTGTCTGTTGTTACATCTGTAGCCAGCTCCTCACCCGCAACACCCAGTACCAGAGATAATGTCAGTGTTCTGGTAGGAAAAGTGCAATATCTATTCAACCAAAAATATGGTAAGCATAAGTTCAAATACTTTTAAGACTGATGTAAAGAAACTGCTTATCTTGATAACCTAATATACCTTCATGAATCCATGGCATTATTATCAAATTAATAAATGATCTAATGTGCCCATCAACCATTAGATTATGACATCTTACCAATATGACTGTTTGCAGCCTGTACACTGGCTATCAACTAGAGGGGAGAGTCACAATTGTCCAACTGTGTAACATTGTGTAAAGTGTGCATGCCTGTGTGTGCCCATGTCTTTCAGAGGAGGCCGGAGGTACTGGGAGGCTCCCCTACCAGTCCCTGGTGAATCAGGGCATGACCATTAAAGTTACTGGATTGCCCACAAGCCTTACCCTCAGGAAGCCTTCCTTTTATGGAAGGAACCAATTGGTAGAAATTTTGAAAGCCGCAGAGGAGATTTCATTTGAAATAAGTAAGTGACATTACCAGTGGTTGTCTTTCTCCACTTGTGTTTTGGCAGACCATTTGGCTCTATGCAAAGTGGGGAAAATAAGTTAACTAAAGAATAACACAGGCCTACATGTAAGTCTTTGTATAGTGCTGGGCCATTGCATCTCTCTCTGTCCCTTCACCCCAACCGGTCAAGGCGGATGGCCGCCCACCCTGAGCCATTTCCGTCAGACGCTTAAGGTATCCGGGCCAATCACAATGCACTGGATCTCTGGCCAATCAGAGCACACAGCGCTTTTCTGAACAATGAGCTTTATAAAAATTTGACGTGTTTCAGAAAGGAGGGGCATAGAGGAGCAACGATAATGTACAGTATGTGTAAAATGACTTTTTTTAACCTAAAACCGCATAAACACATTGCATTAAACCAAATACACAATAATGTTATTTTTAGAACCATCATATGACCCCTTTATGAAGAAGTTTTCCTTGCCTCTGTCACCTACAGAGGTCTTTGTTAATAATATAATAAAGAGTATGGTCTAGACCTACTCTGTTTGTAAAGGTCTGTGAGATAACTTTTGTTATGAATTGGCGCTATATAAATAAAATTTAATTGAAACAGATTCAGGTTATAGATTCTGTATGTGTCTTTGACAGTTTGTAAGGGATGTGACACTATTTCTCAGTTTCGTCATTATAATGCAACACAATTTCTAAAAAGGCACCCTTCCTGAATATCCTATAGCTGTTTAGTTGAATGTGACTAGTGACTGTGGCCCTTGGCAATGGTTTTCATCTTTTTCATGCTCATCAAACTATTCACTAATTAAATTCTGTGTATATAATTCCTTCGAATTACATTCCTTCATTGATACTGCTGTGTGATTATTTTTCTCCAGTAATGCAGGAAGGCCAATTATTTGTTAAGCTCATGCTACATAAGTGTTTTTGTTTTTGTTTTAAATCAATCAGATCCAGCACAATGCAAACCCACTGACATGGGAGAGGGGCTGTCAGAGCACATGGATGCAGAAGGTACGCTGAGTTGTTTTTATTTTATCTTTAAATAAATATATAACATTAAATCTAAGAAGCATAGTTCACTAGATATGTTATCATTGAAATAATACAATTAAATCAAAAGATTACATTTTCACCTTTGTGTGATGGTTTAATGTTTTCAAATGAACAGACACAGCAGATGGTATCCAGACGAAATCAGTGGAGGAAATTTTAGAGGCCACGTGTGAAAATGGTATTTCTTGTAATCGTAATACATTTTACCAAATGTTACAAATCAGTTTTTGGTATTGCTTAGGTTCGAGCTTAATTAAAACTACTGTTCTGAGAAGTCTTCCATTGACATTTGACACAAAGAAAAAACCTCACTTGTTTGAAAAGTACAATTTATGGATACAATATTTATCCAGGTGACATTAAACAGCATATATAAGGTTATAATAAAATAATGGGACTGTCTATTTTTAATCAATGATTTACTAATTAACTATTGACTATTAACAAGAAAGTTGTTATTGTGTTTTGTTTTATGTACTTTAGGTGCACAGCAGATGGAAGAGTCCTCAGAAACAGTCACTACTGTAGCCATCGTCATGACTGCAGATAAAGGTATCTTTCCACATTGTGGTTATTTTTATATACCAGGAAGTTCCATTAAGACGAATGAGCTCTTCCTCATAGTAGACCTGGCCAAGACTAGCAGCAGCATAGAACAAATAAAAACAGGCAGTTTCAACAGAGTACAATAAGAACAGAAATGGACACAGAAGCATAGACTAAAACATTTTAAAAGGGAGAAAAAAAAACATTAGACAGTGACAAATTGGCCTCCAATCCTTTCATTTAGGTTATAACAGCATTTAACTAGATTCACTTTTTAGTCTGTAAAAGGGCAGATTCCAGGCAGAACGTGCAGAATACATACAGCCTTTTTCCAATCTCTGTAACGTATTAAAACATATCGAGAGTGCAAAGGGTGTTTTACAGTATTATTATTTTTTTTACAATAAACACAGAGATAGGAGGTGAGAACACCAACAATTGCTTTTTAAATGATAATGTACCCGTGTACAAGCGGTGGCTACAGCAGGCCGACCTACGAGTTATGGTCTTGCAATTAGTAATCATAAACCTGCATCAATGTGAAGTTGAGCTCTGGAAGCAGCTGAAGAACAAAGTGGTGATGAGATTTCTGAAATTAAAATGTAGTTACCCCTCTGTTTCATGTTTGATTTACATCCAAACCCAGAGGTTTCCTTATTTCAGGGTTATACTAAAGCCACTTTCTGAAATGGAACCCAGGAACTCTTCTTTGTTGACCTGCTTTTATCTTATGATTGAGCATCAACAAGATCTGAGATTAATTGATGTACAATACCCACATTTTCATTTGGCAACAGTTACAAATAAACAAGCTGCCTTTTAGATGTTGCTTTGAATATGGTGATGAGTATTTCAACTAACTGGCTTGACTTCCAAAATATTTGTGTTTTTCCTTTTGTAGATGGAGGCAATGTGTGCCGTGTCTGCCGCGTCCATTTTGATGACAAGAAGAACGCAAGAAAGAAGTGGCGTTCATGGTCACAGTGCACAGTGTGCCAATCATGGTCACACACTGCATGTGGTTTTAAAAAAAACATGTGCCTTCACTGCCAGTGTCAAAACACCATGCAAACACCCTGAACCTATGATATTTACTGCATTCCAAGATGTATCTTGTTAAATTTTTTTGTTGTTTTTATGGGGACCAATAAAGTTATTGTACTGAATTGAGTCTACATGTTTTTTATATATAAAAAAATCTGTTTCAGCATTTGTTCAGTAGAGCCGGGTTTTAGCAAGGACCCCACCATAATATTCAAAATTGTTGGTCACAGTATGATTTCATGTTATGATTAGATGCTTCAATTTTCACAGTCCTGCTGTCACTGGGAGATGTTTGGCAAAATGGATATTGAAAATGTGGTTATATCAGCAGTAGTGATACTTGTGGAAACTTTGTTAACTGTGTAAAATTAAACTACAATTTAATTTTTTTAATTTAAATATAATGGTTGATATGGACGCTGCTATCATGGAAGCCACCTATTTTGCATGAAGTACTCGGAGTACATGTAGGCCCCCCTCGGAAGTATTTTCACACTCACCATGTTATGCTTTTCTTTAAATGATTAACATTTTTAGATAAAAATGTGAAGGGTATCAATTGTTTCTCCTTGGATTCTGAGAAATAAAGTTTATTGTCAGTTTATGCGAGGGAGTTCAAATCAAATCACTTTATTGTCAGTTCCACTTCTGTTTCAAGTTGTCTGCCGTGGATAGACTACATTTCAATTCAAAGTGCTGCCGGTCACTATTATATTATATTTTAGTCACAAATATCAATTATTTGAACAAATAATCAACCATTTCTTTAGAAAACACTTTCTTGAGGTGAATACAAAGAAATTAATTGACATACTTTTAAAAATGCTTTTTAAATGGCACATGAGTTTTGGTAACATGCACTGAGAAAACATGCATTCATCTTCTGCTTAGAAACTTTGTAGTAACTTAAGTTGCTTGAGATTGACCAATACACATTTTGAATAGTTCAATATGTGTAGTATTAGATTCAGTGTTGAAAAAAGATGCTTCATTTTGAAGAGATACAACAAGCAAATGTCACCCATTGGGTGGAAGGGCCCATGTATAATGTAGGCTACTCTTGATTTTGATAACCAATAGGCCTAATAATAGTCTACAAGTAGCCTAAGTGGAGACGATGGTCTTATTCATTAATGGCATTTTTTTAAACCATCAAAACAGCATTAACATAAATAGATGCGTGTCCCAAACAGAAATGCAGTGTGTGTGTGTGTGTACCAGGCATTCCTCATGTTGTGGGGTTGTAAATCTGTTTAGAGTCAGAAACAAACAAACAAACAAAAAGCTTCAGTATATATAGGCTACGCCTATTGAGCCTTCAAGGTGCTCTCTGAAACTACACCCGGGATGACTTGTGTAAGTGAAATTAGAAAATTAAAACTTTGTTGTAGAGCTAAACCAGTACATCGTTAGAAAGGTCTTGACCTGGAGAGTAACATATGTAAGTATTAAGATTCTACATGGCTCCTGTTTTGAAATACTGACCTTTGAAACATCACCTTGGTGCATGTTTGAAGGCTTATAATTAAGCAATAAAAGGGGCTACAGACATGGGACCAACTGTTATAGAGAGTTCTTGTCCTTAGTTATCATGTGAATATAGTCAACCATTTGGGACAGTGTCAAGTATGGTTAAAAATAATTTTAACCCATTTAAAAATGTAAAAATTATTTTAATTTAAAATCTGATTACATACATGTGTTTACAATCCCCCTAAACTCCTCACTGTACTCACTACTTACAACCTCCAATTCTAAGAAAAACGCTAATGTTTTAAAAAAAAAACTACAATTCCCTATAGCTACGCAATGCAGCTTGATACAAATCAGCACTGCAGTTGTAGTTTTTCTGGTTTGCAAAGTAGGGTTGTAAATTAGGGTTGTAAAAAGATATATCTACTGATTATATCAAATATCTAGTACAGCCAAACTATGAATTACACTGTATCTAGATTATCTACGTTAAGAAAATGTAAATATGTTGGTTTATTTAAGATATGTTAGACGAAACAGGAGTAGAACCATAGAGTAGAACCCGTAAACACGCCCACAACACAATGCACTTCCGTATTTCTCAAAATCGAAGGAGAAATTGTTAAAAGTGTTAACCTTAACATGAACATATCGTATTGTTGAGTTACATCAAGTTGTGGTTTTTCTGATGCTGAATTTATCATTTAAAAAAAAGTGTCTGTGAATAAAATACTTTTGGGCAGAAGTACGTCATGCAAGCTGCGTGGTTTCAGCGATAGCAGCGTCAATAGCAACCACCATAGCAACTAAATGCAAGATAAAACTGAATGTAATGTACATTCAATGAACAAAAATGTGAACATAAAATGAAAGCAGACAATTGGAGGAAGAAGAGAAAAAAGGTGTTCATCTACATAGGCCAGGATCTGGAGCATTGCAAGCCAATAACGGTTATGTAAGAAGAACCTACTGTATGTAGCACTGTCTGGCGGATTATGACTGTAAAATCATTGTATGTCATTTATTAAGTAAATTACTTTTTATTGACTTTAATTGTGCTGTGAATAAGTGCTATGACAAAGGCTGAAAACATGGCTGTAACTCATTATGTGAAAGGTGTATTGTAGAGTCAATATACCTGTATGTTCCCTTTTTAGTTTTACAAACTTAATAGTTGCTTCAGAGGATTCAAGATTCAATACTTTATTGTCATTTCAACTCAGTCGAAGGGGATTTGGTTTGGTAAGCTCACAAAAAAACATCTCACACATTGGTACATTACAATAAATAAGTAATATCACAATATGGTAAGCACACAATTTTGTACTCACAGACTAGTGGCGATATGTGCTTAAATACAGTACCTAAGCTTTAAAATAGATCAGACCTAGTAAAACAACAAGTCTGCACAATAATACAGGCCCTGTCCTGTCATACCATTGCTTACAGTCCTAGTTATTTTCATCCTCAGTGTCATCCTCATTATCATCATTATCACCATCATCATTGTATACCAGTGTCTGTATGCTTGACATGGGGAGGGCCTGATACAAGTAGGGGCTGTCTACAGGAACAATGTCTGGTACATGTGGGTGAAACGTCACAGTGGCTTGATGTCGTTTTCTTTCCAGCTGTTGGAGACGTTGCATGAGAGCAGCTTTTGCACCAGGCTGATCTGTGTCTTTGATGGCAGAGCACAGAAAGGCATGCTGCTGATGGAGGTGTTCAGTTACAGTTCTCATTTCCTGGTAAAGCATGTGCTTTTCCTCAGCTGCCCGAGTCTTCATATGTAAGGCATCAATCCCTCGCCTTTTTAGACTCCTCGAAATATTATCTTCTTCAGTCTGGAAGACAAAAGAAATAAAAAGTGCTATGTCATGTTACCAGGTTGGTTCTAAAATGATGGGCACTTAGTTGTGGTTGGTAGACTGCTGTGTGGTTACTAGGGTTAGGTAATTATACTTACAGTGTCATCCAAGCAGAAGTAGACATGCCAAGAGGGATCGCATGCGGTTGTATTCTTTTATTGCCTGTCTCAGTCTCTTGTTGGAGCTGAATACCTGCTTGGACAGTCTATTGGCAATGCCCTGCCCATCTGTAGCAAAGTTAGGAAACACGCATGCAGAGAAATTAATTTATTAGTATTAATACTAGTTTAACTTAATTTAGTTTAATTTTTAATTAATTTAGTTTGATCTTAATATATTAATCTTAATATATCTTAATGTATCTACTTATCCACAGCACTTTACCTGGATATTTTCTTTTCAGATGGAGGAGGACTGCTCTCTCCCTTGATTCAGTTCTAGCCTTGCAAATTAGTTGGCCTCTGAGCTCACAGTCAACATCTTTAAGGGTAGACTGGAAGTCTGAATCAGATTCTTGCCATCTTCTCCCAATCCGGTGTTTTTTCTCCATGTTCAGCAGAGAGTCCTCAATTCTACAATGGTCAGCAAATAAATCATATTAATTGTTATTTACATACTTGCTCAGAGAACAGTGACAGATTACTGCTTACTTACTCTGTTTCACACTCCATGTACAACTCACAAGTCCCAGATCTATACATAAAAAAAAAAAAAAACACAGCACAAATATTCAGTAGCTACCAAGCAGAAAGCATTACTGTGGTACACCCCTGACCAAACAGTGTATACGTTATAAGGGAGGCCTTGGTGATAATTGATTACTAATCACACCATATTCAATTACTGCAGTATTATAGAAACTCTTATTTTATAACCATTGTAACAGTTTCCTTCAAAACTATGCTGTTACTGTAATCACACCTAGGCTTCCATGTTGAAGCACATCAGCAGGGCACTTAAAGACAGCTGTAATTACCATATAGTCTTACATAAACACATTGAACTCTTACTTGAACTTGTAGAACTGAATCAACTTGATGATGTAGTCCCTTTTCCATCTACAGACAGTGTCTGAAGAACAGATAAAGACATTACTACTGCTCTAATAAAGTGGTTTATTTCATGTAACTTCTTCACATAGCTTACAGGATTATTGTACACGGAAAGGTAAGTATAATATATTTGCAATATTCTTTGCCAATAATATTCATGACCTTCAAACAGTATTCAGGACATTCACACATTCACTTCAGTTGCTTACTTATTGGTTTCTGTTTCTGTTGGGCTAGCTCCATCTCCCTTTTCTTCCATTTCTCCATGTCTCCCTCAGAAACCGACACTAGACAACAAAAAAAAACAGAAAACAAGACAACATCAATACTACATACAAAATGCGCTTGTAAACGGAATCTAAAATTCTGCCGTTTACAACTATTGTTACCTGCATCTTATGTGCATTGTTTACCTGGTGCCTCTCTGATGACAGATGAGATGTCTTCTTGAGCGAGAATTGATATTTTCTCTGCTTTGTCTAGTCTTTGCAGCAGCTGCATCTCTGCAAAGACAGTTTAATTTATTTATGCTGACCAATTTGTGAGTGATCAGCTTAACTCCAGAAAATATAAAATGTATAAAGAGTGAACCACCAGCACAGAATTTTGACAGGTTATGCAGCAGAGACAAACCTAGGTCAGTTGATTTCCTCCGTCCATAATGCAAAAGGGCATCAGTCAACAGGTCAAGGCGGTGAGATGGAGTCATCTCCTTTGTGACTCTGGCAAATCTTCGGAGAAAAGACCACAGCCTTTCCATTCCTTCCCTGTCTGTGAGCCCAAACCCATCAAGCCGCCTAGTGCTGTACTTGATCTGTGATTAAACCAAAGTGGTAGAATATCACAGACACTGACACTGAGCATGATCCTACTTCAATGTAAACTGCTTATAGTGATCACGGTTACAGTGATCAACCACTTATATGGATCAAAAAGCTTGGGACAGAATCATTCCTGTAGAAATGCTGTGTAAATAATTTGTTTATAGTAATCAAGTAGTCCGCTTACCGTGTTCACATTGTGTGTTTGGTGTGTGTGTGTAGTGTACATACGCTTGCTGTGCGCAGTTGCGCGCCATGTGATGTTTGCCTCTACTCACACTGCTGTAGTCTACAGAGTTATTTTGCCCTACTGTTCCTGCTCTGCTGGCTTTTTTGGGACTTTTATGGTTCATAATTATCGTCCCGGCTCTCTCACAGCAGCAGCTAGGCCTACTGTATGTTACGTGAGTGGAGTGTAAGCCCTTGACCATTCAGACAGGACTATCAGGAGAGGGCCTAGGTGTAGCTTATATTATTTTATCTTTAAGTCAGAAAAAATAGCAAAGCTGTTCATCTACAAATTAAAAAGTAATCTGCATAAAACATAAAGAAAACAAATTTGGTTATAACAATCATCCGCTTATAGTGATTTGGCCCAGACAGATGAGCGGTTTCCACTGTATTGTCCAACAGTGCATCTCTGAAACAAGTTTAGACAAACACCAGTTGGGAAAAATGCCAGAATAAAGGTTACTTTTAGGCACATCTACTTAATTTCAGCTGTGCAGTTGATAGACAGGAAAATGGAGGCCAAACAGGGAGTGAATGATGTGTGACACATGTCCTGATGTCTCTATAAAGTCAATGAATTACCTGGCAGGGCAATTTGTGTCCATAAACGTGAAACGCTGGTACAGCCAAGGAGATGTTGTGTGGTATGCCCTCCCCTGATTTCTGATTGAACACAGTATGGAATAATTTTGAGTAAATGATGTGTCAAGGTCTTTTCTCAAAACAACAATTCAGTTTTAAGAAAAAGAAAAAAAGTACTTGCATGCAAATGTGAGGCAACAACACAGGCAATGTTATAGACTACTCGCAGGTGTATGTTCTTGTCCTCACATCTTCGAAGTAGCTCATTGATGACATACAGGGGATAGGCTAATCTATTTTAACACAAATTTGAATGATGACACTTTATACTATGGAAAAGTAAAAAATTATCATACAAACAATCTCCAGCATAGTAAAGATTATAGAATGGTGGTAAAGTTAATTTTTTTTTAATGTTTTGGAATCTGCCATATACATTCCATAAGGTTCATATTGGATGTCTGAAAAAATTCAAATTAAAATATGGCTTATTTTATGAATAGGTAGAATCAAACAGGGGAATTATCATTCTGGAACACTGGGTCAATAGTCAGAGATGTCATTACTGTGGCATATACTTGCCGTTCTCCTTGGCTCATGTTGACAAACATTAGGGGCATTTCATGACGACAAGAGGCTCCAAACACTCCTGTAACATCAAGTTTCTTTGCTTGTTTTTGTGACCTCAGCACGTTGCCAGCCTTGAAGTTACTGCAGTTCTAAAGATTTAAGGAAAACATAGATTTATGGGAGGAATAATTATCTTTTTTCACAAGTTTAATTTATATTTCATGGACTCAGTCCATGAAATTCTGCAACTATGACTAACCCAGTGAGGCTTTGAGCTGTCAAGATGTGATAGCAGTAGTTCCTCTACATCCTTTTCATCAACAAACATGCGGGTTCCATGTAATGGCTCAACCGCACTTGTACCTGAGCTTTGCTTCCTCACAAGGCCAAAGTTGGCATCCAATGTCACAATCATATCTCCATCCGCCTGGAAAACAAACACTTACAGTAATCCTGATTTTGTATCTGCACCAGGTTTATACATTTATACTATTACTATTTTATTATAATACTTTATACAAAAATTAACTAAGTTTTTAGATATCAATTCAATGCCATTTGGTCATGGAAAATGCAATCAGGTTAATCAAACAAGAACCACGCTGGAACTAGAACCAACCTTTGGGCATGCTGGGCATATGGTCCCATCATCTAATTGTGGGCAAATATCTACCAAACTTCTTTGCCGGAAGTGGTGATGCCTAAAATGGGATATGGATTCTCCCACCAGGGCTCTGTAGAGTGTGTTAACCTAGGGTATACGCAGCAGTCAGTGAAAACATTACCATTTCATATACTTACATCTGATGATGGTGGTTCTTTATTTTATAGAAAAATTAAGAATACTTTTGCATGCAAATGTACAATACTAGATGGTTCCATAAAAGTTTACTTTAAGTTGTGATAATTAATGATGCAGTACAATCAAGGAAGAATGTGTATTTTTCATGTCCATATGGACTCAGTCTTCCATGAAAGTAACTGAATTTTTCACTTCACAGGCAAGACTTCAAACTGACCTCTGCAAGTGTGAGGTTATTTTTCCAGCGCAGGGTGTTGCAAAAACCCTCAACAGAAACCTGACACTCCAGTGACAGACAAACAAAAAGCTCTAGCAGAGGGATGGAGAAGGCTGTCTGGGGCTTGTCGGCTGTTGCTGGCCAGAGGCCATACCTTAGCAGAGTGCAGGTTTCTGGTTCACACGCACACATATTGACTGTGACGGTGCAGAGCCGTCCTGCCAAATAAAAAGAGGGAAATAAATAAATAAAACATAACCAAGTACTACTATAGAGACTACCATATCAGCATAGACTAAGTCACTTGAGTGTGTCACCTATAACTTAATGTTTGTTATTATTGGAATCAACAAACAACTTTTTTTTTCTTTTTTTTTTCTTTATCACAAATTTGATTAATTCCTAATAGGGAATTCTTACTCCACATGTAATAGGATTCAATTCCTTAACCTGTCAAGACACTAAGATACATTAAGATTTTGTATCATGTAAAATGACAAACCTGTGCTGACAATAACCTTCATGTCCTTTGTGTACACAGCATGGGTGCCATGGCCTTCAGGTAAATATAGGAATAACCCCAGGGAGGATGGCTCATAGTAAACATTCTGTAAGAGAGATTGATAGCTCTAACAATGTTTTTAAAACAACTTGTGACACTAACAGTTGATACTACATAGTGCTAAGACAATTTGAAGTATCTAATGAATCTGTTGAAATTACTGTGAGTTTGCTGTCTGTCTGTATGTATGACTGCATGCTATTGTTCTTACATTCCACTTATCAGAAAGATCCAGTGAATTTCTGTGAGTCCTCTTCAGACAAACCTCACAAAACACTGCAGTGGTGCTGCACTCAATGCACCTATAATCAGCATGTTCTAGGCAGACAACACACTGGGTAGTGATTGGTGCTGAACATTCAAATGACACCTTAAGCATGTCATCCTTGACTGCATCCCAGGCATTCAGCTCTCTCTTCTTTGCCTTACTGTATGCACTCTCAGAACATGAACTACAGCTCGGTGCCACATCATCAGGTTCAGCCTGTTGAGATGTAGTAGTCATGTAAGGGTCGGAGAATCGGGTCGATATCACTTCTGAAAATATGGATTTAACCACTGGAGTCTTATGGATAACTTTTATGCTGCCATTATGTCCTTTTTGGAACTTCAAAGATTTGATCACCATTCACTTGCATTATATGGACCTACAGAGGCAAGATATTCTTCTAAAAATCTTAGTTTGCGTTCAAAAGATGAAAGAAAGTCATACACATCAGTGGTCATAATTAAAAGATGAGAGAATGATAATTTATGGGTTAACTATCCTTTTAAGCAGAACGCTCCTGGCAGCTCTTTTTCTAAAACACTTTTAAAAACAAAATAATTGAGGTCTTCTCACTAATGATATTTTTTAAATAAAAAATACATTAATAAATCGAATTCATGCTTAAACAAATTTATAACATTTTCAATAACCAAAAATACAAATGTTTAATACTTTGGAAGGGTTTTTTTTTTTTTTTTTTCATATACTCCACATTTACAACAAGGCATTACAAAAAATAAAGACAAATCCTCCTCCAAAAAAGGAACCCTTTCTAAAAAAAAAAAAAAAAAACTACAACAATTAAGAAAATTGACTCTTCTTGCTAATTATATTCTTTAATTATAATAATAAAAATAAGTCATGCTTAAATAATTTCTAGCATTCACAATAACACCACAATTATTTTTGAAATATAGGTAATAATGGTTTTGTTTTAAGGCGCCATTAAAACAAAATAATAAGACTTTTTATATATCAATTAGGACCACAAATTACGCAATTTCTGGTACACTGAGTTAATGAAATTATCCAGATTCTAAGTCCATTATGCATGTTAGATAAATAAATATAAAAACAAGGAATTTTATTGAATTGTATCACAAATACGCTATCTATTGGACAAACGCTGAACACAAAAGTCACTAGAAATCAGATTCGAAATTCCATCAAGAACAACAAAAGTTTTAATTCTAGTTAATAACGAATACCGTTAATTCATATCACGTTCCTACGAGTCCCATACTAGTCAATTCCAAAAAATATTGCTCTCAATGTTCTTTTTAAGTGGAACGCTCTTCGCAGCTCTTGTCTAACCCGAGCCCCTATCTCAGATGAACACTCATCCGCAGATGAGTCTTAATTATTTTGCTTTGTGCATGTCAGAGTAGTTTGATCTATGGCTGCTAATATAGTCAAGGTTTCTGAAGCAACACGTGAAGTCGTGTTGGGCTTCGTAGAGGAGGCAGAATCATGGCAGCTCCTTAGTAAACAGTTTCCAAGTAAAGTCGGAGGGAGACCCGCGTGGTTGAGCCAGGTGGATTTGCCAAGTGTTTCTGAGTTACTGTGTGAGAAATGCAAACTTCCAACAGTGTTTCTTCTGCAGGTGTATGCACCAATTACTGGATCTGATCGATGTTTTCACAGAACACTCTTTGTGTTCTGCTGCAAGACACCAGCTTGTTTTACTGGAAATGACAACAAGTGTTTTAAAGGTAATCCATAGGCTGTCAACATATTATGTTGAGCACATCCTACTATATTTTCGAACTATTAACAATGTATTTGTATAATTACATATTTAATATTCTGTTCATTATATTTTAGTGTTTGTACTCTTTCATTAAAGACTTAATTTTGGTGTCTTCTCATCTTTTCTATAATTTGGTTTTAATCTAAACCTCAATAATCAAGTATCTCCACAACACCTGTATAAAGACTTGTTTTCTTTACTGTCCCTATCCCAGTGTTCAGATGTCAGTTGCCTAGGAAAAATGACTTTTACCCATTTGATCCTCCTCCTGATGAGAAGCCAGTACACCAAGTGGAAGATCATCAGGTTCTGGTCACAGGGCTTAAACTGTGCAGGCTGTGTGGTTGTGTCGGACAGAAAGCCTGCTCTCGTTGTCACTCTGTCACATATTGCTGCAAAGAGCATCAGACCATTGACTGGAAACACCATCACAAGAAAGTATGTGCAAATGAGGGTAAGTGAATGCAGATATACCCAAAGATAAATACGACACTTTGTGGCAATGCATTACTTTATGCAAGATCCTGTCCAGCAAACAACCAGTAATGACCAGATCTCTTATCTTATTGTAATAAACACAACAGGAAAATACTGATTTAATATTGAATCTATATCTGTGTTTTCTACATATTTATAGTTTCTCAAAACTCAGAGGAGCCCAATTCATTTTTGTTTCCTGAGTGGGAGCTGGTTACTGAACCAGAAGAGCTTCCAGCAAAAGAGAAACCCAATGAATCACACTGTCTGGATCAGGAGGGCGTGGCATGCTTAAATAATGGTATACATTTCAGGAAAGATGTTACACAGCTTAACATTTTGACTGACTTGTCATTCACAATATTAATTTACCCTCACAGGTTTGGAAGAAAGTGAGCTAGAGAGTATGGCTTTCCATGAAACACAGGAATCAAAAGTGTTTCAGAAGTTTAAGGAGCGCATTTATCATGAGCCACAACAGGTGAGCTGTATTAAAGAGATAGTTCACCCAAAAATTAAAATTCTCATCATTTACTCACTCTCATGCCATCCCAGATGTTTGATTTTCTTTTGTCTGCAGAAAACAAATGAATGTGAATTTTTTGGAAGAATATCTCTTGATACAATGCAAGTGAATTGTGGCCAGAACTTTGAAGCTCAAAAATCACATAAAGGCAGCATAAAGTAATCCATTAGACTCCAGTGGTTAAATTTATATCTTCAGAAGCAATATGATAGTTGTGGGTGAGAAACGGATCCATATTTTAGTCCTTTTCTTTTTTTTTCCCTAAATCTCCAGTTTCACATTCTTTTGTTTTTGATGATTCATATTTTTTATGCATATACTGTACAAGGCAGAGAGGATAGTTTATATTAAAAAGGACTTACATTTTTGTTTCTCATCCACACACATCACTTCCTGAAGACATGGATTTAACAACTGGAGTCATTTTGGATTATTTTTATGCTTCCTCTGTGCTTTTTGGACCTTCAAAGTTCTGGCCACCTTTCACTTGATTTTATGACCCAACAGTGCTGAGATATTCAGAAGTGAGAGAATTTGAATTTTTGGGTGAACTATTCCTTTAACAAACTACTACTATTCTTTAGACTTCTTTTATTGCAGTCAGATATGTCATTTTCCTGTAATCGAGTAAGAGCAAAGGCTACAAATGGCTTACATCTGATATATTGTTAAACCTCTGTGATTTTTATTAAGGTTTTGCGGTATTGTAAAGGAGGGACTCCTCTTTGGGTGTCATCTGAACATGTGCCACATGAGGAGGACATTCCAAAATGTCCATGTGGTGCTAAACGTGTCTTTGAATTTCAGGTAAAGCACACTGTCATGCATAAATGTGGCACTCCTTGATTTAAGATTATATATATATTTTTTTTTTTTACGAAATCAAAATATTCACCGATATGCTCTCTACTTGTGTTTCTTCATGAAATACCAATAAACTAATGCGTTATACTGTTTGTCACTGCATCTTTCAGATCATGCCTCAGTTGCTTAATCACCTCAAAGTGGATAGAACAGATGCCAGCATAGACTGGGGAACCGTGGCCATCTACACGTGTGCTGATAGCTGCGATCAAGGCAACCAATATTATGCAGAGTTTATTTGGAAACAAGACTTTTCAGCAGATCAAGCAGTGTAGAATTATACTGAGTTAATAAGGGTCATTATGGATTATTTGGCAAAATAAGATATGTATTAAAAAAAAAAAAAAAGCACTTGTATCATTAGGGAAATTTTGTGATTGTATGTGTTTAAGGCATTGTTTCCCTTACTGCCTTTAAATTATAAAGCATTAGCAAACCTGTTGCAAATACTGTCGTTTAAATGAAGTATAGATATGACTAGGTTCACATATTGAAATAAGCCTGTAATCTATAAGGAAACAATAAAGACAAAATATTCCATAGTACTAATAGAACTAGTACAGTTTCAGTATATTCAAGTACTTTTGAAACAAAATCCAAATTAATAGCACTTTTTGAAATGCTGTTACACAGGCATGGTCCAATTCATTTCAAGTCCTTTCAGTCATGAAAAATATAATTTGACTAATAAAGATGTATGAGAATTTGCAGAATCTCTTCCACCCCATAAATAGGCTTTGCATATTTATCAACTAATATACTATCAGTATGATCAAAGACAGTCAACATGGAATTACAACAACAAAAAAAAAAAAAACCTTCCCTCACATGCCCTTGGTTGGACAAATCAATACCACCCCAAACTCGCACCTTTAGTTGAGCCAGTGTTGCTGCTCAGAATGCTTAAACAGACCACTGATTTCATGGCACCCATGAACCGATCTTCAATTGGCTCGTTTAATTTTGGCATAAGAATAAGCATTTTAACATTGCAAATGGCATCCCCTTTAATGTTAAAGAAAAAAGGAATCAAGTAGGCAGCCTTTGAGACATAAGTGCAAGATTTGTTAGGAAATATTTATTTGCATCTAATTGGCTACATCGAGGAAAAGATTAAATTATTTCAGTGCTTTACATGGGGCTAGGTGAGCGACCTACAATATTTCATACAATAAAAATGGGAAATCTCTTCCAATTGTTTACAATTTTGTTTTGCAAATTTAAAAAATAAAATAAATGAAATCTGTCCCCTAAATAAAAGACATTGTTCCTGCACTGGGCAACATGGGCATGGCTAGCCACAGAATTAATTCCACTTATTAGTGCGCAGTTCACAGACACAATCAGTAATAAAAGTAATACATTAAAAAAAAAAATTTGCTCAAAGGGAATGTGTAAAATGTATGAACAGATTTAACAAAATGCAAACCATTAAAATGTTCAGACATGGATAAAACCGTATCAGCTGGTATTTGAACCAAATAGCAGGTGAAAAGATTTTTAAAAGGTGAAATAAAAGCAGTTGCCCTTAAATCTGATACATTTCTGAGTGAAGAAAAGTAGTCCTTCATATTTACAGACTTTGAAAAATAAAATGAAACTGTGTAGACCAATCCAGACATTCCGATGGGCTCAGTAATGACTTCACCAGTGAACACAGAATGGTGCACTGCACAGGGATTATGTTATCTTCCTGAATCCTTTTAAAATTGGGTATATGTTCTCAAATGCGTCATATATTTCTGCTCTAACCTTCGCACCTAAAAAAAAAAAAAAAAAAAACATCTCAATAAATGCTAAATAGCATCCCTTAATATTGCTAGGTAATTTTTGTGGCATTTAAAATAAAAACAAATGAACTTACCTGTGAGTACAACTTTGCCTGAAACAAATATTAAAAGGACAATTCTGGGTTTGATCATTCTGTAGATTAATCCGGGAAATAACTCCGGTTCATAGCTGGGGAAAGAGCAACATATTAGGTTTTTCCAACCACCATAGTTACAATATTTTCCATGCCACACATGGGATTTACTTTCTGAAAAATAGTAAATTACAGTTGCAAATGGTGTTAGGTAAATTACTCCTAAAATTGTAATTTAATTACTTCGCCAATTTCTTCAAGGGGAAAGTAATCACATTACAAATTACACTGCCTGGCCAAAAAAAGTTGCACACTAATATTTTGTTGGGCCTTTAGCTTCAATTACAGGGTTTATGCAATGTCGCAATATTTATTTCCATTGAGAGTTGCATGAATTTTTGACGGGAGAGTCGAACCACTCTTTAAAGTCTTCTCCAGCACATCCCAAAGACTTTCAATGGGGTTAAGGTAAGGACATTGTGGTGGCCAATTCATGTGTGAAAATGATTCCTCATGCTCCCTGAACAGTTCTTTCACAATTTGAGCCTGATAAATCTTGACATTGTTGTCCTGGAATATGTCAGGAAAGAAAAAATAAATAAATTGATGGGATAACCTGGTCATTCAGTACATTCATGTACATTTATGCATTTGGCAGATGCTTTTATCCAAAGCGACCTACGGAGGCCTTATTACAGGGACAATCCCCCCGGAGCAACCTGGAGTTAAGTGCCTTGCTCAAGGACACAGTGGTGGTGGCTGTGGGAATCGAATCAGCGACCTTCTAGTTAGTTGACTTAATTTTATTGCCACATAACATTGCGGAGCCTAGATCTGACCAAGTGAAGCAACGCCAGATCATAACAGTGCCTCCAGAGGCTTGTACAGTGGGCACTATACATGATGGTTGTGTCGCTTCATGTGCTTCTCTTCTTACCCTGACGCGCCAATCACTTTTGAATAGGATAAATCTGGACTCATCATACCACAGACCTTTTTTTTATTATTATTGTTCTAGTCCAATCTTTATGCTAACTGAAGTTGTTTTTCTGCTTAGCCTCACCAACAAGCGTGTTTGTGGCCACAATGCAGTTTATTCCCAAACCGGTAAGTTCTCGTCACATTGTGCATGTGGAAATGCTCTCTCACTATTAAACAGATGTGAGTGCTACTGTCAACTTTTCCATCATTCAAGGTTTTTTCAGACCACAAATCTGATGGTTCACCACTGTCCTTCCAGGTTTTAATAATGTGTTGGCCAGTTCTGAACCCAATTCCAGTGATTTCAGCAATCTCCTTAACTGTTTTCTTTGCCTGATGCAGGCCAATAATTTTCCCCTTACACAGTGACATCTTTTCCAAAACCACTGGATATGTCTTCTGACATGGTTGTTTAAGAAATGAGAAGCTACATACTGCATCAGTTAGGGTTAAAAGAATTGTTGCCAGCTGAAACATTCATCACTGCAATAACGACCCAAACAAACAATTTTTGGCCAGGCAGTATACTTTGCCTTTAAGTTACTTTCTTAAAACAGTTTTCACAATAGTTTTTTTCCTGCTTTTTTTTTTTTTTTTAAAACCACAAACAGACGGACAAATGAAAAGTTTTAAATGGTTTCTACATAAATATTATTTTATAAATGTGTAACCCAAGGGATGCATTTAAAAATAATTAACTTTGTAAGTCAGTACCTCTAATCTGATTAAATCATTTAAAAATGTAATGCACTGTACTTTTTGACTAGAAGTAATTACTTTTGTAACCAGATTACACCCAACACAGTTGATAAGCAGTATAAGCATTAATTAGGGCTGTGCAATATGACGATATATATCATGGCATTGCTAGAAAGTCTCTATCGATAGAGATTTTGCTATATTGTCTATCACAATATGCAAATATCCATCTGCGCAGAGTACACTTACAGTATTCTATCAGTGGGCAGAGCTTTACACAAGAAACATGAACAGGGTTTTTCTGGCATTGAACATTTTTCTGCAGCTGCACAAGCAAATCCGATTACATTCATCGCACCTTTGACACTTCAAAAGCACTAAATATTGTTGTCATCTGACATGCGAATATTTCATATTTTTTGTATCGTTTTATTTTCTTTGTCGCATTGCTTTATAATAATAATAATAATAATAATAATAATAATAATAATAATTCAACAACAAACTGAAATGTGACGCTTATATTTAGCATTTAGGAAAGATTTTTTTTTTTTTTTTTTAAAACAAGCTGTTTTCCTTTTATTTACTTGTTCCAGATAAAGAGGAAGTAGTTTTAATTTATAAAGTATTTAATTCACTGACTGGAGTTCCAAAAATAGGCATTACAATGTGGTTAATCTTTGATTTTCCAGAGAATGGTTTACTATATCGTGACATCTCGTAATCGTGGCATAAAATTTGTATCATGATATAAGATTTGTCATTTCACCCACCCCTAGCATAAGTGGTACAATAATGAGCCCTTAATCTAAAATATACTTAAAACCTTTTGTCTTAACTTTTAATCTTAAATGATGCACTAGTTTAATACAAAAAACAAACCTGCTAAACTGTTGGTGTGTAAGCACCAAACCCTCTAACCGGATGGGAAACTTGACATCACAGCTGCCTACCATGTTCTGAATTTTAAAGTCTAAGAATTTGGCAGGGAAACCCAACTTCTGCACCACTCTGGCATATTTTCGGGCTGCCAAGCGAGACTGTTCCTCACTGCAAAAAAGGAGTACAAACAAGACAGACAAACTCACATACTGCCGTTTATTCTACGAGTTTGTGTGAGAGGACGAGAATGGCAGATGGCATTCTTACCTTTTTGCTCCGGTGCACACCATCTTTCCGGAGCTGAAAATGAGAGCTGTTGTTCTGGGTTCTCGTATTCTCATGATGACAGCAGCAAAACGCTGAAACAAACAATTATGCATGCGTGTTAACTTTTTGGCCAAATAAGACATCCCCTAATTTTTTTATTTTTTTTTTCTCAAAGAATTTGTGAAGAACTTGTCAACATAGTGTAACTGATATTAAAAATGTCAGGTAAAATGCACAGTCCCATTTGTATATAAAGAACTAGCCTTACCTTTGGATTATATTCAGCATTTCTGGCTCGAAGTGCTATTGTCTTCAAGTCAAGTTTGCACCCCAAGTTTACGGTGGACACAATATTCCTTTAAAATAAAAATTAAAGCATTTAATGGTATTTGAACATTAAACATTGCAGTAGGGCTGCCCCGACCAAAGATTTTCCTAGCCGACTAGTAGTTAGGTTAAGCCATTAGTCGACTAGTCGCACGTTTATGATATTGATTTAATTACTGAAATATATTTTTTGGTGGGCATCAGAGTTCCAGGGCTGACAACATTTTTTATAAGTAACATTGCTAACACTGCTCTATATTACGGTGTAATACTAGGCCGTAATAATGAGTCTTAAAAACATACATTTTACAAGCGCACTCACGAAGCGAGCCGCAGCGACACCGGCAAAAGCGGTAATGATTCGAAGTGTGTCGGAAAAACCAGCAAGAGATTGTTAATTTATTGAGAAACACACATTAGGGTTGTGCCAACAAACGATGATCTCAGGATCGACGATGGTCAGAGTGATCGCCAATAGCTGATACTTTTTACGATATCGAGATGATATTTGGCTAGTTTTCAAAATGTATTAATTATTATTAGCAAATTAATATTACAAATAATTTGCCGGTATACACACAGACATGTGCTTGAAGAAACACCTTATAATTTTATTAACACCACCACGCACATATAAAAGTTTCTCATTCTTTGTTTGTCTTCCGAATTTTTTTTTTGTTGCAAGAACAGTATAGTCTATGAGAGCTGCAAATGACCTCAGCCATCTCGGTTCAGGAGGTGCTTCGAGTTCAGTTCACTTTATTTCCACAGAACAGTTCATTTTGAATGCAAGTCTGCAGCCTGTAAAATAATACTAAATAAATAAAATGATAAACACGTTCACGTGATTTTATGAACAAAGAAATTGTTTTTATGTCTTCATTTGTTTAAATAATTTTCTACCTGCATGTTTAGATGGATATCACACACACAAATAAAAATGTATTGCTTCATTATTTTAATTGCTTTTTCGTTTGGACTGCAATTTGAATTTAGAAATAGTTTTTCGTTGAAAAATAAATGTAAAAAAAAAAAAGTAAAAGCACTAAAACAAGAATATTCACCGATCCCGCCAATGTAACTGGATATTGCGATATCGATATATATAACGCACACATACATAAAGTATATATCATGAAGGGGGGAACAAAATAAATTCACACACACTATATTTTCCTACATAACGAAATACCCGACCGGTAGAGAATGCATGGATGAAGCAGGTTCTTTGGCAGAGATGTTGACAACTGTTCAAAAAGTTCACACAACTGCAATTTTTTTTCTAGTTTAATTTACATTTTTAGTTCAAATAAGTTAAAAGTTTGGTCTTGCTTTATTGTGTAGGCTTAACCCCAGTCCTGTTTAATGAAAATGATGCCATAGTACAACCTAGCATCAAACCAGCGGTAATACCGGTTTTCGTCAGTTTCCTGAGGTGTTTTTTTTTTTTTTGAGAACCAACCAATCAAAACTTGGTCGACCAAGACTCTTCTCATCGACTAAGTTTGGTCGACTATCAGGGGCAGCCCTACATGGCAGTCATGTTATTGGCACTTACATCTCTGACATTTTGTACATTTAAAATAAGACAACTATTCTTTCAAACAAAAGCTAATTAATTGTTTTTTTCACAGTACTGTTGTGAAGCCATGCAAACAGCAGTGCTCGCTACAGAACTCACTGTAATTGGGGAACGATGCCAGAACTCTCGGAGGCTGGTGTGGCAGGAGTGACGGGGGTCATAGGTGTAAGAGGTGTGTTGTAAAGTGGTGTGTTGCCTGGGAGTGCTGTTGTCGTGGAGACAGCCTGTGAGTGGTAGAGCTGGGGTGTCTGACCTGAACCTCCCACCATCCCACCCTGCTGTTGTGAGGCTGCCTGTTGTTGTTGCTGCTGCCTCTGCTGCTCCTCCAGGAGCGACAAGCTGTTTGTGTTCTGCACTGGCTGTGGTGTGAGGCCTGTGCCATACGGCATCATAGGACTGAAAATGGGTATGCCAGGCGTCATGGCTCCCTTTGATTTGAGACCAGACAATGTACAGTGAACTTCATGTACACATGATTTTGATAATAGGTGAGCTACATTTTGCATTACTTGGACACATCGCACTTTACCAATCTGTCAAATTGTATTCCATTTGCAATTAATAAACATCTGAAAATTGTGTTCGTTTCAGTATCACTACTAATTACTACATCCTCACCTGTGGAGATGCCAGGCCTTGAGGGAAAGGGGTTAGACTGTTGTTCTGTTCCATACTGTCAAGTTATGAAGCAAAGCAAAGTAACGCGGATTCCAGGACAAGCGCAAAGGCTTAAATCCAATGTCCAGCTTTCAATTGAAAATACCTGTTCTGAAATAAAGAATATATATATATATACATTTTTTATTATTGGACAACAGCACAGCGATACTCCTGAGAAATTACATGGTCGTTAGGTAGATTTTCAGTCAGTATACGTTTAAAATGTTATTCGTTGCAGTAAGGTTTAAATCAACGCTAAAACCTACAAAAACCCATAACGAAGCAATTAACATGAACAAAATGTGAAAGCAGCGATTGCAGGTACTTAATCACACAGCAGCGCTTCTGTCTATGTAACACACTGAAGCCCACACATGGAGCATAAGACACTAGTCGGCGTTCCTACGAACACCTGCATAGTTAAACAATTTTGTCAATTAACATGTCTCAATTATCATTTATACTGGTGTTGCGATAACTTATATATGTTAGACTCGCGTGGCTAGTGTGCTAATATGCATGCGCCGCTAATTTCTCAGATACAGACTAACCCTAAAGTCCATACGTCATATATAAAGATTATCTTTCTCTAAACGGCGTACTTTGAATGTTTATGAAAAATGGCCAAACAAACCGATACTTTGCAGGGTCTGCCCGAGTTGGTTCAGGTGGCGAGTCTGAGTGGAATAGTTCCAGGAGCGCAGGGAGCGCGCAAAACATGAGATTCACAACAACTTCCGCCGCTTTTAATACGCGCTTCCGGTGCATCATGGTCACGTGCTCGCATAAATTCAAGCATCTTTATCGAAATAGTTGTTGTTTGTTGTGAGAATTAACCTGCAGACTTAAGGGTGCAACATGTACTATATTTACTGTATTAAAGGATAAAATTATCATAATATGTTATCAGAGATTTAGGAAACAAGCTAAATAAAGTACTGGCTTCTCCGAAAACAAAGCTACAGTTAGTTTATTCTACTTTGGAATTTCTTACCCAATAGTATTTCGACACCCTGAGTTGCCAAATCTGAAACATTTTGGTGGGCAAACACAGTGGACTGCAGCCATGGAAGCCAGCAATATCTAGCTTAACATTTACAGAGTTATAAAAAATCCACATGAGCTGGTTTATCATTTGTAAACAATTAAAATATTGCAAACGCAATTAATTTAGAATTAATTACATTTTGAAGTAATTACATTACGATTATACAGACATACATTATATATATAATATTAAGAAAATTCAGTTAATTAAAATGCATTGTCAATCAGTCTGAGATTTATAATGAGGGCTTGTTTAAGGACCTGTCAATGTATACCTGTTTTGGAGTGTCTCACTTTGGTTGCGTCACATCATAATCATAAAATGTTTAGGTCACTGTGCCAAGTTAAACATAGTTTAATACTTAGAAAAACACTTCTTGAGATCCATAAACTTCAAGCATGAATTGCTCAGGAATCTTCCTTTTTATGAAGACATGGGACATGGGTAATTGCATAATTTTTTTTTTTTTATCGCGTTATTTTATATATAATTAATTGCACTGAATTAGCGGCCAACATTTTTTATATCGGTGCATCCATAATAATTTAACACCAACAAGGCATCTATGGTCTTTTTCTGATTGAGAATAAGATATATGTTTTCTCAGAGGTTGAAGATTGTGTCGAAACGGGATAGCTCAAATTTCAAGGGAGTGGTTGAATGTGATTTTGCTATTATGGAAGTTGTGCCTGGAATATCTGGGGCTAATGGCTGCAATTCGAGGGTCTTTCTTTTGATTTTTGTTTTTTTTATGTTACAAAATAACTTCAATAAAAAACTGCAATGCAGTGCTTAAATCTGACAAACATAACAAGAGCCTTGACAAAACAACAAAATCATTTGGATTTTTATTTCTGTTCCCTTGGTGAGTAGTACTAAAAACCCAGAACCATATTGCATACTTGTATTTTCATTGGTAGTATAGCACAGCCATATCGTGCAGCTCGCAAGGTGATGGACAGGAGTCCTCACAGCTTGCTTGTTGGAGAGGGAGCAGAGGCTTTGAACTAGGCTTTACATCTGAACCCAATGACAACATGCTCTCTGACCATACAGCTGCTGCTTACTGGGTATTAACACACTGTCAAGTGCACTTGAAGCAGTTGATGTTTATTGACCATTATTTCAAACATTACAGAGAAAAGATAGATTGCTGACTGATCCATTTAACAATGCATTTTTTTGTGCTATTTTTTATTTATTTTTTGTTCCAAAAGGACTTTCTTGATAAGAATAAAACTATTTGTGGTGGGTATGATTCAATAAGTAAGAGACTAATATGTGAAAGCTGTCTATCTGAAGAGAAAAATAAATTCAGAAAAAACATCTACTTGTTTCACACGATTAAGCCAAGTAAGGCCAAGACATTTACCAACTAACTGAAATCAATGTTTCTGATCAATAAAATACCTTGTAAAAAATTAAACCCTGTTTTAATTACTAAGCACCTCACACTAAATTATTAGTTCTCTAATTGCAATAGCTTTATTGATTATATTAAGAATAAAAAGGTTTAGCATTGTTGTCAAGCGTTGGGTTCATAATATACTGTAAGTTGTGCTATCTTTATAGTTGTTAACTGATAGCTCACCAACAAACGAAAATTATTTCTTCATTTACTCACCCTCATGCCATCATAGATGTGTATGACTTTTATGACTTTTTCTGCAGAACATAAACAAGGATTTTTAGAATTATATTTCAGGTCTGTTGGTCCTCACAATGCAAGTGAAAGGTGACCAAATCTTTGAAGCTCCAAAAATCACATAAAGGCAACATAAAAGTAATCCAAATGGCCCCAGTGGTTTAATCCATGACTTCTGAAGAGATCTAATTAGAGATTTAATCTTCCTAGTATCTGATGCATGTGCAGAGCACTAGATAACGCTAGGAAATGGAATCGAGCTTGAAATTATGATTGCCAAGGAGATTTCTGATGTCAAGATTTATAGTAAAAACAAATACAAATACATATTCTCTATATTTGTATTTGGGTGCTTCTGAAGCTAGGTAATTGTGCTGGTTCTGACTGCTTTGTTGACATTGAATCCTAGCTTGTGTTTCTCCAAATCTGTTGCCTTTTATGTGCCTTTGATCAATTACTGTAATTACAAATATGAGGATTTGCACGTGTAACTTGTGATATATACCTTTAAAGTGTATTTTCTTTCTGTCTGTAGCTACAGGTGATTGTGACAAAATCATGTGCTACTGCCCAAGCTTTCATGTACATCTGATGAGACAAGTGTCTAATTAATTGTGTTCAGAATAAATTAAAGTATTCCCTTTTTTAGTTTTGTATTAATTTGTTTTATTTATTTTGATCTCTTAAAGGAATATTCCAGGTTTAATACAAGTTAAGCTCTTTTTGTGGCATAACACTGATTGCCACAAAAATTTATTTTGAATTGCTCATTTTTCCCTTGCCCCAAAGAAAAATCTTTGTTACAGTGAAATACTTTCAATGGAAGTGAATGGAGCCAATCCGTAAATATTTAAATACTCACTTTTTCAAAAGCATAGCCACAAGACATAAACAATATGTGTGTTAACATGATTTTAGTCTGATAAAACAACTCGCTAAACATTTCTGTGTAAAGTTATACAATTTTACAACTTCATTGCCATGATGATGAAATGCCAACAAACCCTAAAAACCCTCAAATGACTGTAAAAAGTATAATTTAAACAACTTTACAGCTCAAATAATACATGAGTTTTAACAGAAGAATTAATGTAAGTGCCTTTTTCAAATTATAAGCTTCACATTTCTGAGTTTAAACCCTCCAAAAATTGGCCCCATATACTTCCATTTTAAGTGCATCACTGTAACATCAGTATTTTTTTTTAGAAAAGGAGGGATAAAAGAAGTCAAAATAATTGTTTGTGGTAATCAATAATTATCCCACAAATGCTGCCTATTGAGCTTAATTTGTATTGAATCCGGAATATTTCTTTAATTATATTTCATCACTTTTTGATACATAAGAGTTAACTATACTTGCAACAAATGTAAATGAGGTGAATGTTTAATTTGTACTAGTTGAACCTTAAAAAGAAGTTTTCACACAGCAGTACAATTAATGTTGCATAGGCTACTTTGTGGATCTGGGAAATCCATATATACTCATTAAATCATTAGCTCAATGTTAATCCTTTAGGCAAATTAGATATGTCTCACAATTTTGTCATTGTTCTCCGCTACCAGGGGACAAATTCTAATGAAGCCTATTGAGCTGTCCTTGCTGACATACAGAGGAGAATAGAGGAGAATAGGTGGATACATGCTTTGAAATCGGGCTTATTTCTTTGAATATAAAGGTAGTTTTTTCTTACTACTTCATCTAGATAGTTAATGGAATATTCTTACACATGGATGGTATGATGGTTTGAATTTACACCATTTTTGTCATGCTCAAAATGTGATGTGTTCATTGTGTAGATATGGATTTTAAAAAGCTATTTAGTGTTTTTTAAGTTGCCATTTTAAAGCAGCCCATTAACCCCTTAATTTGCATGTAATTACAGTTCTTTAATATAAAAAGCATGTGGGTGGTCATAAAACGTAATTATTTTAAAGTAAATATGTATAATGTAAAATAGTAAAAATGATTTTATAAATACATGTTGCTTGCCAAATTAAATAATTGGCTTTTATAAGTGTAACTGTACTAAAGCTAAATTAATTATAACAATTTGATATGCAAAACATTAACTTTTTATTCATGTGACAGTGTGTCTATTGTAATAATGTAATACGTTTAAACCCGAAGAGAAAGATTTTTCAATTACATGTATTCGGGTAGTTCTTTTAACAGCACATTTTGTTTTAAAGCAGTTTTAAAGAGAATAGTGTAGTTAGCCTACATTTCTTACAAATTATAAATTTTTTTTCATAATATATGAAATTCTTTTCAGGTTTGTTTTTATTTCTTACTGTTTAAAACAATTGCTTTCAAAGTAGAATAAAATAATTGCTAATAATGTCATACTTTCATAATGAACAGTAATTATGTCGACATTGTTTTTTTTGTTTTGTTTTTCTGAAAATCTTCACGCCCCCCCCTAATTCCCCATTGCTGACCTCTGAGGGTCCCCGGAACCCCTGCTTTTACTTAATAAATAAAACATCTGTCACTTTGACCCTCAGTCTCATTTCTGACACGTAAATTGATCACTCATACTCGCATTAGCCTATGCCACGTTTCACAAATGACGTAATTCTTCTCCCCTCTTGATAGGGGGCAGGATTGCGGCAGTCTCCAGCGTGAACGATTCCCACTGCAAACTCGTCGAGAAAGTTCTATAAATAGTTGTGGAGATTGTAGTCCATTGTTCAGAAACCTCCCATTCAAGCGTATTAGATGGCATCTGAATTAAACTACACTTTCCGGAAAGGTTAGCTTACGCAATCTGTTTGAGGAGTTCCTATTTCCTGGTTGAAGAGTCAGACATTTTGGATTTCAACTGACTAGCCTTTGTGGCAGTAGCTAGCTGTTACTTTTTAATTGGAGGAAAGGTTATTGTTTCTTGTTCATCTTCACGCAGCGGAGTTGTTTAGTTTGAAGAGAAGCGGTTTTACAGTTTCAAGTCCACGATGAATCCAGAATAGTAAGTGAATTAGTTATTACTGGGCTTGTTAGTCGTTATTTAGCTCATAATTTACCTTTAGCTACTTTTTGTCAGGCAGCAGCACTGTTGACTAGCTGTGTATAATCTTACTTACAACACATCGCGCTTCTTATTATATTTAACTCCGTCAAAATCGGAAAGCTTTTTGATTTTCGAAACCTTTATTTCCCTAACACATCGCAAGCCATTACTGAATTAATAACAACTCCGTAACTTTTGTAACTAAACGGCTGTTGTTGTATAGCCGAGCTCAGCCGGTCTGTTGTACTGGGTTGAGTGGATGTCAGTGTAAGTAGATGGACATATAAATTACTGATGAGTAACCGGAGCCAGTCGCTTTCATGTATTTACTGAGACCGCTTTCAGAGTAGTTTCAAAGTATAGTTTATAAGCTTTCATTCAGGTGTTTTATCATCTGAAGTGCTGGGCACAGAAATGCCACACGCACATTCATGTGCTTTGTGATTCATTACAGGTGTACGATTACCATATACTTTGACACTTAAGTAGAACATAATCAGGGGGTTTTAACATTGTGATCGTAAATGAAAGATGGTTTCATGCATTTCCAAAACACCAGCCTGATTTGTGTCATCTCCATTTCCTTATCAGTATTAGTTGTTCGTTTATTTTTGTTATCGATGCCATTCCTTTGTTCTTTCTGTTTTATATGACAGTGAATTGTGAGGTTTCCCCACTGCTAATTAAATGTCTGAGTGAGTATATGTCAAGTATGTCCCAAGAAACTGAAATGCCCATCCCTTCCTCTATTGAGAGGTAGTCATGTGTAGGTCACATGCCAAATGACATGCTCCATTACAACTATCACTTGTGTAAGTGTAGGGCAACTCAGTCACTTAACAGAGTTCATATCAGCTGTTGCATTTATTTTATGTGGGCAAAATAGGGGTGAAACATGCTTATTTTATCATTCAGTGTAGTTGACACTCCTTAGCAGTTTCCCTTTCAGTTCATCACATTATTTGTATCAACATACCAATACTGTAGTTGTCTTAAGTTAAAACATGTTTTACAGACACAGTCTTTGTGGCTTTGTGAGATAACTCTTGTGAGATGGCCTAACTCTTATTCTCTGACAAATAGAGAAGTTTTGTGTGCTTTTTACCCTTAAATGCATGGAAATTTCACTAAACACACTTGCATATCTGGATCTTTAGAGACTCTGCACATACAATCACAAAATAATCATAGAAAATGCTATAATAAAATATATTTTGATGTTTAATTTTTCAGAAATCAAAGAGATAATACAACAAATCTAGAACAGGATTCATTACTTTCACACTAACATTTCATGAGACGCAACTGGTTGTCAGAAACATATTGATACATAACACATAAGATACACAAGTATTTTCTCAGGCGCTTATTGAGTTGAAATAGATGCACAACTTGCATAATTTCAGTAGGACATCCAAATGGCAATAGTAATATCACACTGTTCATGTGTTGCAATTGCTATAGTTTACTTCCATGTTGTGTCTAATTAATAAATAGCAATGTAAAATGTTAATCAATGCAATCACTGAAACAACAGCGCCTCATTGAGGAACAAATAACATGCATAATATGTATGTGTACTAGAGTTGCAGCAGTATACCAGTTTCACGGTATACCACGGTATGAAAATTGATGGTTATCATACCATGTACAACATACCAATGTGTCAACCGGACGGAGAATCTCACCTGCGCGTGCACATCTCCTTTGCTCCACAATTTGTGCCACACACATGCAGCGGAGACAATGTCAGAGAGAAGCGAGGGGGTCTGACATAAGTGAGTGTGTGAGTTAAAGCTGTGTTTCTGGTCTATTCGGACTGGGTCACGGACAGCAGGGAAAGAACAATGCCATGGTTCTCCCAATGAAGATATTTCAGCAGTCACACAAGTGATAGCCTATTTAGGACTGCCGAGGATGATTTTATGATAATCTCGCAATCTGCTAAAGGCTTCTCATCTGCACTTTCGCACGAATGGAACGGAACCAGCTTGCGCTAATGATCTGCTCTTCTCTCTGGCGCATGTGTGCATGAACCGGGTGTCCCTCGATATTGCGGAGTGCAGACCTCAAAACTGATTTGACCAATTTAATTTCTAGTGAGACTTTTTTAGTTTAAAGCATTACGGGGGAAGTCCATTTGAACACTGTGCTATGCGCTAATTCATTTTATTTCATTACACATAATCAACTTTACAAAATTGTTTCATGATTTGACATGAGTACGTGTCCTGTAACTGTTATATTTTTACAAAATGATATAGTTTGATATGAAATAATCTAAAGGTAGAATCTATTAGACCTCATTTTATATCAACATTGGCAGTTATAGTTTCAAGATGTGTTTCAGCTATTATTGATTTTTTTCATATATACTATAAATTGTTATTATTATTACTATTATATAAGACTAGCTACACTGACTTAACCATGGTACATTTACATTTATGCATTTGACATTATCCAAAGTGACTTACAGAGCCCTTATTACAGGGACAATCCCCCCGGAGCAACCTAGAGTTAAGTGCCTTGCTCAAGGACACAATGGTGGTGGCAGTGGGGATTGAACCGACAACCTTCTGCTTACCAGTTTAGTGCTTTAGCCCACTACACCACCACCACTGGTAATGAGGAGCCTTTCCTCCAGTGTAATATGTATGAATTATTGGAATTTGGAAACAAACGGGATAATAATGGGCTCATATAAGTAAATATGCTCTTCAATTTTTAAAAGGGGGGAGAGAAAACTTCCTGTAGATTTTGTTGTTGACGTCCTTGTACTTGAAAACCATGAACAAAACTTTACAACATAAAAGGAAATGCAAATGCAGGATACATTAAATGCAGGTTATGTTTTTACTATGGAGGGTCGCCACTTGATTTCAAATGTAAAATCTGTCCTGAAGCAAAACCAGTTGACAACCACTTAAGTTGAGTTAAAGATACAGACAGGAGCAGTAAATGTTAATGATTAATAATCACAGGACATTACTTTAAAAGCTCACACAGCTGATGTTATTTTTCATTTAGTAGTTCATTTAACATATGCTAACATGTAAACTAACATGCTTTAGTTATATAATTTGTTTTATCATGTTTATAATTCAGTTTATATTATAATTCTGTTCGCTTTCTTATTCATTCTATTTATTTTCAAAAGGGAGATGCTTTTTACTCACGTTAATTTAAAAAAAAAAATGGTTTCATGTTTAAATTATAATAAAGCGCTTGTTCAACCAAAAACTGCACACAAAAAAAGAAAACAGACATTATTAGAAATCTCTTGTCTCTAATGACCCTATACATTTTGGTAATAAAACCATTATATATATATATATATATATATATATATATATATATATATATATATATATATTAGGGCTGTCGATTTAACACATTAATAGCGTGCGATTAATTTTACAAAAAATAACGTGTTAAAAACGCAATTAATCGCAATGCTTTCCTGAGAAATGCAAGCTTGTAGTTTACTTGTTTACTCCAGAGGGCAGTAAGTGAAATTTCAGCTGTGTAAGTAACACACAGTTTATACAGTGAAGAAAACATCAACAACCCTTCAGCAGGGACACAACACAAACATACATTACGTTCTTGCGTTCAAAAAACTTGAAGGTGCGAACTAAGGGATCTCAAGATGTGTTTAAAGATTGAGCATTAATCTATATTTAACTTGACACAGTGACCAAACGTTTTATGTTTATGACACAACGCACCCGAGATGCTAAACAAGCATATCTGACGCAGGTTACATGATATATTTTTGAATGAAACAAATATTTTTACAAAATTAAATATCTTTATACTACTGCAAACATTTTATTTTCTCAATATTACACCTAAATAAAATAGATTAATAAATAAGAACATACAAATTTTCATGAAAATAAGATTGTCCACACAAACATGGACATTTAAGCAGGATGTAACATGTACTATCTATAAACTCTCTTGAAAAGGAAACTGGATATAAAAGTGTTGTTCACTCAATCAAACCACTAAAACGGTGTGTGTGTGTGTGTGTGTGTGTGTGTGTGTGTGTGTGTGTGTGTATGTATATATTTACAAACACACACACACACACCTTTTTTTGGTGTTGCAATTTTAATGTTATTTTTCACATAAGATTGATCTTATGATGAGCTCATCAATGATGCAGCAAGTTGCAGACAGCAGGGGAGAGAGACGAGCATCTCCGTGTTAGAGGGCGCATCAGCCGGCGGAACTTTAAATCTCTCCCGGTCTAGACACCCGCTCAGATTGGGTCTCTTCCGTGACTGGTTGAAGCGGCTCTGACCGCACAGAGAATGACAGTTTTGGAGTTTGAGCTTATTTACATGTCACGCTCCCGTATTATATTAACTTTAATTATTGATGAAATAAAGACATATCGCCAAGCTGTGATCTGTGTTATTTTTTCTGGCCACCAGTTCAGTGTCAGTCTGCTCGGTGTCCATCTTCACCTGATATCCATGCTGAACACCGGAAACTCACATGACATGATCACACGTGCTACTCCCTAAACTGAGACTGACTGGTCATCTTTATTAGCGATGTAGAAAATGGGCAAACAGCTCTCAGAGAGAATGGACAGTCACGTCCACATGCATTTGCCGTCTTATAATCGCACAGGCTGACATTGCGATATGGTTAATTGTGCAGCACTACTGTGAACTGTATGCCAATGATTGTCAGCTGATCAATAATATGGTAGTAAACAATACATTGTATTCTAAAGCTGCTTTTTGAATGGTCTTCTCAATGATGAACTCTTCTGCCACAAGAATGTAATGCACTTTAATTATCTGAGTATTTTTTTGTTTTTATATATATATATATATATATATATATATATATATATATATATATATATATATATTATTTATTTTAAATACTATTTATTTTAAATATTTAAAGATAACTGTATAATTATTTCATCATTATATATTTAATTATTGTTATATGAGGGGCTTTCTCAGGAAATATTTGTATATGCGATTAATTCATCAGGACACCATGTAATTAATTAGATTAAAAAGCCCTAATATGTATGTGTGTGTATTCTTAAGAGAAAGGGTGAGAAATACTAAAGAAAAGTTACGAGTTTAAGGGTTAATTATGTGGATTTATTTATTGTTGTAATATTTGAGTGCCATATTTGTCTGTGAAGAGAATTTCCATAATTTTAATTAATTTTACAGTCATTTCACCAATTCAATTCATGAGAAATCAAAAAAGTTTAGCAGTGTTTAAAGAGAGCATTTACTTAACTTTTTTTTTTTTTGGTAGAGAATTCCCACAAGGGAGTGTTTATTGTTAACTGCAGTCGACCTAACAAGGAGAGCATGACTTGAATTCAGTGAAGTAGGCTGGATGGAAAGGAAACCATCCTCTTTGCTGAGTTGTTGACCAGGCCGATCTTCTGATGAAAATTTCTTCCTTTGGCCTTTTCTTATTAGAAAACATTAAATGGGGCTGAAGGATTTAGCACAACAGGCAAAATTCCCCTCTTTAGAATGCTTAATCAGCTTACTTGCCCTCAAGTTGCCCTACCTCAGAGGTCTTCAGGCTCATAGTGTATTTCTGTGTAAAGGAAATAGCTATTTTTCTCTACTCCTGAATGCAAAGGTGGATCCGATGGAACATGGAAAGATTTACCCCATTTTCAACTGAATTACATCAAGTAATGGCCTTGCAGTGCTAGGTTTCCAGGGAATGACCCATTTCACATGTTGCAGGGGGGGTTTAATGACCCCATTTTCTAACATACATTTTAGAAAATGAACAATGTGTACTTTACAGTAAAGAAAGCAACAGTTGGCTTCATGCAGGACCTTGCTGTAGATGACAAAGATTACCCAATTAGTCAAGCAGTAAACTGTTTGCATCAAGTGTTGCATTTTATATTTGATTTATTTTATGAGCATTGCCATGACTAGCATGAAAATTAAAGGAGACTGTCTAATGTTTTTCTTGATTTTCTCTTTTTACAGTGACTATTTATTCAAGCTGCTCTTGATTGGTGACTCTGGTGTTGGAAAGTCTTGCCTTCTTCTTAGATTTGCAGTAAGTATACCATTCCCTATATTTTACCTTATGGAAGCATTGTCATAATTTGCCTCTTTGTATTAGGATTAGGTGGCAGTGATCACAATGAATTAGGGGTGTAACGGTTCTGGGTAAAAAAACGAACCTTACGGTTCTACACACGGTTCGGTAAGCATTGGCCCCGCAGTTCACTTTAAGTTTAATGACGCATCTGAAGCACAAGGTTTGGCGAAGAAAACAAAGCATTAAATAAACAAGCAGAGTTACCATGTCCACTAATGTACCGGAATGCCACTGTAGACACACTCACCCTCCGTTGACCTGGGTCAACTTGATGACATCACAGTTCTGCACGCGTTGGGATGTAATTGAAAGTGGCAAGAGGAGAAAATTAGCTGCTGATAGATAAGCCCCCTACTTTATTCAAGTTTCCTGCCTGGGAACTTTTTGTTTTTGCAGTCAATTACAACAATGATGGTCAAAGAATATTTATAAAACAGGCACTGTTTGCAGACATTGCTCAACATGAGTGTCGTATACTGGTAATTCATCGATACATAATGAATCATTAACGCCGACATCACCCAAGGAAAGATTCAGGTTAGTGAGCCTGAAATGCGGCCACTCATTGCTAATTCAGGTAGACACAAAACCGTAACCAAAGCACTTGGTGTGTTTATTGTCAAGTTGTGTTTCTCTACTCTGTTAATAAAGATATGGGATTTCTTCACAACATCCCTTCTTGTACCCATTTTATTAGCAAGGATATACCTTCAATAGTGATGTAGGCTACAGCTTCCAAGTGTTAAATATATGTTGAGTAGAGTTTAAAATGCACTTTATGTTGATACATGTAGTGTAATAACGCAGGTATTAAGTTAAAATGTTGATTTAGTAATTAGAGAATGTTTTTTTGCTTTAAGTTAAGGACCCTAACAAAAATTAACCATGGATTTACTATAGTAATATTGTAGTAACCAAGACTGTATAACCAGGACTGCAGTCACCTGGTTTTCTTACCAGAAATTATGGTTTTGATGCAATTAACAATGAATTACAGCAATAATATAGTTATCATAGTAACCATGATTTTACTATATATATAGTAACCATGACAGTAACCATGTTGATTTCATGGTTACTATCATTTTACTACAAATACCATGGTTAAACAATGGTTACTCTAGTTACACCATTATTTTTATTAAGGGCAAATCTGTTGAAGTATTTCTGAAATGGAGTATTCTTTCTTAGGCTTTGGCAGTAATATATTTTTTTCCTAAACATAACAAATACCGAACTGTACTGAAACCTTGACCTTAAAACGGTGATACAAACCTAACCATGAGAAATTTGAACCGTTGCACCCCTACAATGAATCTATACACTACACAGTAGCTGAGTTCATAATGACATACTACCATACTACTCTTGGCAGAAATAAGTACTCAGCTAGTGAATCGAATTTAAACTTAATATGCTGACTATACTGTGAGAAGTGTAGGGTGAGATATGAATGATCTTGAGTACTGAAACATGTAATTTAACTACTTATTTTCTTTTATCAGGATGACACATACACAGAAAGCTACATTAGCACTATTGGTGTGGACTTTAAAATAAGAACTATAGAATTAGACAGCAAGACCATAAAACTTCAAATCGTAAGTATCCGTCTCCTGCGCATATTATTTGTGATGATAAATAATGTACTTGTTGCAGTTTGACAAACAGTAATAGTTTAAACAGTGTCTGTATCAAAATGATTAATTTGACAAATAAATTCAACAACCATGTGAATGGTAGTGCAAAACAAGATCTGTGGAGCTAAGTTCAGAATAGAATACTACTATTACTATTTCTGCAGTATATAGATAAGGCAGAAATAATCGTATGTAATATGCTGTTCCATACTTAGCCATTGCCAAAATTAGTGACCATCAGGGCCTGAAATCCATTTGTAATACCATAACGTTTGAAATTCTACAACATTAAATAGTGATTGATAGAATCTATTTTTCCCAATTGTTACCTCTAGTTTTATTCATAAGAAATTCTTTTGAAAGTATGCAGCTTACATTGTAGACGTGATGCAATCATGTACTGACTTACATTTATGTTGTTGTTCTTGGCAGATACCTTTAAAAATACTTTAACAAGTAGGAAAAGATGTACCCAGTGTTTAAGGGTGCTTTCACACTTGGTTTGATTGCTTGTACCGAACCCGAGATTGTTTCCTCCCCTTCCCTCTGCCCGCGCTGGTATCATATTATTGGGTCCGAACCGCGGTCCGATTTCATAAACGTTAGTTCAAGCGGCAGCTGTCACTGTAACTAGGTAACAGTTCAAGAAGTCACTGTGTTTACTTGTTCACTTTGAATTTACCACGGAAATTTGCCATGCACAGAACAACGCTTGTGTTTGTGCAGTTGAATGTGCAATGTTGTGATGAATATTAGCATTTGTCTGCCATGAGCCTGCAGATGCGTTGCAAGAGATGTGAAGTATGTGAGATGCTCTCCGAAGGTGATTTATTTGGAAACGAGCAGGTATGAGAAATGCATTATACCATAATAATTGTGTTCACGAGTTTGGTTCACTGCCGCTATTTGGTATGATTGCGTTAATATCAGCAGGGAACCATACTGTAGTTCACATGAACCATACCCCCAGACCTCCTCCCGAGTTTGGTAAACAGCATTCACATTATCCAGATGAACCAAACTTTGACGTCATTCGACCCTGGGTTCACACCAAAAGAGTTTTTGGTTTCTGCAGGGTGAAGAGTTTCTCTTCACCCTGCAGCTAAGTAGTTCTGGTTTGCACACAAAGCATTTAGCTATTTCTGGTACAACGCCATTCTCATGACGAATTAACAGGTTTAAAGATCTGTAACATCTTAAATTCAGCAAATATGCGCTTTCTCACAGCGCATGCTTTACTCAAGCGTTCAAGGAGCTTCCAAAAGCTGCATGAGAGAGGGATACGGAAGAGCTGATTTATTTGTGCAGACTCTGGAACCACAGTTTAATACCCAGGGATGTGAACTCATAAGAGGTGAAAAAGGTGAGAAAGTAATAGCAGGTGTTCCAGATGTATCTTTTCAGTCAATTAGTTTTTCATATTTAAAGCTTTTATCAAGTGTTTAAAGCATAAAGTAACCCTTTACATACAAGTACATATAAGTTAAATTGTAGAAAATTCTACCAAACAATTTGGGCAAATTAGCTTCAGAAAAGGTGACTTTAGCTGAAAGGTGTAGATCCCTGGATACATGAATGATTATTATTGATTTGTTCATCTACGTCGATTGGTTTACCAATTCTCAGCTACTTGTTAACGTGAATAAAATTGTGCATGAATTCCTGCTTTATGAACGTGGAACATGCGGTAAGGATATCAGGCCCTGATCATTTAAAATTATTAGAACATCATCTGACAGAAAGCTGTCTGTCATTTTCTGTAAACATGTACACTCATCCTTTAGTACTTTGCTGATGGTGTTCCCAGTGTGATTTTGCCTTGATAACTGTTAACTACTGTTGGGATAATTTTTTGTGAGTATATTTGGGTTTGGTTCAGGAGTCATATTGTACTGTCTTCCTTACAGTGGGATACAGCGGGGCAGGAGAGGTTTCGCACAATCACATCCAGCTACTACAGAGGAGCACATGGCATTATTGTAGTCTATGATGTTACAGATCAGGTGAGCTTATCTAAATCTTAAGCCAGATAGAACATGTACGTTTGTAATATGTCTTGTTTAAGAGTGTTTCATCTGAAAAGCATCTGCTAAACATCTTAAAATAGCACATTTACTTAAATTCTGAATCATAAACATCTCAAAGACATCTGGTGAATGTCTTTTTGACATCCAAAGAGGAAACGTCTTATAGACGTATTCCAGATGAGCAAACAGATGATAACACGCACATCAAATATAGATGTCTAGATGTATGTGTTATCAGCGAAGCAAGTCTTCACTTTGTAGACCTCTAGAAATAAGTAAAAACAAAATTATGACAGGATTTTTACTTCTGCTCTATTGTAGATTTTTAAATGTTTTTTATTATTATTATTATTATTTTCATCCCGCAGGAGTCTTTCAATAATGTTAAACAGTGGCTACAGGAGATTGACCGCTACGCCAGTGAAAATGTTAACAAGTTATTGGTTGGCAACAAGTGTGACTTAACAACAAAAAAAGTGGTGGATTACACAACGGCAAAGGTAATGTTACTATACTCAGAGGAATTTTTTTCCCCCAATATTACTCCAGACTTTGGGGATGTATGGCTCTGGTCCAAAACCTAGTTCGCTGACTTGTAGTCTACTGCCTATATAGCCAGCTGCCTTCTAAGGTAGCATTTTAATTGAAATGGAACAAAATAATTGACCGATTCGGGCACCAAATCCATACATCATATAAATATCACTCTTTATACAATGCGCACAGGAGACATGACTTACAATTGGCTTCAATAGGTCTTGATTAATTTGGTGTTGGCATATTGCAAAGCTTATGAAGTGATATTGTAATAAGCATAAAAATTCATAGGACGTGCACATATTGGGTTAAACGGATTCATGGGCGTAGCAATCATTTCAGACGTTAGGGGGTGAGAATGTCAAGTGTAATATCATTTTTTTTTTTCTGATCGTTGACTAATTGACAAGGTTTATTTTCTCATATGTCTACTTGCTCTTAATTGGACTAATAGATTATTTTTGCAATAAAAGAAAACAGCTAGATATGCATATGTTCTGTACTGTATATAGCACATTGTACTGTAATTGTACACAATCATTTATAAACTGGAAATGTTATTGCTTGGTGTATTATACTGTATTGTATTTACATAGCACACAGTAATGGATACTTGCACATTCACATACTATTCTGTTGTAATCTATTCTACACTCCACTGTTGGGGAAAGCAATAAAAAATTCACTGCGACAACACTATTGTTTAAAGTCCATGTAATTGAACTAATTACTGTAATTATTTCTTCTTTGAGTTACTTCAGCAGGTTCAAAACAACTTTATGTCCTTTAGCGCCACTAGTTGTGCTGGTTTGGGTAACTACAGCGGCTCCTGACACAGGATCAAAAGCTCATTATTTTATTGGCAAGGGCATTTCATTGTGGGCGAAGGAAGAAAAAAAAAATCAAAACACTCATTGTAATTTTTTAAAAATAAATAATCACTTTGTTGGCATGCGAATGTTCACTCCAGGTGTGAATGGCTTCTCATGGCATTCAAAAATCATTGTCTCTTTCCAAAATGTTAATTGCCGTGAAAAGTTGCATTTGGTGTGCAAAGGCCTTAAGGGTGTTACACGTGATTGATTAGGTTGTCATGTAGGGCTGTTGCTAACAATTATTAGAATGTCTATTCGACGATTATTGCAACAATTAATCATTAGCTCTTAACCAATTATTCAGCTTGTGCCCCAACATAAAAGGTTGAATTAAACGTGATTACTAACAATAAAGAGGACAAAATCATCTTTTAAAAATACCTCCTAAATGACATTCACTGAATTAAAGGGGAAAAAAATACTTTAATTCATTAAAGAAATTCACTCAAATTCCTATTGCTATCAAGTGTTTTTGTCTTGTTTTCCATTTAAAAATGTCTAAAAATCCTTAAAACATGATACATTTAAATGAGAAGCACCATTTAATATATTTAGACTTGCTATAAGAGAATGTATCTTAAATAGAAGTGTATTTTGTATACAAGTGTATTTTTTTACTTGGTCATACTTTTGCGAGTACAGCATATACTTATATTCAAGATCTATTATCTAAAAGCAAGTCTAAAAATCTTATATGCTGCTTCTCAGGTGAATTCATCTTTTTAAAGGGTTTTTAGATATTTTAAAATATTTGTAATATTATATTAAACATTCTCAGATAACAATTTTTTCTTCTGCAGTATAGCTGTTAAAGAAAATGTATGTTGTTTTAAAGGAGTGTTATATATTTGTATTGAAAAACAAGGCAAAACAAAAACAATTAAATATTGTAAGTTGCGGCCATCACGTTATAATCTAGCTGCATTAAGTGTGCGTGCTTGAAGGACAAGTGTCCCCACGACAGAGTGTTCATCAGCCGGGTGCAGTTTCAATATCTCCCCCATAGATCGGGACATTCACGCAACTCATAGAAGAGGTGCTGACCACACAGAGAAATGCCAGTTTCGGAGTTTGTAGTTATTTACATGATATGCTTTTGTATTTGAACTTTAATAAAGCTATAATGCATTATATATAATTGCATTTAAGATGTAACGTTGGGGTGTTTCCTTTAAAGACGCTTGACACCCAAGTTTTGCTTCAGCAGAGCGGCAGCTCCACATATTCCACAACGAGAGTGCTTCTGTATTTACTTATTTTGTATTTTTGCATTATAATTCCCTCATTCTTTGCGATCTACATCACCTGAGGCTGTTTGGAAAGTTTATAGTGCTTCTGGACCGTGAGCTGTGTAATTCTTCTCCTCAGTCAGGCTCGAACTGCAGTGCTGCTTTCATGTGTCATTACAGTTTAATGTGATCTCATGTTACATTAAATGAGATCAAATGACTATTCGACAACTACAATTTTTGTTGACAGTTTTTTTGTTGTTGTTGACTAGTCGTTTCAATCCTATTGTCAAGGAAATGCAACTAAGTGACAAGGTCACATACAGACTATATAATCTCTTTAGAGATCGGACCAGTGAATTTTAAATCTGGATTAAGACATAATTATTTGCCTGATGAAAAACACAACATGAACACATTTGCACAATGGTGGACACGTCCCCCGTTTTTACACCCATGAATAGAATAGAGTTCTGCGATTGCCTTCTCTGCAAAGGGTCATAACCCTCTGCAAACTGTTGCCTTTGGAGTGTACACTCCCAGCTAAGAAGTTCTTCACTCGGGGCTAGAAAGAAAGTTGAAAGAGTCAAGCAAAATTATACAGATCATGTTGACTGAGTGAAGAACTAAAATAGAAATAGTTGTCGACGTCAAAGTAGGTGGAGCACTGGGTCACAACCACCAATGGCAGTAAGAACTTTTTACTGAAAATTGTCACTGGCAAGCTGTTTTGAACCACAACAATGGATTCACAAACTTTCTTTTTGGCCAGATTTAGTTTAGTGTAGTTCTTTTGATTTGGCTAGATTTTTATTGGGGGTCTTAACATGCTGCCTATGTAGGTAGCCCACTAGTTTTTGTAACAGCATTTAAGTATAGAAGACTTGCCATTTTTTTTAATGAATGAACCTCTTGGTATATCTCCCTGCAGGAATTTGCCGATTCCCTTGGCATTCCTTTCTTGGAAACTAGCGCTAAGAGCGCCACCAATGTGGAGCAGGCCTTCATGACAATGGCTGCTGAGATTAAGAAGAGAATGGGCCCTGGAGCCACAGCTGGAGGTTCTGAAAAGTCTAACGTGAAGATCCAGAGCACTCCAGTGAAGCCTGCATCTGGGGGCTGCTGCTGAGGCCCCGTCTCCTCCAGTCCTGCTTACCTCGTCCCCTGGATCTTGGTGCGAGCCCTGCAATATGAGAAAGAGAGAGGAATAGATAATTTGCTATGGAGCAAAGAGTGAATGTGGAAAATAGAAAGAATAAAAGTGTGAAAACAGGCAACAATTTAAGTTACCAAGTTGTACTGTTTGTAGCCTCACTACCAAAAATCTCCTGCCCCCTTCCCTTGCTTTTAACAAAAAAGAGAAAAAAAAGAAAAACACTGATAAGAGGTCAGAGATTTGGTAATTGTCACCCCTATCACCCCTGCCTCAAGTCAGAGGCTGCTTTTAACTAACTTCACCCCAAGAAAGGATAGATTTCATTTTCACTCAATGATTTTAAATCCTCTGTGTGCAGGTTTCTAAGAATAATGTGTATTTATCTCACTGCATTCCTACTGCAGGGCTGGTCTGTGGTCAAAATTCAATGGCTATTTTTCTGTCCTTTTCTTTAACTCCTTGTTGATTATTTTACTGTTTATTTTTGCATGTGTAGGTTTCTATCCCGTGAATTATGTTTTGCCCGTTTTTTTCTGACCAACTGGACAACAGTGATATACAGCCAACATCAGTTTAGGAAGATATAATTTATGTACGTATACACTATGGACGTATATATGAAAGATCTGAATATACAGATCTTTAGAATTAAACATTGATTTAAGTAGGTTTGCCGTCTTTTGCATTTAATTTTTGGCCGCAGACTCTTGTCGTTTTGTTGCGCAATGTGTAACAGTTAACAAAAATATAAATATTGTATGACCATACTGTACAATATCAATGTCTGCAATTCTTGGTGGGACATGTAGAAACCCTGTATGTTTTATTTATTCAACATTTATATGCAAATATATTGTTCCAATAATATCTTAATATTGGCCATTACCTGCGGAATACACTGAAAGTGACAATTTCACAATCACATATGTGACACAAATGTTCTCTTTTTCATAATAAAGGCAAATTAATTCATTTTTTGAATGAACTTCAAAACATTTCATGGCTAGTTTTCATTTCATGGCTGTGATTAGAATTTAAGATACTTTACTGGACTAAGTCATCATTTAGTCTATACATAATTCTCTTTTAAGATTAAAACCGAAAGGCTGTAAATAAATCTGGTACAGAAATCTGGATATCATCTTCCATCTGGAATAAACGCATGAACTTTTCATTAAGAATAAGAAATAAATCAATTTGAAGACAAGGGTTTTCAGTCCATGTAAATTAGTCAGATTTTAAGAAGTCATTGGAAAGAAATTTAAGTTTCTGAAAATGAATATTAGCTTCTCTAGAGTTCTGCTCTAAAATATTATACAGTGCATCCGTAAAGTATTCACAGCGCTTCACTTTTTCCACATTTTGTTATGTTACAGCCTTATTCCAAAATTTATTAAATTCATAATTTCCCTCAAAATTCTACAAATACCCCATAATGACAACATGAAAGAAGTTTGTTTCAAATACTTCCAATTTTATTACAAATAAAAAAAAAATATATATATAGATAGATAGATAGATAGATAGATCATCAATCTATCTATCTCACATGTACGCAAGTATTCACAGCCTTTGCTCAATACTTTGTTGAAGCACCTTTGAGTATGATGCTACAAGCTTGGCACACCTATTTTTGGCCAGTTTCTCCCATTCTTCTTTGCAGGACCTCTCAAGCTCCATCAGGTTGGATGGGGAGCGTCGGTGCACAGCCATTTTCAGATCTCTCCAGAGATGTTCAATTGGGTTCAAGTCTGGGCTCTGGCTGGGCTACTCAAGGACATTCATTGAGTTGTCCCGTAGTCACTCCTTTGTTATCTTGGCTATGTACTCCTGTTGGAAGATGAACCTTCGCCCCAGTCTGAGGTCGAGAGTGCTCTGAAGCAGATTTTCAACAAGGATGTCTATGTACATTGCTGCATTCATCTTTCCCTCAATCCTGACTAGTCTCCCAGTTCCTGCAGCTGAAAAATATCACCACAGCATGATGCTGCCACCACCATGCTTCACTGTAGGGATGGTATTGGCTAGATGATGAGGTTTCCTCCAGACATGACACTTGCCATTCAGGCCAAAGAGTTCAATGTTTGTTTCATCAGACCAGAACATTTTGTTTCTCATGGTCTGAGAGTCCTTAAGGTGCTTTTTGGCAAACTCCAGGCGGGCTGTCATGTGCCTTTTACTGAGGAGTGGCTTCCGTCTGGCCACTCTATCATACAGGCTCCGCTTGGAGTGCTGCAGAGGTGGTTGTTCATCTGGAAGGTTCTCCTCTCTCCACAGAGAAACGCTGGAGCTCTGTCAGAGTGACCATCGGGTTCTTGGTCACCTCCCTGACTAAGGCCCTTCTCCCGCGATCGCTCAGTTTGGCCAGGCGGCCAGCTCTAGGAAGAGTCCTTGTGGTTCCAAAATTCTTCCATTTACGGATGATGGAGGCCACTGTGCTCATTGGGACCTTCAATGCAGAAGAAATTGTTCTGTACTCTTCCCCAGATCTGTGCCTCGATACAATCCAGTCTCGGAGGTCTACAGACAATTCCTTGGACTTCATGGCTTGGTTTGTGCTCTGACATGCACTGTTAACTGTGGGACTTTATATAGACAGGTGTGAGCCTTTCCAAATCATGAATTTACCACAGGTGGACACCAATCAAGTTGTAGAAACATCTCAAGGATGATCAGTGGTAACAGGATGCACCTAAGCTCAATTTTAAGTGTCATGGCAAAGTCTATGAATACTTCTGTACATGTTATTTTTTTATTTTTAATACATTTGCAAAGATTTGAAACAAACTTCTTTCACATTGTCATTATGGGGTATTGTTTGTAGAATTTTGAGGAAAAAAATGAATTTAATCAATTTTGGAATAAGGCTGTACCATAACAAAATGTGGAAAAAGTGAAGCGCTGTGAATACTTTCCGGATGCACTGTATAGGCTAGAAATTTAGATCATGGAGAAGTTGTGGAAATATCATGGAAATGAACTGGTCAAAAAGCATGGGATCCTTGAATTTAGTTTTATACATTTTGTTCCTTTGACCTGCAAATTTTAACACTCCATTCATGATACTTTGATGGCACTGAGGTTTCCATGTCATCTGGACATCAAGCACCATGGTGCTTCCACAAACCATGCTTGACAAACAGTGATTGACCTGTGGATGTGTCAAATATAGCACTTTGCCTTCAGTCCAAAGGTGCTCTGGGAAGCTTTATTGTAAAATCTTTATTGTAAATTCAAATATTTATCATTCTAGCAATCACTAATTATTAATCAAAAAATGTAATGCATACAAATGTGTCATTACTCAGAGGGGAAACTAAAGCTGCAGGGATCCAAATAAAGGCTGAGCTGCTCTCTATTAAAGCTTAATAGGGTAATAACCTGAGATCACAATCATGATTAGCACAGTGTCTGTCCACCTCTTCAGCAGAGCATAACAGTATTAACCCATCAGGTCAACTCAAGACATTTTCTAACATGAGCAGTATGTTACTGTATGTAAAGACAGCCAATTCCATTATCACAAGCTGGTTTTTATAAGAAAAATTTCAAAAGTTCATCACATACACATCAGCCACAACATTAAAACCACTGACAGATGAATAACATTTATTATCTCGTTACAATGGCACCTGTTAAGGGGTGGGATATATCAGGCAGCAAGTGAACAATCAATTCTTAAATTTCATGTGTTGGAAACAGGAAAAATGGGCAAGCATAAGGATCTGAGGGACTTTAACAAGGGCCAAATTGTGATGGCTAGATTAATGGGTCTGAGCATCTCAAAAATGGCAGGTCACGTGGGGTGTTCCTGGTATGCAGTGGTTAGTACCTACCAAAAGTGATCCAAGGAAGGACAACTGGTAAACAGGCGACAGGGTCATGGGTGCCCAAGGCTCTTTGATGCACGTGGGAGAGAAGGCTAGCACAGAGGAGCTACTATAGCACAAACTATTGAAAAACTGGGTAGCTGCAGACCGGTCAGTGCACCCATGCGGACCTCTGTCCACCACCAAAAGCGCCTACAATGGGCACGTGAACATCAGAACTGAACCATGGTGGCCTGGTCTGATGAATCATGTTTTCTTTTAGATCAGGTGGACGGCCGGGTGCATATGCGTAGTTTACCTGGGGAAGAGTTGGTAGCACGATGTAGCACAGAAAGCAGGCTGGCGGAGGCAGTGTGATGCTCTGGGCAATGTTCTGCTGGGAAACCTTGGGTCCTGGCATTCATGTGGATGTAACTTTGATGCGTACAACCTACCTAAAAATTGTTACAGACCACATACACCCCTTCATGGTAACGATATTCCCTGATGGCAGTGGCCTCTTTCAGCAGGATAATGTGCCCTGCCATACTGCAAAAATGGTTTAGGAATGGTTTGAGGAACATTACAAAGAGTTCAAAGTGTTGACTTGGCCTCAAAATGTCCCAGATCTCAATCCGGTTGAGCATCTATGGGATGTGCTGGACCACATAGTCCGATCCATGGAGGCCTCACCTCGCAACTTACAGGACTTAAAGGATCTGCTGCTAATGTCTTGGTGTCAGATACCACAGGACACCCTCAGAGGTTTTGTGGAGTCCTTGCCTCGATGGGTCAGAGCTCTTTTTGTGGCATGAGGGGAACCTACACAATATTAAACAGGTGGTTTTAATGTTGTGGTTGAAGGGTGTACATTGTGACAACACAAGATGTGAGATTCAAAGAAACAGCAAAAATAACATCACTTTTGGATACAGTAAACAAACATTATAAAGTCTAAAACAAAGGAAACAATGCTGACATGTTTATCATGTATTTAGTGGTTGAAGGTTATTGTCCTCTTGATATGGAGTTGATAAAACACCAGGGGCACAAAAAGGATGTCTTATCGAAAGCAGCAAGCAGACTGTTCCGATAATTCTCAGGAAATCCCTTCTGTAGAGAAAAAGTGAGAAATAATATGAGGATGTGGCACTCTTAACAATCAAAAGTAATGACAGTCAGGGAGTATCAAATCATGTGATGATTCAAGAGGGCACTATATATATGCGAAATGTGTAGGAAACACATCTGCTGCCTCTCTGCATTGGTGCAGGGATACGACAATGTTAAATAGATAATTTACCTGAGGCTTCCTGAGTCCTGGGGCCAGTGAGGCAGTCCATTGCTGACAGAATAGAGGAGAAAAGATACTCTGAATGTGTCTCCAGTGTATGAGACTGCCTCTCTATGAGCATCAGTGTCTCCTTCAGAACTGAGGAAAAAACATTCGATATTAGCAGCAGACTGAGTGCAAGAAATTGTTTCTATAGAGTTCCCACCCTTTTGGCCACTGAAATTCCATGACTTTTAATATTTTGTAAATTATCATTACTTTCCCAGGCTTGGACAACACAATTCTAAAATACCCTGGTTTCCAGGTTTTCCCAAAACATCTGGACCCTGTTTCTAAAGGCTGGTGATGTGTTGACACAAAAATAGGACTTCTAATGCCTCATGTTAATGCATGTAAAATAAGTGAAAAGACTTGTGATCACTTTGCATGGTAAGGCAATGGAATACAACATGCTAGGTAACAGCACAGCTCTCTATGTCATGTATGCATGGCCCCATTCTCTAAGCAGACCGTTTCCTGTTTCTGTCAGATGCGGCTGCGAGTATTGGGTTACACTGCACAGCATGTCCAAAATTTAAAAGATGTAGACACTTCTGGACATGTACCAAAAGAATCAAGGAACAAAGAGGACATTATTGTGTGTTTGAATAATAAAAAGATCAAATGTTTTGTCTGATTTAAAAATTAATTTTACTACTTCACAGCTTTGGAGGCATTACTGAGGATTCAGTAACAATGCAACTTTTCCTTTCCATGCAAAGTAGGCTTGTTAATACAGTATACAATCAAGATGAAGGGTTTAGAGGTTTTACAGCTGTCAAAGTTTACACATCTTCAGTAAAACAACTTCCTATATTCTTCCAACAATGTTTGTTTCTCTTATAAAACTGTTAAACCACTTTTAACCAAACTTATGGTCACAACAATGCTATAACAATTCCTTAAACTGTGGAAATCACCCTACGATACTAAATTAGATTATCTTATTGTACTCATAGCACTTAAGTGACTTACATGGAGAGGCTGAGTTCATGCAATGCAAAAGCATCTCTCCAGTTTGCAGGATATCTGCCGTGAGGGGCTTATGAGCCTGGACTTCTTCCTGAAAAGTCTGTGGAAACATCATGTGACAGTTATTCACTGAATATATTCACTTATCTCTTATTGTTGCAAGTGGTCGAGTTTACCAACCTTGTAGTCAGCTAAGGAGGCTTTGACACTCTCCAAGTCAACCATGGGTGGAGAAAGAACCTCCACTTTATCTACAACCTTGTACAGCCACTGGACCAGCTTTTCAAGGTTTGAGCAAAATGCCTATTGGAAAAGGTTATAACAGTGCTCATGAATTCCAGCTAAATTCTCAGCAAATATAGAAACTTAAGCCACGTCCATGTCAAAGGCCAAAACATACTTTGGTTTTCTGCGTGCTGATCCATCTTGTGCACATTGCAAGTGACGCATATCTTATCATCAGCACAGTATATGAAGACTGTCCAAGTGGAGCCTAGTTTTTTGAGACACACTGTGGACAGTCCATATTTTTTGTGCGTCATCAGTGCACGTGCCTGCCGTTGACTGCCACAAGTATCACAAAGCAGTTGTAGTGCGCACCTAGTGCAAACGCATCTGTATTGGCTCAGGTTCAAAATTAATGTTTTGAAAGGCTGAGCGCTTCACCGTGTGCAAGACGGAAAGGTAGAGATGGAAATATACCAAAATATACTTCCATTTTCAGTTTCCTAATGTCATTATCAGCACAGCTACCCATTTACGCGGGTGTATGAAATAGCAATGTTTCAGCGTTTCACACTTTGTGTGACGCCCATATACACAGCATATGCTGCATACCAGCAAACCCCATTTTTGCTTCACTGGTCATCCTTTTCCCAAGTGTTATTACATGGTTTGATATCACTATATTGACTAAATAGAGTGGATGTCTACTGTATATAATAACTGTTTTTGAGTCAATCTAAAGGTCATTTTTACTGAGTGTTATAAAGAGCATTTTTAAAAGTCTCTGTTTTCATTGGAGGAAAGAACCATTCCATTATTGTTGAGAGGCGTAAACATAGCAAAATCAATGCTTTTCATAAAATAAAGTATTAGTGTGGATTTGGCCTTAGAATCCACTCACTTGTATGTGTTGTATGAGTGACTCCTTGGTCTCCTCTTCATCCTGGTCCATTGGTGTCCTCCTCTTAAGCTCAGATATAGACATCCCACTCAGCTGATCCATAATGACTTCCACCTCCCTCAGGCTACTCCAGTTCACCTCTTGGCTAATCATCTGCATTCGGGCACCAGGCTCCTTTGCCTCCTCTATATTATCCTCACTCTGAAGAGGGACTTCAAATACAGATCCCCTCTCTACTTCAACTTTTTCCTTACCTCTTTGTTCTACTACTTGTTCCTGCTTTCCTACAACTGTTGGTGACCTGACAGATGTAATCTCGCTCTCAAGAGATTCCCAGCTGGTGGTCACCGGCTTGCCCATCTGAGCACTAATGTCCTTCAGCTGCTGTGAAAGCACCTGAAGTTCTTGAAGCTGTTCAGGAAGGCGAAGAAACTCTTCATCCAATTCACCCTGCAAATCACAGCAGGGCAGAATGTGTGTTGAACTAATGAATGTGGGGGCAGACCTGAAGGTGGAGAAGATACCAAATTTACGGTAGTGAACCCCTGGCTTTCTCTCACAGTCCAGACTCTTAACAGACAAGCCAGCTTGATCTAGTGAAGAGTACAAGCTACTGGACAGTATGTCATCTGAGGACTTAGAATGTGATAGTTTCTTTAAATTTAGATCCCCAAATTCTATTGACCTTTTGCCTGTTGCTGGACAATACCTTCCCTGTCGAGTCTCTATCTGGGATAGGTCCAAAAAAGACAGGGTGGAAGAGCTGCAAAAGCAGTCTAACTCAATGCCAGAGTCTTGCAACAGTGGATCAGTTCGTATCAGAGACTCTGACTCGGGTGAACACCATGTATTGGCCATGTTGGGTCTCAGGGGGTATGTATAGTCCAGGAGTGCCTGATATTCTTTTTCAGGATCCCAGTTTGAGGATTTGCGGTCTGGAGTGGGTGGCATGGTGTTGGGGATGGCACAGGCCCAATAACTGGCCTGATAAGGGGACATGTGTTTGAGTCCAAGTGGGTGGTTCTTACTGAAATACTGGGAAGAACTGGAATCTCTTCCTATCTCCATCTCATCTGCTCTTGTATTTACCTTACTGTTGAAATGAGAAGTATGGTTGGACAAAGTGTTTTGAGTGGATATCCACTTAGGCACTGGAGGTGCAGTGAGGCTCATAGAAGCTAGAGGAGGACTAGACAGGCTGCATTTGTTGGCTGATGTGTTAAAAATAGGCTCCTCATCACGTGAACACAGCCGGAGGTCTGATATGCTCATGGAGGTATTGAGGTCCTCTCTTGACATTGGTGGGGAGAAAGTATAAGATAGAGAAACATCTGTGATCCCTCTGACTGATTGCTTAGGGAGACTTTTTTCCTTTTCTTTAGGGGAATTTGCTATATAGCTCATCTGAGCTTCCTGAAAGAAATGGACAATAGCTCATGGTTAATGGAAAATCCTGGGAAGCAGGTCTTAAATTCTCAATTCAGCTTTGTTTTCTCCACTTTCGGCAAACTTCATCCAAAGTGACTAGCAATACATAAATTATAGGGACAATCAACTCTCCAGAACAATCTCAGCAATCATGCTCAAGGGCACAATAGATTGCAGCAGTCTGGTTCTGGAAGTAAAAAAAAAAATAAAAAAATTCCACTTTTTTTTGGAATTGATTTGAGCATATAAACCTTTAAAGACAGACCTACCGTGAGCTCCAATGTTGTTAATCAATAGTATATGCTTCTGCTGAAGCCATCAGTCTGCTTTTAATGACCGGCCACTTCCATGACACATCGCTAATGACGCAACAGAGTTGTCTCTCTGTACTACCAAACTATGTATATATATTTGTATACATCAGAATATTTTGCAATATACTTTATATATATTGATTCTATCGTTATCAATTTTAAACAAATCGTTTAAGCCTACATTTTTCCATTGTTTTGAATGAGATTAGTAGTGGGATTGAAGTTTATACCCTTATTAAAGACATTAAGTACATTGTCTTATCCCTTTGTCGTTTTTATCCGATTTTCAAATATTTTTGCTTCAAATCAAAGTTTTTAATGTTGCGATTCATCTTGGAGCTTTAATTAAGTTCTTTATGACATCATTTTGGGAAAAAATGAATGGGAAAATTATTCCAGAACCAAGACACCCTTAAATAGCATACAAAAGCCTCTTAAATACAGCACATCACTCATGTGACATTAGATTCTTACCTTTTTTGAGTCTACATGCGTGGATGGATTCTTCAGGATGGGCATCTGTCTTTGTGAGGAGATCAGTGGTTTTCTCATGGTGTACAGGCTTCTGTCTCTCATATACCTGGAAAGAGGTGCCATGGTTACTGTCTTTTTGCAACCACTGTGCTCCTTTTCTGAATCCTTGGCCTCCTGGCCATGTGCCGACCTAGACACCTGACTTGCGTTATGACTGAGTGTTCTTGAGTGATCACTGCGAATTAACTCAGGGATCCTGGTCTTCCACCTCCCATAGTTCTTTTTCTCCATCTGCGAGGAGCCTGAAATGGCCTTGTCAACTCCGAGAGCCATTGCAACACATCCAGATTCTGTGGTGTCTCATTTGTCCAGAATGACAGCTAAAAGGTCATATCAAGACAAAGTAAAAAACATTGCATGATTCCACAAAGCAAAGGCTTGAATCATCATAGAAGGAAGGTCTTCGATATCTAACAGGATAAAGTTGTAAAATGGGCTCATTCACTGTAATCCATTTACTTCTGATCTAGATCAGTAATCTCATTAATAAGGCTACATGTTCAGGCTTGCCTGAAATTTGTGAATGCTGTTGCTCTTTGTCCACCTCTACCTACAAAAGTAACCACAGCCTTAGAACCTACAGTACTTATAAATATATCTATTAAACACATAATAAACACATTTTACTTACAAAGTAGGGGTGCTCACCCTGGGGGCTGTGTAGGTCCTAATGCCCCAGTATAGTGATGTGGACACTATACTGTAAAAAGGCACTGTCCTTCAGGTGAGACGTTAAACTTGTCATAGCTCTAATTAAAAATCCCAGGACACCTCTCGAAAAGAGTAGGGGTGTAACCCTGGTGTCCTAGCCAAATTCCCCCCATTGTCCCTTATCACTCATGGCTTCCTAATAATCCCCATCCATTACCTGGCTGTATCACTCCATTCTCTCCTCTCAACCAATAGCTAGTGTGTGGTGAGCATACTGGCACAGTATGGCTGCCATCGCATCATCCAGGTGGATGCTATACACTGGTGGTGGTTGAGTAGAGTCCCCTGTTCATTGTGTAAAGTGCTTTAAGTGTAGTGTCAGAAAAGCACTATATAAATGTAACGTTTATTCATTCATAGATTGACCCAGAGATTATTAAACAGAGATGGGCCACTTCTATTAAAATGAATGGGAGAAATTAGAAAGCCCAACGCCCAAGCCAAAGGTCAACTGGTGTAGAAAGAAAACACTGCCTTACAGATAAAGGAGGTAATCACCATTTCGATACAGACAACGTCTGTCAATCAAACTAGAATGTGCATGTGCATTAGCTACAAAATCCGAAAATGTCTTTCTTTTTTTTTGTAATCTGAGGTAAAGAAACAGATACCAGTGTTGTCAGATTTTACTGCTGATTTGAAATATTTCCTTTGATTGGAATTTTAACCAACCGTTTTTGAGATTTCGGTTTTTCCCCATTTAAGTAGATTGGAGCTGCAATGCCATGACTTGAAATAGCCTCCCGAGAGCATTCTAATGATGGCTGACAGTGGACTGACTTGCTAGAAAGACTTTGACTGACCCCACTCTTCCTTGATTGGCTGATGGTTTGGTTTCTGTGACAACCAACAAAAAAACTGGCATTTTATGAGGGGTGATCACATGGGTACATTTAAATAATTGTCTGCCAGCAAACAAAGACAAGTGTAGGTCTTCTCCACAGTGCCTATCTGGGCTTGCCTTCACTTTTCATACAGTAATTGTTGACTGTATCAGTTCTTATTGTCGGTCATTAGTTCTTAATATACATTTACATTCATTTTTGCTGTTCTTGCTCTGCAGACAGAATGTGAATCAAAGCATTAATATTCGGTTTCAGCACATTGTTACAGACAGGGCTCTGTGTATTAGCAAGGCTGTGTGTGTGTAACCATGATTACAGCAAGGAAGCAAAAATAAATTCCATCAATGTGTTATTCAATTTTGTAACTGAACCTGTGGGCTACAATGGCACTACATCATATCTGAAGAAAAATCCTTCTTCACTGGACAGTTACCATGGCAACCTGGTCACCAAACACATGACCAGAGAAGGCTCAGTTCCTGTATACAATTACACCGAGAACCTTTAAAAAGGGGAACAAAACACTAATAAATTGATTAAAATATGAAACAAAAGAAACTATCTACTTTATTATTAAGCCATATAGTAGAGCCATCTGCTTAAAGTTTTCAGTGATTCGAATGCAAAAAGATATGTTTAGGCTTATAGGTCCACTAATTATAGTTATTAACAGTCCGTTTAACGGTTCTAGATAGCGCAACGAGAGCTAAAGGCATAACATTCAACACAATGATATAAAAAAGGACGGTCTAACAATGAGAAATATGAAAGTCAAGGGCCCCCTACAGGACCTGGAGAAGCTATTTATACACTACTGAATAAGTTAACTGCACTGAAATTGTCAAGAAAAAAAAACATTCATGCGTGGACACTGTTGCATGCATCGATAAAGAAATGATAGCTACGATGCATTCGGGTATCAGCCACAGGCAGCACACAATGTTACTATTTGATCTATCAGCATGTCAAACAGCAGCTTCAACACCTCTGTCTAGGTCTCCTGCATTCATGACCTTAAAATTATGTGTACGTACCGTTTTGGAAAAACCAAGTCCTTCGCAGCTCGTTGAACTACGTGCATAGGATTCAGAAAAATAATATGATTAAAAAAATAATGCAGTTGAGGAATCCAAGCTGTTCAGGAAACGGTTCATAATCACAAAGGTGGGCCAAAGACTCCAGGCGTTATGATTCCTTATCTCACGACACGACATCAAAACTGGTAGGCGCCAAAGTTCAGCCAGAACCCTTCTACATAGTTTAACCTACAAGCTGAGCATAAAATAGCATAACGCGGCGGTCCCATTTACATTCTGTGTGCGGTACACTGGCGAGGAGACGAGAGGACGTTTTTTAATGGATGTCTACAGAGGAGAAATTTCAGTACGCTGAATAAACTGCTTTTGTCGGGAAACAACTCATCACTTAATAAACTGACCGCCAGTTCGCTAATCTTCAACCTATTTTAGGGTAAACAATCGTTTTGGAAAGAACTATGTGCGGCGTTTACAACGATAACATTGTTGTTTTAAAAGAGAAGACGCGGACATTTTTGCAACATGTAGGTGTCAGTTTAGGACTGCCCGTATTCATTTGTATGGTATCCGCAAACGGTGACATACTGTCGTAGCACGCTAGTTGACCGTTACGCTCTCTCCGATGATTGAGCCATGGAGGTTATTTCAGAAATTAAAAGAATATCTGATTCAGTCCCGTTTCAGTCATGGAGACTGAAATGTCATATTAATACGCATTCACACGTTAATTTATTGTATTCTCAAGTTTTTATTTGCGTTTGCAGCAATAACATTATGTAGAAACCCCCCCAAAAAGGCAAGTAGTTTAGACAATACAACAGATTATGTGAGCTTATAACTAAATTATGACTGTTTCTTTACTAACATTATCAGCGGACCTCAGGGAAGATGTTAAGATGACTAAAAATAGTGTCACGATCGAGCATTTTATGATTGATGTTGTGTAAATGGCTAGTTATTTTGAAAGGACCACGAAATAAATGCATATAAAAGTTTAAAATATTGTCATTATTCTGTTATTAATTATTGTCCAACCCGCTGTTGAAATCTACTGTCACGATTTGCTTGTTCTTTTCTTAGCGATGGTCAGAGTTGTGATTATTTTGATTAAAGGATTAAATTTTTTTTTTTTTTTAGGGATTTCTGGGGATGATTTAAATTTATATATCAGATATAAATACTTGGAATTAATTAATTAATTAAAATGATTTCATTTTTTATGTACAGATGTTTCCCGTGAGACAAAGTGTCTTGAGATTTGAAAACGGAAATAGCGCCCCCTGGAGGAAACAGATTCAGAACTAACGCAGAAAAAACACAAATAAAATGTGTTCAGTGTAAATCCAGGATTTTTTTTCATAACAATGTAATTCCGTAAAGTGGTTAAAGCAACTGCATGAAAATCAGAGACACATAAATGCTTTTAATTTAATTGTAAGCAGAGACACACAGACGGCATTAACAAGACAGTTATAAGAGAGTGAAAAAGTACATGGAGGTAAAATACCATATAAAAACAAACCATTGATTAGCGGTATAACAGATTACGAAAATAATTTTCAATGAGGTACAAAAATGTAAACTATTAAAATAAATTAAAGTCATTCATAGTTTATTTTACACTGATTGATCTTGCTTTTACCAAATTATCATTTAAAGAAGTATAGGTATGCCTATGCTGTTTAACTGTATGGAAAGTAAAATTTCAATCATGGGCATAAAAATTTACGAAAAATCATGAAACTGTCAGACCGTGGGTTGCTGAATCACTAAATTAATCTGACAGTATTGACAAATTCTAATTGCACTGATCACTAGGTGTTACTAGATACCATAACTCGTGTTCTTGGAACAAACAGCATCTATCGAGATTCAAGAAGGAATGTTTGACCCTTACAGTGTGACTGCACATCATGGGGTTCAGTTACCTCTTGTGACCCTGAGTTTCCATGAAATTGATTTTCATTTTAAATCAGATTTGAAAGTACTAAAAAGCACAAAGCACAATCTCAGAATATGCTTGAATTTTTGGGTGTTCTTCAGTAGCGCACATGCACAATATAACGTAGTCCACAATAAATCACACTGTTACCAGGTAATAGCACAGTCTCACAGGCTTTGCCATTAGGGACACAAATATTTACAGCAAATACATTCTGGTAAATCTTCAAAAAAGTTAATGTTTCACACAGCCAGTTAAAATATAGTAAGCAAACAAACAGAGCAAGTGAATGGTTTTCATCACTATTCACCTATACACAAGACAACTGCTTGCAGTCTGGAAATGTTCCCTTTTTGACTTTGCACATGAACAAACACAAACAACTGACAATAAGAAATAATTTTGGCACAAATGGATAAGATTATCTTAACACAAACTTTCCTTCTAACCATGTACTATGGTCTATTTCTAACAGTAGGACAGCAAACTGGCCATCAGTGTTGAATTTTTTACAGATCTGAGTAAACTTTACATTTGATGTAAACTTTACACTGAGGTGAAATCATGTATATAGTGGTTTAAAAGAGCAAGAGAAAGATGAGAGATCACAATCAACACTGTGTTACAGCACAGACTCCATACCGTCCTTGTCATCGAGTGTTTCACGTGATGAATTATCTTCTCGTTTCTGGTGTGTGACAAGAGGGGAGGTCTCCTCCTCTGCCTGAACATTAGCCACCACCTCCACCTTCACCTCCTGCAGTTCCTGGAATTCTGGCTCCTTCTGCAGTCTTTGCTTTTTCATCTCTTGCTCATTGATGTGGTGAAGGATGCCAGCACCAAGAGCATCTCCCTCCACATTCACAACAGTGGTGGTCCGGTCTCTGATCACACACACACACACACACACACACACACACAAAGTTAGATTCAAGGAATGTTCTGGGCACTCCGATAAAGTAATCCACTACAAATGTCTAATTCCTTCTTTGAAGTTGTAATCAGATTATTTCACTTACTACTTAACTGAAACATAATCTCATTACTTATTACTTTACTCTTAAGTTCCTTTCTAAAACATTTTCAGCAGAAATGTTTTTGTTTTTCACTCAACGTATTTAAAATAATGTCTATATTTCCTGCTTGTTCATTTTTGCAAACCCTTCAGCTGACATAGAAGCACAAACAGACATATTGAACATATGAACACATGAATTCATACTTAATGTTACACTTAAATAATATTATTTTAGAAATGTGTTACATTATGTGTAACTTAAAAGTAATTACCTTAAATTAAAGTCAGTAACTGTAATTTTATTATAATAATTTTAAATGTTACATGTTACACTACTTTTTGACTAAAAAGTAATTCAATTACAGAAACAAATTCGTTTGTAATCAAACTACACCCATCACCGAGTCCGGGTTCAGTTCAAGTTAGGCTCAATTTACATCTTTTGTTGCATTTCCAAAATTATCACACGGAAGTCGGCATGTTGTTTCTGAGAGTTCCAGTACCCTAGGATTGATCACATTATGCTGACTAACTGACAAGTGGCATCTCCTATTAGACGTGTTTGCATCGGCTCAAGTGTGTTCACCTTCCACTGTGACGTGGCCAGAAGCACTTTGCTTCAGCAGGGTCAAACCCCAGTTCAGATCCCGCATTGAAAGCAGGAAGTAATCACGTTCACATAATCAGTGACGAGCACAATTCGGAGGTTGCATTTTTCTCTCTAACATTACGTTTTTACTCCACTTTCAGTTTAGATTTTGGGTTGGGGTTTGGGAGTAGGATTAATACAATATATATTCCTATTGACTTTAAGATGTCTTTTAAAAACTAAAAATACAATCGCTTTTGGCACCACCCTGTGGACGGTTCAGCCCATCAACACTTCCAGCTTCGGCCACTGGGGGCAGTAGTTTTCAAGAATAGACTGCAATGCTACCATGTTTCAAGATAAGAATGGGGAAGGGTATAAAGATATCCTGCATCTGAAATTGTGTACTGTCAGATTATGTACTGTATTTGATAAAGGACACCATTCTCAGCTGGTAAATCAGTTAATTCTTTAGGCATGCATGAGAGTAGTATGAATAGATTCAATACATACTTCATCTAGAGACGTGGGTATAATTGACAAGTGACCTGAATATACGATGCAATAACAATATCCGCAAAAATAATCTACTCTGGTTTAGTTGAATAAGCCCAATTTAAGCACAGGGAACAACTTTCTTGGCATATATACTTATGGTTGAGAAGAGCCGCCTGGCTCTCTGACGTTTTTTAAATCCAGCATTTTGAACGTGACGTCTCCTCAGCTCCTGAGGTATTATGGAATCATAAAGTGTCTATTTTCATAAAGTGGTATTTCTTGCTTACATTATATGAATACCGAGGATTTGGACATACTACTTCATTTGCATAATGTTTTTGGCATATTATACTGTATAGTAGAGAAGTATGGATATTCAGACAGAACTCGAATCAAGGCAAAGGGTGGCGACTTTGAAAAACAGGATTTAGATTTGTTTACATCTTTCACTAAATAATTCCCATACTTGCTGTTATTTCAAGTTTTTTAAGGCCTTACATTCATAAAATGTCATAAATAATTCATGAATAATAATAATTATGAATCTCGTCCCACAGAATTCTCATTAACTGCTTAATTATGATAGGTGTGAAATGGGAAAATATGTCTTACACAATCCAGTCCACAGCCAGCATGAGTGACAGGTCATGGGTGGGCAGACCGATGGCCTCAAGAATGATAGCGATGGTGATGATTCCTCCAGCTGGAATGCCCGCTGCTCCCACACTGGAAGCGGTGGCTGTCACCCTGTGAACAAACAAATAACTAGTCATTTAGCAGATGCTTTTATTGATATTGAATAACAGAAACATTCCCTGGAGCATGCTCAATAGTGGCACAATGTTGATAACACATAAGCAATGTAAAACATATCTATTTTGAGTATTTTCCCATTAATTTTCTCCATTCTCCAATAGAGAGTTCTTAGCAATCAACCAAACCACCAGCTCTAAGATGACTCACAACATTACAGCATCTGAAGAGAACAAGACTGTGTACTTAACATCTTATATGAGGGAATAAACTACAATCCTATAAAGCACTGTAAGCAAGTAATTGAATTAAAAACATTGTTACATTATAAATTATTGATTTAAAGTTGTACTGTATAGGTAAAAACAATTTTTTTATTAAAACTATTTATTTCAAGTTTATTGCAAAATACTCAGATAAACAAATATAAATACTGCAAGTACTGAAAGATTCAACAGAAGCAAATATCATTGCTTAACACCCTCAGAACTCATGGTGGGTCTGTGTTAAAAATAATTTGTCTATGGGGAAAATATATAGGTAATTCCTCTCAACTGTTGATCTCTATAGCCAGGCCCAGTTCCAGATCAAAATCACTGAGGGTGCTTCTGAAAATAGTGGGAGTGCTCTGTATAAAGTGGAGGGATTTTTGTGTGTTTGCTGGTATTCAAGAAAATCTGCTTGACAATTTACAGTATTAGTCTTACATATTAAATTGAGCAGGGGTGTGCAATTATTTTGGTACAGGAGCCACATCAGGCGTTAAGTAGAACATGTAGAGAGAAGATAAAAATGTCTGCATAGTTATATCTTTTAAGCCCAGAAGAAGAAGTGCACTCATGCACTCAATGAATGAGGCACAATTTTCTGAAGTGTACACAGACTGATGGGACCATTCTGAGACCGATGAGACCGATTGCTTGAAGTTTTGCTGCTACTTTTATATTATGTGTTAGTAAAAATGAATAAAGGCTGCATATAATTATTAATTGTTTATTTTACCAAACTACACTGCCGTGGTAATTTAGTATTCAATTTAACACTCTATATCAGGAGTCTGGTTTAAAAGTAAAATAATATATTCGGGAAAGAGATTCTAAAAGCTTATTTCTAAAAGTGGACCCCTTTACTTTTTTATTTTCAGAACATTATCAACTTGTTTACATGTTCATGGTGTGGGTCTTGTCAATTTTTGGCACCCCATTGAGACACCACTGAATAAAACAGGCTGCATGACACAGATAAATGATTACTGCCATAGTAATATTCACATACAAGTGTGAGGGACTTCAGCATTTTACAAATAACAAAGAATAAATATATTCTTCTCTCACTTGGTTTTACTCACGTGTCCCCTCCGTGCACTATTGAGTGCTAAGTTGTTGTTTGTTGGTTTGTTTTTTGCAGTGAGAAAGCGCATGCACTCGCATGTATGGTTGCCAGATTGCATAAACTAAGTATGACAAAAGTCGAAATATTTCCAATTTGTGCAAGTATAAATCTCTGATTGGGGTGTTGCATCTATTTTCGGGCAACCCTGAGCATATTAAAAGCTTGTGGATGCGCGATAGGTCCAAAATCCAAATAAATGAAAGATCTAATAAAGAACTTTCATGATAAATCAACCCACAGGCAATAGTTTGCCCTGGTCTGCTATTGAGAGTGCTCTAAGTTTTGTTTGAAGGTGCTTAGCACCCTCAAGCACCCCCGTAGAACCGGAACTGTCTCTAGCATAATCTGATCTCTATAGCATAACACTGGAACAGGCTCCAGAGAGTGGGTGTGCAGTAATGCTTACAAATTTAGATCAAGCTAAGTTTCTCTGCCCTGTTTAGATACAGAGTACATGTTACGTGCAACCAGTATTACTAGACAGAGTATAATGTTCACAGTGTCCATGAATACTCCTGCTATTTGAAAAAAGTCCTCACGTGAGATGCACTCACAGGATGGTGAAGATCTGGCCTGCGTTGAGTTCAACGTTGTTAAGCTGGGCGATAAACACAGCTGCAACGCACTGGAAAATGGCTGCTCCATCCATGTTGATAGTAGCTCCTATCGGTAGGATGAATCGGCTGATTCTTTTATCAACACCGTTGTTCTCTTCTACACACTTCATCATAGTGGGCAGGGTCGCTGAGCTGTGCAGGTACAGAACACAGCAAAGGACTCAGTTAAGTCTGATCATTTATCATGACAAAAACAACTGAAATAATGGACATTACAAATCTAATTCTGACCATCATAAGTGAGATGAAGATGATAAGCATTAATATAAGGAAATAGTTCATAAGGTCTAACAAACTTTCAGGCCAGGGCTCTATACTAACACTTTTGTATAGGAGCACTCATGACACAGTAAAAAATCTAGGGCACAAAGACTGTAATGTTAATGTGTCACAATACCTATGCAAAATATTTGGAAGAGCAGTCACTGAAAAATTGAATTAACAATTACTATAGATTTCAGAAACGTGATATATGCCAAAGGACAGTAGACACTTTATATTTTCAGTTAGCTTGACATTAGCAGCCCTGACTGACCACCTTATCATAACCAGAAACAGAATGATCTTTATTGCCAAGTGCTCTCACATATGCAAGGAATTATTTTTGGTGATCGGAGAAACAAGTGCACACAGAACATTGCAGTGAGACACAGAAAATAAAAAAGGTAAGAGTCTAAATAGACATAATAATAAGACATATAACAGAATGGTTTATGAACATGTGCAAGTGGTAATGTATGTGCAAGGTAGGGGTATGTACAGTTATTAATTAAATATGTGAATTTACATATGTAAATGAGATATGTATTTACATTATTGCACTATGTGGGAGTCCTGAGGCAGTTTAATTGTTCATATGGAAAATGGCCTGAGGGTAAAAACTGTTCTTGAGCCTGGATGTGCTCCAGTTTTTTGAGTGCTCTGTAGCGCCAGCCAGAGGGCAACAGTTCAAAGAGGGAGTGAGCAGGGTGCGTGGGGTCCAGAGTGATTCTACCTGCATGTTTCCTCACTCTGGAAATGTACAGGTCTTGGAGGGTGGGACCAATAATCCTCTCAGCAGTCCTAACTGTCTGTTGTAGTTTCCTTCAATCTGATTTGGTGGCTAAACCAAACCAGACAGTTATAGATGTACACAGAACAGACTCTCAATAATGGCCAAATAGAACTGTGTCAGCAGCTCCTGTGGCATGTTTAACTTCCTCTGGCAAAGGAAGTACAACCTCTTCTGAGCCTTCTTCACAATGGAGTCTATGTGGGTGTCCCACTTCAGGTAATGAGAGATGGAAGAGCCCAGGAACCAAAATGACTCCACTGCTACCACAGTGCTGGGAGGATGGTGGTGGGGGTTCTGCTGAAGTCCACTATCATCTCCACTGTTTTGAGCATGTTCAGCTCAAGGTTGTTGTGACCGCACCAGACAGTTTGTTCAGTGCAGTCAAAGCAGACTTTTAGTTACAGCTCTGCTTCATTGGTCCATCTCTTTACAGTCCTTATTACAGGCTTAGTTGATTTTAGTTTCTGCTTGTAGGTCAGGAACAAATAATACAAATTATACAAAAGCTGTACAAGTTAGACATCACTCATATGGACAGTAATGTTCACTCGAAAATGCTAGCACTATAAAGCCCTGTTTCAGGTTATAGAACTTTCTGAAATGCCCACAAAAGGCTTATACACTTAGACCGCACTCTTAAACGAACCACACGGTTATGGAAAAGACTTTTCAAGAATGTTTCTTTGTTCCCCAGATTAAGTGGTTCACTTTCCTTTGTCAACAGATCAAGTTTTCTGCAGATCATACAACACTGTTGAAGATTTAGCAAGACTGGTGATTCCAGGAACAAAAAACCAAGCTTGGTAGTCATATTCTGGAAACCGACTGAACCTAAACATTTACAAAATGACTTAACAAATACTAATGTAGATTAGCTCAAATAAACTTGCTTAAAGGACAACATTTAGAGATATCCTGTTTGAAAAGACATGCATTGCTGGTGCTTGTTGCATTTTGGATGCTGGTTCACAGTATGAAATACCGCTAGTGTCATTACCAAGTTAACCAGCAATCTCTCTTTTTCAACCAGCTTCATTAGAAATACACTGAAAAAAATGTGAACCTAAAAATGTGCTTCATGTAGTAACATGATAAACTGGTTTTATTCAAGTCAAATTTATTATTTATATGACAAATTATATAATAAAATAATATTATTTAACATCACTGAATCAACCTGAATACATTAGGTTACAATAACAAAACTATTTTAAGGGATAAATCAAAGAATTACAATATTTTAAAGGGTTCCATTGGTCGACCTGCATATTTTGCTGGTCAACAGATTGCCTATGGTGGTCCACAGTTAGACCAGCACCAAACCAGCACTAACAAGCATAAAACTGCATAGAAATTTGTGCTGTTCTAAGCTGGTCCTTACAGCAGAGATATGCATTATAGGAAATTACCTGGAGCAGGTTGCAAAGGCTGTTGTAAAAGGTGTGATGAGGCCAGCCAGGAAACTGAAGGGGTTTTTACGAGTGAATCCAAAGTAGATGAGAGGTAAAACAATGCCACCATGGATGATGTGACCCAGGATAGAAGCAAAAATATACTTCCCCAAACTAGTGACCAACAGAACCACATCTTCCATCTCCACAATCTTACTCCCTACCAAGAACATGATGCCAAAAGGGACATACCTAAAGAACAAAATTAAAATAAATAAATGAATAAATACAACAGTTAAAGGCAGTATGAATGTGTTGGACAGTAGGTTTCAGAATGTATAAAATGAGCATGTATACATGTATGTAGTTTTGTTAGTGTTGACTATAAAAAACAATAAGGCTATATACTTAAACATTCCTTATATATATATATATATATATATATATATATATATATATATATATATATATATATATATATATATATATATATATATACACACACATACACACACACACACACATACACACAGTATATATTGGTTCAAATCCATTGGTTCTATGATTTAAGTAAACATTAACATTATAAAATTGGCTTTGTACTACATAGGCTAATCATCTTGAACAAAGCTCATTACTTACCACATGATCCAGGAGACCAGTACCATTGTGGCTTCATTGAAGGCATTGAAAAAACGAATGAGCTCCTCTCCTTCTGCCCCAAGCTTTCTCAAAGCAACTCCAAAAACCATAGCAAAGAGAACAAGGCCCAGAATATTCATTCCGTCAGTATCTGTTCCATAAGGAACCTACAACCCACCAGAACATTATAATTATTGTTATGAAGAAGGGGCTTCCAAAAGTGAACAGTCAGATATTACAATATTGCCATTCAGCCTTTTCAATATTTACTTGGCTTCATTTACTATTCTTTACAATAATATATTTAATGACAATTGGTTGAAAGCAAACATTGTCACAACAAAATCAAATCTGATGAAATCCACTTTGGTGAGTAACACATTAATGTTTGTCAAAAAACAGCCACAAACACATTAATGTTTTCTGATAACTGTTGAACCCTGCTGTTCACAACAATTAAAATGAAATTAACTAATGTTTCCATTCATTGGTATAATGCCATATTACTGAATCTGATATGATTTTGCATGGACAAGTGACTTTCAAAAGATAAAATGTGAAAGCTTGGCTCTCAGAAAATGGTTGCGACAGTGGGGTCACAGGATGATGAAGATCTGATGGGACTGAGGTAGCGTTCAACAGAATCCCTCTATTGTTCTGGGCTCCAATAGATAGTCAGACATGGCTCATCACTTGGCACACAGCACTGGTCTTTCTGTAAGCCCTATTTATGCAATTATGGACCTTAAGCGGCACTATTCTGAGTAAACTCTAGGGACTGTTGTGCATAAAAATCGCATGATATCAGCAGTTACAGAAATACTCAAACCAGCCCATCTATTACCAGCAAACTTGCCACAGACGCAATCACTTAGATACATTTTTTTCTCCAATCTGATGGATGAGGTATACATTAACTGAAGCTCCTGACCCATATCTGCTTAATTTTATACATTGCACTGCTGCCACCTATTGGCAGCCCATTGAACAGACTGTGCATCTATCCCTCGTTTTCATTAATGTAATATTAAATATGGAATTTACGCAGACTAAGGTCTATTGCTGAGAATTAAGGCACATGGGAGGCACATTCAAAAAAGCACTCTGGGAAAGGCTTGCCAGCTCCAGCTGCTTGAGTGCTCAGTAGTTTAGAAGCAGCTAAACTGGCTGTGTCAACCCTGGCCTTATGCAAACACACAGCGATCTCATTCAAGGCTGCCAAACAGCCTGCACTACAGAGTGGTGTGAGAAAAACAGCCAAATTAAGGCCCTAACTGGACTAAGGTATACCCAAATGTGAACAATTATTTGTTATAAAATGACATGTTAAAAAGTGATATCTTAAACCAACACAATGATGATGTGGAAACTGACATGCTGCTTCCGAATGATCATATACCCTAAAATCGACCACAATCTGCCCAATTACTGACAAGCTTTTCCCCATCAGACATTATTCCTTAATTCAAACATTTTTTACATTACCTGCGATGCTTTTATTGCACAAGTAGTCTACAAGACAATAGTCACATAAACAATAAAAAAAAAACTTGTTTTTAGTGCCTTCTGTAGACATCTGATTCAGAAACACTTTGGCCACTGAACAGACCAATTTCAGTAGCAGAATTTTCAACCTCCTTTTGTCAAATTCGCAGTGTGAAAAAATCTGTTATAAATCCCTGGAAATGTTGACCATTTTGTACATGCCATTATATGCTTAATATAGAAAAATGAAGTAAAAGGACCTACTTCTAATTTGACAAAAGATTTTACAGAAGAATGACAAATCAATACATTTGGTGGCTGGTGTAATGCGTAAAGATCATGTACCTTTTGGTAGTTGAGGGTTCCATTGGTTCCATTTCCAATAAAAATCGTCTTGTAATCAGTGGCATACTGTGAAAAAATGAGAGACAGAACAGGACAATATCATAGGATACAGTGTACAGTAGTTTTTTACTGCTATTTTGGGTTATCTCATTCCATTACAGTGTGAGGCTTCATGAACTACAGCAAACTTTTTTGATCCATCCCTCCATCTTCAACCGCTTATCCGAAGTCGGGTCGCGGGGGGAGCAGCTCCAGCAGGGGGCCCTAAACTTTCCTATCCCGAGCCACATTAACCAGCTCTGACTGGGGGACCCCGAGGCGTTCCCAGGCTAGTGTGGAGATGTAATCTCTCCACCTAGTCCTGGGTCTTCCCCTAGGCCTCCTCCCAGCTGGACGTGCCAGAAAAACCTCCCTAGGGAGGCGCCCAGGGGGCATCCTTACCAGATGCCCAAACCACCTCAACTGACTCCTTTCGACGCAAAGGAGTAGCGGCTCTACTCCGAGCTCCTCACGGATAACTGAGCTCCCCACCCTAGCTCTCCACCCTTCTGAGGAAGCCCATTTCGGCTGCTTGTACTCACGACCTAGTTCTTTCGGTCATGACCCAGCCTTCATGACCATAGGTGAGGGTAGGAACAAAAATTGACCGGTAGATCGAGAGCTTTGCCTTCCGGCTCAGCTCTCTTTTTTGTGACAATAGCACGATAGAGCGAGTGCAATACCGCCCCCGCTGCCCCGATTCTCCGGCCAACCTCCCGGTCCATTGTTCCCTCATTCGTGAACAAGACCCCGAGGTACTTGAACTACTTCACTTGGGACAATACCTCCTTCCCTACCCGGAGTACGCACTCCATTGGTTTCCTGCTGAAAACCATGGTCAGATTTAGAGGTGCTAATCCTCATCCCAGCCGCTTCACACTCGACTGTCAAGCGATCCAGTGAGAGCTGAAGGTCACAGACCGATCCACAAAACACATGTAGACTGGATGGGCATACTCCCAGGCCCCTTCCAGGATCCTTGCAAGAGTAAAGATCTGGTCCGTCATTCCACGGCCAGGACGGAAGCTGCATTGTTCCTCTTCAATCCGAGGTTCGGCAATCGGCCAAACCCTCCTCTCCAGCACCTTGGAGTAAACTTTACCAGGGAGGCTGAGAAGTGTGATAACCCTGTAGTTGGCATACACTCTCTGATCCCGCTTTTTGAAGATGGGAACCACCACCCCTGTTCTGCCACTCCTTAGGCACTGTCCCAGACTTCCACGCAATGTTGAAGAGGCATGTCATCCATGACACCCCCTTCACATCCAAAGCTTTCAGCAATTCTGGTCGGATCTCATCAATCCCCGGGGCTTTGCCACTGCAGAGTTGTTTGACTACCTCAGTGACCTCCCCCATGGAAATAGAATCCCCCATCAGCCTCCGTCTCTCCCTCTAGCATACAGGGTGTGTTGGGATTCAGGAGTTCTTCAAAGTGTTCCTTTCACCGCCCAATAACCTCCTCCGTTGAGGTCAAAAGCGTCCCATCTTTGCTGTATACAGCTTGGATGGTTCCCCGTTTCCCCCTCCTAAGGTGGCGGACGGTTTTCCAGAAGCACTTTGGTGTGTAAAGAAAGTCCTTCTCCATAGCTTCTTCCTACACCCACTGCTTTGCTTCCCTCACGGCAGAGGCCGCAGCCCTTCGGGCCTGTCGGTACTTTGCAACTGCCTCCGGAGACCTCCGTGACAACAAATCCCGGAAGGCCTCTTTCTTCAGTCGGGCGGCTTCTTTTGATGAATTTGATTATTTTTCTCAAATGACCCTTGTTCTGTGGAAGTCTAGTGCCAAATTGCTAACAAAAGCAGCATTTAAAGTTTAGCTGAAGAAGACTTTGAGACTGGCACACACAGAGACAATGACAGTGATCCCCCACAACCATCCTATTCAGTAACCCTGTTCTTAAAAAACTCCAATTATATGCTTTGGAGTACCCTAGTTTAGTCTTAGCCTGCCCTTCCCACTCAAATATATAGTTCACATGCAGCCATATCTATATTTAACCTGAATTTACAGTGATAGCAAATTAGTGAGAAATTAGAGTCCTACACAGATTTCAGTTAAATTTAATTAAGGCAACTTTGAAAAGATCTACTACAATTACTTTGGATCAGTTTATTTGTAACTGGCTGTTAAAGTAATTCCCAGGCATTTCTGCATTAATCCTGCTAATCTTTGTCCCTTCCCATGTAAAGCCTTTGGATTCCATCCAGGTAAATGTCAATAGAAATCCCACTGGATATAGAAACATTCTCAAACTGCTAGAAAAAAAATCTATCTCAACCTAATGAACCTGATTCTCTTTCTAAAGCTAATCTGGCCTTTAAGAAACATCCTTTTATACAAATTGATTACTGACTGCCCAGGTCAGATTGTGTCAGTGAGGTCCAGTCTGGGCACAGAGATGTTATCACTTGTCCCGACTGCCGTACCCCCTGACCTTCCTTTGAGGAGAGTGTGAACACAGTTTAGCAGTTGCCCGTGTGGTACTACCCAGCGAAACAAGCCAGGTTGCCAGGCATCAAGGAACGGAATCAGCTTGCTATGGTAAAAGAATGGTTGCTTAGTGGTGAGAAAGGATGGGAGGTATTTACTGAAGCATGGACAAAAAATGGTTTCAAGATTTTATAGGTTACAGATAAAGGGGCTGTTAACATGGATAAGTGATCTTAGGAAGAACACAAATATTTATTCTGGATATAACTGTTGATGCATGTATGTGTTCATATGTGATTTGGAGCTGTTTTTACATTCAAAAGCAGACAGAGTAAAAAAAAAAAGTAACTTACTGAACGGAAAGCTGCAGCCACCAGGTTAGATGGGAACAGGTTTCTGAGTGGAAAAACAAGCAAGCAAGATAAACACGTTATGCAGACAAAACTCCCTTATCATTACATATGGACATCACAAATGTTCCTTTGGTAAATTCCCACGCAGCATGACAAATCCTGACACTTCTGACAGAATCGCCATGCATTGAGTAGCCTTACCTCCAAATAGACATTAACTCAGACTACATAATAAAGCATACAAACTAAAACACCTGTGCAATATTATAATATAATACACAATAATAATAATAAACTTTATTTTATATAGCGCCTTTAAAGAAACCTCTCAAAGAGCTTTACATAGAAAGGAAAAATAAAAACAAAATATAAAAATACAGAGCTTAATACAAATGGAAAAACATGCATCTCAAAACAACTAATGATAAAACACAGTAAATAAAGTGATAGTATTAAATTAACTGAATACAATAGTATAAATTAAAAGCCTCCTGGAAAAAATACGTATTAAGACATGATTTAAACTCACTAAAAGACTGAACTTCTCTAAGTTCTGAGGGTAGAGAGCTCCATAAGCTTCGGAGCATAAGAAGAGAATGCCCTGTCACCCATAGAGCATAAACAAGTCTGAGGAACAGTTTTAAAAAACAGATTTAGAGGAGTGGTGATCACGCTTTGGCGTGTACATGGTTAAAAGCTCAGACAAATATTGGGGAACCAAACCATGCAAAGCTTTGTAGATAAGCATAATAATTTTTAAATCTGATATGGAGCCAGTGCAAGGATTCCAAGATAGGAGTTATGTGGTCACTTGCCCAGGCCCCTGTCAGAATTCTGGCAGCCGAGTTCTGCCCATATTGCAAATTATTTAATATGACCCAATTGTAATACTCATCACATTGATTTAGATTTTTAAACTCCAAGAGCAATATACAAACAAAGCCAGTCTTGTTCAAGAATACACAGTACACTAAGTTGAGTTCATCTAAGTTCTTATATAATCATATGACCCGAGTTAAAGAAAGGATTAATCTAGTAACCCTGTGAACTATGAGGCAAAGAGGAGTGGGGTTCAAGATAAGCCTATATTTATACAGTTTTTCTTAAAGTTCTACAGCTAGGTGCAAGAAACACATTAAGTTAAGAAAAACTTTAGTGACAATATTACAATATACAATATTATATATATATATGGAGAATTAAGTAGAGCCTGTTTCAGCCATTAAATTGAATATATCTGATAATTAAACATTTTGCAGAATGTGAAACTTTAGATTTGAGAACCTTTGTCCTACTTTCATACAGTATGTGGAATGAAACTTGCTATTATTGACAGAAATGTGAGTATTTTCCAGCGCCTATTCCATTGAGCTCTTCTCAGACAAGCATTGATTACACAAATGTGTGGAGTAGCACATTTTGCACAGCAACAGTTGACTCAAATGTAAAATTTATATATATATATATATATATATATATATATATATATATATATATATATAATAAAATTATAATTATATAATTATAATTAAATTATACCTTGCAAGGTCTAAAAACGAATCCGCTGTCTCTTTGTTGGTGCTCACACCCTCAAGCCCCAAATTGTTGGTGTTTAGCGCTCCGGCTCCGACGCCGGGTTTTATAATGAAGGCGAGCGCAATCCCGATGGATGAAGCGATCAAAGTGGTCACCAAAAAGTAAGACACGGCGATTCCTCCAAGCTTTCCTAGCGAGCGGGTGTCCAGACTCGCGGCGCCAGAAATCAAACTGCAAACCACTAAAGGCAGGATGATCATCTTGAGCATCCTCAGCAGCATCTCTCCAGGGAAGGCGAAATAAGTAATTTGCACTCGTGTTAAGTTCATGTTCCGGACTCCCATTCCGACTCCGACGCCCACCAGCACGCCGGACACCGTCAAAATCACTAAGAGGTTTCTTTTGAAAAACAACATGAACCGATCTTTAAAGCTTTTCTTTTCAGATTTTGATGAAACCGCGGGTACCGGACTTTTGTGCACGGCGTAGCCGTTGATTTCGCTCTTCTGTTCCTCCATGATTTTCTTGCCACACGTTTAAAAGAGGAACTAGGCTTTTCGCTTCAGCAGCGTGCACACACTTAGCTAAGACTGGAGAGCGCTTGCAAAAACCAACCGGCATATAGACCTGTGCTCCATCTACAAATGACGAACGAGAGTCATAGAGATGAAGACACAGTACATGCGCACTGCTTGATCATGATGAAATGATGCAACAAGGGAAAGAGTTGCTAATTCCTACCATGCAATCCGTGCAAAAAAATAAAAAAATATATAATTTATATGTTAAGATAATAATATTATTATTATATTTATATTATGAAGTTTATGATTATTATTGTTGACAATATTATATTATTGTATTAATTTGATTGTTGCTTGTAATTTTTAGAACAACTATGGATAACACTATACAATAATGTATATTTGTTAACATTAGTTTACTACATTAGTTAACATTAACTAACAATGAAAATAATTTATCTTGTAGATGTTGAATTTAACATTAACCTAATACATTTTACCATTTAAAGTTGTAGGCCTTAACATTAGTTAATGAATTATGAACTAACATGAACTAACAAATACTGTATTTAGAAATGAACATGAATCAGTATTAAGAAATGCTGTTAGTTCATGACACCTAATCATTCACTTTACCTTAAATAATAGGCCTACTAACTAATAGAACCTTATTGTAAAGTGTTACCCAACATTTGCATTGCAAAATTTTGCAGCCTATCTATACAAATCACCATTTCCCCCCATGTCTAAGGTGAAACTTTCAGATCTTTTGAAGCTCTCTGTAGTTTCTTTCCCCTGAACCTCAACTTTGTTCCAAAAATAACAGTTCACAGCTGCCAAACCAGGAGCACAGGAAGCAAATATGCTATGCGGTTGTTACTATAATACACTGAACCCCACTGTGAGGGTCCTTTGACAGTACAAGATTTTTAGGTCTCAGATGGTTCCATTATTACCCTGTCTTCTTGCTAACTGAAAAAAATCTGCAAAATCTGTTTGTTATAAAAGTACTGGATTGTGAAATCTACTGAATCAACATGGTAATTGGCATCACAGACAATGAGAGAGAGAGAGAGAGAGAGAGAGACGAGTTGCTCATCCACAGACTCACAGACAGACAATGAGCAAACTGCACAGAACAGTCAGGAGACCAGCGACAGCACTGTCACAAATCCAGCTCAGCGCAGTTCTTCTCAAACACAAAACCGTCAAACCCTTCACCACACCCCAAAGCACTCTTGGAAACCACAAGTCCGGAAACTACAACCACCAAAAACAGCAATTCTTATAGACTTAAATGGTAAGCTCTTGCACCACCGAAATCTCTTCCCTAAACACACGGTTGACAAATTCTGGTGCCCCACAACAAACAGCGCACTCCAAATCCTCTGTCACTCCACTCTGCACAACCCACAGAATATCATCACTGACACAGGAACTAACGACATCTATACCCAGAGGGAAAGAGTTGCAGACTGTGTTGTAAGCGTGGATAAGAAGGCCCTGCTGACCTGATCAATAGCGTCAACCAGAGGATAACAACTGTATGTTCCAGTCTTACAGCCATCAGTGTTGCCCACCACCCAAGTCTAATGACTTAGGATTTATATGTCCATTTGGATCTAAGCCAGGAGAGTGTAAGAGTCTTCGCTAAAAACCTAAAAGATGAATCACTTGGCAGAAATTCCACAGAAAATCTGTACAGCCCAAATACCTCCATCAAAGTCTCCATACTACAAGGACAATCATTTTGATCAGCTTCAGATGGAAACCAGACAATTCCAGGCCCAGGGGAATGTCATGTTATGTGGGGACATAAATGTAAGGACACATTAAGAATTGGACATTATAGATACCCATGGGAATAACCACATACTGAAAGCCAATACACATCTAACCCCCACCACTACAACATGGAACAATCTAGACAGTACAGTCAACAAGGAGGAGTTAGTGTATCTTTGTTGAGGCCTGGGTCTGTATATGCTTCATGGTAGGATCCTAGGGGACTCTTTAGGTCGATTCACATATTGCTCAGCTCTTGCGCCTAGTGTCGTAGACTATGCCATTACAGACCACTCCTACATACGTGCATTCACTCTCAGACCACAGTCTTCCTTATCCGACCACTGTCCAATTAATGAGTTCCTAAAGAAAATCCAACACCATAGAACAGACCAAGGGCCCAGCAACCTGTTCAAACTGAACCCAACATACAAATGGTCCTAAGTGCAATTAGCTCCAATTTTTTTCTCCAATATTTAAAATACCACAGTTTATGGCAAACAAGACTGACATAATTCCACAGTACAACAAATAAATGATATTTATCAAAGGTGCTCAATCAAAGAAAAAATTCTCTGTACAAACAAGGAAACAAAACTTATACTGGGGATGAAATTTGGTTTGATAAAGAATGTAAAATTAAAAGAAAACTACTCAGACAGCTCTCTAACCAAAAACACAGAGAGCCACACAAAGCTGAAACCAGACAAAATTATTGTGAAGCACTCAGGGATTATAAAAATACAATAAGACACAAAAAGCAACAACACCTAAACAACACTCTTAATGAAATTGAAGACTCAACTAATAATAATCAGTGATCAGTGAATAATCAATAATCATAAAATGGAACAGACTGAATAAACAGCACAAACAAGACATAGCCATACAAAACAGAGAATTATGGAAAAGCTATTTTAAAAACTTATTCAAAGAAATTTCTCCAGAAAATCTCACACCTGGCAAGAACACAGTCAATTGGAATCTACAATAAAAAATAACCAAAACCATTTAGACTATCAGATTATCAGAGAAGAATTGACAGATGCACTTAAGAAACTAAAATCCAGAAAGCCATGTGGTTTTGACAACATTAGAACAGAAATGCTGAAGCACAGCTCTACAGTAATGCAGGAGCCCTTGTTAAACTGGTTCAATCTGGTTATTTTCCTCATACCTGGAATATATGCTTAATACACCCATTATTAAGACAAATTCAACCCCAATAACTACCGAGGCATTTGTGTGAAGTAATCAGTAATCTGGGGAAGACTTTCTGTTGTATCCTGAAGATACTTTCCAAGCACAATGTCTTGAGTAAGAGTCAGATTGGATTCCTACCAAACCACTACACCACTAACCACATTCACACACTACACACGATAGTCAACCAGCACATTCATCAAAAAAAGCAAAGGCAAAATTATGCATGTTTTGTTGATTTTTAAAAAGCATTTAATTCCATTTTGCATGATGTTCTATATTATACAATTCTACAATCTGGCATTGGGGTAAAATGTATGACACTATCAAATCTATGTACAGTGGATATAAAAAGTCTACACACCCCTGTTAAAATGCCAGGTTTTTGTGATGTAAAAAAAGAGACAAAGATAAATCACGTCAGAATTTTTTCCACTTTTAATGTGACCTATAATGTGAACAATTTAATTGAAAAACAAACTGAAATCTTCGTTGGGGAAAAATTTAAATTAAGAACCTTAAAATAACCTGGTTGCATAAGTGTGCACACCCTCTTATAACTGGGGATGTGGCTCTGTTCAGAATTAACCAATCACATTCAAACTCATGTTAAATAGAAGTCATTACACACCTGCCATCATTTAAAGTGACTCTGATTAATCACAAATAAAGTTCAGCTGTTCTAGTAGGATTTTTCTGACATTTTCTTAGTTGCATCTCAGAGCAAAAGCCATGGTCTGTAGAGAGCTTCCAAAGCATCAGAGGGAACTCATTGTTGAAAGATATCAGTCAGGAGAAAGATAGAAAAGAATTTCCAAAGCATTAGATATACCATGGAACACAGTGAAGACAGTCATCATCAAGTGGAGAAAATATGGCACAACAGAGACATTACCAAGAACTGGACGTCCCGCTAAAATTGATGAAAAGATGAGAAGAAAACTGGTCGGGGAGTCTTCAAGAGGCCTACAGCAACATTACATGAACTGCAGGAATTTCTGGCAAGTACTGGCTGTGTGCTGCATGTGACAATCTCCCGTATTCTTCATATGAATGGGCTATGGGGTAGGGTGGCAAGACCGAAGCCTTTTCTTACAAGAAAAATATCCAAGCCCGGCTGAAGTTTGCAAAAACAAACATCAAGTCTCCCAAAAGCATGTGGGAAAATGTGTTATGGTCTGATGAAACCAAGGTTGAACTTTTTGGCCATAATTTCAAAAGGTATGTTTGGTGCAAAAACAACACTGCACATCATCCAAAGAACACCATACACACAATGAAGCATGGTGGTGGCAGCATCATGCTTTGGGGCTGTTTTTCTTCAGATGGAACCGGGGCCTTAGTCAGGGTGGAGGGTATTATGAACAGTTCCAAATACTAGGCAATTTTGGCACAAAACCTTCAGGCATCAGTTAGAAAGCTGAAGCTGAAGATAAAGAGGAAGTTCACCTTTCAGCACGACAATGACCCAAAGCACAAATCTACAAAGAGCATGGCTTCAACAGAATAAGATTAACATTTTGGAGTGGCCCAGCCTGAGCCCAGACCTGAATCCAATTGAACATCTGTGGGGTGATCTGAAGAGGGCTGTGCACAGGAGATGTCCTCGCTATCTGACAGATTTGCAGTGCTTTTGCAAAGAAGATTGGGCAAATATTGCCATGTTAAGATGTGCCATGCTAATAGACTCCTATCCAGAAATACTGAGTGCTGTAATAAAATCAAAAGGTGCTTCAACAAAGTATTAGTTTAAGGGTGTGCACACTTATGCAACCAGGTGTGTGTGTGTGTGTGTGTGTGTGTGTGTGTGTGTGTGTGTGTGTGTGTGTGTGTGTGTGTGTGTGTGTGTGTGTTGGTTTTTTTTCCCCCCCCCACTCAAACATTTGTCTTTTTCAATTGAATTGTTCACATTAAAGGTGGAAAAAGTTCTGACATGATTTATCTTTGTCTCATTCTTTTACATCACAAGAACCTGGCATTTTAACAGGGGTGTGTAGACTTTTATATCCGCTGTATTCGGACCACAGGTGCGGAGATAAAATTGGCAATAAAAGAATAGCATTCTTCACTCAAGGGTGTGGAGTGAGACAGGGCTGCAGTTTAAATCCAACTCTGTTCAACTTTCACATTAATGAGTTAGCGGTGCTAATGGAACAATCTGCAGCACACACTTTTACTGTTTTGTTCAGTCTTTAATTCTGAAGTAAAATTTCTTCTCTATGCAGATGATCTGGTGCTACTGTCAGCTACTGCACAAAGACTACAGCAGCATCTGGACCTGCTGGAGAACTACTTTCAGAACTGGGCCCTGACAGTAAATTTGGAAGAAAAAAAAAAAAAAAACTAAAATTATGATCTTCCAGAAAAAAGGCCAGATTACAGGAAACCTGATACACATTAACTGGAAACACTGCAATAGAACACACCCTACACTACGACTACCTCTGTCTAAAAATCAGTGCTTCAGGGGGTTTTGTTCTGAAAGTGAATGCACTAAAAGAGAAATCTAGAAGAGCATTCTATGCTATTAAGGGCAAACTTACCCAAATAGACATTTCTGTAGCAACTTTGATAATCTTTGATAGTATTATTATGCCTATTGCTCTGTATGAATGTGTGGTTTGGGGTCCAATCTGTCTGGCACATTACTCGAGATGGGACAAACTCCCCATAGAATCCCACATGCAGAGTTCTGCAGAAGCATTCCAGGCCGAACTAGACAGATACCCCCTAATTACAAATATTGAAAAAAACAAATTTCCTCAAATTTTGGACACCTAAATTCAGGTTCCCCTAACACACTGCAGCATGAAGCCCTTTAAACCAAAGAGTTGAAGTCTAAAACCAGTCCCCTTTGTCAGCTGGCTCTGAAACTCACAAACCCACTAACAAACTTCAGTTTCAGACCAGCACTGCTGTATGAAACCAAATCAGAATAAACCAAATCATAAAAGAAAGCAAAAATGCATATTTGGACTATTGGGAAATGAAAGTAAAAACCAAAGCCCTAAACAGAATTTATAATCATTAGAATATCTCCACACTGTAAAAAATCAAAAAAGTACAAACAGATAGAAAGATGAGCTCTGTATAGGACCACCCTGCATCTAGTTCCATTAAAAATGTATTTCTTCTGCTTCTTTTGCTGGGATTACCTTAGAGGTGTTTTAACAATTGCTTTTAAAGGTTCAATACAAGATAAACTCAATCCACAGAATTTGCAGCATAATGTGGATTAGTTTAAAAATGTCTTTTGACTTGTCCCTCCATTTCTTTAATAAAATAATAATAAATAAAAAAAACATTTGGCTTTCAGTGAGGCACTTACAATGGCAGTCAGGCACGGTTCCAGATCAAAATCACTGAGGGCTCTTCTGAAAATTGTGAGGGTGTTCTGTATAAAGTGGAGATGTATCATTACACATTTTTTAATAGATTAAATCATGTTTAAATGCTACTTAAACAATGTAAGATAAGTATAGGCGTAATAAGACGTAAACAATATGTGTGATATTGATAACGTGATTTTTAGCGCTTACTAATCTGTTCTGTGTAAAGTTATATTAAATTTTACATCTCCATTGCCATGACAACGAAAAGCTGTGAACCCTAAAACAACCATTTAAACAACTTTTCAGCTTAAAGTTTTCAGAAGAATAAATGTAAATGCTCCTATAGAATTATAAGATTCATATTTCTGCCTTGAAACCCTCCAAAAAGTAGCTCCATTCACTTTCCTTGTAATAAAAAAAATAAAAAAATAAAAATGAATGACAATTTACATTAAAATGAAGACACCAGTCATAACTGTGCTCCATAATGGCTTATTTATAAATCTCTCAATGGCTTAGGACCTAAATATATATATCAGATATGCTTGATGAATATAAACCTAACAGACCTATCAGATCCTTAGGGTCAAGTCAGTTAGAATTTCCAAGGGTTCACTCAAAACAAGGCGAGACTGTGTATTAGCTATAGACTAGCTATTATGCCACCCACAGCTGGAATCAGCTTCCAGGTCAGGTGTGCTCCAATAGTAGCCACATTTAAAATTAGACTGAAAACACATCTGTTTAGCTATGAATTTATTCACTGAGCACTTTGCTTCACTGTATTTCTGTATTTTTTATTTTTTAATCATTTTATTATTATTAACTTTTTTAAATGTATTCTATTACTTTTTGTTCTTATTTATTTTTCTTAATGGGTTAAAAAATTATTTGATCTTGTATTTTCATTACCATTTTTATGTAAAGCAATTTTAATTGTATTGTGTATGAAATTTGCTATATAAATAAACTTGCACTGCCTTGCCAAATATGTAATGTTTAAAGTGTGATTATAAGCAATATTTATACTGTATGAAATCAGTTGGATAAATACAGCATTTATAATGCTGTTATGTTTATTTCTTCTCATACCTTCTAGTTTAGACTTTTGCACCACTGTACACCAATGGCTCCTAAATTATTTAATTGTGGTCCAAAACTAGGTATATGAGTGAGCAGAAATATATCAGGCATAGGCTATGAGAAAGCGAGAGAGTTTACGCACCTCAAGAATGCAATAATATTTGTAACCACCAGATGGCATTCTTTTGTCTAATAATTTCCCTTTTCTTTGTAAAGGGATAGTTCACCCAAAAATTTTAATTCTCTCATCATTTCACCCATATCACCCTTGCCATCCCAGATGTGTGTGACTTTCTTTCTTTTGTAGAACACAATTTAAGATTTTAGAAGAATATTTAAAACTACCTCTGTAGGTCCTTACAATCCAAGTACACCTATCAAATTGCTACTGAAGCCACTGTAGTCAAATGGATTACTTTTATGCTGACCTATGTTATTTTTGGAGCTTCAACATTTTTGCACCAATTACTTGCATTGTACTGACCTACAGAGCTGAAATATTCTTCTAAAAATCTTCAATTGTGTTAGAAAACTATACACATCTGTGATGGTATAATGGTGAGTAAATGATTAGAGAATTTTACAGGCATAATTGCTTATTCGACTTGTGAAGCACATAATTATGTATTATGCACTGCAAAATGATTTGTAATGTTCCTTTTCCTAGGGTTATACCATGTGATTCTTGATTATTGTGATTTACTGTGGTAAATCACTAAGAAGACAAAGATTTTTAAGAGGTTATGCAGTCTGATAGGGAGGTTCTGGTTGCCATTCTCTCTGGACAGCTAGCTTTACCCCACTGTATGCACTTATTCCATCAGACCATGAGAGAGAGAGAGAGAGAGAGAGAGAGAGAGAGAGAGAGAGAGAGAGAGAGAGAGAGAGAGAGAGAGAGTGAGTGAGTGAGTGAGTGAGTGAGAGTGAGAGTGAGAGTGAGTGAGTGAGTGAGTGAGTGTGAGTGTGAGAGAGAGTGTGTTTTCTTGCCTCAATATTTTCCTTGCTGGTGAATTAAAAAACAAGCCAATGGAAGAAACATTTGGAGAAAACATTTCTCTCACTTTCCCTGCAAGGCCAGGCCTGCCAAGGCCTTTTCTTTTTAAATTAAGGCCTATTTTCCGCAATGGCAGGCTTTTTTGAACACTCCATTTCCTGCTATGCAGTAGAGATTGAAGTTTTAACAAAAAGTTTGAGCCAAGCTGTTAGTGGGCATCTTGCCAAAGCATGCTGCCTTTTTTTTCTGTTCCACCACTTGGAGAACTCTGCATGAGAACACGTGTCTGACTCTGATACATGACATTTGACTGTAAGTTCTCTAAAACTTACCTTCGATACTTCTAGTAAAGTATTACAGCAACCAATTAGGCTTTATTTGCAAAAAATATTAAGTTATGCAAAGTGAAATCTTTGCATATCTGTTTTGTATGCAAATATATGATGACTTCTGAGCTCACATGTTGCTCCGTAATTTTACACTTTGTCTGCTTTAGATAAACAACACATTACTAGAATGTGTGTAAGAAGTCAGGCTCTTTAAATAACATGTCAATCACCTCCAAGCAGGAGGGGCATATCCAAAAGTGGACGGCACCTCCAAGTGGGAGGGACTTGTGCAGCATGTAGGAGGGGAGATCTTCTATTACGAACATGAGACAGGCCTTGTTCAGTCTGCCACTAAAAATCAGATTGTTCGCATATCCAGTTGATATTTTGATAGTCTGGACAGGAAAAATAAAAATGACCACTTACATTAAAATGAAGACACCAGTCATAACTGTATCCTTATAAAAGCCATTTTATTCTACATGAAGAGGGTCTGCAGATGGGGGCTGCTATGTTAGAATCACATGACTCACTTAATCTCAGTAACTGTCCTTTTGTTTGACACTTTCACTCATTGATTAAAGTAATTATGGCTGATTGTGAAAACTAAATTCCTACAATGGCATCTGAAACTAAAAACAAATTATTTTAAATGATGCTGCATCCAAGCTGTTAGGTGTCAGTATAAGATGTTTAAGATTGTCTGTTATCAGAGAGAGAGAGAGAGAGAGAGAGAGAGAGAGAGAGAGAGAGAGAGAGAGAGAGAGAGAGAGAAAGAGAGAGATTGAACAAACACCTAGATAATGGTTCACACAAAGGATTAAAAAAACAACAAGAACCATAAAGTAGTCCATCCGACTTGTGTGTTATATTATATTATGTCTTCTGAAACCATACGATAACTGATAGCTATGATTCAAATATGCATTTGAACAGTGGTGAAACACTTTCTTATGGTGTGTTACATTCATACGAGCAGACAGAGAAGTACGTTTGAAGTAAGTTTGGAGCAGAAGGAATACAAATAAACCTTGTGTAAATTCTCAACTGTACGCTAAGCAAAAATGTTATTTCTAGACATTTTACATGCACATTACTTCATCATGAAAGTTCACATTAGATCATAATTTCTTTTTTTCTAGTAAGACCTTTGATATTAGTGCAAAAATCATATTCTTGATAATATGTTTATATTGTTTTCCTGTAAAGTATCTAAAATTAATTAAAACAAGATCAATTTGATGAATCTTACATTTACATTTATTCATTTGTCAGACGCTTTAATCCAAAGCAATTTACAAAAGAGGAAAACATAAGCGAATCATCTTAAGGAGACATTTGTACGAAAAGTGCCATACTACAAAGTTTTACTAGCATCAGAATAGCATTCAAAACAGTTTTAATTTAAAAAAAAATTTTTTTTTTTAGAAACAACACTGCATAATATATTTAGGTTTTTCAGAGAATGTATTTTTAACATGTGTGTTTTGTCTTACTGTACTGGCAGTTTTTATAGTCAAAACAAGTGAAAATATCTACCAGGGCTGAAGAAGTAATCCAAAGTATTTAGAATATGTTACTGACCTTGAGTAATCTAATGGAATATGTTACAAATTACATTTTACATCATATATTCTGTAATCTGTAGTGGAATATATTTAAAAAGTTACTCTTCCAACCCTGGAAATACAGTAAATATGGGGGTAACAGTGCAATTTTAAAGTATATACAGAAATCCAAACATGTTAAAAATTGAGTAAGCTCCATCAATGAAAACAATCATTGACACTTTAAATCATGTAACACTTCACATACACACATTTTTTTATTTGCACTACCAAAAATCATATATTTTTAATGATTATTTCATATCAATATCAGTTTACTATCATATGATTTATATTTACAAGATACATAAGTACTATTGTTATGTAAAAATAATCCTATATCACGTTGGTTTTCTGTGCAACAATGGTGAATTATCAGTATCCCATATGCGTGTACACATATGGCGCTTTTGTTTCATGAAGATACTACATGGAAGTAAACTATAGCAAGTGTAACAAATGAACAAGATAACATGACTATTGACATTTGGAGGTACTACTGAAATTATGCAAGTTGTGCATCTAATTTGACTCAATAAGGACCTGAGAAAATACTTGTGTAATGTGTCGCTAAATATGTTTCTGACAGCCAGTTGCGTCTAATGAAATTTTAGTGTGAAAGCAATGAATCCTGTTCTAGATTTTTCCTGATTTGGTGCAATATCTCTTTGATATATGAAAAATAAAACATCAAAACATATCAAAATATATTTTATTTAAATATTTTCTAATTGACTTGTTTTGACAAAGATTTTTATAATAATATTTAAGTTCTGCAGAACTGTATTCTTCTAAAAACCTTCATTCTTATTCTGCAGAAGAAAGAAAGTCATACATATCTGGGATGGCATTAGGGTGGGTGAGTAAATGATGAGAGAATTTTCATTTTTGGGTGAACTATCCCTTTAAGGGTTAATTTATGTAATACAAAGCAAGCTTGCATTACCTCCGGAGATCAAATCGGACCAGTTCCGTGTGGGAATAAACTACTTCAACCAATCAAACGTGTTCACCCGTATGTACAGCCCACTTGGAGTTGTCCTGCCCATTTGTAGCTGGCTCCCACCTCCGTATATGCCAGCAGAATTTTATGCATTTGTATTGGTTTATTCTGCGAGAAGAGGGCGGGGCATACAACTGAGATTCAACCTCGACTCAGAGTGCGACCTATTATTTAAATTCAATGTCCTGTAATAGCGACTTACTTAACACGCAGTGCCACCGAAAACAACCTACCCAATACTTTTAGGGACACTTAAGAAGTCTGACTCTCATTTGTGCAACTCGGGCTGATGAGGCACAGGACGTTCAAAAAGTGCCATGTGAATTCATGTCGACAACCAAGGCATCCCGAAAGCACCGATACAATGTAACGCATTATAGAATCGTTCCGTTGAGCAGTCTGTGAATTGACACTTTTAACCTGATCGTACAAGTCCTTCAAGAAGGGTGAGTGGACTTTTAAATTAACAACATAAGGGGCTGTTCAGACCGAACGCGTTCTTGCGCTAAAAAAAAGGCACCACGAATGCAACAGAACGCAGGTGTCCCGAGACGCTTTTATAACCGTTAAAGTTAAAACGCAGCGCTCCTGCAAGAGACGCGGCGCAACGCTCAAAGACGTCCATCTAGAGTATATTTACATAGGAAAACAATTTTTAAAAGAATGCGGACAGACGCAAAGACGCGTTCGGTGTAAACTGCCCCTGAGTCTTGTGCTTTGACAGGCCAGAGTCTTGATGTGGGTCAGAAAGTATGATGGGTTGCCCCTGCAAGCAAGCAAGCGTGCGGATGTGCATGTGTTGACCCCAGTGTTTAACTCTTTGCAAATATGGCTACAACATCTACACAATTTGAAAAATCACTAAACACAATCTGTCAGAGCATTGCCATTATCTATCTACTTTTGATCGTTGCGTGTTGATAGTTTCTAAAATCGTCCAGATAAAGCAATGCATGCTTTTGTGTCACTTTCCTCAATGTAGCTACCACAGGCTTCCAAAAGGTTTTTTTTTTTTTTTCTGGTGGATAAAATAAAATTAAACCAGTGTTAAAAATCGAAGGTTCCCAGAACGTTTATGGTAAAAAAAAAAAAAAAACCTAGAAAGAACGTTCCTTGAATGTTAGGAATTTGTTCCCCAAAATAACCAAAAACAGTAAGCTTACACCAACCTTCAGAGAATGTTAATTCTATGTTTGCTGGGAAGACTGCAAATACGGATGAAATAGGCCATGATTATCACAATAATTATATGACTATAGCCAAATAATATTTGTTTACATGGATGCTGCAGCAGACTCAAATAACTGTCTTGTGTATTTCTCAAACATGATGTTTTTATGAGATAGGTCCAAAGAAGAAGTGAACATTTCAGTAAGCTATGGGGAACAGCACCGGGACAGACAGATAGGAAAGCATGCTACGGTTTCCCACTGGTCTGGAATCAATTGGTTAAAGCAAGAGGCAATGGCGGATTAGAGACACATCTAATTTAGTTGATAATCCAGATTAGTTTGTGTGCTGTGCACAGTTCTGTGTTCATTCAGAGAGCTCGGAGTTCAGACTCATCACTTCATTAAAGGTCACTTTTGACCAATTAAAACATTCCCCAGCCAGCCTGTTATGTTGCTATAATATATTAAGCGGTCAAACTTTAAAAATCAGTTTTTATCCATCATTTGAATTTAATGACACATGATGTGCAGACCTCCAAATCACCCACCAACTAGTTTCCCTTTCCCTATGAAAGATCATAACCTCAGCTCATAAACCTTATTAAGGTTTTTACATGCATTATATTTAAAAGCTTCCAAAACTGCTCTATTGCTGTTCATATGACTTGCCTATATCACAATACCCTGTGTAATAAGCATGGAGATAATGTTCCCCTATCAGTCAGGGTTTTGCAGTGCCAGTTCATGTGGTCTTAGGCCCAGGATGTTACCAATGGAATATTTAAAGCCATAACACAGTTACATTCACTGACAGTATATAATGTTGTAATGTGCTATAAATCATAGGATCAGTGTTACAGAATTGCTCGCATGCATTTGCATTGAATCCTGTGTAAATGAACTGCCAGTGCCTGGGGCAGTGACCTGCTTTTCATTATACTGTGCAGGAAGCACATTCACCATATTGAACTCTGAAGCATCAGGCACACTGATAACCTAGATGCTTTTGAATGCTAAACCTCCAGAGAGATGTGTCAAGACTTTCCTTTAGGTGTAACCTGTGGCCTGCACCATGAACAATATTTTGTTGCTGTATTGTATTGCTGTGTTATTTGATGTTAGCATACTGTAGCTTGATCAGCAACAGACATTTCTTGATTAGTTGATTAACTTGATTTTACAAAAGGTTAATACAGGTATTTTTGTCTTTATATCTACTGCTAACTGATACTAACTTCTCACTCTTTTTGTGTCAGTCCCACCAGAGATTTTGTTGATTCTGTAATCCTCAGATTCAGTCAAGACTGAAAAGTCTTGTAGACTACAATACCAGTGTGATAAGCATTCATATTTCAGTCATTCCCTTTGATTGATAGTCTTGGAAGGGCTCTGAATTCAGATATTTAGACCTTTAGACATTTGATAAGATTATGCAGATGTGTCATAATGTAAAAAAAAAAAAAAAAAAAATTCATTGAAGGTAAAAATTTCCTACATAGGTTTCATTTTCTTTGAGAATTATAATATATACTATTATATAATTATAATAAATAAATATATAAATATATATATATATATATATATATATATATATATATATATATATATATATATATATATATATATATATATATACAGTCATGGCCAAAATTGTTGGCACCCCTGAATTTTTTCCAGAAAATGAAGTATTTCTCACAGAAAAGTATTGAAATTACACATGTTTTGCTATACACATGTTTATTTCCTTTGTGTGTATTGGAACAACACACAAAAAAAAAAAAACTGGAAAAAAGCAAATTTGACATAATTTCACATAAAACTCCAAAAATGGGCCGGACAAAATTATTGGCACCCTTTTAAAATTGTGGATAAATAAGTTTGTTACAAGCATGTGATGCTCCTTTAAACTCACCTGGGGCAAGTAACAGGTGTGGGCAATATAAAAATCACACCTGAAAGCAGATAAAAAGGAGAGAAGTTGACTCAGTCTTTGCATTGTGTTTCTGTGTGTGCCACACTAAGCATGGAGAACAGAAAGTGGAAAAGAGAACTGCCTGAGGACTTGAGAACCAAAATTGTGGAAAAATATCAACAATCTCAAGGTTACAAGTCCATCTCCAGAGATCTAGATGTTCCTTTGTCCACAGTGCGCAACATGATCAAGAAGTTTGCAACCCATGGCACTGTAGCTAATCTCCCTGGACGTGGACGGAAGAGAAAAATTGATGAAAGGTTGCAACGCAGGATAGTCCGGATGGTGGATAAGCAGCCCCAAACAAGTTCCAAAGAAATTCAAGCTGTCCTGCAGGCTCAGGGTGCATCAGTGTCAGCGCGAACTATACGTCGACATTTGAATGAAATGAAACGCTATGGCAGGAGACCCGGGAGGACCCCACTGCTGACACAGAGACATAAAAAAGCAAGACTACAGTTTGCCAAAATGTACTTGAGTAAGACAAAATCCTTCTGGGAGAACGTCTTGTGACCAAGATAGAGCTTTTTGGTAAAGCACATCGTTCTACTGTTTACCGAAAACGGAATGAAGCCTACAAAGAAAAGAACACAGTACCTACAGTCAAATATGGTGGAGGTTCAATGATGTTTTGGGGTTGTTTTGCTGCCTCTGGCACTGGGTGCCTTGACTGTGTGCAAGGCATCATGAAATCTGAGGATTATCAAAGGATTTTGGGTTGCAATGTAGGGCCCAGTGTCAGAAAGCTGGGTTTGCGTCCGAGATCATGGGTCTTCCAGCAGGACAATGACCCCAAACATACTTCAAAAAGCACTCAGAAATGGATGGCAACAAAGCGCTGGAGAGTTCTGAAGTGGCCAGCAATGAGTCCAGATCTAAATCCCATTGAACACATGTGGAGAGATCTTAAAATTGCTGTTGGGAAAAGGTGCCCTTCCAATATGAGAGACCTGGAGCAGTTTGCAAAAGAAGAGTGGTCCAAAATTCCGGGTGAGAGGTGTAAGAAGCTTATTGAGGGTTATAGGAAGCGATTGATTTCAGTTATTTTTTCCAAAGGGTGTGCAACCAAATATTAAGTTAAGGGTGCCAATAATTTTGTCCGGCCCATTTTTGGAGTTTTGTGTGAAATTATGTCAAATTTGCTTTTTTTCCTCTGTTTTTTTGTGTTATTCCAATACACACAAAGGAAATAAACATGTGTATATCAAAACATATGTAATTTCAATACTTTTCTGTGAGAAATACTTCATTTTCTGGAAAAATTTCAGGGGTGCCAACAATTTTGGCCATGACTGTATATATACACACACACACACACACACACACACACACACACACACACACACACACACACACACACACTGTATATACCGAACACGAACAAGATAGACATCATTTTCTAACCTGAGATCTGTGACTTCTTCTCTAATGCCATTAGCATAGTTCACTCGAAAATAAATAACGTTGTTTTCATTTCCTCACCCTCATATAATTTCAAACCCAAATTACTTTCTTTCTGTAGAATACAGTTTTGAAGAATGTTTACGCTGCTCTTTTTCCATAAAATCTAAGTGAATGGGGACTGAGGCTGTACCGTACATTCTGCCAAACATCTCCTTTTGTATTTCATAAAAGAAAGTCATACATGTTTGGATAACCATGAGGGTGTGTAAACAGCCCTCTACATTGCGAGTAAATCACTTGCATATTGCCTAAATTTAATTTACATTGCATTTAACCAGGTCAACTCTGATTTTGGTTAAACATTTCCACTGAATGTTTTCACAACATGCTCCGTATTACAGCATGGCTACAGAGCAGTGTAACATGCCTGTTTGACGTCTGTTGGAAGGTAAAACGTGTTGCAAAACTCGAGAACTTGTAGATTTGAGAATGTGAACAGTACAATACAAATATTTGTACATGAAATTCAATACTTATTATGCAAGTAAATGTTCCCTTTTAGCTCACTTTGTGTATTGTGTGTCCAAGGATAAGATCCTAGCATCCCATTTTCATTTCATGTCTCTTTTCAAATCTGTTCTGTTATTTACAGTCAGTTAGTGATCAAAAAGCTAAAAAGAAACATTCATTCTAATAACACATTGCACGGATGAAGTAAAAACTACTGCAACTTCTCTCTCGTTAATGTGCGGTGTGCTAATTCAGCGGTAAATATTTGATTGTGGAGCTGCCGCTTCTCTTAATGGTGACCTCAGTAACTTACATTGACACCTAACGGCTTGGATGCAGCATCATTTAAAATCAATAGTTTTCAGTGTCAGTTTGTAGGAATTTAGTATTCACAATCAGCCATAATTACTTTAATCAATGAGTGAAAGTGTCAAAAAAACGGACAGTTACTGAGATTAAGTGAGTAGTATTCGGCTGGTTGTGTGATTCTAATATGGCAGCCCCCATATGCGGACCCTCACCATGTAGATTAAAACTGCTCTTATAAGGATAGTTTTAATGTGAGTGATCATGATTTCCTAAATATATTGCAAAATTACAATTCATGTCTTTAGGAGTTAAACGAGGAGTTTAAAGAGTCCATCCTGGATTAACTGCAGAAGTTCACAAGTGCATTGTCCTTGTTAGTTGGCTGATAAAGGGTTTTGTTGGCAATTAATTGATAGTCTATGTATACCATTTAAAGTATGTAGTCAATCAATAGACAAAGGTGATGCAGGCAGAAATTAATGAGGTGCATCGTAGTTCAATCTGCAGGACATTTCGGTGAGTTTAGGTGCTGTTCGTCCTAAATCCAAGGTTCAGGCAGTGGCAGATGAAGTATCCCATGTCTTACAGTTGGAATTGGCATCAGTTCATCCTCTGAAGTCAAAAGACTGAAGTGATGCCCGGCCGGCTGTAGTTTGTCGCCATCTTTCAGCTCTGGTAACACGGGATATGAATCCCAATGTTGAGACATGGAAACAAAATAAATTATAATATTAGTGTAGATGCCAAGGTAATTCAGATAACTGGTCTGTATAATTCTGGTGAGAAGAATACCATCTCAGAATGTTATTCTGTTAGGTTATTTTGGTGGCACGAGAGGAACCTACACAATATTAGGGAGGTGGTTTTAATGTTGTGGCTGATCGGTGTACACATCAATGTAAACTCAATGTAAATGTGAAAAATAAAAACATTCAACTAAATGTAGTAATGTAGTAAGTGTAATAAATGTTTTTGTTAAAACAAAAGTTTTGATATTGTAGCATTTAAATGATTTTTTTTTATATATAATTATTAAATAATTGTTATACATGTAATTCTATGTTAATTATTAGGTTGTAATATTGTGAATATTTTGTTAAAAATGTATATGTAATTTAAATACTGACAACAGCTTGTATCATTATTAAAAATGCCATTTCATGACATCATATGAATTGATAGAATGTGACATTTTTAAAAAGCTAAAATGTGATTAAAAGGATGTAAAGTGAAATATAAAACAAAATGTACAATCCATCATAATATTTGTGTGAAGTCATATATATATATATATATATATATATATATAGATAGATAGATAGATAGATAGATAGATAGATAGATATGAATACTATAGATATGTGAAGATGCCCTCTTCTCGATTTGCTTAATATATTTTTTAGTTTTCAGTTACATTACTCTTACATGTTGTCAAAAGTCTGGCAAGTAAAACAAAATGTACTTGCCAATGGTGATTCTTTTTCCAACATTTCTATGCAGGGTTGGTTAAAATGCACATTTCATTTCTGGGTGAACTGCTCCTTTAAATGTTACGATATTAAGAAAATGCTGGTATTGGATCAGTGTTTTAGAGTATTTACTCTCAAATTATCTGCAGTAGCAGTGATAGTAAGGCCCCAGCAGGTTGAGGAGATTTGTAGAGATCGGGTGTCTCTGGAACAGCAGCAATGCCAGAGTTAGCCGGCTGTTTCTCTAGTACACAAATACACACACACACACACACACACACACACACACACACACACACACACACACACACGCTCACACATAGATAGACGCCTCTCTTCTGCACCCAGTTGTACTGCAGCATTAATATTTCATACACCCACCTTTAAGAAAGGAGGAGGCCATAGAGACAGACAGAAAGCGGCCGTGGAAAAGCATAGCTGAGAGAGGATTCTCCATGGCTTAATAAAGCATGCTAAGCATTTTGCACACACAATGACAATACAAACCTATCCCAAGTAAACAAATATTAGGCTATAAGCCTGCTATAACACAATATCTGTAGATAGAAGCTTTTCGATGACAAAATATCCTGGCTTGGCCTGCATACCCCGAAGATCTTTTCCATCTGGCCCATTTGTCGATGAAGTTGAATAGCACTGATGTAGACTGTTATGAATTAATAAAGAAGCTCTGTCTGTTCCTGTCCCTCTTTCTGGTATATCATCAAGCTTAGGCAGCCTTTCTTCGTTCCTCAAGCATGAGAAACATTTGTGCTGCATGGGGAAGTGGCACATGAGAAGAGTTTTCCTACACTACAACCCACATGTACAAAATATTCCTTGTTTGTCCTTAGATGGTTCAATACACCAAAGCACTTATGTCAACTCAAACTTATGATTAATTTGGATTAGACGTAGTCTTTTGAATTTTGAATATTTGTCATCATATGAATCAAACTACTATTACCATGTCGGAGTGTGTCTACAAGTCTTTGTAAATTGTTAAACAGAATGCAGGGCTCAAAAATAAAGATTTCTGTCTATGTGTTTGGACTATATTTTTTACTTGCCCTGCCAAAATTTTCACCACAAATATTATTTAGATTTTTAAATAGTTGATTGATGATTAAATCATAATATATTTTTTAATAATGCACAGTATTTTACAAAGAAAAAAAAATAATGTAATTCTATGTAAGTTGAAAGTAATTAAGTAATTAATTTAAGTAATTCTTACAATTCAGCAAGATATAATTACCTTGGTCTCATATGTAAATTAACAAATTGCAATGCTTTATGCACAGAAAACCAAATGTTTATGTTTACAAGGCATACAAACACATGTAAACGATGTAATTACAGTGCACCATAAGGCAAGTTTTGTTAACTGGTATAGACACTCACTTTATTTGAGAAATAAATCATGTGGTCTACTACATTTTCAGGCCTCTTGTTTTTACGTATGGGGTTTGCCTTGATCCTTTCCTATGTGTAAAGTAGAAAGAAGGGGAATTCTGATGACTACGATAGAAAGATTTCTATTGGACATTTTTTAAGATATCTGACATGCCTTAATACACTGTACCTGACAAGTGAAAGAGGTAGTGCCATCCAGGAACAATTTAAATAGAGATTATGAAGACTAAAGATAATCAATTTGAACTGAAATTTACAGATTACAGGACTGTGTTTTTGGATCCATTATCCATTCATTCATTATTCGTTCATTATGGACAGAAACAAGTGCACTGATATTAACTTATCATTTGCTGCTTGATCTCCTTTTATGTCAGAAGTATGCCATCATTTTTGTTTTCTCAGAGTGGCTCTCCTCTAGTCTCATTGTGCTGTGAATTGCTGGTATTGAATAATAGATGAGAAGAATCCGGGGGTGTGTCTGTCTCAGGATCTTATCAGAGAGGGAACAGGAGGACATTAAGTACATTAAGAGACATCAGATTAAGAGCTCTGACCTCACACACTTTTGGCTTATGTAGTGCTCTAAGTTGAACACATTTGTACGTTTAAACTAGGGCTGTCAATCGATTAAAATTTTTAATCAAACTATTTACATGGTGTCCCGATTAATTAATCGTGATTAATCGCATATACAAATATTTGCTGAGAAAGTCCCTCATATAACAATAATTCAATATATAATGATTATGTATAATTATATATTGTTATAAATATGTATAGTTATCTTTAAATATTACAAAAATGTATGTATGTATGTATATATATATATATATATAGAGAGAGAGAGAGAGAGAGAGAATATAAATATTCAGATATTTAAAATGCATTACATTCTTGTAGCAGAAGAGTTAATCATTGATAAGACAATACAAAAAATGGCTTTAGAATACAATGTATTGTTTACTACCATATTATTGATCATAATCCAATCTTTGGCATAAAGTTCACAGTAATCCATTTCACTAGTGAATTTGTCAATCAGTTGGAGATTTATTATGAGGGCTTGTTTAAGTCAATGTTCACCTGCGTCAGACATCGGGTGTCTCGGGTGCGTTGCGTCATAAACATAAAATGTTTGGTCACTGTGTCAAGTTAATATAGTTTAATAATCTTTAAACACATCTTGAGTTCGCTTAGTTCGCATTTGCACTCCTTCAAGTGTTTTGAACGCAAGAACTTAACACATGTTTATGTTGTTCTGGCTACTGAAGTGTTTTCTTCACTGTATAAACTGCCTGTAGCTCATACAGCTGAAGTTTCACTTACTGCCCTCTGGAGTAAACAGGTGGTACTACAAAGCTTGCATTTCTCAGGAATCTTCCCTATTATGGTCTGGGGGCAGTGCGATTAATTGTGTTAATTATTTTAACGCGATATTTCTTGTCAAATTAATCGCACTGAATTAATGCATTAAATCGACAGCCCTAGTTTAAACGTATTTAGCAGAATTCCACAGATTTTGCCCAAAAAGCAGTACAGAAAATTTTTATGTCTGGTTTGTAAATGAATCATTCTTTTGAGGTGGCTAACTAATTTTGAATGAACAGGTTGGACTGATTCATGGGGGTCAAAAGTAACTGTCAGTATCTGGTGTGGCCACCGGCTGCATTAAGTACTTCAGTGCATCTCCTCCTCATGGACTGCACTAGATTTGCCAGTTCTTGCTGTGAGATGTTACCCCATTCTTGCACCAAGGCATTTGCAAGTTCCCAGACATTTCTGTGGGGAATGGCCTTAGCCATCGCCCTCTGATCCAAAAGGTCCCAGACGTGCTCAATGGGATTGAGATCAGGGCTCTTCGCTGGCCATGGCAGAATACTGACATTCCTGTCTTGTAGGAAATCATACATAGAATGAGCAGTATGGCTGGTGGCATTGTCATGCTGGAGGGTCATGTCAGGATGAGCCTGCAGGAAGGATACCACATGAGAGAGGAGGATATCTTCTCTGTAACACACAGCTTTGAGATTGCCTGGTATGATAACAAGCTCAGTCCGATGATGCTGTGACACACTGCCCCAGACCATGACAGACCCTCCACCTCCAAATCGATCATGCTCCAGAGTACAGACTTGGTGTAACGTGCAGTCCTTCGACGATAAATGTGAGTCCGACCATCTCCCCTGGTGAGACAAAACCATGACTCGTCAGTGAAGAGCAATTTTTGCCAGTCCTGCCTGGTTCAACAAAGGTGGGTTTGTGCACATAGGTGACATTGCTTCCGGTGATGTCTGGTAAGGACCTGCCCTACAACAGGCCTACAAGCCCTCAGTCCAGCCTCTCTCAGCCTATTGTGGACAGTCTGAGCACTGATGGAGGGATTGTGCATTCCTGGTGTAACTTGGGCAGTTATTGTTGCCATTCTGTACCTGTCCCGCAGGTGTGATATTCGGATGTACCGATCTTTTGCAGGTGTTGTTACATATGTGCAACTGCAAGGATGATCAACTGTCCTTCCTGTCACCCTGTAGTGCTCTCCATCTGCAGTCCTCATGCCTCCATACAGCATGCCTAAAGCATGTTCACTCAGATGAGCAGGGACCCTGGGCATCTTTCTTATGGAGTCAGTAGAAAGGTCTCTTTAGTGCCTAAGTTTTTATAAATGTCACCTTAATTGCCTGCCGTCTGTAAGCTGTTCCACAGGTACATGTTTATTAATTGTTTATGGTTCATTGAACAAGCATGGAAAACATTATTTAAACCCTTTAAAATAAAGATCTGTAAAGTTATTTGGATTTTTACAAAATTATCTTTAAAATACAGTATCCTAAAAAAGGGACATTTCTTATAGTTTATATAAACTCTGAGTCTACATAAAAAGGTTATCACATTTTTATCATTTCACATGTTATTATTCGGAAAAAGTAGTAGTGAATGTTGTCTTTTTATAAAATGCACCCTGCCCGTGTTCAGATATTTAATGTACGGTCTACGGTCTGATGATCTTCAGAGTTTCTCATACCACTTTGCATTTCCTTTCCACCATAAAAACAAATCCTTGTTCATTGGTGTGCATGACTCAAACAAGAACCTAATACTAATAGAGTAGAATTTAATAAGAATCTAAATATTACCCCAAATTATGTATTGAAAGGTCCCCTTTTTGCTTGTCAGAGTGGATTGTGAGGGGGGTTATTACACTGTGACCTACAGTATATGACAGTGGAGTGTTTAGATCTTTTGAAAATTTGGTTCAACACTTTGAGATTCCCTGATCTCAGTTCTATAGGCATTTACGGCTGCGCCACCTGCTTTGTAATATTTTTGGGAGTAGCTCACACCCCCTAAAGCGGCAGATGAGAGGGAGAGGTGATTACTGCTTTTGGAAAAGGTCATGAGGCATCAGTGTATTACTCCCTGTTAATTCAGAGTCTGGGGAATGGAGCTTTAATTTCTATCAAGAGATTATGGGAGAAAGATTTAAATTTGGGATTGGAGGAGGGAATGTAGACTAGGATTCTAAGAAATGTCAAGTCTGCATCTAGAGCTGCAAGGGTTCACCTTATACAATTCAAGATATTACATAGATTCTATTGGACCCCCTCTAGATTACTTTGTCCCAGACTCTGTATTTTGGGTAATAAATTTGGGGAATAATCACATTAAAATCACATAAAAAAATTGGGTTCTGATCAGTCTCATTATCAGCAGGCAAATTATTTTAAGGGGAAAGAAGTCGGATGGAGCACCCTCTTTTTTGGAATGTTGTGTGGAAATTGGGAGGGTGGCAGTTTTCGAGGAAGGGGTAAGTAGAAGGCATGGGTTTTGGGACTTATTTGTTAAGAAATGGGGGGGGGGGACTCTAGGGGAGGGGATGTGGAGTTTAGTATAATTATGTATGTTTATTATATTCTATATAAAAAAAGGGAGGGATATTAGTTGGGTTTGAATGTGAAATGTTGATTCACTGTACATGTGGTGTATATATGAATCATTAAAAATTGTTAATTACAAAAATGAATCAAAATATTACAAGTATTGCCACACTTAGCTTTGCTTGAAAGCAAACAAAGATGCCATCATGTCTTCTTTTCTCATTGAACACCTTGATGGCACACATTCACGATCACATTCAGTCAATATAATCCTTGACTTAATATCAAAAATATTGTACTTGCTTTCCATGATGAAGGGCTTGACACTTAACTCCAAGCACACTCCAAGTAAATTATTGATAACTTGTAAATTAATGTTATTTTATTTCTATATTGATCCTGTTAATAGTTGAGGCGATAGAAGCCTTAGAGTTCACAGTACCATAGTGAGCATGTTACAGAAATGTTAAGAACAGTTGTTCACTTACACTAAAGCTATCAGTTGCAATTGCTATCAATTCTGATTAATTGTCTCTGCAGTTCTTTTAATAAATTGTTTTTTTATCCCCTTTTCTCTCAATTTGGAATGCCCAATTCCCACTACTTAGTAGGTCCTCATGGTGGCGCGGTTACTCACCTCAATCCGGGTGACTGAGGACAAGCCTCAGTTGCCTTTGCTTCTGAGATAGCCAATCTGCACATCTTATCATGTGACTCGAGGTGCATGATACCGTGGAGACTCACAGAATGTGGAAGCTCATGCTATTCTCTGTGATCCATGCACAACTTACCATGCACCCCACTGAGAGTGTGAACCACTAATCAAAGCATAAGCCAGCGTCAATACTCGCTGAGCTACCCAGGCCCCCAATTCTCTGCAGTTTTTTAATCATGTTACAGATTGAAAATGCTTTGCAATTTCACATTTCATTCCAGCCCAATTAAGAATAATATCCATTCAACAAATAATGCTGTTTATTGTGTAGGGTTGTTCTGTAAAGCTTGTCTGAGTGAGCAACTGTAACAAAGGGGGTCAGAGATTGGTGAAGTGTCAATAACCGACAAATTTGATGTGCAGTTTTTGTGACGATTTCACAAGGTCATTACCTCACACATTCTATTCCCTTTCAGAATACCTAAATAAAAAACCTCCTGTCATTTCAGTCACTCTAGTTCCTGTGGTTGGTGATTTTGTTTACACCAGTAGGGTAATTATCAACTGGTTAACTGCTGTGGGTTCATTGCACAGTGTACACCATGTGTTAACATCTGAGCCCCATGTTGTAGTCAAAGACGCAGAACCGACGGTGGCTTGGTGCCCTGTGTCATAAATGTATGCCAGGCCCACACAACAGAGGCTTCAGTGAGGCACTGATTTGCATGAATAAAGGGTGCATTCTCACATGCCTGGCCCTCTCGCCCAACCTCTTCATTTTGTCTATGGAATGAAGCAAAGTCAACTCTACTCTTATAATAAAACTTTCTATTATCGTGCCGCATTGAGCAAACTTCTCTTCTCCCATTGATAGACATTTTATAATAACTATATCCTTAACAGAAAGTTATCTTAGTGCTGTAAGTTAACCCAGAAACATTGAAGCTGCCTTGTTGAAGCAAGTTTAATCTAATAAGCAGTGGTCTTTCTAAACATGCTTTGACGAAATTGCCGTTTTCTTAAAGGATTAGTTCAACCAAAAAAATGTAATACGGTCATCATTTACTTACCCTCGTTTCATTCCAAACCCATAAGACTAGCTTTTATGCTTCAAAAAGGATGCAAAAGCACAATAAAAGTGTAATAAATATAGCCCATATGACTCATGCGCCATATTTCAAGTCTTCTGAAGACAAATGATAGCTTTTTCTGAAGAATGGACAGAAATTTAAGTCGATATCCACCGAAAATCAAAGAATGTGAATGGAGACAAAGGCTCAAATTCTGCGTAATGTCTTCTGTGTTTCACGGAACAAAACAAAGTCATAAAGGTTTAGAACAACGTGAGTAAATGGTGAGTAACATGGTGAGTAAATGATGACCGAATTTTCATTTTGGGGTAAATTGTGCCTTTCATTTTGGTCTAGCTCTCAAACAAAGCGATCTTGCTTCAGAAGACTTGGAATATAGTGTATGGACCACTTTTTTTGGTGCTTTTGCACCCTTTTTTAGTCTTGAAAGCTTCCAAAGTGACCTGTAGATTCTTCAAAATTTATCTTTTTGTGTTCTGCAGAAGAAAGAATTTGTCATTTTTGGGTGAACTATCCCTTTAATTTGATGAAGAAAGGTCAAAGTTTGTAACTTTGTTACTCCTTAACTTCAACTCTTAAGAGTCAAAATTTAGTCTGACGTTTATTTAAGAGATCCCTTAGGGAGAAACATGTTTATTTGTCCTTGTGTGTGGTCAGTGTTGAGGTGTGAACCATCAGGGACATCAAGCACTAATAGCACAGCAGCTGTCTCAGAGTGAGGCAGGCCATTCAGACGCCTTCCCTGTTTCATTAAACAGATGCTCGATATCTAATCCGACTTGTTCACGTAGCGTGCTAGTGTCAAAATCATGGCTAAGTGTGAGAAACGGCTGTGGGCACCATTGCCAAATGAGATTCACGCCCTCCTGCTCGGATTGGGTGGGTTATACATGTTTATGGCTTGGTGTTTGATTGGCAGCGCTCCTCCCTATTGTCAGTTGGTTTGTTTTGAAATTGAGAACCTTTAAGCTCTGTTAGGAGAGACATATTGTATTTTTGTTTAATACTGCTCATAGTATCCAACATAAATAAAGTCTGGGTTTAAGAGACACACAGCTACTTAGTATCCTGCTGAAGTTCAACATACTCGCTATTCAGACAGAGCCACCCTCCACCCCTCCCGCTGTGCCTGTCTGTCATGCTTTTCCAAACCTATGTTTGTCTTTAGCCTTATACAGTGGTCCTTAAAAAGTATTTGGACATGTAAAATGTATGATTATGTTGTATATTGTCATTGCATTAACAAAATATCAAACCAAGTGACATTTATTTTAAAGAAATATAGCACTAAAACACTTTTAAAGCAAAACATGTCACAATAGATCTTTGTTAGTTTTCAAACCATAAAATGAGATATATTGTTCATTATTAAGACAAAAAGGATTTGGACTCTTTTTTTTTTTTTTTTTCTTTTTTTTTTGTCAAATGTTAGTGGAACATGTCCATATTTAATGTTGAACTACACTTGTTACTCTGCTAGGACAGATATGTGAACTTAAAGGAAACTGACCACTTAAATCAGACTAGTTGGTTAAAAGTAATTGCACAAATGACTCAGATAAGTTAGTTTTGAGAAAAGGTCTAGCATTATTTGTTTGCAGATGCCATTTGATTTGATATTTCGCATCCAGTGCAATAACATTCAGACACCTTTAAATGTGACTTAAGTGTCCAAAGAACGTCTGAATACTTTGAGGCCACATACTGTTCCTCTCTCTCCCTGTATCATACCCATCTAGCAATATATACAGTATGCCATAGTGAGAGCAACAAACATTAAAAATGCTTTCAGTGTTTCAACTTAATGTTATATTTACAGTGTCAGTTAAAATAATGTCTTGTGGTACTGCTCTGTGTGTTTACATTTAGCTCGTGCCTGCGCATTTGCTTAATATATGTGATTTTTATAACCATATAAAATGTATAATAATCTGTATAATAGTGTATATTTTCATATTGCCTCAAATTTAACATTCAATCTTTGTTTTCCAAATGTATGTAAACAGCTTAGACCAGGGACAGACCCAGATATCTACATACAGTACTACCATATCGGCAATTTTTTTTTTTTTTTTTTTTTTATGCGATTCAAATCTGTGATTTATTGTGATCTTTAGTCAATTGTTTTTCATTCATCTTTATTGGACTTTGGCGCTTTTGTAGCTGGATCAGAGCATTACCTTTAATTTAATGTCAGTATTCATTGCCAACTTTGCGCAACCAGTGCTGAACTAACTTCCTATGTAACTTCATCGTAGATCCATAGAAATAGACGTAAAGCATAGACATATCTACATTAAAAAAAAAAAAAAACTGCACGAGGGAATAGCTTACCTTGGTTCTTGGGATGCTCCGATTAGGATTTTTACAGCCGATGCCGATTATCGATTTTCTTGTCATCTGATAAGCCGATACGATCATTTACTGTAAGTGTCTTTCAGGAGCTCTAATGTAACTAATGTAGCTAAATGTAAGCTTTCTGTTCACTGTAAATGTTAACTGAATTTCCCTGGTGGTAATACCATAGTTGTTGCCTAGCTTTTTTTTTTTTTTTTTTTTAACAACAAAATTAGGTTCTAGGTTGGTTAACTCATTAACAATAACTAAAATATAAATGTTTAAAATTAAATTTTTTATTTTAAATAGGCCTTTAAAACAATTAGTCTAACATGAAATGTTCTCTATATTAGGATAGATAGCCCTATAAAGAACACAGCTTAAGAATACGCCATTGTTTAAATACATATTATCAGAAGCGATATAGGTGTGGGTGAGAAATTGAACGAGTCCTTTAAATCTCCACTTTCACTTTCAGATGTGAAAGTGAAACTAAACAAGCACCACATGTGACTTTTCAGAAAGTGAAAGGAGCTACAAAGGTTTGGTCACCATTCACTTGCATTGTATGGACCTACAAAGTTGAGATTTTTGTCTAAAATCTTTGTGTTCAGCAGAAGACAGAAAGTCACACACATCTGATGTGGCATGGGGGCGAGTAAATAATAAAAGAGAATTTTGTTTTTTGGGTGAACTATCCCTTTAACATTACATTTTTGGTTATTTATTCATTGCCACAATTACACACTCACACACACACACACACACACACACACACACACACACACACACACACACACACACACACACACACACACAGCCTCAACTTGAAATTCTTTCTTTTCCAAACTAATGATTAGCACAGGGAAAGTGTGTTTACCTTATGATCCAAAACCAGTGGAACACAAGGAAAACATCATAACTTTATAATAAAGATAGCATAACATGCCTGGTACCACTTTTGGTTTTGCTTAGTTTTTTGTTTATTTCAGCAGAACAAGAGTTGTTTACTGTTTTTACTACTGTTCTGGCTAGACTCTTAATCACTGTTACTGCAGAATATATATTTTTCCAAGTGAATGTGGACAAAGGACTTGGTGTTTGGATGTGAAGACGGTGGGTGGGTGGGAGGGGTGAGGGTACGAGGACAGAAGGGGTGGGTGTGAGAGCAGGGGCAGAGTGAATGGCTTGTAATGTGGTAGTGGTGCTGTTGGAAAGGATGGGAGGAGATGGAAAGGGTTGGAGGGGAGGGATGTGCTTTTGTTTTGTTCTCTGTTGCTGAGCAATGGAGACTAAAGCATTGGGAACAGCTGTGATGGCCAAAGCTTTTCTCTTTCACTCTGCTGGAGAAGCCCTGAGGCACATGCACAGATACAGCCGTGTGTGTGTGTGTGTGTGTGTGTGTGTATTGCGTGTGTCTCTGTACCAGGGAGAGGGAGAAAGAGAGGGAAAAGGAGGCTGATAGTAACTGAAGGAGGCATTAGTGCTTTTAAGAAGGTCATGTAATCACTGTGTAAGTGAGTGCAATTTGTACAAAGAGAAAGTGACTGCTAAAGTGACTGGGATTTTTTTCTCCCCTTTTCTTCCCAAATTGGAATGCCCAATTCCCAATGTGTTCCAAGTCCTCGTGGTGGTGTAGTGATTTGCCTCAACCCGGGTAGCGGAGGAAGACTCTCAGTTGCCTCCGCGCCTGAGACCGTCAATCCGTGCATTTTATCACGTGGCATGTTGAGTGCGTTACTGTGGAGACATAGTACATGTGGAGGATACATGCTATTCTCCGTGGCATCCACACACAACTCGCCACATGCCCCACCAAGAGCGAGAACCACATTATAGCGACCATGAGGAGGCTAATCCAGCATGACTGTACCCACCCTAGCAAATGGGCCAATTGGTTGCTTAGGAAGCCTGACTAGATTCACTCGGCATGCCCTGGATTCATACTTGCGACTCCAGGGGCCGGTTGTACCAGCTATACGTGTTACAATGTAGCCTGTTTGTGGCGTAAAAGGGCACGAACTACTAAATATTTGAGCGTTACACCATTAAATTTAGGTCAAATGTAACATACGTATAAACTAAATATTTACGGAAGCCTCAGACCAGGAGCAATGGATGGAATAAAAAATCAGTCATTTCACAAAATCAATATTGTCCCTTATTCATTTTAGATACAGTTATTGAATATTTTTATTTACATATGCCAAATATATCATTAATGATATCTTGTTTTATTACATATAGTATTTCAATGGAGATATAATTTATTACAGCTGAAATTTACGTGCGCAAACAAGGTTTAACAAGATCAAATTGAAATTGACGACTGTTTAACGTTCCTGTGTACAAATTTCAAGGCTCCTTATTGGATCAATTAAGGTAAACGTCATATTTACGGAGAGCTTACGACCTACTAGTTAAGTCTTGCCTTAAGAAGAGGTGGTTCAACCAAATTAAGCACTGACTTAGTTACAAACTAACTACTAGTTACTAAGCCCTTAATGTGAATTTTACTTCCCAACTTACTTTAGACCTTACACACAGCTGTTGCAACCCTACCCAGGTGTGGTAGTCAATAGCAGTTGATAGTTTAGATGTCTTTGTGTTTGAGAGGATGCTGGGAAATGTAGTCATACTGTAGCTAGTTCTTATAGGCCAGGCCTGTTAATTGGCAAGTATTAGGCAATTTTAAGATGACTAAATTATTTGCCCAACCAATGTATCAAGTATTTGTCCACTTGACCAATAAACAGTTGGTATTGACATCGTCCAAAAGACTACTTGAAAGTGAAAAAAGTCTATATTATGACATTTATTAAAAATGTATAAATAAAAGTTTCACAGCTAATCACTTTGGTAATAAGCATATTCAAAAGATGTGTACACACACACACACTTTTACCGCTATTCTGTATATGCTCAATGCTACTCTAGATGCACACTCTTTCCATTTGTTACACTTTCTAGTAATTTACACTCATTAATTCTGATTCATGATATTGACAACAGTAAATATGAGTGCAATAAATAACAAAATGAAGGCAATGAGATTCTTAGAGTGCTTTTTATCTGTCTTTATATTTATTACAAAAATGTGTATCCTCAATTGCTTGACTTATTACAACTGCCTTTATCATGTAGCACTCAGAATTGTTTTCATTTGGACATGTGCTGATATAAATAAATATTCTATTACAGTGAATATTCCAAATAAAGTGTTTGTATGCAGAGAAGTAGGGGTCGACCGATTGTGGATTTTACCGATTCCGATAACCAAGTTGGGAAGTACCTGTCGATAACCGATGAATCAACCGATAGTTTTTAAAACTCATACTGAATGAACAAAATAACACTCAAAGTAAAATAGTACTAAACTTTATTACAAAAATAAACATTACTGACTGAACCATGAAATTGTATTGTACTTTAATAAATATATAAATTAATATATGTGAACTAATATTAAAATTTTAAAGTCAGCTGATTATTAAATTGACTTTGTTTCCTTAGTCCACAAGAGGACTAAATAAATAAATCATTCAGCACTGTTATAAAATAAAACATTCCTTTCCTGGCTGTAAAAAAAAAAAAAAAAAAAAAAAGCATTTCATTTAATGTGCATAAAATAAATAAAAAGTTTTAGTCTGTTCATATTCTCAAATCTAAAAAATATTCTCAAGCTTCATAACAGCGAAATACCACTTTGTTTTTTATTCAGTACAGTTGAATGAGTAGCAATATTCACAGATAGCAGTGGTATATGGCTGAACTCAGTGGTGAAGCGGCTCAGACTATCAGCCCAGGTCAGGGGCTTTTCAAACAGACGGAACACAACAGATGAACCGAACGCGAGAATCGTGAGACACACATTTCCAAGTTGAACATCTTTCTTGACAAAGCATTTAAACAACTCATTACTTTATCTGAGAAACGCTTATAAGAGAGCAAGACACAATGTCCAAAGACCTCCACCAACTGTAAGGGGTTGTTCACACCTAATGCTTTTAACCCAATCCATTTGTTTTACTTTGTAATCGTGCACTAGACGAACATCATTGTTTCTTCAGCATCTCGTGCAGGAGTGCTGTTTTTTTTAGATGATGTTTAATTAAAAAGAACTTTAAAAGCATATTGAAACACCTGCTTTCTGTTAAACTGTATTTGTTGTGCTGTGTCTAAATAGCGCAAGAATGTGAACAATCTGAAGTCATTGTATTACAGTGAGGATACATTTTTTTTTATTGAAATCAGATGCGTTTCTGATTTGTTTATAAGTTTCTCTCGGCTGCATGAAGATATTAATTTGCTTTCTCACATCGTTAGCTTTTAAATATGCAACTTAACTGGCTAACGAATGCATAAACGTGACCAGCTGGATATAAACTAATGCAAATAGATGGTAACAATCATGACATTTAAACATTTGGGTAGGACTTGCATGTATTCTTGTCACATTGTTCTAACCCTTTGAGGTTAGCTATAAATGTTAGCATCCTCTCAGCCTTGCTGGCAAACATACTGCTATTCTCTACTAATGCAGCATCTAGTCAACAAATTAATTACTTTATAATGATAAGACAACATACACTGTAGTGTACAGTATACCTTTTCGTTGTTGATGTTTTATATCCGTATCTGAAGTGTTCCGCTCCATGCAGAGTCTCATGTGTCAAAACAAACACCATAAGACATCAGTGAAGTGATTTTTTTTAATTCACCTCTAGAGGCCACTCACATACTGTATAATGACAGCAGATCCTTCCCAGCCTCTCCAGCAGCGGATGCAATGGGGAAAACCATCGGTGTGGATCTTTGCCGATAACGATAGTTCCCAGAAATCTGTTATCGGTGCCGATTAATCAGCAAAACCGATACATCGGTCAATCTCTACAGAGAAGTCTGATTAATACAGATATATACCAGTGGTCTTATTCATATTTTTTTAAACCGGTAAGCAGGGGCGTCCTGGGACTAAAAAGTGGCCCTGAACTTTCTGCCCCAGAGCGGCCCAACAAACCCGGCCCACAACATCAAATCAAATCAAATCAAAATCAAATCAAATCAAATCAATTTATTGTCACACTACCGTGTACACGAGTGCAACAGCAGGTGAAATTCTTGTGTGCAGTTCCGAGCAACATTGCAGTAATGACAGTGACGAGACATAAACCACTTTACAATAACAACATATTTACGCAACACAATTTACATAACAAATGTACACATACCTACACAACAATTTACATATCAAATGTACACAATACACACAATGTAGAATACACATAAACTAGAAAAGGGTATAAATATATATACACACTAACTGAATTGGGAGCGAGAATATATTGACAGAGTGATGATTAATAAAGTGCAGTGCTGATTGTAGATCGTGAGAGATCATGTGTTCAAAAGTCTGATTGCTTGTGGGAAGAAGCTGTCATGTAGTCGGGTGGTGCGGGTCCTGATGCTGCGATACCGCCTGCCTGATGGAAGCAGTGAGAGCAGCCCATGACTCGGGTGGCTGGAGTCTTTGATAATGCTCCGAGCTTTATTCACACAACCTGTTATATATATCCTGGAGGGAGGGAAGCTCACCTCCGATGATGTTTCTGGCCGTTCGCACCACCCTTTGCAGGTCTTTGCCGTTGTGGGCGGTGCTATTGCCGTACCAGGCGGTGATGCAGCCAGTCAGGATGCTCTCTACAGTGCTGGTGTAGAACCGTGTGAGGATGTGTTGGTTCATTCCAAACTTCCTCAGCCGTTTCAGGAAGAAGAGGCGCTGGTGAGCCTTCTTCACAACGGCCTCAGTGTGGACGGACCATGTGAGTTCCTCAGTAATGTGGACACCGAGGAACTTGAAGCTGCTGACTCTCTCCACCGGTGCTCCATTAATGGTGATGGGGCTGTGTTCTCTGTCTTTCTTCCTGAAGTCCACCATAAGCTCCTTGGTTTTACTGACGTTGAGGGAGAGGTTGTGCTCCTGACACCAGCGCGTCAGAGTGTGCACCTCCTCTCTGTAGGCTGTTTCATCATTGTCAGTGATCAGACCTACAACCGTCGTATCGTCAGCAAACTTAATGATGGCATTGGAGCTATGTGTTGCCACACAGTCATGTGTGTAAAGGGAATACAGGAGTGGGCTGAGAACACAGCCCTGCGGGGCTCCAGTGTTGAGGGTCAGTGATGAGGAGATGTTGCTGCCCATTCTAACCACCTGACGTCTGCCTGACAGGAAATCCAGGATCCAGCTGCACAGCGAGCTGTTTAAGCCCAGAGCCCGGAGTTTTTCATCAAGCTTGGAGGGCACTATGGTGTTAAATGCTGAGCTGTAGTCTACAAACAGCATTCTCACATACGTGTTCCTTTTTTCCAGGTGGGATAGAGCAGTGTGTATTGTAGATGCAATGGCATCATCAGTGGAGCGGTTGTTGCGGTAGGCAAACTGCAATGGGTCCAAAGAGGTGGGCAGAACAAAGCAGATGTGATCTCTGATCAACCTCTCAAAGCATTTGCTGATGATGGGGGTGAGGGCAACAGAACGCCAGTCATTTAAGCAAGTGATTTTTGATTGCTTCTGTACAGGCACAATGGTTGATGTTTTGAAGCATGTGGGGACTACAGACAGGGAGAGGGACAGGTTGAAAATGTCCGTAAAAACACCAGCCAGTTGGTTCGCGCATGCTCTGATGACGCGGCCCGGAATGCCGTCTGGACCCGCGGCTTTGCGAATGTTCACCCGTCGAAAGGATCGGGTTACATCCGCAACAGAGACGGAGAGTGAACCATCATCTGTAGTATCGGCCGCGAGTGCTCTCTCCGCGAGGGTGGTGTTGTTGTTGTCCTCGAAACGAGCATAAAAAGTATTAAGCTCGTCCGGGAGAGAGGCAACGGTGTTCATGGCGGAGTTTTTATTCCGTTTATAGTCCGTGATGGTGTTAATTCCCTGCCACATACTTCTGGAGTCAGTGGTGTTGAACTGTCCTTCAATTTTGTGCCTGTACTGGCGTTTGGCTGTACTGATGGAGTTACGGAGGGCATAACTGGCTTGTTTACGTTCCTCCGTGTTCCCGGAATTAAAAGCGGTGGTCCGCGCAGTAAGTGCCGCGCGAACATCGCCGTTAACCCATGGTTTCTGGTTGGGGTAGATCCGTATAGTTTTTGTCGGAACAACGTCCTCTACGCACTTCCTGATGAAACACGTTACGCTATCAGCGTAAACCTCGATGTCGTCATCGGAGGCAGACCGGAACATCTCCCAGTCCGCGTGATCAAAACAGTCCTGTAGCGCAGAGTCTGATTGGTCCGACCAGCACTGGATCATTCTGAGGGCGGGTGCTTCCCGTTTCAGTTTCTGCCTGTAAGCGGGCAGAAGCAGAACGGAGGAGTGGTCGGATTTGCCAAATGGTGGGCGGGGGAGGGATTTGTAGCCATCCCGGAAAGGAGAATAGCAATGATCCAAAACCCGGTCCCCTCGTGTGTTGAAGCTGATATGTTGGTGGTATTTTGGTGCTATTGTTTTAAAGTTGGCTTTGTTGAAGTCCCCGGCAACAATGAACGCAGCCTCAGGGTGCGCGGTTTCCTGCTCACTTATACTGCCATACAGTTCCCTAAGTGCCCGGTCTGTGTCAGCTTGTGGGGGGATGTACACAGCTGTGATAATGACCGCTGTGAATTCCCTCGGTAGCCAGAATGGTCGACACAGAAGCATGAGATATTCCAGATCAGGAGAGCAGAAAGACTTGATCAAATGTACGTTCCTCTGATCACACCATGATTTGTTGATCATAAAACATACACCTCCACCTCTGCTTTTACCTGAGAGGTCTTTCGCTCTGTCCGCTCGGTGCACGGAGAAACCCGTGGGTTCGATGGCCGAGTCTGGAATCTCCGCGGACATCCAGGTTTCCGTAAGACAGATAACGCAGCATTCTCTCATCTCTCGTTGGAAGGAGATCCGCGCTCTCAGCTCGCAGAGCTTGTTGTCCAGAGACTGAACATTTGCCAGTAGTATACTGGGTAGCGGGGGGCGATTTGCGTGACGTCTTAATCTGATGAGAACGCCGGCTCTTTTTCCTCTTTTCCTTCTGCGTTTCCGCGGCCGGGCAGCCCAAACAAAGGGCTCCGCTGGCGTGTTTGTAAACCGCGGGTCGGCATTGAGGAATGTGAAGTCCGGTTTTCGGTGTGTGATTGCCAAACCAATGTCCAAAAGCGTTTGTCTGTCGTACACAATAAAATTCCGGCTCAATTTAAAATTTTTGTGTTGAAAAAATAAATACATTTCTATTGACTGCTAGTCATGACAACAGGCCCCATCTGTGCAAAAATTGTCATAACTTTAAAACATAAAACCACTGTAAATGTTATGAGTGGATTTTTTTATAGAAAGCACTAAAAAATAAGTACTTTATAGATCAGACAAATAACATGTCAGGAAACTTTAGGTTAAAATGTACATGAAAGTACAATGGAAAGTGTGTATTTTAGGTGCTGTGACAAGTCAGCAATTCTTTAAAGTTTTTAAAGATCTTAATCACTTTTTAACTTTTTTCTAGAAGTGCAAATAAACTATTGTCTTTGTTAATATGAGGTTGTAATAATGAAGTATTATAATAATATATTATATATAGCTACACAAGATCATAAAATGTTTATTAAATTAGTTAGATGAAGAACAAACATTTCAAAATAAGAGTACTTGAAAACATAATAGTGATTATCTGTGACAGTAAGCCTCATACTCCAATAGCTGCAAAGTAATATTTTTCATGATTATATATATAATGTTTATCAGGCTTGAGCATTATTCAGCAAGCTGCGCTTAAGCTCCCAGAAATGCTTTGCGGTATGAATAAATTATGCAAATTACTATGTACTTCTCATAGCTTTACTGTTTGCTGAATTTTATTTAGCTGCTGTTATTTTATTTGTTGTAACTTGCAGTTATTTGTCAATTAGTGGTTATTCAGAGCTCATCTTATTCTTAATATGCTGTTTTTGGTTGTCACCATTATTGTGATTTGTATGTCAAATAATGAGGTTCACATGAGGTACAGGGATGATGTGCTAATATGGATATGCGCTCTGATGTGTAAGCAATTTAAAAATAAAAGCCACTGGCTTGTCTTGCAGAGTTTATTAAATTTTTGCTTGTTATGAGGTCCACGCGGGCATATCAGAGCCCAGGGTGGCTGCCCATATTGCCTGTAGGATGGGCTGGTATTTGCACAGCAGCAGGCCGGCCCAAATTACTTTGTGGCCCACCGGGAAAATGCCCGGTGCTCCTGATGGCCAGTCCACCCCTGCCGGTAAGTATTGTAATTAGCAGGAAAAAAGGAATTTGCACAAAACTTCACTTCACTTTTTACATTTAGAGTCCTAGTACATTCATAAACAGTGTGCACGTATAAAAAAAAAGTTACAAAATTTACTTTTGGAGTTTCAACATTATGCCAGAAATGCTGTTCATTGAGCTTGACTATGTACCCGGAATATTCCTATAAGGCATTTACACTGGTGGACAAAAGTTTGGAATAATGTACAGATTTTACTGTTTCAGAAGGAAATTGGTACTTTAATTCACCAAAGTGGCATTCAACTGATCACAAAGAATAGTCAGGACATTACTGATGTAAAAAACAGCACAATCACTATTTGAAACAAAGTCATTTTTGTTCAAATCTAGACAGGCCCAATTTTCAGCAGCCATCACTCCAACACCTTATCATTGAGTAATCATGCTAAATTGCTAATTTGGTACTAGAAAAATCACTTGCCATTATATCAAACACAGTAGAAAGATATTTCGATTGGTTCATTAAATGCAGTTTAACATTGTCTTTGTGTTTGTTTTTGAGTTTCCACACTATGCAGTATACTGGCATGTCTTAAGGTCAATATTAGGTCAAAAATGGCAAAAAAGAAACCGCTTTCTCTAAAAACTCATCTGTCAATTATTGTTTTAATGAATGAAGGTTATACAATGCTTGAAATTGCTAAAAAACTGAAGATTTCATACAATGGTGTACACTACAGTCATCAAAGGACAACTGGCTCTAACAATGACTGAAAGAGATGTGGAAGGCCAGATGTACAACTAAACAAGAGGATAAGTACATCAGAGTAACTAGTTTGAGAAATATATGCCTCACATGTCCTCAGCTGACAGTTTCATTGAATTCTACCTGCTCAACACCAGTTTCATGTACAACAGTAAAGAGAAGACTCAGGGTGCAGGCCTTATGGGAAGAATTGCAAAGAAAAAGCCACTTTTGAAACAGAAAAACAAAAAGAAAAGGTTGGAGTGAGCAAAGAAACACAGACATTGGACAACAGATAATTGGAAAAGAGTGTTATGGATCTTAAACCCATTGAGCTTTTTGGGATTAGCTAGACTGTTAGGTGTGTGAGAAGTGCCCGACAATACACATCTATGGCAACTGCTACAGGAAGCATTGGGTGAAAAACTGGACAAACTGAAAGCTGGAATGCCAAGGATCTGCAACGTGGAGGATTTTTTGATGAGAAATCTGTTCTGAATTTTCTTTCAAATTGTAATAGTAATTTTTCATGTTATTAATGTCCTGACTATACATTGTGATCAGTGGAATGCCACTTTGGTGAATAAAAGTACCAATTTCTTTCCATAAGAGCAAAATCTGTACATTATTCCAAACTCTTGTAAAGTTTGCCAGTGTGTATGATCACACATGTTGTCGACTTATAAAGCATAATCGGTGTAAAATTGTGCAATTAAACACACTCAGTGAGTTGAACTCAAGAACCGGATCTTGAAATGGATCGACCGCTTTATTGAACAACTCTGATACAAAAGAGCAAGGCAGTAACCATGTCTTGAACATTGGGGGGGTCAGGGGTGTTGAGGTCACAAATATAATTGTCCTCTTTAGTCCTTTAATATAGTAAAGGCACTGACTACAATAGTTTTATGAATAAAGGCTTGAAATGCGAAAAAGGCCCAAAGTTTTATAATTTTTGGTTTTAAAAGATACATGTATTTTTAAAGTTCACACAGTAAGACAAACACCGTGTCTGCATTGCTGGCAATTTGCCTGATTACATCATCTTTTTCTTTTCTTTTTCGTGCTGTCTCAAAGAAAATATTCATACAATTTAAATTTATTTTCATCATTGATATATCTGTAAAATTACATGACTGTGTCAGCTGGCTAGCAAAAATAAAATACACAAAATTATTTCTTGCTCTCAAGTTGTTCCTCATTGTTTTTTCCTCTCAGTAGAATCTTAACGCAATATTTTCTTAAAGAATCCTAACGCTGCTCTTTTCCATACAAAAACAGTTCAAATTGACCACTGCTGTCAAGGTCCAAAGAGAAAAAAATTATAATTTAAAAATACTATAAAAGTAGTCCATACAACACATAGCTGTTGTATGGCCCCAGAAATCTTGGAATATGTAGTGCATAAGTCATATGGACTAATGCTATGATGTCTTTATACTGAACCTTTAATAATGCTTTATAATATTTGTCCTTTATTACGCTTAACAGCTCCTAATCACTATAAACTTTTATTCTATGGAATAGAGCTGCTTAAAATGTATATTTTTATGTTCCAAGAAAAAACCCAACATATGTAAGTAAGTGAGTAAATAAGTGAGTAAAAGTACATTTTCCATATTAGGTGAAATACTCCTTGAACTGGTGGCTCATTTTTTAAACAAAAACCTGACAAGACATACTCAAAATAAAATAAATAAAAGAAGACTCTTAGGAGATGCTGTACAAAATTCAGAATTCATTTAAGACATAAATTATTTTTAAAATCTTCTATTGATTTAAAATTATTACATAAAAATATTTGCAATAAGAATATATGACACTGTCTTTCAAAAACCTAAAAGCACAATAGAGGCCACAAGTCACAGGCCTGCCATGTTCTAGTTCTGATCTGGGTGAAAAGCTCTATTTGTGTGTGGTTTTTATTGATCATTTTCTTAGACAATGTCAAGAGAATTTTCTAAAAAGCTACTTCAGAAGCCTGATAGACAACCACATTCAGTAAATTCCTTTGTAATATACACACATTCGCTCTTTGTCTTAAGCCTGACATGCTGAAAACTGCTTTGTTAATGTTTTCACATTCACAGTTATGAATCACTTACAAATGACATACTGTAATGACATATTTTAAATTCAAAATGGCGAATTTCGCCTAATGGTGAATAGTTTGCACCCTTGGAAGTTAATGTCAGTCAGTACAACATTTCAATCATAAAACAGGGTTTAGTTGGATACTTACATCTCACATGACACAAACACTCAATCTGAACTGCTTGCTGATGCGTGGCGCTGGAATAATCCACAAGGTTCCTGCTTAGCGCCTTAAGCTTGAGTCCTGCCTTCATCGATTTGATTTGTTATATCATATGACATTGATGAGCAGTGCAGCAGAACAGCAACAAGGATATCAGTTATTGGGGGGACAATCTGGCCATATCTGATTATTTGAGGGGACTTGTCCCTCTCTAAGTATATTGTGGTTACGGCCCTGCAAACTTCACTTTTCTTTTTTCCTTAATTTCTGGGTGAACTATTCTTTTACAGTAATATCACTGGTGTAGCACTTATCCCAAGTGGCATCTAAGCAGTGGCTTTGGTACAGGGTCGTCCCATCATTTCATTACCCACAATCGTCAAAACTCTGGTGCCTTTCATTTCTCTGTTTCATATTCTTAGTGACATCTGTGGTTTCATTCTCTTCCAAACACCATTTCATACGAAGCAGACAAATGCTGTAGTGTATTTGGCAAGTAAACAGCTACTATAAATAACTGAAATAGTGGACCACAAAATACCAGAATTATAAAGGGGGGAAAAGAAGAACATGGAAAATGGTATTTAAGACATTCTTTAGGAGCCCACGGCTTTGAAAAAACAAGAGCCACGGAGGTGCTGCAATGCTGAAGCCTTCAATACCCAAAAGTTTGAATTTGTTTGTTTGTTTTTTTTTTTAATTAAGACATTTGATCCTTTTTCATATGAAAACTGCTGTTTATCTCTTGCTCTATCTGTCATACCCTGTAGCAAAAAAAAAAAAATACTTTTTTATGACACATTGTACATCTACAGATATGACTAATATTCATAAATTCATCTTTCTGTTAAATGTGTGGTGCTGTGTTTCGTTAGCTGTGCCCCACCAAACAACTGCATAATGTGAAGAAGAGGAACATCAGATATGTTTAGAGCTCAGAATGAAAACAGTTTAAAAGTTTGTATACGGGGCAATGTCCAAAGGCTGGAATTTTTATTTAATTAGTCAGGTTGAGAAAAAAAAGACAAGTCATGATATTGGAATGTTTTCCATCAAGTGTGGCCACTGAAAAGCTACCTGTTTTCTACAATCACAACATGGGTTTGGTACTGTGTTTGTTACATTAGTTGTGTGCTATGAATAGCACAATAGGAATGCAATAATACATTGGACATTAAGTGCCTAAGACACACAAGAAAGTCTTAATTATGTAGTTGTCCTCGCCCATGTAATTATAGTTTTATTTACACACATTATTTACAGATATTAAAGGGATAGTTCACCCAAAAATGAGAAATCTCTAATCATTTACTCACCCTCATGCCATCCCAGATGTGTATGAATTTTTTCTGCAGAACACAAAGATTTTTAGAAGAATATCTCAACTCTGTAGGTCCATACAATTTAAGTGAATGGTGACAGGACATTTGAAGGTCCAAAAAGCACATAAAGGCAGCATAAAAGTAATCAATACGACTCCAGGGGTTTAATACATATCTTTAGAAGTGATATAATAGGTGTGGGTGAGAAACAGATTCATATTAACGTTTTTTTTTTCTATAAATCTCCACGTTCACATTCACATTCAGAAAGTGAAAGTGGAGATGTATGGTACCTTACTACGGTTTATTTCTTTCCTTATTAAAAATATTTTTACTCCTAAATAAATGAACAGTACCTTTGAAAATATTTTGAATATCATATATACTCACATGAGATTTAGCATTTATCTCGTTAACCCAATATTATCCATAATAATGTAATCCAACCTAGTCATATATATGTTACTATACCTACATTTTTGCAAAATGATTTTTACGTGGCTTGTTGTATGTATTACGGCAGTTTCCTAGTTTAAAAAAAAAAACACTACAGGCGCCACGACAACAATTACTTTTATTCACACAAATCACAAGTGAAGAACTCTTTTTAAAGTTCTTTAATATAAGACTAAGACTTCTCTTGAGCTTTTTGAAGTTCTCCAGCCCCAGCCAGGATTGTCACCGAATGAAAGAGAAAAACAGCATGATGTATGATGGCCTGTCATATATGGAGTCCACTTCCAAAACCACAGCCATCACTGCATTGGTTTTGCTCCAGCTGGGGAGTGTAAGTGTATTTATGCGAGTGTATGTTCATGTGAGACTGTGTGTGTGTGTGTGTGTGTCTGTGCACATGTCTGGAGGAGGGTAAGAAAACCCTGTGTTATATCAATATTGTTCTGCATAATCACCATGGAAATGGGCTAAAATACAAGTGTGTGTACACAAAGTTCAGCTTTCGCTCACTTTTTCTTAAAACCACAACGTGCCTCATAGCACGGCCTGTTGTTCTTTGCCTTAATACACAGCACCTTAGGGACAGCGGTGATGGATGACTTAGAATAATCCTTTATTTATCTGATGTTCCCCAGATTTGAGGTGATTATGTCATTGCTATCAAGGTATCACATTTTCTTGTTATTGCAAAATAACTGATATCACCTAAATGCTAATAGGGAAGACTCGGGATTGTCACACATTTTACTGCAGAGTAGGTTTCTTTTTTCTCTTTAACTACTATGTACTTAAACATTTACAACGTACTTATTATGAACATTCGTGTTGTTGCATTGTACTTGCATTTAAAGTACCTGCATTAATTTACATCTGTAGTTACACTTTTAACCTTACCCCTAAACCTACTCGTACCTCAACCTCAGTAGCAGCAAATGTGAATCTTATTAGAATTTTGCAGAACATATAACATATATGTAATATATAAGTTACACAATAAATACATTGTATTGTATGTATTTTAATGTTAGTTCATAGTAGTTAAAGGGATAGTTCACCAAAAAATGTATATACTCTCATCATATACTCACCCTCATGCCATCCCAGTGGTGTATGACTTCCTTTCTTCTGCTGAACACAAATTAAGATTTTTAGAAAAATATTTCAGCTTTGTAGGACCATACAATACAAGTGAATGGTAACCAGAACCCATAAGGTCCAAAAAGGACATAAAGGCACCATAAAAGTTATCCATATGACTCCAGTGGTTTAATCTATGTCTTCTGAAGTGATATGATATATGTGGGTGTGAAACAGATAGATATTTAAGAAATGTTTTACTACAAATGTTCACCTTTGACCAGCCCCAACCAGTATTTGATTAAATGTAAACGTGAAAGTAACTTCCACACAAAAACAGAGTTGAGATATTCTTCTAAAAATCTTTGTTCGTGTTCAGCAGAAGAAAGCAAGTCATACACATCTGGGATTGCATGAGGGTGAGTAAATGAATAGATATTTTTCATTTTGGGTGAACTATCCCTTTAAAGACACCTAATATAAAGTGGGACCAGAAAATGAAAAGAAAAAATACAATTATGAAACTCGCACAAATGTTAAAGGTAACGTACAACCAGGATTGGAAGGGTTACTTTTTAAATGTATTCCACTACAGATTACAGAATACATGCTGTAACATGTACTTTGTAACATATTCCGTTAGCTGGTAACATGTGCATGTAAAATGGCTAGAAATAACATTTTAGCTTAGCATAAAGCTGACAGTTTACACAAGGTTTATTTCTATTTCTTCTGCTCCAAACTTACTTCAAACTTACTTCTCTGTCTGCTCGTATGAGTGTAACACATCATAAGAAAGTGTTTCATCGCTGTTCAAATGCACTTTGGATCGCATCATTTATATGTATAAATGTTTTCCATCTGAAAGAACAAAATATTAAATGAAACAAATGACAATAAAATGCAAAGTAATCTCTTCAGTAATGAAAATACTTTTTGAATGTAACTGTATTCTAAATTCCATTGATTTAAACTGTAACTGTAGTGTAATACAGTTACTTATATTTTGAATTTTAAATATGTAATCCAGTTACATGTATTCTGTTACTCCCCAACACTGCGTACAACAACATCAAAGCATTGTTTTGGCCAACTGAGATATAACTATTGTGACAAAAGCTAGCCCCAGTCTCCCTTCATTTTAAATGCCCCTTCTTGATCATGCTATTCGGACAGTCCCTGTAATTTAAATTTATATATATTTTTTGCTTCTTCTCTTGGTCTAGATCTCGCCCATATTTTTCTTTAATTCTTATTCTGAAATGTTGCAGCCTGAACTTGACTGGTTTTGTAGCAAATTTATGCAGACAGAGGAGGTTTGATTTGAGGGTCTGAGTGAAGATGTCAAATTGAAATGCTATAACATTGGTCATAGAGAAAGTAGGCAGCTGAATTCACATGGGGGAGAATCGTGTCATGCTTGTCCGACAGCCTGGCACGTGGTGTAAATGCAGACACAGGCCTACCAGGGCAAATAATAAATAAATGAACAAAAGGGAATTGGATTTCAGACTGGCCTTAACTCCTCACTTACCCTGGCCACTATTATAGTATTTTCATCCTTTTAATGATAGCCTATTCAATACACAATAGAAAATCTTTTGACATTTTTAGTGATGATGCTGAAACAGAGTTTAGAATTCATTGAGTTTTTGAATCATAGATTCATCATCATAGTTGATTCAGTTTAATTTCATTAATTGAATTGCATCACTGAATCCTTGCAATGTGTTTGCATCTAAAGTTTAAATCAGAGGTGCTTTCTTTGTTGTAACACTCTTATACTCACAAGTTGCAAGACAAGGAAGAATCAGGAAAAGAATCAATTTTTTATATCTTGAAATTAAGATGTCTTTAGGAAGCTTGAAGGGCCAATATAAAAAACATGGAAAGATTCACTACATTGCTTAATACACTGGTGGCCAAATTATTTGGAATAATGTACAGATTTTGCTGTTTCAGAAGGAAATTGGTACTTTAATTCACCAAAGTGGCATAAATCACCAGCAAAATCATTGTGAATTTTCAAAATATTGCCGAAGCCTACTGGCAACTCGGCTGGTACAAGTAGTTATTTATTGATGGGCACTATTAATTATGATGTTAAACTGAGAGATTACCCCCTGCTGAAGTGTGTCTGAATGGCTAATGAGCCAAATTAAATAATGAGGGAGACATAGGCAAGCCAAGGTCTCTCAGTGGAGTGTTGAGGAGGAGTGGAGTGGAGTGTTGTGAAGGGGGGGGGGGGGGGGGGATTTAGCAGGAGTTTAGTCAGCGCCATTTCTGCTGGCACCAGAGCTGTGTGTCTGTGTTGCAGAGACCCTGAAGAGGCCTATAATTACAGCACTACAATCAAGCAGCTCTTTTGTTTGCATGACTTTGTGTAATAGTGGAACATGATTTCACAGTACTTCTGCTTATATCAACACCAAATATCCAACATCATACCATTGAGTAGAATGATTTCGCATTTTACCCTACAGTCAGTCCGGACCTGTTGATTTAAAGATCTATGTATTTAGATGTATATAATGCCATGAAGATGATACCTGGTGAGGTACACTGAAAACACTTCTTTTTTTTTTGTGAAGAAAATATAGCAGAAAATATTAAGTACTTTCTACATTGAATAAATTAGTTTAAGCGTGAACTTGAAATATTAAGTAAATTCAACTTTAAAACATGTACATTTTAGTAGTTTAGCTTAAGTAAATATCATTAATGAAGCTGGTGTTCCCAGCATGCACTGGGCCTGAATTATTAATGACCTTGTATTGTTTGAATGTCTGCAAGTTTAACCGTTTTTATTGTTAATTTTGTTTGTTTCTCATTTTGTGCAGTCTTAAGGTGATTTTCTGCTCTGTCTTGTTTCTATCGCCAGTATTGCAAGGTGATGTTGTCTCATAGTCTACACAGCATGCATTAAGTTTCCCTGTCCCTTCTGAATATCATGCAGCATATGATTAAACATTGTAAGGAAAATTGAAAACGTGACATGTTTTAATAATATGCTTATTTACATTTTACCAAGCTTGTTTAATTACCATGTATATCATATTTGTAATTAAAAGTTACTAAATTTACTAAAATGTTTCAGTTAAATTTACTCACTCTAATCAATATTATATCATGAGTTTAAGATTTACGTTTTTTTTAAGCTTCTTCGTCTGTATGCCAATATGCCAATGGGGCCAGTGCCCAGGGGCCCTTGACTGGCCTTTAAGGTTGTGCTATCCAGTTTGGCGAAAACCAATCAACAATGAAAACGGCTCAACAACATTTGACCATGAAAACGAAGTCATAAGTCATGTCATAAATCGTCCCTGATTTAAACTAAATAATTTTCACATGCTAACATTTTCAGATTGGATAACATACTGTAGAAGAACAGTCCAACCAGTTGTTTACTTTGATTTGTGTTATTTTTATTTTTCCACAATTTTGTACATTTTGCAAACAGGAGCAGTGTTAAAACAGGGATACAGCTTCAATAATATCTGTCCACTAAGTTTTTTGTTTTTTTATCAAGTCAGAGGAACATATAAAAATAATTTAAAATGGATATAAATGATAGACCATTTTCTAAAGAAATATAATTTTACTCAGTATGTATTTTATTAAATATAAAGACTGCATCCAAAGCATGATGTAGTAGGATTAGTCTCAGAAATAAAGCAGTTTTTAACTATTTGGTAGGGACTCATATGTTTTTGAATGACTGCCCACACTATTCATGCCATTTTCCACGCTCCTGCTGAAGAGGCAGTTAGTGGGTGGTTCCTACAACAAATGATAAAACACTGTCACAATGTGTAAGAAAGGCTTCATAAAGGACAGAAGAGAGCCTGGAGTAAGAGGGAGGGAGAGACAGAGGCAGAGGGTTGGGAGGGAGAGAGAAAGGGAGGGGAGAAAGAGAGGTACAGGAAGAGAGAGAGAGAGAGAGAGAGAGAGAGGGAGAGAGAGAGAGAGAGAGAGAGAGAGAGAGAAGGGACGTGCTCTGCTTCCCTGCTTGTAGTGTGGTGGAACAAAGGGGATGTTGTAGGTGCCGACCAGCAGCCAGCACTTCTCTGTCCTACCTCGACTGCTCACTGAGCCATTTCCTGTTTTTGACCAGAAATCTTTATTTAGAACCAGCCTTCTGCTCTGCAGTCTCCTCCTCATTTATAACAACACGGAGATAGGCACAGGATCTCAGATTCACACCACTGCTTTCTGTTTCCTATCTTCTCCAGTGTTATTTTTGCAAAGGATATTTGAGGGCCATAGCTCTAGCTTTTGGATTAGAGGTCCAGAAGAGAATTGTGAAGGAAGTATGGTATAAAAATGACTTTAGAGCAAATTTCAAACAACTGATGTAATTTAAAGAAATTACTGCTATTTTAATCAGATATTTGCTATATGCTACTTGAATGATCCCTCAAATCGTGCAATTTATTGAGGATTGAGGTAAGCTATTTATCCTCTCTAAGTGATCAGACCTGCCAGATAATAAAACATACTAAATAATAACAAATAACAATAATAATTAAAATCCCACATTGAAGGGAATTAAATGACTAGTAGCAACCACCCAGATTACCCTAGCAACCACATAGCAGTGCCCTAGCAACGATCCAGAACATCCTGGCAACAACATTTCAATGCCCAGGCAACCATTCACAATACACTAGCATTGTGGTGGCAAGTTTTGTATTGACAAGCACTACTTACATTTTCTTCATACAATGTAAAAATCTAGTCTGCAATGTTGGAAATTGCTGACAGGGCTTGATGTCAACAACACTTTTTTATAATCTTGCTACAATTCAGCTGTTAATTATAAAATGCCATTATATTATTAAACTGTAGTAGTCTTTACATTATTATTTTTATCAGTTAATATTTGGCTGGAATTCCAATAAATGGGGACATGGTTTTAAGAGCCATGCAGTGCTAGTCCTTGCCATGTGGTGGCAGCTTGATAGCTTGTGATTGGAGGTCTCTAAAATGAGCATCATCATCATCAGTATGGTAATATGCATAGTGTCAAACATGCACATTGCCCTTAAAAAATCACAACCTCCACAAAGAATATATTTGTCATTGTATAAAATCTACCTACATTGTATGAATTTTTTTCAATAAAAGCCAAGATATTTAATCATTGTCAGTAGCCCAACAGTGTAGTTGTATAATAGTTTAATTATTTGTATTAATGCTATAAGTTCAGAAGAAACAAGGCAAGTAGGCTACAATCATTGTTGACAGTCCTCATAGGGGAGACCAAGATTAGTTACAGTTAATTTTAAAATTATTCATTAAAATTTTCACTTTCTTGACCTACACTGTTTGATTCTGTCAGGATATCTGAATGTTAAAACCTGTTATTGTGAAGACATGTATTCATTTTATCGTTGTCACAACAAAAATGAAAAATGTCTGCTAAAAATTTGATTGAAATAATACAAATATTATTATTATTATATTTTTTTTTCTTCATATATTTATTTGAGTTAATAGTGATGGGTATTGTATCAGCTTTATTTTGATATAAGAGTTGTAAGCCTGTCATAAGCTACTGTGTGCTAGCTGAATTACATCATTTATCAAATGAGTGTACTATAAGTGGGGTTGGTTGGCACATTCATTTTTGAATGAAAGAACATATAATAATTCGTAACTTTTATATGCACTATTTACCAACTTAATACCTCTAAATACACACATATACAGTGCATTCAGAAAGTATTAAAACCTCTTTTTTCACATTTTGTTATGTTGACGCCTTATGATAAAATACTTTAAATATTTTTTTCACATCAATCTACACTCCAGACCCCATAATGGCAAAGAAAAACTGATTTTTGACAACTTTGCAAATGTATTAATAATACCAATCTATATAATACCTGTTATCTATGCACATACCTGTGTATATAAGGTCTTACAGCTGAAAACGCGTAGACAAAACTATGCCATGAGGTCAAGGGAACTGCCTGCAGAGCTCAGAGAACAGGATTGTGTCGATGCACAAGAGCACAGTGACCTCCATAATTCTTAAATGGAAGAAATTAGGAACAACCAGGGCTCTTCCTAGAGCTTGCCACCTGGTCAAACTGAGCAAGCAGGGGAGAAAGGCCTTGGTAAGAGAGGTGACCAAGAACCTGATAGTCACTCTGGTTGAGCTCCAGAGATCATGTGTAGAGATGGGAGAAACTGGCAGAAGGACAACCATAAATGCAACACTCCACCAATCCTGGCTTTATGGCTGAGTGGCCAGATGAAAGCCTCTCCTCAATGCAAGACACAAAAAACACCTAAAGGACTCTCAGACAGTGAGAAACAAGATTCTCTGGTCTGATGAAACAAATATTGAACTGTTTGGCCTCAGTTCCAAGCATCATGTCTGGAGGAAACCAGGCACCACTCATCAACTGCACAATACTTTCCCAACTGTGAAGTATGGTGGTGTTAGCATCATGCTGTGAGGGTGTTTTTCAGCGGCAGGGACTGGGGGACTGGTCAGGGTTGAAGAAAAGCTGAACACAGCAAAATACAGAGATGTCCTTAATGAAAACCTGGTCCAGAGAGCTCAGGACTTCAGACTGGGCTGAAGGTTCACCTTCTAATAGGACAACGACCCTAAGCACACAGCAAAGACAATGCAATTGTGGCTTAGGGACAACTCTGTGAATGTCCTTGAGTAGCCCAGCCAGAGCCTGGACTTGAACCCAATTGAACATCTCTGGAGAGATCTGAAAATGGCTGTTCACTGACAGTCCCCATCCAACCTGACAGAGCTTGAGAGGATCTGTAGAGAAGAATGGCAGCAAATCCCCAAATCCAGGTGTGCAAAGCTTATTGCATCATACCCAAAAAAACTGGAGGCTGTAATCGCTGCCAAAGATGCTTCAACTAAGTAAGGGTCTGAATACTTATGTCAGTGTGATATTTCAGTTTTTTCTTTTTAATAAATCTACAAAGTCATAAAAAACGTGTTTTTGCTTTGTCATTATGGAGTGTAGATTGGTGTGGATTTTTAAACCATTTTAGTATAAGGCTGCAACATTTCAAAAATTTGAAGAAAAAAATATGAATGCACTTGTATAACATAAAAAAAATATAATAATTATAATGATAATTATAATTTTTGTCTATTACTCATAATCATAGTTCAAGCCAAGCCAATGATACAATTAGTTCCTTTCTTTTATTTGACTTTATATTAATCATAAAACATTTATATATACAGGGTGGGAAGAGTAACTTTTGAAATGTATTCCACTACAGATTACAGAATATATGATGTAAAATGTAATTTGTAACGTATTCCGTTAGATTACTCAAGGTCAGTAACATATTCTAAATACTTTGGATTACTTCTTCAGCACTTGTAGATTTTTTTTAACTAGTTTTGACTATAAAAACTGCCAGTACAGTAAGACAAAATACACATGTTAAAAATACATTCTCTGAAAAAACTAAATATCTTATGCAGTGTTGTTTCTAAAACAAGAGAAATCAAATTTATATTGTTTTAAGGATTATTAGACATTTATAAAGAAAAACAATACAAAAATTAGCGATCAAGAATACAATTTTTGCCCTAATATCAAAGGTCTTACTAGAAAAAGAAATAATAATCCAACATGAATTTTCTTAATAAAAATATGATCGTGTCTGGTAACATGTGCATGTAAAATGGATAGAAATAACATTTCATCTTAGCGTAAAGCTGACAATTTACACAAGGTTTATTTCTATTACTTCTGCTCCAAACTTACTTCAAACTACTTCTCTGTCTGCTCATATGAGTGTAACACATCATAAGAAAGTGTTTCACTGCTGTTTAAATGCACTTTGGATCGCATTTGGAATAAATATTAAATGAAACAAATGACAATAAAATGCAAAGTAATCTCTTCAGTAATCAAAATACTTTTTGAATGTAACAGTATTCTAAATTCCAATGATTTAAACTGTAACTGTAGTAGAATACTGTTACTAGTATTTTGTATTTTAAATATGTAATCCCGTTACATGTATGTCGTTACTAACCAACCCTGTAAATAAAACAAGGTTATCTAAGTAACTATTATATATGTATATAAGTAAAAAATAATCATAATAATTTTCATTCCAAGCTGTACATGTGTATATATTAATCATTATCATATTAATAAAATAATATTAATGACATAATCTTAACTCATATTAATGATAGAAGACAAATATGTGTTGTTCTGTTGTCCTGGTTTAAAATGAACTGTTTATTTTTCTGTGTGTTGCTTCTTTTAAAACTGTAGTGTTTTAACACCGTGCAAACCAATCCCACAACCTGTGCCAACCAAAGGCACAACACAGCTTTGGCCATTAAGTAGCAAAAGTAATTCATTATTTGGTGATATTGAATGTGTGTGGTTTTGTTATTGGTGTTGTTTGTTTATTTACCTAATAACTTCATCTTTCATTTGCACCTACTTGGGATGGCTTAATGTATGTTCCAGCAGAGATATTCAACAAAGTATGAAAGTGTGCCATCCAAGCCCGGTCTCCCCTAATGTGTGCCTGAACGCTAGAAAGAGAGAGAACGAGGGGCTGCTGCTCAAAACCTATTGAGCTGCCTACCTTGACAGCATTCTTGTGCACTAGACGCGTTCCGCGTTAGACTTGCTCTCGCACACTCTCAGCTCAGCTTACTCAGAACGCGCCTCTATTGCCCCTTAATGCTGTCTAGGTAGGCAGCCATCTAGGTTTTGACATATAGCCCGAGAGAGTGCTTGCGTGTGTAGGGGTTGGACTTTTCCGAGGCAAGGCTCTGTGTAGTCGAGCAGAAGTCTCTCTCTACGTCATTCGCTTTCGAAGGCGATTGTGTTGGTCGGTAGTGACTTACTGTACAGCATTTTAAAGCACTGGGCTGGCGGATAGTCCACCGTCCTTTTCTCTCCACAAACTCACTGCCGACCTTCTTCTTCGGCCGTGAGAGTTGTATCGGTACCGACTCGGAACAGCTGTCGTCAACAATAAAAGAAAGATCCCTCCCGATGCTTAAATTGATACCTCCACTTCAAGTAGACGAGGTAAGCGCGAATCTTTTTCATAAATAACTGAAATCATGTAACTGGCGCGCGGTGTCACTGATGTTGCACATAGCGAAGGCAACAGTCATGCACAAATTATTCGCGTATTGTTGTCTGGCGGTCTGCGCTATCTTCGGAAAGTTCAGAGGCATGTCGCAACCCAAGACATAGTAGTTCGAACCGAATCTAGCAGATCCGAATCGACTCTTATAATTGAGACAAACATGATATCTGTAAATTAATAATGTGACTGTTCATGGCTGCACATGGGATTTGCTAATATTGAAGAAAAGATTATAGAAAACATAAATGTCACAAATGTTGAATAAGATAAACAGTTAAAATAAAATAGATTTAGTTAAAAAAAAAGATGAAAAAAAATGCATAAAAAGATAGAACAGCATTAAGTCAATAGGAAGAGAAGACAATTGAATTGTTTAAAGGAAAGGCCCATGTGTACAAGTGTGTTTTCAAATACTTAAAAAGTATTTGAAATACAGTCTGAGATCCAGTTTGGCTTTTAGAGAGCTCGGCTTGACCCTCTTTGTCCTGTAAAGCTCGGAATGACCCACTGGACAGAGGTCCGGAATCAGACAGACAGCTTTACATTGAAGCGAATCAAGTCTTAACCTAAATGAGAGCGTGATGTTACATTTTACTTTAACTGTTGTCAGATCATTGCTTACAAAGCTGTATGTTGACTTGACTGTTGAATTAGAAATGGTCTGTAATTGGGAGATTTTGGTTGTGGCTACATACTTAATATGCATTAAATTGGCTTTGACACCGGAGGGTCTTATTTTGCAGGTGACGAAAATAAATAAATGAATGCATCTGCTGGCTCTCACTGCTCATCGTGGAACAAATTCAGATGCTGGAAAATGGTAGAGGAAAGATTTTTAGGGACAGTGTCTGTATGTCTCAGTGTGTGAACAAAGTCTCACGTCCACCCTGGGCTTGCTTCTCTGTTTTTGAAAACGCACATGTGCAGCCTTACTTGTTTTCATCACTTAAAACAGATTATTCTTTATCTTTGTTGTGTGTTGTTGTGTTTCCAAAGTATCTGAGCAGCTCTGAGCAGCAGTTATTTTGCAGTTGCTATCCTGTGTCAGACACATTGGCATTCAAAGTCCGAATAGCACACACACACACACACACACACACACACACACACACACACACACACACACACACACACACACACACACACACACACACACAGTAAAATCAGAGGATCAAGGTCCAGTTGCATTTTGTAGTGAATGCTTCACATGGTAGATTACAATCCCTTGCTTTACTCAGGCTGTGTTTTGTATTTCTGTCTAATTTCCTTTAAACAAAAAGACTAACTCTGTGACATTTACATGCTGTACTCTCCGTGTCATCTTTAAATGTGAACTTCCTTCCTGCAACAGTCACAGAAGTAAAATTAGTTTTTTGTCCCTCAATAATAGTAAATGTCACAGAGTGGGTGTGATCAGTGTCCTGAATTCCCTACTCAAACACTTTTTTGACTTCATGAATTTGAGCCTTGTGCTCAGAATTCATGTTTTACCTGTAAAGTTTATGCAAGTTTGACAAGTATAACATCTGCATCTCTAATTGTTAGGTGCAGTTTGTCTTTTGGACATTAGTCCACATATGATATCTGTCTTTGCTGTCTTTAATATATATATATATATATAAAAAAATACTTTTTCAGATATAAATTGCTATTTTAATCACAGGTAAAATAGCCTGTCTCACAGTTTGCTCTCTCGGGATGAGGGATTGTACAGTACCTGATCTGTTTATTTGGCATTTATTAAGTTCCTTTGACATAATGCTCACCTTTTGCCTGCTTAGTTTTATTTTCACTTAAACTGTGTGCATATTTGTGTGTTGTATGTTTGTGCATGCCTGTCTTATGCCTTCACATAGTGATCCAAGCCTTCTGCCCCTCTTGTCAAACCGGTTTGAATTGTGTTCCTCTCTCTGCTACTATTTAGCTGTTTTTTAACATGAGTCTGACGTACACTGGTGGCCAAAAGTTTGGAATTATGTACAGATTTTGCTCTTATGGAAAGAAATTGGTACTTTTATTCACCAAAGTGGCATTCAACTGATCACAATATATAGTCAGGACATTAATAACATGAAAAATTACTGTTACAATTTGAAAACAAGCATTTGGACTCAAAAAACTTCAAAGAGTTCTCATCAGAAAATCCTCCATGTGCAGCAATGACAGCTTTGCAGATCCTTGGCATTCTAGCTGTCAGTTTTTACAGATACTTAGGTGATATTTCACCCCACACTTCCTGTAGCAGTTGCCATAGATGTGACTGTCTTGTTGGGCACTTCTCACTCACTTTACAGTCTAGCTGATCCCACAAAAGCTCAATGGGGTTAAGATCCACAACACTCTTTTCCAATTATCTGTTGTCCAATGTCTGTGCTTCTTTGCCCACTCTAACCTTTTCTTTTTGATTTTCTGTTTAAAAAGTGTCTTTTTCTTTGCAATTCTTCCCATAAGGCCTGCACCCTGAGTCTTCTCTTTACTGTTGTACATGAAACTGGTGTTGAGCGGGTAGAATTCAATGAAAGTGTCAGCTGAGGACATGTGAGGCATATATTTCTCAAACTAGTTACTCTGATGTAATTATCCTCTTGTTTAGTTGTACGTCTGGCCTTCAACATCTCTTTCAGTCAATGTTAGAGCCAGTTGTCCTTTGTCTTTGAAGACTGTAGTGTACACCATTTTATGAAATCTTGGCAATTTCAAGCATTGTATAGCTTTCATTCCTCAAAACAATGATTGACTGATGAATTTCTAGAGAAAGCTGTTTGTTGTTTTGCCATTTTTTTTTACCTAATATTGACCTTAAGACTTGCCAGTCCATTGCATACTGTGGCAACTCAAAAACAAACACAAATACAATGTAAACCTTTATTTAGTGAACCAAATAACTTTCTACTTTGTTTGATATAATGGCATGTGATTTTCTAGTACCAAATTAGCAATTTAGCGGGATTAATCAATGATAAGGCGTTGGAGTGATGTCTGCTGGAAATGGGGCCTGTCTAGATTTGATCAAAAATGACTTTTTTCAAATAGTGATTGTGCTGTTTTTTTTTTTTTTTTTTTTTTTTTTTTTTTTTACATGTCCTGAATATACATTGTGATCAGTGTAATGCCACTTTGGTGCATTAAAGTACCAATTTCCTTCAGAAACAGCAAAATCTTTACATTATTCCAAACTTTTGGCCATCAGTGTATATGAGTATTTTAAGAGAAACTTTAATCTTGCCTCACTTATATTGTGCTCACTGTTTTTGTTCAGCACCTATTACCCTATTCTGTTACAACACAAGTCAGTTTACATCCATCAAGGCAAACACCTTCACTGTAAAGTTGTAATTTTGTGTACCTCTTATTTCCTATCATTAAATTGTTTTGCATAGGCTACATTGGCATTATCGGCCAACATGCTGTCTTTATTGGCTGAGTACCAATGGTGAGTTATGATGACTCACAATGGCCCAAAAAGAACAGTTACAAGCAGACATCTTATCTGATAATTTAAAGAGCACAGAGCATCAGTTGCAGAATGAGTTATGATCAAAATCTGTCTAATATACTCTAAAAGTGAAGGCTGCTGTCTCTAAAGTTTCATATGGCCACTGGTTGGAGGCTCATGTGCATGTTTATTGATATTTGGCTTTTATTGCCAAACACTCACATTTTGGTACTAGGCATGAGGTCATGTTCTAATGAAAAGTAGTAGAGCAACAGACACCACATCTGTCTACTTGATTGTCTTTAGATCTCTATGGCTTTGCAGACTTGTCAAACCCACGTACAATTTACATTATATTTAAGAACTTAAGTATAAATCAAAATTGGAATTTTGTGACTTTAGTCCATTTCTGTTAGCTTTGAAGCATGCTTGTGTACTACTAAAAGTTGAAAAAATTAGCTTTTTATGATATAAGATTTTAAATTCACAGTCATTCTCTTCTGGGAAAATTTACCCAAAATATGAATGACTCATGCTACACTACACAGATTTTTGTCTTAATCATTTGCTCTTTAGATTGAGAATGCTCCTCCCTCTGCAACTGACTAGCAAGTAGCAAATAATGGTTAATGACTGTGATGTAAAATAAAGCCAACTGCATTTTAAAAAAAAAAAGACCATCTCATTGATCTTTCTTGCCAAAACTTCCTGTTTCAATGGGACCGAAAACTGGACAGAAAAATATGCCAGTTTAATAATAAAAAAAAATGGTGTGATGGAAGGGATTGGTATGGCAGAGATATTGTACAGATTCATCATGTGACAGTTTTATAGACATGTTATTTTGTTAGTGTTTAAGATGTCAGATGGGCGCCTGAACACTGCAGCTTTCATTTGGTGTTGTGTGAGAGTGTGGCGCCTGGGCCTTCTCCGTCTGTCTGTCTCAATTGCTCTATGTTTACTGTCTCACACATATCTCTCTCTTCTTCTTTCTCCATCTGCAATTCTCTCTCTCTCTCTCTCTCTCTCTCTCTCTCTCTCTCTCTCTCTCTCTCTCTCTCTCTCTCGCTCTCTCTCTCTCTGTCTGTCTGTCTGTCTTTTCTCTGTGCCACTCTGCTTTCTCTTTCAATTCATTACATTGTGATGCATCAAATTATAATAATTTGGTCTTAATTGAAGCTTAACTTTACTTTTGTACAGTACGCCACCTCATAGAAGTGACTGCCTGCAATGCATGTTTCATATTTTGTAGTTATTTTCAGGAATTTTTCTTCATGAGTTATTATTAATTCACACATAAATAAAAAATTAAAATACTGTAGTATCTGAAGTATTGATGCAGTATCATATATGTATCAGCACAGCCCTACCAACATAGTCTTATTACAGCTCTTAAGAATTTGTACAAGATTGCAATATTGAAATTGAGACTGATGTATGTCAATACCCTGAAATATGCTTCCATTGTCTCCTTCCAAACTCAGATGTTTTCTTTCTTCTGTGGTACATTAAAGTTATTTTCCTATTAAACTCATGATTCGGTTTTGGGTTAGGGTAGGGTTACTCAAAGCAGCCTGTCTGGCACCAACAATCATGCCACGGTCAAAATTACTGATCACATTTTTTTCCCCATTCTGATGGATGATGTGAACATAAACTAAAGCTCCTGACCCATATATGCATGATGTTACAACACATGAATTAGTAGGTGTACAGGTGTTCCTTTATAAAGTGCTCTGTGAGTGTATTATTGTATTAGTACAACCCTATCATCTGTCTGTTTCGGCTTGTGCTCAGTGTCATTCAGTCTTCATCAGGAGTTCCCACACAAATGACACTCCCTCTTTGTGCTGCAACAAATATCACCAAGTTCTACAGAGCCCAGACAGAGAGTGAAACGCGTTGTCTGCCTGAAATGCTTCTATGGACTAATACTAAATAGTGCAGTGTTTCAATTCCTTTAATTTCTTTGTTTAAAGTCACTCTTTCAAGCACTGTCTGGTGTTGTAAACAGGACTGTATTCATTATTTGAACACTCAATGGCATGTTTATTGTCTTTCATGTGTGTGTGAATCGTTTATGTTTGTAATTGTGGTTGTTGTCGTCTGGTGCACCAGTTTGACACATGATAATTACATCTTTTTTTTTTTTTTAAATCAAAGTGTTTCTCGGCATGCTTGCGACTGTGTGTCTGACATTTGTGCATTCGTATCTGCAGGTGTCTGAAAAAGCTAAAAAGATAGAGAGTGTGTTTGTGGGAATCAGTACCCTCCGGATCTGAAATAGCACAGTGTGGAGGTGAGGGGGGAGGGGAGTTCTGAAGCACAGGCATGGAAACGTGCAGATCCTGTTACAGGATCATAATATCACTGAAAACTCTGCACTCACTCCATCCTCTCCTCTGCACTTGTTTGTCTGCTCACGCCATCCTTTTTCCGCCGCATTCTCTCACTCCGGCTCTACCAGTGCACCCAGTACCAAACCTCTGTGTCACACCCTGTCCCTTATGTGCCGTATCTGTTGTGTGTAGGATTGGATCAGAACGTACAGCCTGTCTAGCACCCCTGATGTACTTCAAACCTCTGCTCTGACAACTCAGGCTGTGCTTTTCAATCGAAAAGCCCCTGCCTTCATTTTACACTAATTCCGGTGTTATCGGTGCTGCATTTCAGACACTTGGCTACTGGAAGGAGTCGTAACCAGGAAGGAAGCAAGCTGCAATTAAGTTGCGCTTTTTAAGCTGTCCTTTAAAAGTGGTCTTTTGCCAGCCGTTTAGCCAAACTTTTGAAAGACCACATGAAATCTAAATGGACTTTTTGGGCTTTTAGCCCATGTCTATTAGATTTGAAACCATCTATATGCTAGTGTACTGCTTAAAAGTTGACTTGACTAAACAGAATTAACTTGTATCATGTAAGCATTTAGAATCTACAGTCTTTTTCTTCTGATAAAATGAACTCTACACATATTTTTGTTCAATAATGAAATGCTCTAGAATGAGAATTTCCTCCCCTTAATAGAGCACAACAGTGCCATTCCACACAGCCATCTTAGTACTTGGTATTTCATAAAATACTTCATAAAAGAGTTCTAAGCTATTAATGAAATTAATCAGAACAGAAATGAACTGAGGTGGAATTGACAAATTTTGAATAATCGTATAAAAAGACAAAGGTACAAGACTGTGAACTTAATGTAATTAGGGAATGAACTACAATATCATGAAGCAATGTAAAAATATTAAACTATTAATTTCAAATTGTTGATTATAAGTATATAAACAATATATTTTAATTTAATTGCAAAATATTCAGATATATGCAAGTAGTTTGAGAGTTCAGGGCAGCAGACACAATTGTGTCACTCACAGTGTATCATGTAAGAGGGCAGTCAATTCAGAGCTTGTTAGGTGCAATTTGTTTACTGTGATTTTCTGATTGGTGGACATTTCTTTGCTGGATCAAATTTAGCAGCTTATAGATGTCAAATTACAAACTAGTTACTGTTTTTGAAATTAATAGCTAAGCTCCCAGCCTGCTCTGTGGCATGAAGAAATTACATTGATTTTGTACTTTTTACTAGTAGGGTTGCAACGGTATGAGATTTTCACGGTACGATAACCGTCTCAGAAAAATATCACTCTATTACACAATTATTCTTATCCGTTACAATGATCCTTAAAGGAGTGAAAACAGAAAAAAATATGTTTTTGGTTGAACAAAATTTATTATAAATAAAAATATATGTTTATATGAATTTATCGCTTTATTATAATTGAAACTTGAAGCTAACCGAATTATAATAACAAACCGAATAATAAACATGATAAAAAAATAGCATGCAACTATAACATGTTATATAACTAAAGCATGTTATGTTAGCATAGCATGTTAAATGAACTACTAAATGAAAAATAACATCAGCTGTGTGAGCTTTTAAAGTAATGTCCTGTGATTATTAATCATTAACATTTACTGCTCCTGTCTGTATCTTTACAGTGAGGAAAATAAGTATTTGAACACCCTGCTATTTTGCAAGTTCTCCCACTTGGAAATCATGGAGGGGTCTGAAATTGTCATCGTAGGTGCATGTCCACTGTGAGAGACATAATCTAAAAAAAAAAATCCAGAACTCACAATGTATGATTTTTTTAACTATTTATTTGTATGATACAGCTGCAAATAAGTATTTGAACACCTGTCTATCAGCTAGAATTCTGACCCTCAAAGACCTGTTAGTCTTCCTTTAAAATGTCCACCTCCACTCCATTTATTACCCTAAATTAGATGCACCTGTTTGAGGTCGTTAGCTGCATAAAGACACCTGTCCACCCCATACAATCAGTAAGAATCCAACTACTAACATGGCCAAGACCAAAGAGCTGTCCAAAGACACTAGAGACAAAACTGTACACCTCCACAAGGCTGGAAAGGGCTACGGGGAAATTGCCAAGCAGCTTGGTGAAAAAAGGTCCACTGTTGGAGCAATCATTAGAAAATGGAAGAAGCTAAACATGACTGTCAATCTCCCTCGGACTGGGGCTCCATGCAAGATCTCACCTCGTGGGGTCTCAATGATCCTAAGAAAGGTGAGAAATCAGCCCAGAACTACACGGGAGGAGCTGGTCAATGACCTGAAAAGAGCTGGGACCACCGTTTCCAAGGTTACTGTTGGTAATACACTAAGACGTCATGGTTTGAAATCATGCATGGCACGGAAGGTTCCCCTGCTTAAACCAGCACATGTCAAGGCCCGTCTTAAGTTTGCCAATGACCATTTGGATGATCCAGAGGAGTCATGGGAGAAAGTCATGTGGTCAGATGAGACCAAAATAGAACTTTTTGGTCATAATTCCACTAACCGTGTTTGGAGGAAGAAGAATGATGAGTACCATCCCAAAACACCATCCCTACTGTGAAGCATGGGGGTGGTAGCATCATGCTTTGGGGGTGTTTTTCTGCACATGGGACAGGGCAACTGCACTGTATTAAGGAGAGGATGACCGGGGCCATGTATTGCGAGATTTTGGGGAACAACCTCCTTCCCTCAGTTAGAGCATTGAAGATGGGTCGAGGCTGGGTCTTCCAACATGACAATGACCCGAAGCACACAGCCAGGATAACCAAGGAGTGGCTCTGTAAGAAGCATATCAAGGTTCTGGCGTGGCCTAGCCAGTCTCCAGACCTAAACCCAATAGAGAATCTTTGGAGGGAGCTCAAACTCCATGTTTCTCAGCGACAGCCCAGAAACCTGACTGATCTAGAGAAGATCTGTGTGGAGGAGTGGGCCAAAATCCCTCCTGCAGTGTGTGCAAACCTGGTGAAAAACTACAGGAAACGTTTGACCTCTGTAATTGCAAACAAAGGCTACTGTACCAAATATTAACATTGATTTTCTCAGGTGTTCAAATACTTATTTGCAGCTGTATCATACAAATAAATAGTTAAAAAATCATACATTGTGATTTCTGGATTTTTTTTTTTAGATTATGTCTCTCACAGTGGACATGCACCTACGATGACAATTTCAGACCCCTCCATGATTTCTAAGTGGGAGAACTTGCAAAATAGCAGGGTGTTCAAATACTTATTTTCCTCACTGTAACTCAGTGCTTCTCAACTGGTTTTGCTTCAGGACAGATTTTACATTTGAAATCAAGTGGCGACCCTCCATAGTAAAAACATAACCTGCATTTAATGTATCCTGAGTTGCATTTCCTTTTATGTTGTAAAGTTTTGTTCATGGTTTTCAAGTACAAGGACGTCAACAACAAAATCTACAGGAAGTTTTCTCTCCCCCCTTTTAAAAATTGAAGAGCATATTTACTTATATGAGCCCATTATTATCCCGTTTGTTTCCAAATTCCAATAATTCAAACAGAACATACATATTACACTGGAGGAAAGGCTCCTCATTACCAGTGGTGGTGGTGTAGTGGGCTAAAGCACTAAACTGTTAAGCAGTAGGTTGTCGGTTCAATCCCCACTGCCACCACCATTGTGTCCTTGAGCAAGGCACTTAACTCTAGGTTGCTCCGGGGGGATTGTCCCTGTAATAAGGGCTCTGTAAGTCACTTTGGATAATGTCAAATGCATAAATGTAAATGTACCATGGTTAAGTCAGTGTAGCTAGTCTTATATAATAGTAATAATAATAACAATTTATAGTATTTATGAAAAAGTCAATAATAGCTGAAACACATCTTGAAACTATAACTGCCAATGTTGATATAAAATGAGGTCTAATAGATTCTACCTTTAGATTATTTCATATCAAACTATATCATTTTGTAAAAATATAACAGTTAAGGACACGATTTTGTAAAGGTGATTATGTGTAATGAAATAAAATGAATTAGCGCATAGCACAGTGTTGCTCTTTTCCTCCTCAGTGCTGTTTGGCATGGCAGGGTTGCTACTGTTTGAGAGGTTCAAATGGACTTCCTCCGTAATGCTTTAAACTAAAAAAGTCTCACTAGAAATTAAATTGGTCACATCAGTTTTGAGGTCTGCGCTCCACAATATCGAGGGACACCCGGTTCATGCACGCGTGCACCAGAGAGAAGAGCAGATGAAAAGTGCAGATGAGAAGCCTTTAGCAGATTGCAAGATTATCATAAAATCATCCTCGGCAGTCCTAAATAGGCTATCACTTGTGTGACTGCTGAAATATCTTCATTGGGAGAACCATGGCATTGTTCTTTCCCTGCTGTCCGTGACCCAGTCCGAATAGACCTGCGTCCAGAATCACAGCTTTAACTTTTTAACATTTTCTTCACTGCGTGTGCGTGTGCGTGCGTGTGCAGAGGGCAAGTTTACGAATCTGACATGCAGTCAAGGAGGAAAGGAGATCTGCACATGCAGATGAAATTCTCCACCGGTTGCATTTTTTTCTCAATACCGTAGATAAGCAATATACATGGTATGATTACCATCAATTTTCATACCATGGTATACCGTGAAACCAGTTACCGCTGCAACTCTATTTACTAGTTTATTTTGCTGTCGTTTTTGTTGCAGTCTTAGTTAATTTATAGAGTAACTTATATTCATTTGAAATGTATTGTATTTTAATGTTCAGCTTTTAAAAAATTTCACTATGGTTTCCTTTTGTATGCCAAGTGTTGATGTCTATGCTGTTATGCTGAGAGTTTATCAAAAACATTTAGTCTGACCTGATTGACCTTACAATACCTTAGGTATTGTCTTCCAAGGAGCACAGTGCAACAACTTGTGTTTTACTAAAACACAATTACACTGGCCGGAAGAACATAATATAATAATAAAAAAGGTCCAAGGTGCCAGCTCAAGAGAAAACTAATCACCATAATGGTGGCTACTCATAACTCAAAATCTATTCATAACAAATCAACAACACTAAATAAATAAAAGATAAAGATTTCTATTCATATTTTTTTGTAGCCCCAATGATTTAAGAATCACAGGCTGTAGGAATTAAGCCTCAAAGATAAATCTTTTTTTTTTTTTTTTTTACAGTGCAGGCTGTTGGATCCTGTACCACCTGCAACTAATGATCAAGAATCATGCTTTCTGGCCATTTTAAAACAAGGAGGACACAGGGGCCTAGGTAGCTCAGCGCATACTGATGCTGACTACTACCCCTGGAGTCGCGTACCACCCCTGAGTGACTCCAGTCAAGTCTCCTAAGCAACCAAATTGGCCCAGTTGCTAGGGAGGGTAGAGTCACATGGGGTAACCTCCTCATGGTCATGAAAGGTGGTTCTCGCTCTCATTGGGGCACATGGTAAATTGTGCATGGATCACGAATTGTAGCCTGAGCCTCTTGCGCAATGAGCCACGTGATTAGATGCGCTGATTGACTGTCTCCAAAGCGGAGGGAACTGAGACTTGTCCCCCACCACGTGGATTGAGGCGAGTAACCACTACCTGGTAAGCAGTTGGAATTGGGCATTCCAAATTGGGAGAAAAAGGATAAAAATAAATTAAAAAACGAGTACACTTTTTGTCAAGCCCAGATTTCCTGTTTCAATTTGCATCAATATTTTACAAAATGCACTCGTCAAGCAATTTCATGGGGTCTTTCAAGCCTCTCTTGCACCACAGACAGTTTTTGATGCTGTGTTCTTTTCTTCTCCTTAGAGAGTTTTTGCACAGGGTCATTGCTCCACGCTGGTGCATTAGGGAGCAGAGGCAGGTTGTCTGTTTATGAATGCCTCTCTGCACGAGGGAACATAGTGTGCTGCCCCAGCACTTCTGACTGAGGAAAACTCAGCATTTCCCTCTTTCTCCTCTCTGGTTCCTCCTGTATTCTTCCTGTGGTTAGTAAATCCAGGTCAGCAGCCGACTCAAAGTACGAGTTGCCCAGTCTCTCTGGTCTTAGACCAGCTTTGCCTACTATACAACCCTAAAGCCAAACATTGTAAAGGATAGTTCACAAAAGGTGAATTTCTGAAAATATTTTGGCCACTTTTTTCCATATAATGACAGTGAGTGAGTGTAGGAGTGGTCAAGCTCCAAACTGATGATAAGCACTATTAAGGTATCATAAAAGTGGTTCACACAATTTTAAAATTCACCTTTTATGTTCCACAGAAGAGAGAAAAAAAACATATCAATTTGAAACGACAGGAGTGGGCTTAAAGATGAAATTTACATTTTTTGGTGAACTATCCCTTGAAAGAACTAAGAACCAGGGGAAACAATATGCCACAGAACCAGGTGGCATATTTCCTGGTACTCACACCCCCTCATGCAAAAGATGGAGGAGAAAATGATGGATGGATAAATGGGAGGGAGAGGAGACAGAGCCACAATCAGAAGGAATGTATAGGGTGGGGCGGCAGTGGCATTTGAGTGCTTTGAGTCGTTTCCACTCCTCAGTGTGAGTCACAAGGACACGTTCAGCTGCTGTGGCATTCCCCTGTGGGAAATTTTATTTGCCAGAGGTACTTTAAAGCTTCAGACAATTGTACATAGTTTTTGTGGCACGCTGGGTGAGTTTATAGTCAAAGAAAAAGACTAAACAGTTATTTGTGGTCCTCCCTGATTGTAAGCTTATTTGGTCTATTATTTTGCTGTTACATTCACTGTCTTCATCTCGGAATCGTTCATAGATCTGAACCCAAACTTTGCTGTGACTTTTTAGAAGCGGAGTGTAAGATGCTATTTTTAAAACTCAGCTTGAGTCACTCTTATGCTCTTTCTGTCTTTTTTCTCTGTTACTCACCTCAGTCCAAACAGGACCAAATTGCGGCCTCAAACACATTTCATCAACTCACTTTTGGGTCTGAAATTTGAGGATGTTAAAATGTACATTTTAATGTCTCAGCGGATCCTTTATCAGAAAATATGGTGTTCATTAATTTGACATATATACTTATCAGTCAGTATGTTCACAAGCACTTTAAAATTTCTATTTCAGTCAGACTAAAACAATAATTCTTGTGTTCGCAGTGTTTATATAATTTGCAATAGCTTTTGCAAAGTCAGATTAACAGACCTAGATATTGACTTCGTCCAACAATGTTTACATTTAACTTGGTCTGCATGATTATGACAAAAATAATAATTGTTGATTATTTCCCTTTATATTGCAATTGTGATTCGTTCTGATTAATAGAACTTATATAACATAACTGTCATGTTTAAATGTATTTTTGTTCATTTTTTGTTTTCATCCTTTTTATTTTGAAATTAGTTTACTTCCTGTCCCTGTTTTTTGGTCATGTTTCCTTGTCATATGATTTCCTGTTCCCCTCATGTGTTCCTGTCATGTGGTTTCATGTGTCTTTTTATCTTATTATCAGTTCTGTTTTATTATTGGTTCCTGTATATTAGTCTTATGTTTATTAGTTTAGTCTTGTCATTGGTTGTCTATGTCATGTGGTTACCCATGTCCATGTATTTAAGCCCTCGTGTATGCCATTGTCAAGTATTGTGTTGGTGTAATGTTGTGTCATTGTTCTTTCTATTTGTCAAGTCATTGTTTAGAGTCAGGTCAAGTTTAGGTTCTGATTTATATTCTGTTTTGTTTTCACTTTGGATTTGCATTTTTGGATTTAATGCACTTTCTAAAATAAAACTGCACTTGGGTTCCTACTTTACATCCTCATCTCACTTGTCCTGCCAGCATCAACATTACAGAATACTTGCCCGACAAAATGAACCCAGCAGTTAAATTTCTGCGGTTACATCAGGGGAATCATCCCCTCGAGGACTACATGGCTGAGTTTTGTGGACTGTGTCACTTGGTGGACTTTAATGATATTGCCCTCAAAGACATTTTCCGTGTTGTCTTAAATGAGCCAGTCTGCTCCAGGATGCCTGGAGGTAGAGTACATTGGACTCTTTCAAAGTTTATTGACTTTGCCCTGTTAATGAGTGGTTCTGCCTTTACTCTTGGAGTAGTGGATGAGGAACTCGGCACTCCTACACTGGCCACCAAATCCACTATGTCAGAGCCCACTACCACGCCTGCCATGTTCCATGAGCCAGCGTCCACACCTGCCATGGTCCACGAGCCAGCGTCCACACCTGCCATGGTCCACGAGCCAGCGTCCACGCCTGCCATGGTCCACGAGCCAGCGTCCACGCCTGCCATGGTCCACGAGCCAGCGTCCACGCCTGCCACGTGTTGCCATGTCTGCCACGACATGCCATGTGACCACACCTGCCATGCCTAGTCAAGAGGCCCTGCCTTGCCTTATTGCTACATCTATCTGGTCATGCCATGTAGCCACATCTGCCTTATCATGCCATGCTGTCCTGCCTGCCATGCCAAGCCAAGCCACTACACTTGCCATGCCTAGTCAAGAGGCCTCGCCTTGCCATGTCACCAGATCGGCATGGGTATGCCTTCATGCCAAGTTGCCATGACCCCTGAGCCTGCCACGGCTCCGCCCTCAGAGCCTACCACATCAGTAGACCACGGAGGTCGTTCCTCAGTCACTGCCCATGCTCACGACCACAGAGGTTGTTCCCCAGTCACTGCCCGTGCTCATGACCAAGGAGGTCGTTCCCCTGTCACTGCCAGTGTTCACAATCATAGAGGCCGTTCCCCTGTCACTGCCTGTGTCCATGACCATAGAGATTGTTCACCTGTCCCTTCTTGTACTCACAGCCACAAAGTGTACCTGTCCTTGCCCTGTGGCTGCCTCCCACGCCTCCTGACCCTGTCCCTGCTCTGTGGTCACCCCCCCAAACTGCCGGACCCCACTCCCTTCCTGGAGTTGCCACCCAAACCGCTGGACCCCACTCCCTTCCTGGAGCCACTTTTCTGGCCACTGGCTCTGCCCTGTTTTCCTGCTCCACACCCTGTCTCGCCAGGCCATGCTCCACACCCTGTCTCGCCAGGTCATGCTCCATGCCCTGCCATGCCAAACCATGCCTCACCAAACCCAACACCGGCTCCATTATGGTCTCTAGCACCCTTCTGGTCAAGCCAAGCCACTACGCCTGCCATGCCTAGTCAAGTGGCCTCGCATTGCCATGTCACCAAGTCGCCATGACCCCTGAGCCTGCTACGGCTCCGTTCCCTTAGACTGCTATGTCTCTGCCCTCAGAGCATTCCACAGCAGTGCTCACAACCACAGAGGTCATTCCTCAGTTACTGCCTATGCTCAAGACCATTGAGTTCCCGTCACTGCCAGTGTTCACAATCACGGAGGTCGTTCCCCTGTCCCTTCATGTACTCACAACCACAAAGGCTGTTCCCCCATCAATGCTGTGCCCATGACCATATAGGCTGTTACATTACAACTGCCTGTGCTCACAGCCACTAAAACTGTTCCCCTGTCACGGCCAATCCCTGAGACTACCACAGCTTTGCCCTCTGAGCCACTCCCTCCTGACCCTGTCCCTGCCCTGTGGCCACCTAGGCCTCCTGAACCTGTCCCTGTCCTGTGGCCACCCCCCAAACCGCTGGACCCTGCTCCTTTCCTGGGGCCACTTCTCTGGCCACTGGCTCTGTCCTGGTCTCCTGCTCCACACCCTGTCTCGTCAGGCCACGTTCCACACCCTGTCTCGCCAGGCCATGCCTTGCCTCACCAAACCCACCACCAGTTCCGCCATGGTCTCCAGCACCCTTCTGGTTTGCTGGTTTCCCTGCCACACAGCCCATGTCCACCTCTGCCCCAAGGTCCAGGTCCACCACTGCCTCCAGACCCGCCTTCGCTGATAGCTCCCGGTTGGAACTCTTGACATGGTTTTTGGAGCCGCCCCTTATGGGGGGGATATGTCATGTTTAAATGTGTTTTTGTTCATGTTTTGTTTTCATGCCTTTTATTTTGAAATTAGTGTACTTCCTGTCCCTGTTTCTGGTCATGTGTCCTTGTCATGTATTGTGTTGGTGTTATGTTGTGTCATTGTTCTTTGTATTAGTCAAAGTTTAGGTTCTGATTTATATTATGTTTTGTTTTCAACTGTACTTGGGTTCCTACTTCAAATCCTTGCCTCGTGTGTCCTGCCAGCATCAATGTTAAAATAAAGACATACCGTATTGTTTGTTGGCTGCACATCCAAAACTGTTCCTGAATCACTTTATTGCCATTTTTAACATCAGTAAATCAAGACTAAATTGTCAACTTCACACTAGTCCTCTTAGAAGCATATAACCAAAGCTGTTTTTCAAATTTTTTATATACACAGAAGCGAGCAACAGATTTGTGTGTGATTATTTACAGTGCTCAAAAACTGCAAAAACACACAATATATAAAATGTATTTGAAATATTTTACACAATAATAGCCGATGTACATGGACTGCTATAATTGACAACTTTTAAGATTAGTTCATTGTGGCAGCTGTAATTGTAATCTTAATTATTTAAACAATTAATTGTGCAGCACAACGTTTAATGAACCACAGTTAACCTTGGTGTTGTGCACTTGGTCTGAAGAGGTGATGTGCGCCGTGTGTCTTAACACTTCCTAAACTGACATTGTTCTTTTGAAAATTTGATTACGCATTGTGTCATGTACAGTTGAAGTCAGAAGTTTGCATAAACTTAGGTTGAAGTCATAAAAACTAATTTTTTAATCACTCCACAGATATAATATTAGCAAACTATAGTTTTGGCAAGTTGTTTAAGACATCTACTTTGTGAATAACGTAAGTAATTTTTCCAACAATTGTTTACAGACAGATTGTTTCACTTTGAATTGACCATATCAGAATTCCAGTAAGTCAGAAGTTTATACACTAAGTTAACTGTGCCTTTAAGCAGCTTGGAAAATTCCAGAAAATTATGTCAAGCCTTTAGACATTTAGCCAATTAGCTTCTGATAGGATGTGTACCGAATTGGAGGTGTACTTGTGGATGTATTTTAAGGCCTACCTTCAAACTCAGTGCCTCTTCGCTTGACATCATGGGAAAATCAAAAGATCTTACTTTTTGGAGAAATATCCTCTGGTCTAATGAAACAAAAATTTAACTATTTGGCCATAATGACCATTGTTATGTTTGGAGGGAGAACGCTGAGGCTTGCAAGCTGAAGAACACCATCCCAACCGAAGCATAGGTGTGGCAGCATCATGTTATGGGGGTGCTTTGCTGCAGGCTGGACTGGTGCACTTCACAAAATAGATGGCATCATGAGAAAGGAAAATTATGTTGATATATTGAAGCAACATCTCAAAATATCAGCCAGGAAATTAAAGCTTGGTCACAAACCTACAATTTAAAGGGAATGATCCCAAATACTAACTATAAGTGTTTGTAAACTTATGACCCAGAAATGTAATGAAAGAAATAAAAGCTGATAGTGATCCTAACTAACCTAAGACAGGGAAAGTTTTCTACGATTAAATGTCAGGAATTGTGAAAAACTAAGTTTAAATGTATTTGGCTAAGGTCTATGTAAACTTCTGACTTCAACTGTATACTAGTTGAAGACAGTAGCTTGACTATGCAAAAATCAGCTGTAGCTAAATTATAACTGCTTGTGTAAATGTACTGACTATTTTCAAATTTCTAGTAATATCTCCTGTTTCAAAATGCAATACTCTTTCAGTGCTCATTACATTGTAAATGCTTGTATGAAATAATAATAATAATAATACAAAAAAAAACATTTCCTCTGTCTCCCCCACTGATCTAATATTGATCTAGATTACACATGATCATAAATCTAGTTTACTTGTTCATATACCCCCAGTCTTATGAATTATTTGCACTCTGCATGCAAACAGCATGCTTTGGAATGCACGTTCATCTCCACCATGGTGTAACCAGTTTTTCTCTCCAGCAAATCACATATTGTTTCAGAAAATCTCCAGCAAATCACATATTTAAAGAAAAGAAACATTTCTTTCTTTAACTTCCCTCAGCCCCTCCTCTCTCTCTCTCTCTCTCTCTCTCTCTCTCTCTCTCTCTCTCTCTCTCTCTCTCTCTCTCTCGCTCTCTCTCTCTCTCTCTCTCTCTCTCTCTCTCTCTGTCTCCACTAGCTCTTTTTCAACTCTTTGGGTGGATTCCCAGCTGACTATGTTTGTCATGGTAACAGGCAGCAAGGCAACAGGCCCAGCCACTTGCTCTTCCTGAGTAAGTGAAGCAGCCTGACAGATCTGCGTCTGCGCAGAGAGAGAGAGAGAGAGAGAGAGAGAGAGAGAGAGCGCGTTTCTGTGTGTGTGTGTGTGTGTGTGTGTGTGTGTTTGTGTGCGTGTGCGTGCGCGTGTGTGTGTGTGTTCAGATAGGGTTTGGGTGCGTGAGTCTGTCAGCCTGGATTAGGTTCAAGCACACTGCAGCACTGCCTACCGCTACCGGCCTTCACTTTATGCTAATGAGGGGAGGCCTAAGGAATGGTCTTCCTTTTCTCTCGGTCTCTTTCACTCACTCCTCCTTATTCTCTGTCTTTTCCTTGTGGGCCAGAGTGAAGACCGTTTGTCCTTTTTGATGCTTCTTACATGTTTCACTCAAGAAATTAAAGGTGATTTGATTGAAATTAGGGCTGTCAGTCGATTCCAATTTTTAAATGAATTAATTACATGATATGCCTATTAATTATTAAAATTAATTGCAATTATGTGCTCATGTAAATATTTGCTGAGAAAGCCCCTCAAATAACAACAATTCAATATATAAGGGTTAAATAATAATTTTTTTAATAATATATTTATTTTATTTGTAATTTTTTTAATATAACTGACAAATGCAAATTTAAAATGCATTATGTTATTGTGGCTGACGAGTTAACATAAGTAATGAGTAATGAGTTACATAAAGTGGCTTTAGAATCCAATATATTGTTTATTTTCAAATTATTGAATGTTAGCTAATCATTGGCCTACAATCCACAGCAATCCATTTTGCAATTGAATGCGGGGGTTATTAGGGCGTGTCTAAGGATGCGTCAATGTACACATGTATCAGATAGATGCTTTTGGTGCGTATCACTTTGGTTGTGTCACATCATAAAAATGCAGTTTTTAGGTCACTGTGTCAAGTTTAATGTAGTTTGAAACAAAGAAAAACATGTCTCGAGATCCCTGTGTTCGGATTTGCACTCCATCAAGCTGTTTTAGTGCAAAAGATCATGTTCTGTCTGCTGTCAGTGAGTGTGGATTTTTCTCTGTATTAGCTGTGCGTTGCCTATACAGCTGGAGTTTTGCTTACTGCCCTCTGGAGAAAACAGTGGGTACATGATTAATTTCTTGAATTTTTTTTAACTAGTCATTTTTTATATAATTATTCACACTGAATTAACACATTAAATCAACAGCCCTTTATTGAAATGTGATTTCTGTGCCTTTAGCACCACCAAATCGAATTGCAAAAATCATTCTTGTTTTCAGACAGGTTTCCCAGAACATTCTCTTTGTATTTCATTGGTCGAAAAAATATGTAAATACAAAATATTGTATTAGTAGTAGTTCATCAAATAAGGTATAATCAAAAGTCAATAAGTCAGTCTGTATCACTATAGCAACATTAACCCCAATATGGTGGTCAAGTATCACCCTGAAGCATTTATTTATCAGTAATGACTGGCAGACTGTAAATTGTCCATCTTATTACAAGACTACTTGACAAATAAATAAATTGTTTTGAGTTTAAATGATTTTATTAGCCTCTTTGTAGAGATCACAGATGTGATGTGATGCGAGAAGTAGAAGTAGAAGAGTTGACATACAATATTCGAATGACTAGTGTAATATCACCTAATATTTCATATTTCAGAAATATCACACCAATGGATGATGACACGATTGACCAATCAGAAGCGAGTAATACAGAGAGCCGTGTAATATAATGCAATAATATGTTCCACTTCTGAAGCGACTTTCTTCATCATCTGATATCACCAAGCTGCCTTATTTTTCAGCCCATTCCCTAAAACCACCTGGCTCCATTCTGAAATGTAACGCCCACTTGAATCTAATCAATTCAATGTTTTTCTTACTGAATCTTGTTTAACTCTGAAATGCACTCACTGAGCAATTTATTGGGAACACTATGGTCCTAAAAAAGTGCCTGGCGTGGTCTTCTGCTGTTGTAGCCCATCCGCCTCAAGGTTCAATGTGTTGTGCATTCTGAGATGCTATTCTGCTCACTACAACACAAAAGAGTGTTCATCCGAGTTACCGTAGCCTTTCTGTCAGCTCGAACCAGTCTGGCCATTCTCCATTGACCTCTCTCATCAATAAGTAATTTCCATCCACAGACCTGTTGCTCACTGGATGTTTTTTTTGTTTTTAGCACCATTTTGAGTAAACTCTCGAGACTGTTCTATGTGAAAATCCCAGGAGATCAGCAGTTACAGAAATACTCAAACCAGCCAGTCTGACAACAACAATCATGCCACGGTTGAAATCACTGAGATCTAATTTTCCCCATTCGGATGGTTGAAGCTCCTGATTTATACCTGCATGATTTTATACATTGCGCTGCTGCCACATGACTGGCTAATTAGATAATCTCATGAATAAGTAAGTGTACAGGTGTTCCTAAAAAAGTGCTGATTGTATGTTGGATTTTAGAATTAAAATGGGTTGCAAATGCAGTTTCATGTATACATAAACATAGTAGATTATCAAATGAGCCAAACTGCCAATATGTGATAGAAACTTTTCATTAAAGTGACTTTTTCTAAAAAAATAAAATAAATATCTCACAATGTAGCACTCTTTGTTTTTTCTCCATCTCACTTACTCTCTCTCTCACCCTGAACAGAGCTGTGGTGACTCAGTGTACTGTAATATTACGGTGGCCTATGTGATCCATTATAAACCTCTAGTATCATTAACTTACACTGCTACAGCTGACAGCAGCGCTGCCTAACATTAAAGCTCAGAACAGGTCACACAGACACACATGCTCCTCTTGTCCCCTTTTCCACTAAACACTCAGCTGGATCCTGTCTTCCGGCATCCAGCATGTGTTTGAGCAGGCAGTGATCAGGGCTTTGCGCTCTTGTGACACATTCTTACCGTGAGTACTTACTGAAAGTCTGACACACATTTGCCCCACATAGCTGTATTCCTGTAAGCGCTCCTGCGGTAATGGCACATTTCACACACAACTCTAAAGTGTGAATTCTTGAGTTGCATTAAAGAAACACAAAAATTATTTTTTTTATCATAATTTACTCTCCTTTATGTTTTTCCAAACCTGTATGACTTTCTTTTTCAATGGAACACAAAAGATGCATACTTTTAGGAGTGACAACCTTAGTCACCATTTATTTTGATTGTATGTCATGTTGACAGGGTTGGAAGAGTAACTTTTGAAATGTATTCCACTACAGATTACAGAATACATGCTGTAAAATGTAATTTGTAACGTATTCCGTTAGATTACTCAAGGACAGTAATTTATCCTAAATAATTTGGATTACTTCTTCAGCACTGGTCGATTTTTTTTTCACTTGTTTTGACTATAAAAACTGCCAGTACAGTAAGACAAAATACACATGTTAAAAATATATTCTCTGAAAAACATAAATATATTATGCAGTGTTGTTTCTAAAACAAGATCAATCAAATTGAACTTTTTTTTAATGAAATTTACAGGAAAACAATACAAAAATTATCATCAAGAATATTTTAATAATTTACCCTAATATCAAAGGTCTTACTAGAAAAAAATTAATTGTGATCCAATGTGAATTCTTTTTTTTATAAAAACAAATATGATCGTGTCTGATAACATGTGCATGTAAAATGGCTAGAAATAGCATTTTTTTTATTTGTATTTAAGGTTTATTTGTATTTCTTCTGCCCTCTTACTTACTTCAACTTACTTCAAACTTACTCGTATGAGTGTAACACTTCATAAGAAAGTGTTTCACCGCTGTTTAAATGCACTTTGGATCGCATAATTTATATGTATAAATGTTTTCCATCTGAAAGGACTAAATATTAAATGAAACAAATGACAATAAAATACAAAGTAATCTCTTCAGTAATCAAAATATTTTTTGAATGTAACTGTATTCTAAATACCAATAATTTAAATTGTAACTGTAGTGGAATACAGTTTTTTACAGTAATTATTACAGTAATACAGTATATTTTGTATTTTAAATATGTAATCCTATTACATGTATTCTGTTACTCCCCAACACTGCCTTTTTGAGATGCTGTTGCTGCTCAAAAAGATCTCTGATTGTGTTGAGATTTGAGTGTGCGTGTTAACACACAGTGCCATTCATATATATTGTTACCTTATCTGATTGGCACAGTAGTAATATAAGGCATTGTGGGCTCTTTCCCCTCTGCGATGGCTGCACAGAAACTGTACTGACTCTCACTCCAGTGGCAGCACCGAATGCTAATATGTTATCAACTTGCTGGGCAATATCATAGCAACAAGCCACAAATCTGTTAATTGAAATGGTTCCTTTCATTTTGTTTTGTTTTGTTTTGCATCTAATGGTTTATAATCTGTATGCAAAACATTTTTTAGAACATGATTTTAACCAACACTAGTTTACAACTACCACCAGGGTCACAAATTAAAGGGATAGTTCACCCAAAAATTTTAAATTCTCTCATCATTTACTCACCCTCATGCCATCTCAGATGTGTATAACTTTCTTTCTTCAGCAGAACCCAAACGATGATTTTAGAAGAGTAACTCTGTAGATCCATAGTGAATGGTGGCCAGAACTTTGTTCAAAAATCACATAAAGGCATCATAAACTTAATCCATATGACTTCAGTGGTTAAATCTATATATATTCAGAAGTGATATGATTCAGAAGATCAATAATTACATCCTTTTTACCATATATCTCCACTTTCACTTTGACATTCTTTTCCTTCATGCATATCGCTACCTACTGGGCAGCAAGGATAATTTATAGTAAAAAAGGACTTAAATATTGATCTGTTTCTCACCCACATTTATAATATTGCTCCTGAAGACCAACCACTGGAATCTTTCAGATTAATGTTATTCTGCCTATATGTGATTTTTGAAGTTCTGGCCACCATTGAGTTGCATTGTAAGGACCAACAGAACTGAGATATTCTTCTTAAAATCTTTGTTTGTGTTCAGCAGAAGAAAGAAAGAAAGTCATACACATCTGGGATGGTATGAGGGTGAGTAAATGATGAGAAAATTTTCCGTTTTGTGCGAACTATACCTTTAACCAGGACTTAAGGCAAAAATGCAACTTTCAATGACAAAAATTAACCAGACATTTAAGTAGGTGTGGCAAAAAATACCTGAAATGAATTCCTGCTTATGTATGCTAATTAAGTTTTGATATATTCACAATATTGCATTCTATTTATAGTTTTAGACACTGTAACTTGTAGTTGCCAGATATCTGTTTTTGCTGTCAGAGGTGACTGTAATATGTGTAATATGTATGTATGCATGTAATATGTAATGTGAAACTAATATGAAGTCGTTTTTGATTAAAAATATGTTGATATTTTTAGGGGGGAAAGTGACCCTGACAGTCAATTCCAGGGGGGAATTCCATATTTCCCCGTTATTTAAAAAAGATAATTTGACAAGATTTTCGATTAGCTGATTTGATTGCATCTGTATAATATTTGGTCTTTGTGAGTGCTTTTGTGAATAATAAAAATTTTCTGTTTTGATGTTTAGCTGGTTGTTTCCTAGAAATGTTTGTGTTTGATACATCCAACATTTTCAACAGTTTTTTATGACTTTTCTTTTATGTAACAATTTTAAAAAAATAATAATTTTGTTGAGTAACTAAAGTGCTAATCAGCATAAATGAGTGGCTGTGTGGCTAACACACTTTTTCGCTCTCTTTTCTTTCTAAGCAGATATATGTTGGGTAAAGGTTCAAAGCGGAAACTAGATGAGGATGAAGAGGGGCTGGAAAGCAAAGCGTTGGCGGCAGGGATTGGAGCATTGACCGACGGCCTGTCTAAGGTGTCCTACACCCTGCAGAGGCAGACCATCTTTAACATGTCCCTGATGAAGCTGTACAACCACCGGGCGCTCACAGAACCCAGCCTGGAAAAGCGTGTTCTCATCAACAACATGCTAAGGCGCATCCAGGATGAGCTAAAGCAGGAGGGCAACCTGCGGCCACTCTTCTTTACACCCTCCCCTCCTCCCGACGACCCTGTGGACGAGAGTTTCCGCGAGGCGCAACCTGCCTTCAGTGTGTTGTCCATGGTGGCACCGCCACTGTCCCAGTCACCTGCACTCTCCACTCCAGTCCCTATGCCCCCCTTGACAGGACTGTCAAACCCTGCTCCTCTGGAGGCCTGTCTCACCCCAGCCTCACTCTTAGAGGATGACAGTGTCACGCTTTGCACATCACCATCTCCGCAAGCTCCTCCTCTGCCCAGACTCCCTCCTTTATTGGCCAGAGACAGCTTCTCTTCTGCCCTGGACGATATTGAGGAACTCTGTCCATCTCCTTTACCGCCAACAGCAGCATTGCCCGGTGCTACCTCTCCCCCTTCCTCCCTGACTGTGGCCCTCCATTTGCCCTTGTTGCCCCCCACCTTAAACTCAGGGGACTCCAAAGACTGCTGTAAGCCTTGCTGCCCAAAGCTTGAAGGGCTGGTCCCACTGCCTGAGGAACGGCCAGCAGTCCCCAATGCACCCGAGGCCAGATTACTGGAGACCCTTCCTCCGAACAACCTAGACATGAACACCTCACCCACCTCCTCGTCCTCTGGCTTTCTAACAGACCTGGCCTTGGACGACATTCTCTTTGCAGACATTGACACATCTATGTACGACTTTGACCCCTGCACCTCTTCCTCAGGTGCTGCTCCCTCAAAACTGGCACCAATGGTGACGGCGGATGAGCTCCTCAAGACTCTGTCACCCTACAGTGGTGCTGCTTCTTCGGTCACCTCAAACCAGCCTTTCAAAATGGACCTCACTGAACTGGACCATATTATGGAGGTGCTTGTGGGATCATGACCAGGTTTGGAGGGAATTGGGGAAGAAATGCCTAAACCAATCAAATCATTTTTAAGTACAAACTGGGAACGAAACTGAAAAATCACTTTGTGAGTGTTTTTGTACAGTTTTTAAAGACAAGGAAATTGACATTTTAATGGTGATGTTGCCCAGTACTACTTCTCAACACTGTGCATGCACTGTGCTTGCCTTTTCCAAAAATGAACATGAAGAAATCTTTGGAACACACTTTGGCTTCTGGCATATATGAGTGCCTTCATCATTTATGACCTCTTGGTAAATTTCGGTCTATTCATCCTTGTGTCTGTTTCTTTTCATTTCTAATCGAACAAGACAAATCGTCAGAGGAGTAGTATCATTCTTCCCCACTCCTCAGCAGACAGGTGCAAGAATGTGCAAGTACAGCCCTATTTTCATGTTCTTTTATTTTCACGAAGCACAATGATTTTTTAAAGAGGAACTTGTTTTGTGTTCATATTTTTCTATGCAGAGCTAATGCTTTTAGACATTATAGTAATATTTAAAGTGTAATTTTGCTGTCAGTCCTTCATTCATTTTCATCTGCTTCCATTTAAATGTTAAAGTGAAACATGAAATGTACACATTTATGGAACATGCTTTACCTTTACCAGGTTATTTATCTGTGCAGTGGTCAGATATTTACAGTCAACCAAATTTCTTATGATCTGCCATTACAGCTCAGATTCCATGTGTTTACATCTCAGCTGGCAATAAGTGAACATTTGTTCTGATGCACAATGTTTTACAGATACATTTATTTGATACGGTGGGAAAATTATCAAGCCAATGCTACAACTCCTTTAATGTATGCAATCAATGCTTTTCTGATCAGTAATAAGCAATCCATCACATTCTCGCAACCATTTCCTTGTTATTTATATCAAGCCATCATCATAACTTACCTTTTTTGGCTTTGGTTTGGGCTTCACATAATTACTCCTGACATTGTGGCTCTTTCAGTTTAATGCTACACTAATGCTCAGCAAGAGGGTCTATGCATGTCTGTACATGCAAAGACGAAAAAACACTACATAGACATGTATGTTCACGGTTGCTATTCTATGAGCTCATTTTCAACAAAATTTTCATCGAACTCTGTCAAACATTTCCTTCATATATGTCTTTCACCAGTACAATGGTACATTTCTGTTAACATACTAATGCATGCAGGATTATAACTCATAATTGTACAGATGTCAGATATATGATTTTTTTATTTTGTATGGTTTGGTCTTATTTATACAATTGTTTGAGTTTTAATTAATGTTATCTGTTCATGTTAAATCAGATTGTCTCTCTGTTGCCCTGCTGGGTTTACTCTTGGTGTTGTTTGGCCAGTAGAAATGGTCACATTACATTTAAATGGAAGATTATTTGGGGGAGTTTAAAGGAATGTTACAGGGTCAAACCAATGTTCTGAGATCAACCGACAGCATTTTTAGCATTAAGATTATCACCTCTTATTTATTACAAAAAAGAGCAAAAAACATGGTTACAGTTAGACACTAATAATGGAAGTGAATGGGGCCAGTCTATAAACATTAAAATATACATTATTTCAAAAGTATAGCCACAAGATGTAAATATTGTACGTGTTAACATGATTTTAGTGTGATAAAATCAAGGATTTACCCACGTTACGGTGGTTACTAGATTACAGGGTTTACCAGCGTATTGCAATTTTAAATATAACTTCAAACAGATGAGGTTAGAAAGCGATTATATCAAACTAAAATTATGTTAATATGTATAATGTTTACGTCTTGTGGCTATCTTTTTGAAACTGTGTATTTTTATGTTTTTGGACTGGCCCCCATTCACTTCCATTGTAAGTGCCTTAATGTATCACAGTTAGTGTTTTTTTCTTCTTCTTCTTCTTCTTTTAATAAAAGAGATTAAAAATATTTTTTTGTGGTAAATCAACATTATGCCCCAAATATTGTCCAGTGAACTTTTACTGAACTCAGATCATTCCCCTTTAAAAATGCACACCTGCTAATCGTGATTCGTGAAGTCTGCTAGAGATGGGCTTATAGGGTGAAATTTCTTACAGTAAGCTTTGGAATTTCATTCTGTCCTCTTGTCATTCCCTCTCTCATTATAGAAGAATATTCTGTATGTACAGTATGTGCAATAAAAAGCACATTATATTCGCTAAGAAGACTCCATAAAACACTGAATTTGATTGGTTTACCGGATTGGTTAGAATATTATTGTATGTGCGGTTCACATGTTTGAATCAAAAGGAAAGGGACCATTTATCATATCAGTTGTATTATCTTCATAGAGCAGTCTGCTGTATTGCACTAGTTGTCATTAATAATAATGTTATGGGTATACAAACTGAAAAAAAATAAAAATACTACGCACAATATGGCTTTGTTATATGAATCAGTCAAACAACCATTGCAGAGAGCAATATGGAAGGGAAGAAAACATATATATTATCACAAGTTAAATGTCTTTTTAACAGTTATCTAATTCATCTTGTTCAGGTGTGGCCATTAAAATCTTATTGTCAGAGAGACCTTTGCTAGAGGCAACAATTTGGATTTGTTACAACCCAGAGTTCAAAGGAGAGATTGTCTGAGAATTTTAAACATGAGTGAACGAGAGCCATGTGTACAAAACTATGGAATCAAAATATGATTAATGTTACTTATAGGATTTTGGATTTGGAGTGTGTGTTTTTTTGAAGTTATTTATTTTTTGTTTTCTGTGTAAATATATTTAAGCAAACATCCAGATTGTAATTTGTACAGAATATGAGATAGGAATGTATTATGCTTATGGGAATGTATCACTGCTTATTAATTGGGGTGGAAGCCATTTAAATTTAATTTCATCTTGTTTTAATAATGCTTTATTTTGTGTCTGTTTAGTTTATTGTATAATAATTTGGGGTGGTGTTTGTACTAGTCTCTAGGTCAGCACTCCCAGCCTATATTTAATGATGAGTATTTAATGTTTTTATGTATTTCAGATTGTGTGCAAGGGAAAAGGTTTGTGAAGCAATACTTTATTCTCTACAAACTTCATAATTTCAATCTTCCAAATCCTCATACTGAGAAAATGTTTTGATAACCCTCAATGCCAAATGTAAAAAGTAAGGAAGCATGATTTCTGATCTTTGTTCTTATTTTTAAATGGTATCTCAGTGTCTTCAGTCCATGGTTCAAACCACACATTGGCGAAGTTAAAGATAAGTGGTTTCAGGATAGTGACCAGTGTGTGTGTGTGTGTGTGCGTGTGTGCGTGCGTGCGTGCGTGTGTGCACGCGCGTGTGTGAATGAAAAAGTGCGAGAGATAGTGGTGTGGGGGGGTCTCAACCCTTTTTCTGCTCATTAAGAAAGTCTGTATCTTCAGGCTTTGGAGCTGTGCCTTATTCTATGCAATAATACCGACAATTTCATTTTTGAGACATATATCCCATCAACTGATGATCACTGTATTTGCAAGGTGTGGACTGTAGAATATATATATATATATATATATATATATATATATATATATATATATATATATATATATATATATATGGACATGTGTCTATGAATTTGAAACAGTCTTACTTTTCTAGTTTTATATTATACAATAAACAGAAACAAAATTACATCTGTCCATGATTTCTTTTTTACTGTAAATTTTCAATACATGTTTATTTTGTCCATGACTACAAAGCATTTTAGGTGTCATATTTTCCTTAATTAAAGAGTTTTACCTCTTAAGATATTAAAAGTAGCCTACTAAAATATGTTTCAAAACATGTCTCAAATGAAATTAAGAATCCAATCATATCTGATTAATAAAAGCTTTTTTTTTTCTTTTTTTTTTTACATGATCACATGACCAGCCAAATATGACTTATTTTGTCTTGTTAACCTCCCCATTATCTGACACTTTTACTCACAGAATAAATTATTCATGGCTGTCTAAAAATAGCACATTTTTCAGTAACTGAAAACTATATATTTTGCATGATGCTACATCCCAACCACTAGGTGTTAGTATAAATCCAAGACGACAGCCATAACAAGCAGCACAAAATAAACAAGAATAATTACTGAATGAACTTGAATGCTGTAGAAATCATTATAATTAAAGACCATAAAGCTTCGTGCGACCCCCACGTCCACATGTGTGGACATTGTATTTTCGCTTCGCTATACGCAACACATAATTTAAATTAATTTAAACTGACTGAATACTTTTCAAAGCAGTTTAGACTGTCATTTAAGTGTTACATTTCTGTTACACCGAGTCACGTGACACACAACATTAAGTTGATTTCCGTAAAGCGCGTCTATGGTTAGATGAGACAACAAAAGTGCCTCTGGTAAAAAACTACAAGTTTTGTCATTGAAACCTTTTTGGGTGTAAAGAGTAGCGTCTCTAGTTTCATTTGATATGACACTTTAAAACTTTATTCATTTTTCTTGTGTCAGTGCGCTAATAAAAAAAAAAATCCACATACATGGATTTTGGTACATTATTCCCTCAAACGTTATTTTGAATAACTTTCATCATTAAAACTTCTGTGGGTCATTTCACTTCATTTTAATATAAATTTATTTTGTCATCACTGTACAATACAGTTCTATTCATTAACATTAGTAAATGCATTCCTGTATTTACTGTGCATTATCACATTGAGAATCAATGGGTTCTTCCAAAAGCTTAAAACTTTTGCTTTCAGAGGCTTTGTATAGTGTTCAGATTAAAATATGGTGCATTTCGAACTGTTCCGACACCAGTGCAGACAGACTTAATAGGAGATGAATTCATTCATTAAACAGGGAGCAAGGGAGCATCCTTTAGCTCTCTATGCTGCTAAGTGCATTCAGTCCTAAAATCTGACCAAAAGTTCAGTTTCAGGCTGCAGATGATGTTTGGACCACTCAAAATGTTAACCAAACTTAAGACAATGGTATCAGTAAATAGATTCAGATTTTATAATGTATTACATGGTTGGCAGTGATTGGATGATGTTAGCTATTACTTTGAATCAGAATTAATTATGTTAATTTGTGATGTAATGTCTGTAACATCTCAAAAACATAAATACCAACAATTTTGGAAACATAATAAATAATTTGATTTAAAACAACTTTCTATAACTTGGTATTATTTAAAATTTCTCATTTTAGTCCCGCTGTCCACGTATGTGGACATATATTTTTAGGAAAACTAGTTGCTCTAGAATTGTTTTCAATTTCTTCTTTTTTTATTTATTTTTTAATTTATTAAATCTTTTTTTTTTTTTTTTTGCTTGTTTATTAGGCGCTACTAGTTATCAAATCAAAAAGGGAAATGGAAAATGCACACACCAGTCACGCTCATTCTCAGGAGGATAGAGAGTAAAATGTATAATTTGTGAAAGATTCATAAGTGAGAGAGAGTCTTCCAGTTCTCTCTAGTCACAGCTGCTCTGCATAAGAAAGCGGACATTTCTTTGCATCAACAGTTGCCTCCATTTTGCACCCATGACTCATGGGCTGGTAGAAGGAGTCTATTTCCAGTATTGGGGCCACACAGCTGTGTAGCAGGGACAGTTTTAGCATGTCTGTGTATGGGGGAGTCAAGCTCAAAGCATTGCCGAACTGACCACAGGTCAGTTAAAATGTCTTTCCCCAGTGTATCGTGTTGCTTTATTATGAGTGGTGATACAGTGCTTGTCTTCAACAAGACCACTCACTGTATTAGTCTCACTTTTACTGTTTGTTATTATTTTCCTTTATCTAACTCTATAGTTTCTTATTTTCCCTTTGTGTCTCTGTGTGCATGACCTTAATCCAATGCCATCAAGAAGGGCTTATGTTCACTTTACAGTACCTCTGTGGTCAGGCTTCTTAATAAGTTTCATGTTTTTTTATGAGCAGATAGCAAGTGAGGTATTTGCAATCTCATACTGTATTGTTTCTAGTAAGCACATATGGGGCCTGTCTCATATAGCTGACTCATTTGTTTCAGTTAGCATTTGTCCACTCCTTTTAACATTCTTAGTTACCCTAAGAAATTAGTCAAACTGGGTAAAAGAAAAAAAAAAAGAAAAAATTATATATATATATTTAGTGTTTCCTTCACTGCAGCTAACTGTCATGCATGTCTAGAACTTCTAGCCAAAATTTTAGGCACTGAATTGGGTCTCTCCAAAATCCCACCTTCCAAGTACATGGTACAAAACTCTGACTGACAGGCAGAGAGCACTTAAAGTAGATTTGGCAAACAATAACATTCTGTGGTCCGATTTTTTTTTGGAACACAGACACCTATAGGTGTCCTGAGATATAACAAGGGGACATTTTCTATGTGCTATTCAATAAAACAATCACTGGTCGAAATTATCGAATTTCACCAGTTCACCATTTGGCCTACTGACGGCCATGGGCGCTGCCTCACATGTCTGGGCAGCGATCACAATGAGGCAGTGTTTGTGGATGGCAACGTAGTGGTCATGGCTTTCCTTCTTCCGGGGGAAAGCCACTCTAACCCCAACCCCCCAACACCCCCCTCTTCGTTGTACCTTATACACATGAGTTTAGGGCCGGCGCAGCTGGCACTGGAGGTGATTTTGGGAGATTAACAGGCCCGCAGACCACCCGATCCCCAACACCAACACTCGCCTTATGGCCAGTCTAGTGTCTCTTTCAGGACCCCGATGCCGTCTGAGGCTGACGCCGAGCTGTCCGCTATGCTTGTCTGGGCCGCCACGAGTGCTGGGCTGGACTTCGTGGCTAGATGATTGGTTCCTGGGTTCGGGCGCCACTCACAGCCACGCCCCCCCAGTTAGTTTCTTCACAGAGGTGCATGATGAGCTGACGAAGTTGTGGTGGGCACCTTTCACTGCACAAAACCGACTTCCTCGCTCGTCCGCTCTCACTACCCTTGACGGTGGGGTGGTCCACGGGTACACGGAACTCCCCCAGGTGGATAAGGCAGTTGCGGTGCACCTGTGCCCACAAAACGCAGCCACCTGGCAAGATCAACCGTTACTCCCCTCCAAGGCCTGTTTGTTGACATCGTCTCTGGCGATCAAGGCCTACAGTGCCACTGGACAGGCTGAGGGTGTCACCCTGAGGCGGTGAAACCCCAGGCAGCTCCACCCCAGCCCGGGCCACAGACGTGCTGGGACACAGCTGACCCCGGGGGCTGCGCAAGTACCCATTTCCCCCAGTGAGCCTACTTGCACAAGTGCTTTGCAAGTTCAGGGAGGACGAGGAACAAGTCACTCTCGTGACCCCTTACTGACCCACTCAGACTTGGCTCTCGTATCCCACACTCCTTGTGACAGCACCTCCCTGGCGGATTCCCCTGAGGAAGGACCTTCTTTCTCAGGGATGGGGCACCCTCTGGCATCCATGTCCAGACCTCTGGACCCTCCACGTCTGGCTCTTGGACGGGATGCGGAAGATCTAAGCAGTCCACCACCAGCCGTCATACACACAAGAGCCAGAGCTCCCTCTACCAGACAGCTTTATGCCCTAAAGTGGCACTTATTCACAAATTGGTGTAATTCCCGATCTGAAGATCCACAGAGGTGCGTGGTCAGGTCAGTACTCTCATTCCTACAGGAGAGGCTAGAGGCGGCTGTCCCCCTCCACCTTGAAGGTTTATGTAGCCGCCATAGCGGCTCACCATGAGTCGATGGTAAGTCATTAGAGAAGCACGACCTGATCATGATATTCCTTAGAGGCTGAACCCTCCTAGGCCATTCCTGTTCCCCTCATGGGATCTCTCCGTGGTCCTTTCAGGCCTTCGGAGAGCCCTGTTATATATAAAAACAGCATAAATGTTTTAAGAATTTAACTTCTAATTTTTTAGAAGTTACTCAAACTCTCAGATTGTAGGCTACTTCAAGTTAAAAACAAATAGGTCATATGGATTCAGCAGATAAATCATTTAACAAATGGGGGGGGGGGGGGGTCTTCAAGTCCCTGTTTGGTCTAGTAGTAGCAGGCCAAGTATAGTAATTGGACAAAAATACAACATAGTGAGTTTGCTTCATTCTTATTTGTTACATAGCTGACAAACCTGTCCAAGAGGTTGGCAAGGTGTCCCCCTCCCCCTGTTTCCTTTCTCACTCTCCTGGAGCATGGTTTCTGAACATGATCTTTTCCATTCTTTTAGTGAGTGTCTATCACACTTTCCCAGTCAAAATAATTATTCTGTGAACTTTTTTATTAATCAGTGATTCTCCACCTAGAATAGAACACAGTTGGTTTGTGTGAGGTACAAAGTAAATAACCCATGCAGCTGCAATTCTAATTTGATTCTTCAAGTAGATGATCTTCCTTGTTTCAGTGGAGGGAGGGAGGGGGAGAGAGAGAGAGAGAGAGGGAGAGAGAGAGAGAGAGAGCGCAAAAGCCTTGCTCTTCCCCTCCCTTTTATCTCCCTTCGCCCTGTCAGGTTGGCTTTGTGCAAATATCTGAATGATCTTGTTCTGCTGTAACCAGGGAGGGAAAGAAGCCACACCTACTCTCCACCAACCACAAGCTCAACTCAGCAGACACATAAGCAGCCACACATACACGCCAGCGCATGACTGTCCCCTCTGGCTGGAATTTTAATTGAACAATAAAGCAGCTTCCTCTCCCAGCCTTTGAGTAGAATATCGTATATGGTGACACTTCAATTTACAGATATTACAAGTTGCTAAAGCAAATTAAAACAGTAGCAACAATAACTACGTGTAATTACATGCAGCTTCACAAAATAATTGCACAGTAAGTTTCTTATTTTTACTTGGTACTTATGTAAATACACTGTAACATGAACACTGAAAGGTAAGTGTGAATCTGAGTAGTCAGGTCATTTCTTTAAACATCATAAATGAAGCGTTTCAACAAAAGGAGGCATTCGTTCACTGGATGTCTTAGACACATTCAGAGAATATATAAATTTCATTTTCAGCTTTTATATGAATCAGTTGGACTAATAATTTTAAATAAGTTTAACAATTACCCTATTTGCATTAAATTAAAGAAACAGTCATTCTAGTCTAAACACATCTTTACACTTCTTGGTGTATGAGGGCTGGGGCCCACACTTATAATTTTGTCCTGGGCATATTGCAATCTAACAAAGGCCCTGCAAACACACACTCAAATTTATTTAAGCCTATTTTTATGACGTGTTATCTTCACTTATATTGAAGTTGTGTTATTTTTAGTTTAAAGATTACACAACACAATTCGATGCAAATTTGTTATGAAATTGAAATGCGTAAATCTAAAAAATATTTTTTTTGAGCAAGGACTGGGAATGAAAATGATGGTGGATAATTTTGCTCGTCAATGTGAGATTTAAGTGCAGTGCATATATGGACCTCTTACACAGGAGCTAAAAAGTTTCACTATTATGAAATACGTTTAGTGTAATATAACAGTGAGCTTGTGCTATGTTACGTTTGTACCAAAGGTCACTGAGAGTTCATTATTATGAAGGACACTGAAACCTATAGGATGGAGCTGTAGAAGACTGTCAGGATTTTTGAAACCTGTTACATAATACAGGAGATTCACTCTCAGATGCCTCATTTAGATCTATGTGTACTAAATGGCTGGTGTGACAATAAAGAATAAAGTTTTATTTAACTATTTTAATTTAATTATTAAAATGTCTCATCTTTTTCTGGAAGACCAAAAGGGCACCTTTAAGTTTGTGAATGAAAGGGGCAGGGGCAGGGGCTTGCACCCCTGCTGCCCCTGTTCTGTGCAAGTCAGTGGTCAATAGTGTTATGCTGGAAACAGGAAAGTGTGTTATTGTGATGGGTTTGCAATTGTGTGGTGGGAATGTGGTAGTATATGTGTTCATGAATTTCATGTGAACTTGTATCTGTGTCTGCATGTGTGTGTGTTTGTGTGTTGAGGGGAAAGGCCCTGAGTTAAGAGTCAGAACAGGAAGTAAGAAAAAGACCACACACCGATGCAGCATGGAGGAAGTGTGTAGGAGCTTGACATTTTAAAAAAAAACACACACACACAAAAAGCCATATTTAGTGAGGGAGAGAAAGACAGAGAAATAAGCAATATATAGATATATGTGAAGTAGACTGAGATGAAGAAATCTTGACATAGTAAATTCTAAATGTTTTATGTTAGAAAATCTCGACCTCGACATCTTAAGATGCATTTATTGGACAACAGCATTTAAACAAATAAACAGCATTTATACACTTTTAATGAACTCACACTGCATACAAGCTATACATTATATTAGTTCATTCCTTTATAATCAAACCCTTGACATTGTTATGCTCTATTAACTGATCACCATAATCACACAGGAAATTAACCCTGAAATCAACCCCATACTGCTGAATTAATGACAAGTGCCATGAAATAATTACATTTACATAAACACTGCTATTTTTTGCTTTAAAATTACATTTACTCAGCTGACAGTTAATTTTAGGGTTGTCCTTTTGGTTAGGGAATAGGATTTAAAAGAACTGTATTCCTGTAAACTGTAACACGTCATTTACAACTACAAATACAACTCGTTTTTGGTGCTTCGTGGTGGGCATTTCCCTTCAAATAAAATATCCGCATCTTGTTTGTTTTGATTATTGGTAGGGCTACCTCCCCACATCCCCCCTGAATTCTTCGCCCCTGGTAGAAGGAAAATCATATAAAGAGGTTTGAACATGCCCACTGATTGAAACGGCATTTTTGTTCTGCAAAGACATAAGTCTCCTGGATTGTGCTACAGGAAAAACAGCAGATGGTGATTTAAAGGTGCACTAAATAATTTTTTGTTTATGTTGCACTGGTCAAATCATCTTGGAATTCTATTGACGTGGATGCAGCAGCATGCAGAAATGCAGTATATGCACTTAGCCATAATTGATTTATTCTGCTAGTGAAATTGTTATATAACAAGGGGATTTGCAAGATAAATTGAGCAATATTTGGCTGGTCATGTAATCTCAACATGGCAGCCCCAATGAGGCGACCCACTCTGTGTTTAAAAAAAAAAAAGCTTTTTTAGGCTACTGCAATGGCTGGATTCTTCATCTCATGTAAGTTTACATCATTTTAAACATATTTTTTTAAGTTAACATCTACTTTATTTCTTTATGTGTGAAATTTTTATATGTGTAAAGAAAATAGTGATTGCACTGCTAATGCACTCCCTATTCTAAAAACCTGCTCCTCAAAACAGCTTTCTAAACACCAGATATTCAGCAACATTTTCTATGGTTAGCCGTATTAGTAGCTGGTGGTTGTTATCAGTTAAAGGATTGGACATTGGTAGCATATGAGACAGGCGGGTGAGGTGTCCGGCAGGAAGGGAAGTGGCCAGAGCAGTGAGGGCAGTGCCAAGTTCATCTGTGGTGCTTTCCGCCTGAGCAGGTGAGAAGAATGGAACTGTGGGAGAGCGGCTGCAGCATTAACCTAATTACAGTCTGGCACTGCTAAAAACACTTATTAAATTTGCATGCTCAAATACACTTATGGACAGAGCAGGTCACAGAGCATGCAACCTTCGGCTGTCACCCAAAGGTTTACATTTTGTTATAACAGAATATTCATCAAAAAACATTTCTCATTCTTAAGGTAAAAAAAGTAATACCCATGATTTGACAAATATAATAACATTAATCATTATTCCAAAGCAACTTACAAATAATAATAAGTCACTTTGGATAAAATGATCTGCTTAAAGAATACATTTAAGAGTATAATAATAATTGTTTGGGAAGGGCCAACTAATCTTTATTTAATTCAGATATTATATAGGACCAGATAACAGCAAAACTGCAGACACCGCTCTCTGACCAAAACCCCAAGCTCATATTTAGACCGTTAACTGCTCAAGACTGCCCCACGTGTAGCAGTTCATATAGTTGTTTCAGAGAGAGAGAGAGAGAGAGAGAGAGAGAGAGAGAGAGAGAGAGAGAGAGAGAGAGGGAGATCTTCTCTCAGTGGCAAAAGGATTGCTCTTGTCATTCATGCCTCCAGTATATCAATAAATATTTAAAGAGGTCAGGCATTTTCCAACAGATAACCTAATAGATCAGTGAAGAACAGTTGGTTTCTGGCTATAATACTTCATTCATACCAATAAAGACAGTTTAGTGCCATATAGATTACACTAAAGTCTTAACAAAACCCACTGGGCAATAACCACTGGATGCAAATTTCATTATTATGATGATCATTTTATATTATTATTTCAAGGTTGAGAGTACAACAAAAAACTTTTTGACATTGTATTCCATTCACTTCACCACATTGTTCAGAGTTGCGGTACATATTCTGGTTATTAAAGGAATAGTTTGCCTAAAAATACTGTCATAATTTACTCACTCTCATGTTGAGGCAAACCTGAATGACTTTTGTTCTTCCATGGAATACAAAAGGAAATGTTTGGCTGAATGTTCACCATTCACTTTATAAAATGGAAAAAGTGAATGGTGAATGAGGCTATCATTTTTCATTTCCTGTTCCAGAGAAGAAAGGAAGTCTTGTGGATCCGAAAGAACAGGAAGGTGAGTAAATGAGAATTTTTAATTTTTGGGGTGAAATAATTATACATGGGGTTGGGGAGTAATGAATACATGTAACGGGATTACGTATTTAAAATACAAAATATAAGTAACTGTATTCTGCAGTTAAAATTTGAAGCATTGGTAATTAGAATACAGTTACATTCAAAAAGTATTTTCATTACTGAAGAGATTACTTTGCATTTTATTGTCATTTGTTTCATTTAATATTTAGTCCTTTCAGATGGAAAACATTTATACATATAAATGATGCGATCCAAAGTGCATTTGAACAGTGATGAAACACTTTCTTATGATTTGTTACATTCATACGAGCAGACAGAGAAGTAAGTTTGAAGTAAGTTTGGAGCAGAAGAAATAGAAATAAACCTTGTGTAAACTGTCAGCTTTATGCTAAGATGAAATGTTATTTCTAGCCATTTTACATGCACATGTTACCAGGCACAATCATATTTTTTTATCAAGAAAATTCACATTTGATCAAAATTCCTTTTTTTCCAATAAGACCTTTGATATTAGGACAATAAACGTATTCTTGATAATAATTTTTGTATCGCTTTCCTGTAAAATATATATATTTAAAAAATCCTTAAAACAAGATCAGTTACATTTATTTTGTTTTAGAAACAACACTGCATAAGATATTTAGGTGTTTCAGAGAATATATTTTTATGCGTATTTTGTCTTACTTATAATCTACCAGTGCTGAAGAATACGTTACTGACCTTAAGGAATTTAACGAAATACGTTACAAATTACATTTTAGAGCATGTATTCTGTAATAATGCAAAAGAAACCCTCCCAACCCTGATTATACAATATTACTAATTAAATCTCCGAATTTATTTATACTAAACATATATAATAGATTTGTTACTCTATTTTTCCTGAAGTAGCATGTGATTTAATAACACACGGATTAACGTCATCTGAGAGTTCCTAAAGTTAAATGCGTCGTGAAAATCACACCAGTACTGCTGCCACTGTGCCACTGTGGATCACCCTGTCCATTGAGAGCGCAGCGCTCATTCATTCCCAAAGATTCGGAAAATATTTTAATGAACCATCAGAAAATGCAAATAATGTAGTGTATAAAATGTATTTGACCACCAACATTCCATCTGTATTAAACAATACTGAAATACTACAAACACATTAAAAATTTCAAGTGTAAACTTCCTTTAGGCAAACAAATGCCCAGATTAGAATAACAACTCACGCAAGTGCTACAATTGTGGCGACTTGTTATTATTAATATTGGTAATTAAGAGGTCCGATGAAAGATGAGCAGATTAGGTCCAAATGGGATTTGGGGACTGGATTACCCTCCACCCGTACAATAATCCACGTCAGTATAATTTCCCACTCACTAAAGTGGACAATAGAGTTGTTTATTTCTTTCAGTGAATATTTCTGGTTGGGATACGATTTTCTTAACATTAAACATCGCATTACATCTCCCTCTCAGTCTGCCACGACACTGACAGATTCCTGGGCTGGACCGCCTTTGAATAGCATTTTATGGTATTTTGTTCAAGATGGCGGTGGCGAGCATGGAAAAGGACGCGATAGTAAGTTACAAAAATACCACTGAAATTATACAATGTTTTGGATTTCTCTGTTCTGTATAATTTTGCTATTATTAGGAAAGGTATGAAAGGTATATCTTTAATATAAAGCACGATAGAAAATCTGTATCCATCACAGGAGATGTGTTGACTTGTTTTTCTCTCTCATACATTCGGTTACAGAAATGTGAACGATTATGTTTAAATACACTACAGACGTGAAGCATCGGAATAGACAAATCATTGTTCAGGGATTCATTTTATTTTTAGCTGGGTGAATATATTACGTTGTGCCTTATCTGTATCTGATTTTAAACGTCCTCAATCTGTGTTGAATGAATCATATTACCCACATAGCGGCAGGCTTCGTGTTACGTGCATTAAACGTGTAATCTTGTCTTTATTCTCTATCTTTATGGAAGAACACCGAAGAAGTTCTTCACCTTAACAATTCATTCGGAGATGCTGGACTAATCTCTCCCGACAAAGAAGACATCTCTCGTATTCTGGTAGAGTCTCTTTTAAAAACGTTATTACCTTGTACTTTAGTCTACTGTGTGATTTATGTGCCCCCCTCCCCTATAATATCCCAGACAGTTCCTTTCAGTGGACGGATCAGAGGTGGGATGAGGCCTGGTAAGAAGATAATTGTCATGGGCATCATTGATCCAGAGCCAGACAGGTAGGCTTGCATTGGCTTGGGTTAGTTATTAATGAACAGATTTTTGGATTGTTTTATTTATGAATGTCCACAACCTTGTGAGCTCCCTGCCTATACAGCATTTTTGACATTAGTGCTGTTTAAAGAGGCTCTAGCTCCAGTTTAGTGGACATTGTGGTTATGTTAATCCCTGCATTGGGTTAGAGATCTGTTTGAGATGCACTACACAGGTGTCTGCCGAGTGTTGATGGGTGTTTACATTGGCTGTCAAAGAGACAAATCTCAAAGCTGTGAGAGCATAGGGTGTGTCCTTAGAAACACACATTCAAATAACTGTTTATATGTGGTGAGTAATTTGATTTCACAGTTAAAGAGGTGAAGGCAATTGGTTATGAGTTAGATGGAAGGAATACTAACAGGGCTCTTTCAGCTAGCAAGCAACTCCAAAAAAGCAGAGTAGGGATACAGTAAAATATTTAAAGGAATAGTTCACCCAAAAATGAAAATTCTGTCATCATTTACTCACCCTTATGCCATCCCAGAAACAAGTCCTTATTTATTCCGCAGAACACAAACCAATATTTTTTTAGAAGAATATTTCCGCTCTGTGGGTCCATACAATAGAAGTGAATGGTGACCAAAACTTTGGTGCCAAAAATCACATAAAGGCAGCATAAAAGTAATCAATTTCATCTTCTAGTGCTTGAGGGATGCGCATAGCACTAGAAAGGGTAGTCAACTTAAAATCATGATCGTCAAGGAGACTGCTGATGTAAAGACTTATAGCAAAAAAGGAGTTTTGCAGAAGAAAGTCATACACATCTGTGATGGCGTTAGGGTGAGTAAATGAGAACATTTTCATTTTTGGTTGAGGAAATAGATGCCAAAAGAATCCAGGTATTGTTATGAAGCTTGATCATCAGTATAGTGAGTCAACAGTCATAATGCATGTAATATCAGTTTGATATTTAATTTCCAGTAGTTATTATGGGCAGGGCTTTTTGTTGAACATGCTGGTCAGTTTTGAGAGTGCAATAATGGTTCCTGGCCTAGGAGTTAAAGCAGTTTCTTTCTTTGCTTGTGTTTTGCTTTGCTAGTCTTTAAATTGTAGTTATGCTGCATTGTAATTAAGCGTGCACATTTAAGTCCTCACAGTTTCTAAATGTTTATACACTCCTGTTAAAATTGCAGGTTTTTGAGCTCTAAAAGATGAACCCAAGTCATGTCAAATCTTTTCACCTGTAATGTGATAATCCAATCAAATTCAAGTGAACAACAAATGTAAACTTTTTATGAAAATAAATACATGACTTACAATTACCTGGTTGTGCAAGTGTGCACACTCCTCAACTAATAGTTGGTTGAAGCACCTTTTGCTTTTGATACAGCAGCCAGTCTTCAGTCGAGTCTATCAAAATCTTGATTTGTCAAATATTTTCCTCATTCTTTATTGCAAAAAATGTTCCAGATTGATTGCATTACAAGGGGATCTCCTGTGCACTGTCCTCTTCAACTCATTCCACATGTTTTCGATTGGATTAAGGTCTGGGCTCTGACTGGGCCATTCCAAAACGTGTATCATCTTCTGAAGCTATTCCTTTGTTGACTTACATTTAAGTCTGGAGTCATTCTCTTGCTGAAAGATGAAATGACTCTTCATTACTCTAATGGAGGCCTGCAGGTTTTGTGCCTAAATGGACTGGAATTTGGCACTATCCATGATTCCTTCTACCTTGACTACTGCCCCAGTCCCAGCTGAAGAGAAGCAGCACCATATCATGATGCTTCCACCACCATGCCTTGCCATGCATATAGTGTTGTTTGGGTGATGAGTGGTCTTTTTTTGCACCAAACATACCTTTTAAAATTATGGCCAAAAAGTTTCATATTGGTTTTATCAGACAATAAAACATTGGATATTTTGACAAAAGGCTTGGAATTTTATTTATTTTTTATTTTTTTTTGTGAGTAATGGCTTCTGTCCTGCCACCCTACCACATAGACCATACAAATTAAGAATACAGGATATTGTTGTCACATGCTGCAAAGGACCAGTACTTGAGATATTGTTGCAGCTCCTTTGTCTTGGCAGCCTCCTGGATAAGTTCTCAATTTTCGACAGGCATCCTGTTCTTTGGAATGCCATTGTGTTGCCCCATTTTCTCCACTTGTTGGTGACATCTAATGATTTGGAAATTTATTTGTACCTCTCTCATGATTGGTACCTCTTCACAATGACATCCCACACATCCTTTGTATGCTCTTTGTGGCCCATGGCATCAGCAAAAAGATGCAACCAAGAAGAAGCCAAGAAACCTCCTACAGAAAAACCTGATTTTTATTCAGGGTTATTCAGTATCACTTAATTGATGACTGGATGATTATAATTACCTTTGAGTAAGAGTTTGAATGTGATTGGTGAATTCAAAACAGTCACATGCCTGTTTATAAAAGTGGATGCACACTTTAGCAAATAGATATATTTTAATAAGTTTCTATTTCTTTGTTCCTTGAATTTTGTTAGTTTCAAAATCACATTAAAGGTAGAAAAAGATCTGACATGATCTATATTGGATTCACCTGTTACATTTAAAAAAACTGCAATTTTAACAGGGATGTGTAGACTTTTTATAGCCAGAGTATATATCAATGGCTAAGTGGTACTAATTTACAGCCTTTCTAAACAGACTACTGATCTATTAGGAAAGCACTGTAAGGCTCAATCAGTGTAAGAAGGGATGCTAAGACTCAACCTAAATTGCTATGAATTCATTAAAAATTTAATGGAATCTGTAATGTTTGACACATTAGCACACAGTTACTCTTCACAAGTAAAAAGTAAAAATTCTTGCTAGTTAGGACAGTCAAAGGGATAGTTCACTCAAAAATGAAAATTCTCTCATCATTTACTTCCATCATGCCATCCCAGATGTATATTACTTTCGTTCTTCAGCAGAACACAATGGAAGAAAAACATCTCAGCTCAGTAGGTCTTTATAATTGATGTGGATGATAACACAATGTTTGATGCTCCAAAAGCACAGACAATCAGCATTAACGTCACCCATGTGACCCCAGTGGTTAAATTAACGTCTTGCAAAGTGATACGATCGCTTTTGTTGCTAAAAATATCATTATATGAGTACTTTTTAACTATAAAACATCCTGTCCAGTAAGCTGCAGTATGCACGTTCATGAGAGGGCTGAGGTCACAAGGTCTTACCAGCGATGGCATGGTAAGATTCCATTCGTTGCAGCAGATGCTGTCTACCTCTGTTGGCATTGCCTGCCTACATTTGTACCAACATGTCTCCTGAACTCTCTGTCTCTCTGAGGCTTGTTGGTTCAGCCTCCTCCATCTCCCTATGCTCCTGGTCAGAGTACTCAGGTCCAAATAACTATGTCTGTGCTCCTCTTCTCCTCTTAAATCAAAATCTTCTAAGATCTTTATTTCAATTTGTTTCAATTTTGCATTGCCAATACATCAATCGAGAGACCACGTGACCTCAGCCCTCTCGTCAACGTGCATACCGCTGCTCAATGGAAGCGATTATTTATAGTTAAAATGTACTTAAATATTTATCTTTTTCACACAAATAGTATTCATATCGCTTCATATTCATATTCATTTAACCACTAGAGTCATATCATGGATGACGTTAATGCTGATTGTCTGTGCTTTTTGGAGCATCAAAAATCGTGTTAACATCCACTTGCATTATAAGGAGCTACTGAGCTGAGATATTTTTCTTCAAATGTGTTCTGCTGAAGAAAGGAAGTCATATACATCTGGGATGGCTTTAGGGTGAGTAAATTATGAGGGAATTTTCATTTTTGGGTGAACTTTTCCTTTAAGAACCCTCGTGGGGACACCAGCAAACCAGAATTGCATGCTAGAGACAAGTATTCAAAACACAACATATGCTGGTCTCAACAGGGTTTACTTGCTTAATGTTTGTTTTCTGCACAGCTTTGAAATCATTTTGACGTGTGGCCACATTGATGAAAAGGATGATGAGGAGCTTGCTGATGTGGCTCTCAAACTCAGCGCACGATTCACTGACAGACAGTTCTTGAGGAATGCACGAGTTTCGGGGAAATGGAGTGAGGAGGAGGCAACCATAGCTTACTTCCCCTTCATACCAGACCAGCCGTTCAGGGTAATGAGGAGAAGCACTGACATCCACATGCTTATATTTCTAAACAGCTCAATCCCCATGAGTCTGGGAAATAGAGGGTGGATGGCTTAGCTACAGATTCATCTGTATTATTTTAACTTTGTATTTTGTAAAACGTTTGATATAGAACTGTTCAATTTGTAGTTTTAAAACCAGGATGAGAATTAGCAGTTTCTTGTCAGGAATAAGATTGTAGGGAATGAGAGGCTCAGGACCCAAATGCAGAGTGAAAAAATAACAGGTTTATTTTATACAACAAAAAAGGGTAAAACACAAACCAAATCTCCCACAAGGGGGAAAAAAACAAACATAAACTGCCGCGTAGGGGAAAGGGGTATCCAGGCTGGGGCAGAGGGTAACCGGGAAACAGGACCGATCAGACCAACAGAATAAGGGAAGGTAATCCACACCAACTGGAACAAGACACAAGACCAACTGAACACACAAGACTGGAAACAAGACGAACTAGCACTGGCAGTGATGGGGAACAGTTTTCATAACTGAGCACAGACAGTGATAGGTGAACAACTTCTGTGGTCGTGGAGACTGGCAGTGACAGGGAAACAGCCTCCGTGTTAGACAGCCATTGGAGAATGGCCTCCGTGGCCAGGAGTGCTAGCGGCGACTGGGGAATAGGAGCCCTTCTCCTCCTCCTCTTCCTGGCAGCCAGGAGCACCGCTGTGGGAGCGGCAGTCATGACCGAGGATACTGGCACTGGGATGGGTGAGGCTTCAGGCACTGGCTCTGGGACGGACGAGGGTTCAGACGCTGGCTCTGGGGCGGACAAGGATTCAGGAACATGCTCGTTGACCGTGGCAGGTATGGGCTCTGACTGTTGCAGGCATGGGCACTGACAGCGGCAGGGGAAAAGGCTCCGTTGCTGCTGGCAGGGGAACGGCCTCCGTGGCCATGGGCACTGGCAGTGGCAGGGGAATGGCCGCCATGGGCGCTTACAGCGGCAGGGGAACTGCCTCCTTGGGCGCTAGCAGCAGCAGGGTAATGGCCTCTGTGGCCGTGGGTGCTGACAGCAGCAGGGGAACGGCCTCCATAGCCATGGGCACTGCCAGCGGCAGGGGAACAGCCTCTGTGGCACCTTAGAACGAAGTGACCAAACCTCAGCACAACATGAAGACAGCCCGCGACCTGGGCGTGCAACGCGAACCCGATGTGAGGCGCACCTGCATTCACGAGAGCCAGACAAACTATTGGTTCAAGTGCATACTGCCAAGATGACTTAAGCATGATGCACCCAAAATAATAACAGACAGACATGGAGCACGAGTGTCTGGATCCCAACACAGACTGAAACTGAACCAGGCAGGAAGTCAGGATCCAGACACTGCACTCTTGACTTGAAACAAGATGGACCGAAGAGCGCACTGCAGGGAATACAACCGAAACTGCGTGCTCATACAAAGACAGACAACAAAACACAAGACAGACATGGGACGATGATGCCGTCAAACCAAATCCCAGAGTGACAGGACCGTGACATTTCTAGCCATGGGTTCACCCTGGAAATTTGAACAATCCTTAGAATAATGGCTTATAGTTTATGAGTAAAAAGGTCTGTGGTTAAAAATACTTGAAGTGACTTTTACATATCTTTTATTGAGCACTCTATAAATACAATACCATTAGAATGAAGGGATGAAATCTATTACATCGTATCGAATATGTTCTTTAGAATAGAACAAATTTTGTTTCTAGAGTGAGTATAGATCTGAGCATCTTACAGGAGCAAACATGGTTTTGTAAATGCATACCATAACTTAATTTAATTTAGAGTAACATGTACTGTAGTCTTGAGGGTGTATCGTAAATATAGCATAGGTTTATTCTTCCTAATGGCCAATTACAGAATTACTCAGTATGGCAGAGAGTCATACCACCACAGTGGGCAAAGATTCTTAGAGAGAATGAGCAGTTATTGTTTGTAAATGGGGCTGAAGGTGACCAAAAATGGGTCACTTCAGTACTGGATCAATCCTTAACTGTTTCCAAATGTTGAACTGAGATAAGCAGTCATGCAAAGTTAGACAACTACTTCCTTTCAGCACACTTTTCACTATGTGTCTCAGTGACTGACAAAGGATTCTTTTCATCTCATTTCACTCTTCTTTCCTTTGTTTATCTCCAATTTCCATTTGTACAGATTGAGATCCATTGCGAGCACCAACGGTTTAGGATCTTTGTGGATGGACACCAGCTGTTTGACTTTTATCACAAAGTAAAGTCTTTGCTGGCCATTAATATGATCAGGATAGATGGGAGTCTTCAGATCACTAAGCTGGGCTAACCAAGCACATCTGAGCATGCTCCAGAAAGGACATTGCACAGGTGACTACGCCTGCCTGAGCACTTGCCTTAAGCAGTGAAGGCCTTGGGGCTGCTGCTTGCACAAAGGCATCAACATCATCTGCATTTTTCTTCTCTCAGTCCTTTTCTCTTTTCCCCTCTAACTTCTCAATAATTTCTGAGTTTTGAATCATAACAGGTTTGTCAAAGGTTGCAATATCAGATGTGTTTCCTTTTCTTCACATCTTTGCTTCACATAGTAGCTTATTTGTTTTTTAGTTTCGGTACGTTTCCAGGGACTGCTCTATTTGAAATGCACTCTGTGGCATTACCATGCATCGCTGGGATTTAGCTGCTCTGAATAGATACTGCCAGTGTATACGTTTTTGTAGTCTAGCAGTGTAGTCTCAAAAATTATCCAAGACTCAGGACATCAGATAAGGTTGGCTTGCTTCATTTAAAGCAAATATCAAATGTCTAAATCAGAATAAAATTAAGTTAGATCCACCCAGGTTTGGTTTGATGTCTGCATTATTTAAGTTCAATTACTGAAATATTTTTGGGGAAAGATAATACTTGATCTCGGGATTGTTTGTGTAGCAGGGTGTATGGCAGACATGTTTTAAATAGTGTACCTTCCTTGTTCATTGCAACTTTCCATGTTTGAGAGATATTGTAGAATATCATACGAGTATTATTTGAATTAAGGCTTCGTCATTTTTTTTTTTAAATGAAGCTTTTAATTTGGGTGGCTTAATTATCCAAGCATTCTCTTCCAAACCAACATGACACATTATTTTAGAACAAAAGTAGCGTATAATGAAAAATCCTTGGCAACCTTTGTTGTTTACTGTTAGGAATGAAAGCTTTTATCCATAAATTCTGTAGTGATGAGTTATTCTCATTTGAAGTTTACACTGCTATAAGCACTAAAAGTTGAAGAACATATATAATAGGGCTGAATTTTTTCTTGAATGTACAGTCATCCACTCATAAGCTTCGGTAGCTTAAGTAAGTGTAAAGTGAGAACACGCTAAAGCCTATTAATCCCTCCACCTCCCTTATTCCTTACTCAAACTCCTTGTGTCACTCCTCTTAATATAAACACACTGCCACGGTTCAACATAGTTTGCGTGTTTTGCAGTGTTTTCTGCCCATCTGCTATTTTTAGGGACTTCCCATTAATTCTGAATGTGCATAATTGCTCTGAAGTGCAAAAACATACCATGCTTCTCATTTTTTAGAATTATATTCACTATTGTCAGTTTTGTGATATTGTAAAATATTATACTTTCACTCACTGCTTGTGTTCAGGAAGACATTGAACACTTCCTGTTAAAAGAGGGAGTTTGATGCTGCTCTAATTCTTTCTCTGCTAAAGTGCTTGACTAAATGTCATGTAATTTAATAATGTCCACCATAATGCTTATATATTTGCCAGAGAGTACTTTACACCAGTAAAGATCCATCTGTCCACAGCAGAGTTTGATGCACATCACATTGAATTTTGAATATTTAATGAGTGCAATAAGGAAATTTTCTTTTAAAGGGGTCATGACATGAAAATCAAATTGTCCTAGATATTTTGATATATAAGAGGTCACTCTGCTATAAAAATATACTGTGCGTTTCAGAACTCAAAACTTCCTCCTCACTGCAAAAAGAGCATTTGTTAAAACCAAGCTGCTAAAACGACTCGTTTTCTACTTTCTCCTCATTGTGATGTCACACTGTGGTAGAAAATTGCATCTGACTGCCTCCATAACAACACATCAACTCTTATTTCATCTTATCACTTCCATAGCCCGCCCAATAGTGGTGTGCAGTGACATGGCAAGGAGAGGTGGTCAGTCAAGTTACTGTCAAGCCTTAAAGGAGAAGCAGCACCAAAATTGAGTGTTTCTAACAGAGGGTCAGAATTAGAGTGGAAAAATTATAATGTTTTACCAATATATATAAAAAACTTTCATGCAAATACTTTTCTAATATTATAAGTGAACCTCAAGCAAAATTGTCTTGACCCCTTTAAATCTGCTTATTGTTTTGAATACAACAATCTGATTGTACTCAAATCAGTCTCTGTCCTGGCTGATGTTCTCTTCAATTGTTCATGTGCCACAGACTAATGTTTAATCAGAGCTAGATTAATGAGTATTGGTACTGTAACACAAGCAATATGGTCTCTGACCACAGATCTGTCTTTCTCTAGTAAAGCTAGCATTGATCCTCAAAACACATTTTCAAATGCAGAGTTAAATGAGACACATTTATGAGTTGAAGTCTGTCTCCAGGCCACATTTACCAGTATTACCATTTTAACTGCTAATTCTATATTTTGTGAGTTGCTTCATTCTGTATGATAATGTTTTAAAGGTGAAGCTGATCATTTTAGGCCTCATTTAGGCTCTGAACAGTGAGTACTGTATGTGAGGATAAGTATTACCAAAAGGTATTACACTTAGACAGTTGAAAAATGGGGAGGGAGTAAGCTTGTTCAAAAATTTAACAGGTCAAGCAAAGCATATAAAGAGATAATGCCAATAGTGTTGACTTGAAACAGGCAGACGTTTGGCCTTTCTCCCTATGATCCTACTCATCTTCTTGATTAAAGATTCTCGTTCTAATGCTTTTTCTTGTATTGTATCTCAAAATAAACTGTAACAGTCAAAATGAATGTCATGGTACCCAATTGTGAACTTTTGGTATGAAACCTTCAAACTTTGGATGTACATATACTAAACAGGGCCTCTAAATGCTTTGTTCTTTTTATATATCTATTTTATTTATTTTTTTTGCTACTAAAATAATGTCTCAACACTTAAGAAGAGTGTTTGTTAGTGTATGTGATGTTTAGTCTGAGTGTTAACTGGTTGCAAGTTCATTAAATCTAAGTCACTTTGCATGTTATTATTATTTTTTTTTTATTATGGATATTCAGAGTTTTCCTTTTAGAGCCTAATAATGTCCGTTTTTAATTTGAGGACTATTTCAGAAGGTTATGTGTATTTATAAAGTGGCCCATTACTTATAGAGCTAGTTCGTGGTGTTGGATAAATGTTCTTGTATAACCATTCTCATGAGTTAGCAGAGAGCTTTCAGAACTTGAAATGTGCATTATGGATTTGGTGTTTGGATCTAAAGTTTAGAATTCTTACTGACGTTTTATACCAATAGACTGAAATTTCAATGGCACTTTTCAAATAAGTTTAATTTCTGTTATGTAAATGCACTTTTTTAATGTGTGGTTCAAGCAATTGCTGCAATTGTTAAAATACAACAAATAAAACATCAAATTATTTATAATTTGCCAGGGTATTAAATGTTTGCCCCCAGAATCCACTGTAAATATGTTGCAATATGGCACACCTAAAGAGTAGCAACTGGGTGAAAAGGGGTGGTGTATATAGAAATGTGCATTACTAATTTCTAAATGGACACTTAAGATCGTTCCTCCAAATGATTAATACTGTTGTGACATTGCCAGCAGGATAAACGCAAAGTTTATCTGAAAAATTGGTATGTGTGCACATTGTTGATTGTACTTTTTGTTTTACAGACTATTTGTTATTTCATGAATGTTGTAACCTCAATTAGTTTTTTCTAACTGATTAACTCATCAATAAACCAATCCCTACTGCATTTGAAGTAATTAATTGCCTGTTATATACACATCTGACAAAAGCTTCACCTGATCTTTCAAACGGCTGGCCAGTTTGGCAGTTCTTAAACTTTCTGTAGATATATAGGGCAAGATTACAGCTCCCTCTATTGGTTGATCTCTATTCTGGAGATCCATTATTTTTTTTATTTTTTTTAACCATAGTTAATATTTTTCTTAGCAATGCACATTGGCCCTTATTTCAAACATCATTAACTGGCAATACAAAAAGAAAGATGAAAAAAGTCAAGAAATGTTCATTCAAAAAAATAAAATAATGTAAAATGTGATCAAAGTAACCAATAGAGGGAGCTATACGCCTGAATACAGGGTTGCCATTTCTAGTCTTGAAAAAGATCAGAAGTTAAATGGTTTCTCAGAAACGGTAATGCCACATGTGAACAAACGGAGTGCCAAACCAAAGAAAAGGTGATAACCTCCTCTTTGAAGTGGCTGTGGTGCGGTTATGACAGTTACAGTTTAATTATTAAGCGAATCATATATAACATCTTTTAAATCAATTCACTCTCGTGTCTTATTTTGAATGTATTAGTTATATAATATAATAAAAAAAAACTTGATATGGAATCCGCACACAGAACAGTTCAGATTCAAAAGTAATGAGGCTTAAAGATTGCATCCACAAATTGCAACCATTATGCCATATTAAAACAGCCCCAATACAAATACAATTATTCAACAAAACAAAAAGTAAAAAGTGCAAAACATGAGACATATCAAGTTGAAGTACTTTACAACTTGTTTTAGTTTTCATTTTGACCAGGGCTTCTGAAAATTATATTAATTAATTGTTAAATAATAATAAGAGTGGGGTGATTTATGGATGAAACACATTTAAAAATATAATAATAATAATAATAATAATAATAATAATAAAATTAAAGCTCATCTTTTGACTTTCTACTATAGCTGGCATCCGGTCTTAGATGTGACGTCACTAACGTGCGCCAACTTGCACAAATTGCACGTCTTACAGTGCGTTACTGTTGACCACACGCAGCCATGGCACTACACTGCAGATCCACAGGGTTACTTCTCAAACACAGCAGATTAGTGTCATCTGCATTAGCAGCTACAAGGCAATGCAGTTCAGGTAACAGGATATATTGTTGCTTAAAATAATGCCTTCTTTTTCAATGTCATTCACTAGCTTTGCGAGGATGAAAACTTGCGTCATCCAGGTGCGCTCGCTGTGTATTCTGACAGCAGAATGTGTGCAAAGTTTAACGGCAGATTTATATTCTAAATTATATTTAGAGCGCGCAATATGATATTTTGAGAGCACAAACATTTTCTGTTTGCGCACAATTATACTTTGAGCGTGCAAGTACACAAAAATATATTTTCCTCTCGCGTAAACTCAGTATTGTAAAGCAATGTATCTTCTTGCAATTCACCTTGAGCCAACAAAATTCAAACAATGAAATTTACGTAACTTATATTTTGGGGTAAATTAAATGTACAGTACTTTGAACCTCAATTGTTTGAGACTCATAAAAGTTTAAATAAAATAGTAAGAAATCCTCAGCATTGCATTATTGCAAAATGGCAGTACCTGCAGCTACCCTTTCTACTGCTTTTGTACATTTTAAAGAGTTACATAGCAAAAATATGTCTTTGCTAGGTTTTCAAATCATTGTTGAAGAAAAATGGGCAACTTATATCCTCCATAATAAAAGCCATGACCTCTTGTGAACTCTAATGGAGTGATACATACTGTATGCCTACTGCATGCACTACAAGTTATCTTTATTAACGGAATGTTCCATGTTCAATACAAGCTCAATCAACAGCATTTGTGGCATAATGTTGATTACAATGAAAATTAATTACAACTCATTCTTCCGTTTCTTTAAAACAAGCTAAAAACGAGGTTCCAGTGAGGCACTTGCAATGGAAGTGAATGGGGGCCAATTTCTTCACGTTAAAATATTCACAGTTTCAAAAGTATAACCACAAGACATGAATGATATGTGTGTAAACATGTTTTTAGTGTGATAAAATCACCTACAAACCTATTCTGGGTAAAGTTACAGCCAATTTTACAGCTTTGTTACCATGGCGAAGCAATGTCAACAAACTCTAAAAATGTACAGCTCAAAAAATACACAAGGTTTAACAGAAGAATTAATGCATTATGCCACAAATGCTGTCGATTTAGCTTAACTTGTATTGAACCCGGAAATTCCTTTAAGTAAAATTACTGCTATTTAAAAGAAATGGTATGGAGACATTGCATGTTCAGTTGGCCCCCACCCACATGTCTTTTTCAGGTGGCCAGTATCAGTACATACTGGTTGACAAAAAAGGTGAGAAGAGGAATGTTGGTTTCATCCAGTTGAACAGACCGAAGGCCCTGAATGCTCTTTGTGATGGACTTATGATGGAAGTGGGCAAAGCCCTTGATTCATTTGAATCTGACACTGAAGTGGGAGCAGTTGTCATCACAGGGAGTGAAAAAGCGTTTGCAGGTGTGAAACTATCAAGACAATGAGTTTTATATGTATTTTGTATTGTCATATTGTACTAATTCCATGTTATTAAAATGTTTGCTTTAATAGCTGGAGCTGATATTAAAGAGATGCAGAACAGAACCTTTCAAGAGTGCTATGGTGGCAACTTCTTGGCACATTGGAACAGAGTATCAACAGTTAAAAAGCCTGTTATTGCTGCAGTCAATGGGTTTGCGGTAGGTGTTTAAAGGGTAACATTTTTGCACAATTTCTTTCCATCAAGGATTAAATATTTATAAAATAAAATTTCCTGTTTACATAGCTTGGTGGAGGATGTGAATTTGCCATGATGTGTGATATAATCTACGCTGGAGAGAAGGCACAGTTTGGACAGCCAGAGATCTTGCTGGGGACAATCCCTGGTCAATTAAAATAGTTTGTTCTGTGCATTGATTGCAGCAGCATAGTTTTAAATGTTTATATTTAAGATCTGTAAGACAACTGAAATCACATTAATTTATTTTGTCTCCAGGTGCTGGTGGCACTCAGAGGCTTACAAGAGCTGTTGGGAAATCCCTCGCAATGGAGATGGTTCTGACAGGAGACCGAATCTCAGCTCTGGAGGCAAAACAGTCTGGTTTGTCTTTCAGACTTTTCCTCAATAGTATTACTTTTGTAGTTCAGCTTCTTAATGTTTGGTCTAAAACTATATCATATGTAAGCTCAGTCTCTGAATTTTTATATTTGGGCTTATGTATTAACTTTATAGGTCTGGTAAGTAAAGTATACCCCGTGGATCAGCTGGTTTCAGAAGCTATCAAATGTGGAGAGAAAATAGCCAGCAATTCCAAGCTTGTTTCCGCTATGGCTAAGGAAGCTGTTAATGCAGGTAACATATAAACTAATTCTGTTTTTGTACATGCACTGGTCCTCATTTATGAAACTTTATTCAGTACAACAATTCATAGTAGTAGTTTTTATAAAAAAATGTAATGAACAACAAGGTCCATTGACTTTCAACATCCATTCAAACCCTGTGATCGTCAATAATGTTATGCATATAGTCTTGTAGTATTCATTTAGAAACTGACAGTTTTGTTTGTCCTCTGCTCACAGCATTTGAACTGACTTTAGCTGAAGGCAGTCGACTTGAGAAAAGGTTGTTCCATGCGACCTTTGCCACGGTACGTCACATTGTTTTTTGTTTTTTTTTCAATAAATTTATTTTACTGAGGAACAGGATTGCTTAATTCTTGAACTTGCTGTGTTCTAATTTTCAGGAGGACAGAAAAGAAGGCATGACTGCCTTTGTTGAGAAAAGGAAGGCTGCTTTCCAGGACAACTAGATTTCCAGTGAAAAATAGGGTGATGTTTAAACGCGGTGATATTAATTTGTGATCAAATGTTGATATTAAAATAGTCTACTTTGGTTTA